>CP136056.1:43820006-45020006 GCA_032464435.1 Aegilops umbellulata
TGGGGTGACGAAAAAGAGGTGATCGGACTGCAAACATGCATCCAGTCCCTGGTGAACAAGCCGATCAAGCTTGTAAACATGGTCCAGGTTATGCTCGTCCGCCGGATCCTCCTGTGTCAACAACGGGACTTTACTCTGTGGGAGTTCAACCCGGCGCAGCACCAAACCCTCAACAGGCTCTTCGACACGACGTATGAAGACGTCTGGAAGGTGCTAACCAAAGGCGTCGAGGCTCCCACATCCGCCTCCGAGGACCGCGGATACAGTTCGCAGCGCCACACTAGCGAGGTAAGCTATTTTCACCTTTCACAGGATGTTTAAGTTCTTTTTCATAGTTTGACTCTATGCGGGATCTAAACTCCCTTACCTTTGACAGGCTTGGCAGGTGATATCCGGACCGATTAACTGTCTGGCTCCCTTGCCTGAAGACCCAGCCCCTGCTCTCCTAGTGAAGTTGCTGGCTCCGGCGCCTTATGTGGTGCCAAAGAAGAAGGCCAAGAAGAAGAAGGCCATGGGGACTCGAAAGAGTGCCCGTAATGTGGTGGTGTCAGACTCTTCATCTGATGAGTCCGAGACGCTCTCCTCCCGTGAAAACGAGGAGGAGGAAGAAGAAACCTCTCCCCCTCCAGCGGGGGGAGGAAAGAAAAGGAAGGCCGCCCCAACGGGGGAGGCCGGAGGGTCCAAGAAGAGGAAGACCCCTCCGCCCAACTACTCCCCCAACGCCAATGAGGACGACAAGGAGGGGCCGGACAGGGCCAAGCGCCCGGCGAAATCGTAAGTATTCGGATTCCAGAGTGACTCATGATATTCCTTTGTCGTTCAGCTTTCCCTAATGCCGAACATAATTGTGCAGCCCGCCCCGGGCCGAACTCGACGAGTCGTCGAGCGGCTCCCTGGATTCATCGGACGTGAACTCAGTTCCGCCCGCTGTCTCCCCCCGCACTGCAGACGATGCCGAAGTGGCTTCGCAACAAGCTCCGGGCAGGAGGAGGTGGTCCTGGAGGAGCCGCAAGGCGACCTCCCGGACTCCAGGAGTAAAGGGGACAAAACCCCCCAGGGCTCCAAGTCCGACTTTGAGCCGGACACCGCGCCGGAATCCTCAACGGTTCCGGACCGCGGCAGGCGAACTCCTGTCAAGAGGAGCAAGCCTTCTGAGCCGGCGGCCTCCATCCAACCGGAGGTGCCGGACAGTCTGCTGGAGGTTCTTGACGGCGCCTCCATCGACGAGGAGCACCGTACTATTATGAGTACGGTGATCCGGAAGGTTCAGTCTGCCAAGAGCGGACTGAACGAAGCTTGCGCTAGCCTTCTAACAACCTTCGAGGTAAGTAAAAAATATGTAAGAATATAACCGCATAGATAGTAGCCCCTGATGCTCTTTTTGGCGTTCGGAAAGAAAAGCCGAATAGAGGATCTATTAAATTTCACAGGAGTCTAACAAAAAAGAGTCAAATATGCGTATGCAGGCTTCGCTGCTAGCCACTACTGCGTTGACTGCGGAGGTGGATGCCCTGAAACAGGGCCTCGAGCAGACCGAGCAAGAGCTCTGCCTTGCCAAGCGGCAGCTCGAGGAGAAAGAAGGTAAGAAATACCTTACAGAAAAAATGCCTATGAAAAGACGTGATTGCAAAAAATAACAGGATTGTACTGCCTATTGTAGGGGCCACGACTGAGGTGGCGACCCTTAAGCAGGCGTTGTCCGAGGCCGAAAAGAAAGCGGCCGTGGAGCGCACCGAGCGAGAGAAACTTGAGGCCCGGGTCGGCGAGGTGCGGCCAGAGCTTCAGACTCTTATGAAAAAACATGAGAGTTTGGAGCTTGAGTCAAAAACGCAAGCGCCCGAGCTCACGACGGCCTCTGAGACTACCAATTCCGCCAAGGCCTAAGCCCAAAAGGCCCTCCAAGAGTTGGAGGAGATGAAAAAGATAGCAGCGGGTAAGGCATTCTTTATGCAAAGCAGAAATATAAAAGTAAACTACTTGTTACTTACCCGAATCCGGAGCTCTCCAGGGGCATTCGCAGATCTTCCCCGCAGCGTATCCGACGCCGCCGCATTCTACCGAGCTGAAGAGGGCAGCTCGACGGAGAAGGTGTTCTGGTCTCAGTATGCTGAGGCCGGACACCCTGTGCCCTTGAGCGACCAGCTGAAACAGCTGGTCGAGCTCCACAAGGCGGCCGAACAGGCCATGAAGGGCTTCATAGTTCGGCTGTGGCCCGGAGAGGCCCTGCCTAGGAGCTACTTCGGGCTGGTGCGGCGGCTGGTGGGGGCCTGTCCAAGGATCGATGTCATCAAGCGCTCCGTCTGCATCGAAGGTGACCGTAGGGCCCTTGCCCGTGCAAAGGTGCATTGGGGTAAGCTAGACGGTGAGAAGCTTGTGAGGGACGGGCCGCCGCCGGGGAAGGAGCATCGCAAGCCCAAGAACTACTATAAGGATGTTCTTGCGGGTGCCCGCCTTGTGGCGGATGAATGTACCAAGGATGTAATTTTTGAATGAACTCGCTCGTGTTTATCCTGTGCACTGTAAACTTGTTCATATGCGCTAAGCAATGCTTGTTGAACTTACAATATTATTTTCTGTGCGGCCGTTTATCAAAAAATTGAGAGATGGCGAGTTGTCGGCTTCCGCCCCCATGCCACTAGTGCTGGGGTGTTCGGGATAAACCTGAGCGCTCTTTTTCCCATATTTGGGTCCTTCGAGGGAGGCGCTCAGCACAACGAACTAGGCAATCAGACTATAATGCTTGAACACTCTCACTTAGCCATAGAACTTTATAATTTTAAATTTCGACGAAGACCCTAGTTCGGAAGACCGAGTTCGGGGCGCTATCCACGCCTTGGCCGGACAAAGCCGGCTCCTCGCTCGAAGCGGCATAAGTCTTTAGGGACTCGAAAAACCTCTCGAACAGCGACCGGTCTCTCGCCTCATCATGACAGTCAATTTTAGCTTTCTCCACTGAGGTGCTTAACCCAGCTCAACCGGGGCACAATCGCAGTGGTTCTTCTAGTGCTACCTTAGCCGATATAGCGGAACGTAAGGCACCAAAACATAGGAGCCGGGCAAACCCAACTATTGACCCAAATCATGATTCGGAGCCGATGCATATAGTGCTATAAGTTCGGGGTGCCGCACTTATGAAGTCTTCGGACTTCTTACACCATGTTAAGGGGTACTGAAGCCCCTGGCGTATTTGCCGTACCACAGTGTACGGGTGCCACATGTCATTAATGAACATATATATAAAAAGGGGATAATGCAAAAACAGACAAAAAGCTATGCATTGTTTATAAAGAGGCTGCTATCAAAGCAGAATGACACAAATAGTGCGATAAGCAAAAAATATTGGACTATTTAACATGTCCTTGCCAGGGGCAGGCCGCGGAATTGTATTCAAAAACAGGTATACTGCTCGTAACAGAGACCACCTTGGGGTTCCATAGTGCGGCATGGCTTGTCTGCTTCCCTGGGTCTTGCATTGTTTGTGCGGCGGTTGAATTGCCGAACAGGTCGTCCGAAGTATGGAGCCCTGAAAGTAAGAGAAAAGAAAAAAATTCGGCAGCCCCTAGTATGTTTTAGGCCGTATTTTGGGTTTGCCATTATTGTGCCCCTTCCCCTTCGCCCATGGTATTTCAAGAGTGTAGTTATGTACGCGAAGCACTGGTTTCGCTATGTCGTGAGGGCTGGGGTTGGGGTCGCACTGCTAAGCCTGCTCAGAACGTGCCAGGCGGCCTTGTTGTAGGTTATTCCGGGCGCGCTTGGCGGTGTCTAGCTTTTTAACGACCAGACTAGAGAATTGCCTAAGAAGGCTGCTTTGTACTTCTGCTGCGAGGGCCGCTGCGTGTTCCTCCGTTCGGAGGGAGTGCTCGGTGTTTCCATTGACCGTAATTACTCCTCGAGGGCCTGGCATCTTGAGCTGGAGATATGCGTAGTGCGGCACCGCATTGAACTTTGCAAATGCGGTTCGCCCGAGCAGGGCGTGATAGCCGCTGCGAAACGGGACTATATCGAAGATTAACTCTTCGCTTCGGAAATTTTCCAAAGATCCGAAGACCACTTCAAGTGTTACTGAGCCTGTGTAGCTGGCCTCTACACCTGGTATAACGCCTTTAAAGGTCGTTTTTGTGGGCTTGATCCTCGAGGGATCGATGCCCATTTTCCGCACTGTATCCTGGTAAAGCAGGTTCAGGCTGCTGCCGTCGTCCATGAGGACTCTTGTGAGATGAAATCCGTCGATAATTGGGTCAAGAACCAATGCGGCAATCCCGCCATGACGGATGCTAGTGGGATGGTCCCTTCGATCAAAGGTGATCGGGCAGGAGGACCATGGGTTGAACTTTGGAGCGACTGGCTCCAGCGCGTATACGTCTTGTAGCGCACGCTTCCGCTCCCTCTTGGGAATGTGGGTTGCTTATATCATGTTCACCGTCTGCACTTGTGGGGGAAAACCCTTCTGTCCACTGTTGTTCGGCGGCCTGGGCTCCTCCTCGTCATCGATGTGCAGCCCCTTGTCTCTGTTTTCGGCTCTTAACTTGCCTGCCTGCTTGAACACCCAACAATCCCTGTTGGTGTGATTTGCTGGCCTTTCGGGGGTGCCATGTATCTGGCACAAGCGGTCGAGTATTCGGTCCAAACTGGAAGGGCCCTGAGTATTCTTTTTGAATGGCATTTTCCGCTGACCGGATTTATAGCCTCTGAATCCGGCATTTATTGCCGTATCCTCGTTGCTGCCGTTGTTAACACGGCGCTTTTGCTTGTTCCGGCGTGTCCTGCCACTTTTGTCCTTGGTATCCAAATTACCAGGGTTCTTTGCTAAGTTGTTACTGCGAGCTAGCCAGCTGTCTTCTCTCGCGCAAAAGCGGGTCATGAGTGTTGTGAGGGCTGCCATAGATTTTGGCTTTTCCTGTCCCAGGTGCCGGGCAAGCCATTCGTCGCGGATATTATGCTTGAAGGCTGCTAGGGCCTCAGCGTTCGGACAGTAGACTATCTGGTTTTTCTTTGTTAGGAACCGTGTCCAGAATTGCCTGGCTGATTCCTCTGGCTGCTGGATTATGTGGCTTAGGTCATCGGCATCCGGTGGTCGCACATAAGTGCCCTAGAAGTTGTCGAGGAATGCGGCTTCCAGGTCCTCCCAAGAACCGATTGAGTCTGCTGGCAAGCTGTTGAGCCAATGCCGGGCCGGTCCCTTGAGTTTGAGTGGGAGGTATTTGATGGTGTGTAGATCATCACCGCGGGCCATGTGGATATGAAGGAGATAATCCTCGATCCAGACCGCGGGATCTGTTGTGCCATCGTATGATTCGATGTTTACGGGTTTAAAGCCCTCAGGGATTTTATGATCCATTACTTCATCTGTGAAGGATAGTGGGTGTGCGGCGCCTCTATACTGGGCTATATCATGGCGCAGCTCGGAGGAGCTTTGTCCATTGTGTTCGGCCCGGCCGGATTTATCGTATCCGGAGTGACGATCACCGTCACGTGTCATGGGGCGCCCGCGCGATCCGTAGATCGACCTTGTTTGCCTTGCCTTGTCCTCCAGTATATCTCGCAGGTCCGGCGCGTTTTCCCGTGCCTTAGCATGTTTTGAGCGGCGTCGGGGCATGGCTTGATTGGAGGGCTTAGAGGCCTCTCTGTTGCGGCCACGAGGTGGCCTGTCTACCATGTCATGCGCTGGTGATGTAGGTGCCTCCTCCTCTAATCGGGGTAGCAGCCTGCGCTTTGGGTAATGCTTGGAGGGGCGTTCGAGTTCATACTCTTCGGCCGCAAGGACTTCAGTCCATCTGTCAGCTAGCAGATCTGGATCGGCTCTAAGCTGTTGTTGCTTTTTCTTGAGGCTGCTTGCCGTGGCTAAAAGCCTGCGCTTGAAACGCTCTTGTTCGGCGGGGTCTGATGGTACGACGAATTCGTCGTCGTCGAGGCTTGCCTCGTCTTCAGAGGGAGGCATGTAGTTATCGTCCTCAACCTCTCGGTCTGCCGCCCTCTCACGAGGGCTGGCTTCTCCATCTTCCTGTGCTGAATCTTGCTGGAGGGGGTGTTCTTCGGCGCTATCCGGGGTAGTATTATCTCCCGTGCCGGAATCACCGTTTTTGCTTTGGCGGGATTTAGAGCGGCGGCGCTGACGCCGGCGCTTTGGCTATTTCTTGGAGGTATCATCCTCCATTGTTCCATCGCCATCTCCATCTTTTGGAGTATCCACCATATATATAACATATGACGAGGTGGCCTTCCAGCACCCTACAGGTGCTGGTTCCTGTTCGTCTCCTGCATCGTCGTCCATACAGTCGATGTCTTCGTAGTCGAAGTCAAGCATGTCGGTTAAATCGTCGACAGCGGCTACAAAGTGGGTGGTGGGTGGAGTTTGAATTTCTTCATCGTCCGTATCCCATCCTTGCTGGCCATAGTCCGGCCTGGACTCTCCCGATAAAGAGAGAGACTTTAGTGAGTTCAGGATGTCGCCAAAGGGCGAGTGCTGAAAGATGTCCGCGGCGGTGACCTCCATGACCGGCGCCCAATCGGATTCGATTGGCAGGGGCGCGGGAGGTTCGGAGTCCGGAGAGGAATCCGGATTCTTGGAGTCACGGGTCATGTAGAGTGCGGGGCTGGCGTTTGGCTCGATCGCTTTTGAGATTGCAGCCCCCGGGGTGACGTCCAACCGCTCACCCTCGATCAGCGCCGCAGGTTCCGAATTAAGGGTCGGAACCGACGCGAGTGCGGGCTCCAGGGCACTCTTCGGCGGCAGAGCTAGATCATGCCCATCGAGACAGTGCGGCGCGCTTGGCTGTGGCTCGAATCCGTCGAAGATCAAGTCTCCGCGGATGTCAGCCGTGTAGTTCAAACTTCCAAACCTGACCCGATGGCCAGGGGCGTAGCTTTCGATCTGCTCCAGGCGGCCAAACGAATTGGCCCACAGTGCGAAGCCGCCGAAGACGAAGATCTGTCCGGGGACAAAAGTCTCACCCTGGATTGCATCGTCGTTGATGATCAAAGGAGCCATCGGGCCTAAAAGCAATGACACAGAGGAACTCTCAATGGAAGCACCAATGTCGGTGTCAAAACCGGCGGATCTCGGGTAGGGGGTCCCAAACTGTGCATCTAGGCCGGATGGTAACAGGAGACAAGGGACACGAAGTTTACCCAGGTTCGGGCCCTCTCGATGGAGGTAAAACCCTACTCCTGCTTGATTAATATTGATGATATAGGTAGTACAAGAGTGGATCTACCACGAGATCAAGGAGGCTAAACCCTAGAAGCTAGCCTATGGTATGATTGTTGTATGATGAAGTTGTCCTACGGAGTAGAACCCTCCGGTTTATATATACACCGGATAGGGTTAGGGTTACACAAAGTCGGTTATAATGGTAGGAGATCTTGAATATCCGCATCGCCAAGCTTTCCTTCTACGCCAAGGAAAGTCCCTTTCGGACACGGGACGAAGTCTTCAATCTTGTATCTTCATAGTCCTGGAGTCCGGCTGAAGGTATAGTCCGGCTATCCGAACACCCCCTAATCCAGGACTCCCTCAGGAAGTATTGATTTTTTTGTGCGTAATAAGGAGGCACTTCAGGTGGGTCCGAGCTGACAGCGGGGGGGGAACGTTTTTTCCGTGAAATACGCTGGCCCGTCCGGTGGGTCCAAGCAGTCAGGGGGGAAACGTTTTTTCGCGAAATAAGGTGGCCCGTTCGGTGGGTCCCTGTTGTAAGGTGGAGCAATAATTATTTTGCGCGTAATAAGGAGGCACTTCCTTGCGGCCACCTGGACCCAGCTGCCAGCCTCTCCACGTACATTACTCTTCCGATGGAAGTCGGTCGTTGACCACGTTGACCACGCCGCGCCGAGAGCACCAGGGCGGTGGTCTGGACGACGGCGAGGCCTAGGAAGGGGACGACGCGGAGCCGGGCAAGACGCCGCAGTGGAAGCCCATGTGGAGAGGAGTACGAGGGTTCACTGGTTCGGCTGCGGTGTGAGGCTTTCGTCGCCGCAGAATAACCGGGGGTGTGGGTGAGTAGAGGGATGGCCTGGCCAGCGATGGGAGTAGTAGGGGGCGGTGAGGCCTCCGCTGCATCGCATCCGGCCACGGGAGGCAGGAGCACGAGGCACGACCAACGCTGGTTTGGGCGGCTGGAGCAAGAACACCAGAGGTTGAAGAAGCACTACGGCCGTTGGATGGACATCGTACGATCACTGGAGCTAGAATCGTGCATATTGACTAAGTTGACAAAGCCCTCCGTCCCCGTCAACTTAGTAGGCCCACAAGTCAGCCTGCCACTATACTGGGTCCCAGCTAACAGGGGGTATTCATTTTTTTTGCGTAATAAGGAGGCACTTCCTTGCGTGCGAAGATATAGCTGGTGGGTCCGAGCTGTCAGCGGTAACATTTTTTTGGCAAAATACAGAGGCCGTTGGATGGACATCGTACGATCACTGCAGCTAGAATCGTTTATATTGACTAAGTTGACAAAGCCCTTGGTACGCGTCAACTTAGTGGGCCCACAACTCGGATTTGGCAGAGAATATATAGCCCATTTGCGATTTGTAAGAATGTACAGCCCATTTTTTAATTCTAATGGAATCTACTACAGCCCATTTACAGTTTGTTAAAAGTACAGCCCAACTTCTGGCTAGGACAACGATTAATAATTTCAAACAACCGCTCAAAATAGAATTCAAAAAAATTCCCACATTTTGATGGGATCCGAAATATTTTTATCCGTAATTTCTAGTCAGGTTAAATATAATTTCAAAATAAAGTTGTATTACGTTAAAATCCAACGAAATATTGCACGCGCAACAAGTAATGAAATTAAAATTTTCAAATTCCAAAATTAATATATTTTTCAAACTAATTACGTGTTTGGTGCATAGTAATTGTCCAGTTATTATAATTACATCCCATTTATTATTTCTTAAAGTTCATTTTCTTGTTAAGCCTAATGCATACCTCCTAGGAAAGTTTGCAGCCCAGCGGGGCGGAGAATAACAAGTTGACCCGGATATTGTGTACAACTGTCGGCCCAGTTGCATTGCTGATGTTGAAAAAAAGCTATTTTTTATATACACATTTAAAAAAATTGTATAGATAAGGAACATTTTTTATACACACATTTAACAATTTCTAAATACATGATTAACACTTTTTAAAACATATTTTTTAGTCAACAGTGGGCCCACAGCGAGCGGAGGAGGTCACAATACACATATTTTTTAAATACATGATTAACACTTTTGCAAAAACAATTAGCCCACAGCAAGCCAATTAGCTCTAGTCGGCCCACAGTGGGCCGACAGGACCCAATCAGCCCACAGTGGGCCGACAAGGGCCAGTCGGCCAGCTGTAGGCCGACTGGAATCCAATCGGCCGGCTGTGGGCCGACTAGGACCAGTCGGCCTGCAGCGGGCCGACGGTGTAAATTTTTGACCTAGCGTAATATTTATTAAAATTAATAAAAAATTTATTATTTAAAAAAATAGCGAAAAAAGGCCTGTGTAGTACAGTACAACCTAACATGGTTACTCAGCCCACATTCAGCGACGCCGGAAAGGCCCAAACAAGGCTTCTGTACAACTTTTTGAAGTCACTGAGCTCGATTAATAACTTAAGAAAAAAGTTAGATTACAGTGGAACCTAATTAAAAGCTATCACGAGCAAATAAATAATTCAACGGGTCCCTCTTGTGCGTGTGCGTGTGTGTGTGTGTGTGAGATATATATATATATATATATATATATATATATATATATATATATATATATATATATATATATATATATAGAGAGAGAGAGAGAGAGAGAGAGAGAGAGAGAGAGAGACCCGTCGGTCGATGCTCGTAAATACATCTTTCAGCCATATGCATTGCTGATGCTAAGTAAAAACTTATATAGTTGACACAATCATATAGAACATCATAGCACACTGAACTTGCATACAAAAATTTCACGCAGGCGGCACAATCAGGATGGAAGCAGTGGATCGCTACGGTAAGGGCTATGTTGAAACCAACGAAGTCGTACATAATGGTTCATCGTCTTTATCAATGACGGGGAAATATCTTGAATGTTGTGCAAAGAAAATAGACAGACAACACAATAAGTTCTGCTAGCACATTAAGTTGACGTACAACCCTTTCTAAAAAAAGTTCAGGTACAAAATTAGAACAGGTCACAATCAAATGTACTGGCATATCAGTGCTTCACACCCATAGCTCGGATTTAACTAGTATCTGACAAGATTCAGTTGTTTCCTCAAATTAGAGCACATCCAGGCAGCCACCCCTGCCTCTTCTCCCAAAGAAGCAGTGGCCTCCGTCGTGCGATGCAGTAGGACCTGTGCCATCCATCGTTCCGAGCAACACGGGGAAAGTCTGACGTTAACTCCTGTAATGGACATCATCGACGGACCCTGACACCAGCGGTGACGGCAGGACTTCGATTGATGGATTGACCACCTCGTCGACATGCACGAACACTCAATACAGGTACATCCCTAACGTAGTCCGCGGCGGCCTTGGTGGCGACGAATAGTACAACCCTGGTTCCTGCACCGGTATCTCAACACCAATCACCTTCGGTATGGTGGACGTCTTCTTCATCCATGCCATAACCGTCAGAGCCCAGCTGTCTGGAGGAACAAACATACTTACGAGCTCACCTCCAAGGTCGTTGATAAGCTCGTTCATGGACTTGTTGTTCCAAGCACGTCGAGGCATGCCGTGGAAGGTAAGCTTTGTTAAAAACTCAAGCTTAGAGGGCACCGAGCCCCATCATGGGTGCCACCGATCAAAGCTCACCAGCGCGCCATCGCAGAACAAACACCGGGAAGATTCGAACACATGACTGCAGTCGAAAGTTGTCCGGAACCTGACGAAGAAATCAGCCGATGGCGGACAGACTTCGACAAGCAAGTCACTTATTTGGATGCCGTGCGCAATGCCAAGAGCTTTGACAAGGTCATCCAGCGAGACGGGAGGCCGGTCGCCGTTGATGGTTACCATCAGCACTTTGCCGGCAAACTGGTTGTCAAGCGCCGCCATGCCACTGTTGAGCGACAGCACGCAGCGACCGAAGGCATGACGGACCTCAGGATCTCTGGCTCGGAGATCCGCGTTGACCGGCGACATGATAGTGCGCTTGAGTACAAGGAGTACAGGACAGGGATTTGGGGGAACTGGAGTAGGAATCGAGATTCCAAAGGTGGGAGAGGGGCGGGAGACTGGGGATGAAAAGGTAGCATGAATTTCGAGCACGCGCCAATATGCTCTCGGCGCGCAAGCGCACGAAAACACCGGTGGCGCCCACATGTCGGCCTAAGAGTCCTTATTCTTTCTTTTTTGGAGAGCCCGGCCTTTTTTTCAGGATCTTTTGAGAGCCCGACCTGAGAGTCATAATTGACATGTTTGGCATCTCATTACTACTCGACCCATATTCAACGACACCTCACTGGCCCAAACAAGTGTACATCATCGAAAAGACACTGAGCTCAAATTATATAACTTGAAAAAAGGAGATATACTCTGAACACTGGAGAATGGTGATGCCCTCATTTAGCCCACCAGTAGTTCGAGATAATAAACAGTTCGAAACAACGATATATACAACATTCGAACACTGACTAGTGACTACTACTAACATAAACAGCAAGACATGATAGTTCATAAGAAGTCTTGCTACACCACCAAAACGCACCCATCTGCGGCGCTCAGACTCTCGTGATCCAGACGAGAATGACATTCTAAACAGAAGCAACTATTACATAGTAAGAGTGACATAGACGAGGATGACCAAATGACAAGGAATATGCATAACAAAAGAAAGAACTACCCATCCAGAACCAGCAGCAAAGACAACAAAGTCATTCGAAGAGATGATCCAACACCATCATAATTTCCAGCCCCGCTTCAGCGACCAGTGATCCGGAGACACCACTACTCCACCCTTTCGATGCAACAGCCCAATTACCTATCAACCTGAAGGCTCGAACCACATCACTGCCTATCGTAATTGAGACATCCAAGGATCAAAGTTAATCCGGATGCCTTTGTCATTCTCACCTTCTTTTGGCTGCAGGGTGTATCGTTGACAATCAGGAGAGTTTGCCCCCGAACTCCTAGGGCTCGCCGTGTAGACACAGTTTTCCATAGCAAACAGAGCCTCTCTGCCATCAAGGTCCTTGCCAACGGTGATCTCCTGGTTAATCGGATAATTGAGTCCGAGAAACAGAGAGTGTGAACCAAGGCTGTTTACCCGCCTCCAACTAAAAAATCCTAAAGGCCCCAAAAAGCTGGTATCCTGCTCATAGATGTAACAGCCACTGTCCGGATACTCACGTATTACACGGTGCTTGTATACAGTGGGGTTTTTGCAATATAACTTTTCCGGCTCATGTGTCCGAATGATCATCAGTCTTTTGCCGTCGTCTGATCGAGCGAGGAACCAGTTGTGCTTCCCTGTTTTTGGCAAAGGTGGTGTGATTACAAAGGGCAGTAACTGTAGGAACATTGCATCATATCAAAAAGGACAGGCATTGTTAATGTAAGATCAGCATTGTTCAGAGTATGAGTAGGATAATGCAAGAAATAGCATTGATATGTCCCTGTTGGAACTAGGAGGAAAATACAGGGAAATGTATACTGGGTTCGAAAATATAGAAGTGCCATGCATGGTTATACTCATGTTATCTCGCAATCTATTCTTCACAGGAAACTACCATGTCATGCATGTTATGTAATCATGTTCTGTCCTCACAAACAAATTCTTCAAGGTAACTAACAGACCATGCATTGTTATATACTCGTGTTCTGTGGGCAAAAATGTTGTGAGGATATTATTCTAGCCATTGATTGCTGAAGGGTGAATATAGGTATGTACACATGGTAAGCAATGTAGGATTTCACTACTTCCAAATATAGAGTTCACCATATGCACATTTACTTCCCTAATGTATGGTTAGATGAAACCAACAGTGTGGTGCATGTTTCTACACATGGCCATTGATACACACTCATATTTAGTAGTAGTATATAGATTACTGTAAAATAAGGATAATATCCATATATTCCTAACCGTTTGATTATTCAGGGTACAAATTGGCTGTAATGACATGGTCACAATCGCATGAATTAACTCATTACAAATATAGCTGATTTACGGCGTCTCTAATACATTGCCATAGTTCTACTCAAATTCTGCTCAAACAGAGATATGCCAATCATCACAAAAAGTTCAAACAGTGTCATGGCATCATCATTAACATGAGAGGAAACAACTTACACGTGCCGTCCCAGCAATACGTGGTGCCATCTGCTTTGTCGATCGCGTAGATGATGCCATTGTGTTCACTAGCATCACAGAAGTGTGTATCAGCTTTGACGATGATCCACTGCGAGCCGAGTTGTCTCCAGCTAAAGAAGGCACCGGTGTAAAGATAGGCGAGTCCGCGGTCGAACAAGGCAATTAGCTTGAAGTCTGCGTAATTCGCATGTCGTGTGGGCACTTGGCAGATTACAATCTTCTGCAAAACAAGGTCCATCCAACTGACGTAGTAATCTAGATGACTTGGACCGCGATGGTAATACTCTATATAATCCAACGGAGGAAGGATAATCTCATGGGAGGTCTGGAAGTTCACGAGCACCAACTTTTTACCGTCTTCTCTGAAGGCAGCCATCCAGTGGGAGTTCATGCCGACCCAGTACATACCTGCCAAGAAGTTTCGGGTGATGGTCATCGGATCGATGTCGAGGGAAATGATGTACGACGACCCACTACATACCTGCAAAGAAGTTTCGGCTAATGGAGATCGGATTGAAGTCGAGGGGCATCATGCACGCCTCCGTATCATGGTGAGCCAATCTCGCAAGACCAGATAGCAGCAAGCAGGGTGTCTTGAAAAGCTTAGGCCTCGCTTCAACGATGTCTGTGTGCATGTCCCTCGAGCATGCAGCCAGCCGCAGGGCGCTCAACATATCCATACACGAACAATAGAGGTCGAGGATGTCACTGGGGAGATTGCTCCAATCGCGGCTCATATGGATGTTGCACAGTTCGCATTCGGCCATGGTGGAGTTTGGAAGGGGGCTTGATTTACGGGGGAGAAGGATGTCGGTGCTGGAGCAGCTAGCGAGGGAATAGTGGTACTGGGGGAGGCGAGTGAGGCGACGGTACACGGGGGCACAGTGAGATGGAGACGGAGAAGGAGATGGAGATGGAGTGGTGCTATGGGAGGGGAGAGGGAGACGAGGCGAGGTGCCAATGTGTTGTACAGCGGCGGTGACAGACTGCACTGTGCACAGGGTGAGGCTAACTTTGGTAACCCGAACACGCCGCCTGGACTAGTGTCAGGCGCAGGGTGTTGTCACTTCACTGTGAGGACCGGATGAATAGTATTTTGACCATCAAGTGTACCACAGTTGTACTACTAATACTAGTAGGTACTACATGAGTACTCCAGTATTGTATAGCGTAAATAGGTCTCCCGTGCTAGCATGCATGTTCACTTCATCGTTCAGGTATCATCCATATTGTGAGCAGAACCAAATTCTCGTGCATGCCCAATCAACGCTCTGTCGTGATGCATGCGGTGGTCGTTCTGGTGCATCAAGGACGGCATGCAGATCGTTCCACACTTGAGAAGAGGAAAAATGGAAAGGTAGAACGCGGCAGCAGAGGAAGAGAACGTTGGCTAATGAGGCTGGGAGGGAATCGAGCAGGAAGTTAATGCTCCACGCCTAAAGGTTTTGGGAAAACCTGATTTTCATGAGGTGACTTATACTCACCTAAACGGAGGGAGTATTCCTTAACCAGAGAATGTTGTGTCTCCCACTCACGCGCTCAAAAAAAACTATGACAAATTTTTTTTATCTGTTTGCATAGGTCCCACCTATCAGGAAGGATGGGCACGTACACGTACAGATACGACTCATCAGTCTACCCGCATAGCCTTTTAGTTTAGTCTACCTAGTCGTCTAATCAACTGCCTGCATGCCACTTCTCCCATTTACTCCTTCTCCATCGCGAACCGATTCTCCTCGGCTTCTTCACCTCCCTTTCGTCTTCATTTGCATCCAAACCCCACTGCGTTCATATTGTTTTAACCTCTTTAAATAATCATATACTACTTCAGTTAGACTAGCACTCTAATCCTAATTCTCCAAACCATAGCCCTCTGTTCCAGCGGTTCCAAATGGCGAAAGAGATCGAGATGCAGGTTTTTAGCGTCCAACATGTCCTCGTCGAAGGCTCGATGCGCATAGTTGCCACCGTCACAATCCACCCAAGGGTTGTTCGGCAGTGGATCAACTATGTATCCAACTCCCTCGAAAAGGTAGAGGCGAGGGTCATCGGTCTCGACGCAGAGTACACGGAGCGTGCCCCTGGGAAGATCCAGCGCGCCGCCGTCCTTCAGTTGTGCCTCGAAGATGATGTTTTGGTGTACCACATCATACACTCGCCCTCCATACCAGGTGAGCTTCACGATTTCTTGTCTCGGGAGGACGTATACTTCTATGGGGCAGCCATCGAAGGGGACAAACAGAAGCTGGAGCCGTACAACCTTGATTTGAAAAGCATCGTTGACCTACAAACCAGAATCAAAATTCCTGTAGAAGTTTGTGAGAAACAGACACCATCTGTCGGGGATATACCCCGCGGCGTAAACCGGCCAGAAGTTAACCCGGCCGGACTCGGCGGTTTATCTGAAGACCCGCTCTGACCTTGACGGTTTACAAGCAACCCGCTTGGTCGTTATGACTCACTGGTAACCCGGCGGGCGGATCAGACGATGGACGAGGCCCAATGTCGGAGTAATGGGCCACGGGTAGGCAAACCCGAGGCCCAGAACCTTTCAAGACATCGGGGCCGGCTTCGCCCCTCGAAGGATCCTAAGACAAAGGGCCGACTCTGAGAGTCGGCTATAGCATCGTCGACTACCCACTCACGGCCGAATCTCGAAGCCGGCTACGACATAAGCCGACTCCCAGTTGGCGACTCCAGGAATGCCGACTATGGGGAGTCGGCCCACGACTTCGCCACCTTCAGCCTTCTAGAAGAAGGACAGGACTGGGGATGGCCGGAGCACGGCCCTCCCCTACCCTGATTACCAAGGGCGGGTATGGCTACAGTGCGACGTACCAGAGGAGATCATCGGTATGGCGCGGCACTGTGGCCATACCGGCCCTGACGTCCGCCCCAGCGGCGGAACCCTGTTCCCACGTTGGCCCGCCAGTACGGCCTGGAGACGGCGGGCCCCGCCAGTCAGCGGGGGAGATAGAAGACGGCGAGAGCGCCCAAGGACGAACCCCGTGGGAGTCGGCCTCCAGGAGTCGGCCCGTTCCTCCCATGGGCCCCGCATGCCATTAACCAGATAAGACGGGGAGTGGCCACAGTGATCGCCCGCCGGACGGCAGCACTGTTTCCACGACCCCGTGACCAAGACGACGTCATCAGAAGCGCGGCTACAGTGACCAGGTCAGCCGGCGGGGCCCACCAACGGCGGGCCCCAGGAGTCGGCGGAGAAGACGGCATCTTGAGAGACAAGCAGCTGGGACCCGCGCCCAGTCGGATTACCATTGTACCCCCGGGGGGTAGGCCTATATAAACCCCCCGGAACACCCATGCAAAGGGTTGGATCCTTTGACCACTAGACAGAAGCATAGAAGGGAGAGAGCTAGCCTTGCCCTCTCCTACCTCCAGAACACAACTCGAGGAGCAACTTTGTACACATATCACCATAGTGACCATGCGGAGACCCCGCAGAGCAGCAGTAGGGGTATTATCTCCTCGGAGAGCCCCGAAGTTGGGTAAGATCCGCCGGCGTGCATGTCTACGCCTCATCCCGCTTCCAGGCACCGGCGACGTTCTACTCGCCCCCACCATGATAAGCCATCCGTTGGCATATGTCGCACCTAACCCCCGATATTTGGCGCCCACCATGGGGCGAGGTGCACCGTCGTCCGGAGATCTGTTCTGGACGGGAACCCTTTTTCTCCCCGGCGAGCGTAGCCAGCCCGGCACGCCAGAGGGAATCTGCGCCGACGCGCTGCGCAACGTTGAGACCGTTTGCGCAGCCAGCTGCCTCGCCGATCTTGTCGGCGAGGTTAGCCTCTCCGACGAGCCTGCATCCGACGCTGGCACCGGCGACCCCGCGAACCTTCTCGCGGGCCTCCTCGACGACCTCCATGTTGCTGGCGAGCCTGCCACTGACCTGGAGTCCGTAGGCTCCATCGACCCGATGCTGGTCGATTCCGACACCGCGTCGGTCGACGCCTTTCCCACCGATGTGGTGATCTACGACGAACCGCTCCCTCGCACGGAGAGCGGCGGAAGCACCGTCACTGAGGTGCTCGTCATCGACCATGGCGAGCACTCCGACGGGAGAGCTCGCGACCCGCTTGACGCGGCACTGCAAGACCTGGATGCGCCCATTCCAGAGGACGCTGACGCCGAGACACTGGAGGCGCGCCGCCTCCAGCTCGTCGAAGGCGCGAAGAAGCTGGCGAGCATGAGACGCTTGTCAGAGGCCTACCAGCGCGAGATGGATCGCGCCGTGGGCGGCTCGCCGGCCCCGGTGGGGCCAAGCTGCCTGGGCGCGGTCCGCCAGCGCGGCGCGGACATCGCCAGCATGTTCGGGGCCAACCGCCCCGTATACGCCACGCCCCCAGAAAACATTCGAGCCGCCCAAACGGCGGCAGACGAGCTGGATAACCTTGAAGGCGAAGAGCGCCGACTGATGACGGAGCGAGTCCAGCGACTCCTCGACGCGGCCGGCGCGCAGAACGCGGACGGCTGCCGCACCGAAGGACCGCAACAGCAGAAAGATGACCTGCCACCCCGCCGAGATCAAGGCGCAACATCTCGGGCGCCGACTGGCGGCGTCCGCGGAAGAAAAGACAAGGAGCCGGCTGCAAGCCGCAGTCGGACTCATATCACCATCGAGCGTGACCAGGACGGCCGCCCGAAAGCGGTAGAGCGGCGGGACGACTATGTGCCTCCGCCACCCCGCAGAGAAAGGCGAGTCTCTCCACCGCCCGTTGAACATCCGACTCTCGGAGGTCGCCTAGGCCGCCGAGAGGGAGTCGGAGAGAACGATGCCCGCCTCCGGATCGATCGACTCCATCGATCTCTGGTGCTGGAAGAAGAAGATGAGCTGGGGCCGCCGTGTTTTGGTCCCCGCATCCGAGATGAGCCCTTCCCCAAAGGGTTCACTCTCCCCAGAGATACCCCCAAGTACACCGGCTCCGTGAGGCCGGAGGATTGGCTAGTCGACTACGCCACCGCCGTCGACATAGCAAGCGGCAACAAGCGCGTCGCCGTCAAGTACGTTCCGCTCATGCTCTAGGGCACGGCCCGGACATGGCTGAACAGCCTGAAGCCCCGCAGCATCAACAGTTGGGTCGACTTCACCGAGGCTTTCGTCCGCAACTTCACGAGCACGTACAAGCGACCTCCCAAGCCTCGCCAGCTCTCCTTGTGCGTGCAAGGCCCCGACGAATCCGCTCGCGACTACCTCACGCGGTGGGCCGAGCTCCGAAACTCCTGTGAGGGCGTGCACGAGGTGCAGGCCATCGAGTACTTCACCGCCGGGTGCAGAGAAGGCACCCTCCTCAAGCACAAGCTTCTCTGCGACGAGCCGGAGACCCTGGATGAGCTGCTGATCATAGCAGACAAATACGCCACGGCCGACTCTTCTATGAAGACGGAGATCCAAGTTGGCACGACAGGCAAAGTCGCCCCTCAGGCTCCCAGAACCCCGGCTGGAGACGCCAGCCGGCGGCAGCAGCAGAACGATCACAAGCGCAAGGCCCCGCAGCCGGCTTCCAATAGCCGGCAGGTCGCAATGGTCGACTATCAGCAACCAGAAGGGCAGCCTCCACCCAAGCGGCAGAAGGGCGGCAAGCCCAATTTGCTGCCGGCTTTCTCCTACGAGCAGGCTCTGGATGGCCCCTGCAAGTTTCACAGTGGCGCGAAGCCATCAAACAACACCACCAGAAAGTGCCACTGGCTGACTACGATTGCCAAGGGAGACGGCTTGGTGCCTCCTCCACCTGCTGGACAGCCGCCTCCGCCTCCACCCCCGCAGCCGGCTGCCAGGCCTGTCGGCGCAGTACAAGACGAGTACCCGGAAGAGCATGGAGCCTACGTGGTGTTCACCAGTGTGGCAGATGACAGACGCAGCAGGCGGCTGCTGCAACAAGAAGTCAACGCAGTGGCATCAGGCACTCCAGAATTCATGCACTGGTCCGAGAAGCCTATCAGCTGGAGCAGAGCTGATCACCCAGAGGTGATGCCGAATCCAGGGTCCTATGCCCTGGTCCAGGAGGCCACATTCGCCACTGATAGGCGGGCAGCTCGCTTCTCGCGAGTTTTGATAGATGGAGGCAGTAGTATCAACATCCTGTACAAGGATACTATGGAGAAGTTAGGAATCAAGCAAAGACAACTCCAGAACAGCCGGACTGTATTCCATGGGATCGTCCCTGGCCTTTCCTGCTCCCCAATCGGCAAGATTTTGATAGATGTCCTTTTCGGAGATAAGGATCACTTCCGCCGAGAGCCAGTCTGGTTTGAAGTGGTGGACCTCCGGAGCCCATACCATGCACTACTTGGCCGGCCATGGCGGTCCCCCACTACGCCTACCTCAAGATGAAGATGCTGAGTTCCAAGGGAATCCTGACTGTAGTCGGCGACTACAGGAAGTCGTCCGCTTGTGCGGCCGAGAGTAGTCGGCTGGCCGAGTCCATGGTTATTGCAGCGGAGAAGCGGCTTCTTGACCGGGTTGTGGCGATGGCCGGCAAGCAGCCTGAGTTGTCGCCCAACCCCAAGGAGTCGGAAGCTGAAGGCTCGTTCAAGCCGGCGAAGGAAACGAAGAAGATACCTTTGGACCCAGAGCAGCCGGAGAGGTACGCTGTCGTAGGTGCGACCCTCGATAGCAAATAGGAAGGCGAGCTCGTCGATTTCCTCCGTGAGAATCGGGACATCTTTGCATGGTCCCCCAAAGACATGCCAGGTGTACCGACGGAATTCGCCGAGCACAAGTTACATGTCCGGTCTGATGCGAAGCCCGTCAGGCAGCCCTTGCGCCGCCTGTCAGAAGAGAAAAGAAGAGTTGTTGGTGAAGAGATAGCCCGGATCCTTGCAGCCGGCTTTATCATGGAAGTATTTTTCCCAGAATGGTTAGCGAACCCAGTTTTAGTGCTGAAGAAGAACAAGCAGTGGCGAATGTGTATCGACTACACAAGCCTGAACAAAGCTATTGGGGAACGTAGTAATTTCAAAAAAAATCCTACGCACACGCAAGATCATGGTGATGCATAGCAACGAGAGGGGAGAGTGTTGTCTACGTACCCTTGTAGACCGAAAGCGGAAGCGTTATATCAACGCGGTTGATGTAGTCGTACGTCTTCACGATCCGACCGATCCAAGCACCGTTACTCCGGCACCTCCGAGTTCTTGGCACACGTTCAGCTCGATGACGTTCCCCGGGCTCCGATCCAGCAAAGCTTTGGGGAAGAGTTCCGTCAGCACGACGGCGTGGTGACGATCTTGATGTTCTACTGTCGCAGGGCTTCGCCTAAGCACCGCTACAATATGACCGAGGTGGAATATGGTGGAGGGGGCACCGCACACGGCTAAGGAACGATCTCAATGATCAACTTCTGTGTCTTGGGGTGCCCCCCTTGCCCCCGTATATAAAGGAGCAAGGGGGAGGCCGGCCGGCCTAGAGAGGCGCGCCAAGGGAGGGGGGAGTCCTCCTCCTAGTAGGAGTAGGACTCCCCTTTCCTAGTCCAACTAGGAGGGGAAGGGGGGAAGGAAGGAGAGGGAGAGGGAGAGGGAAAGGGGGGCCGCGCCCCCCCTCCTTGTCCAATTCGGACTCCTCATGGGGGGGCGCGCGCCACCTCCTCGCGCGGCCCTCTCTCTCCCCTCGCGGCCCAATAAGGCCCATACTTCCCCCGGGGGGTTCCGGTAACCCCTCCGGCACTCCGGTAATATCCGAAACCTCTCGGAACCATTCCGATGTCCGAACATAGCCGTCCAATATATCAATCTTTATGTCTCGACCATTCTGAGACTCCTCGTCATGTCCGTGATCACATCCGGGACTCCGAACTCCTTCGGTACATCAAAATGCATAAACTCATAATAACTGTCATCGTAACCTTAAGCATGCGGACCCTACGGTTCGAGAACAATGTAGACATGACCGAGACACGTCTCCGGTCAATAACCAATAGCGGGACCTGGATGCCCATATTGGCTCCTACATATTCTACGAAGATCTTATCGGTCAGACCGCATAACAACATACGTTGTTCCCTTTGTCCATCGGTATGTTACTTGCCCGAGATTCGATCGTCGGTATCCAATACCTAGTTCAATCTCGTTACCGGCAAGTCTCTTTGCTCGTTCCGTAATACATCATCCCGCAACTAACTCATTAGTTGCAATGCTTGCAAGGCTTAAGTGATGTGCATTACCGAGAGGGCCCAGAGATACCTCTCCCACAATTGGAGTGACAAATCCTAATCTCGAAATACGCCAACCCAACATATACCTTTGGTGACACCTGTAGTACTCCTTTATAATCACCCAGTTACGTTGTGACATTTGGTAGCACCCAAAGTGTTCCTCCGGCAAACGGGAGTTGCATAATCTCATAGTCAAAGGAACATGTATAAGTCATGGATAAAAGCAATAGCAACATACTAAACGATCGGGTGCTATGCTAATGGAATGGGTCATGTCAATCAGATCATTCAACTAATGATGTGACCTTGTTAATCAAATGACAACTCCTTTTGTCTATGGTTAGGAAACTTAACCATCTTTGATTAACAAGCTAGTCAAGTAGAGGCATACTAGTGACACTCTGTTTGTCTATGTATCCACACATGTATTATGTTTCCGGTTAATACAATTCTAGCATGAATAATAAACATTTATCATGATATGTAAGGAAATAAATAATAACTTTATTATTGCCTCTAGGGCATATTTCCTTCAGTCTCCCACTTGCACTAGAGTCAATAATCTAGATTATACAGTGATGATTCTAACACCCATGGAGTCTTGGTGCTGATCATGTTTTCCCCGTGGAAGAGGCTTAGTCAACGGGTCTGCCACATTCAGATCCGTATGTATCTTGCAAATCTCTATGTCTCCCACATGGACCAAGTCCCGGATGGAATTGAAGCGTCTCTTGATGTGCTTTGTTCTCTTGTGAAATCTGGATTCCTTCGCCAAGGCAATTGCTCCAGTATTGTCACAAAAGATTTTCATTGGACCCGATGCACTAGGTATGACACCTAGATCGGATATGAACTCCTTCATCCAGACTCCTTCATTTGCTGCTTCCGAAGCAGCTATGTACTCCGCTTCACATGTAGATCCCGCCACGACGCTTTGTTTAGAACTGCACCAACTGACAGCTCCACCGTTTAATGTAAATACGTATCCGGTTTGCGATTTCGAATCGTCCGGATCAGTGTCAAAGCTTGCATCAACGTAACCCTTTACAATGAGCTCTTTATCACCTCCATACACGAGAAACATTTCCTTAGTCCTTTTCAGGTACTTCAGGATATTCTTGACCGCTGTCCAGTGATCCACTCCTGGATTACTTTGGTACCTCCCTGCTAAACTTATAGCAAGGCACACATCAGGTCTGGTACACAGCATTGCATACATGATAGAGCCTATGGCTGAAGCATAGGGAACATCTTTCATCTTCTCTCTATCTTCTGCAGTGGTCGGGCATTAAGTCTTACTCAACTTCACACCTTGCAAAACAGGCAAGAACCCTTTCTTTGCTTGATCCATTTTGAACTTCTTCAAAATCTTGTCAAGGTATGTGCTTTGTGAAAGTCCAATTAAGCGTCTTGATCTATCTCTATAGATCTTAATGCCCAATATGTAAGTAGCTTCACCGAGGTCTTTCATTGAAAAACTCTTATTCAAATATCCCTTTATGCTATCCAGAAATTCTATATCATTTCCAATCAGTAATATGTCATCTACATATAATATCAGAAATGCTACAGAGCTCCCACTCACTTTCTTGTAAATACAGGCTTCTCCAAAAGTCTGTACAAACCCAAATGCTTTGATCACACTATCAAAACGTTTATTCCAACTCCGAGATGCTTGCACCAGTCCATAGATGGATCGCTGGAGCTTGCATACTTTGTTAGCTCCCTTTGGATCGATAAAACCTTCTGGTTGCATCATATACAACTCTTCTTCCAGAAACCCATTCAGGAATGCAGTCTTTACATCCATTTGCCAAATTTCATAATCATAAAATGCGGCAATTGCTAACATGATTTGGACAGACTTAAGCATCGCTACGGGTGAGAAGGTCTCATCGTAGTCAATCCCTTGAACTTGTCGAAAACCCTTTGCGACAAGTCGAGCTTTGTAGACAGTAACATTACCGTCGGCGTTAGTCTTCTTCTTAAAGATCCACTTGTTCTCTATTGCTTGCCGACCCTCGGGCAAGTCAACCAAAGTCCATACTTTGTTTTCATACATGGATCCCATCTCAGATTTCATGGCTTCCAGCCATTTTGCGGAATCTGGGCTCACCATCGCTTCTTCATAGTTCGTAGGTTCGTCATGATCTAGTAGCATGATTTCCAGAATAGGATTGCCGTACCACTCTGGTGCGGATCTCACTCTGGTTGATCTACGAGGTTCAGCAGTTACTTGATCTGAAGTTTCATGATCATCATCACTAACTTCTTCTCTGATTGGTGTAGATGTCACAGAAACCGGTTCCTGTGATGTACTACTTTCCAATAAGGGAGCAGGTACAGTTACCTCATCAAGTTCTACTTTCCTCCCACTCACTTCTTTCGAGAGAAACTCCTTCTCTAGAAAGGATCCATTTTTAGCAACAAATGTCCTGCCTTCGGATCTGTGATAGAAGGTGTACCCAACTGTTTCCTTTGGGTATCCTATGAAGACACATTTCTCCGATTTGGGTTCGAGCTTATCAGGTTGAAGCTTTTTCACATAAGCATCGCAGCCCCAAACTTTAAGAAACGACAACTTTGGTTTCTTGCCAAACCATAGCTCATAAGGCGTCGTCTCAACGGATTTTGACGGTGTCCTATTTAATGTGAATGCGGCCGTCTCTAGAGCATAACCCCAAAACGATAGCGGTAAATCTGTAATAGACATCATAGATCGCACCGTATCTAGTAAAGTGCGATTACGACGTTCGGACACACCATTGTGTTGTGGTGTTCCGGGTGGCGTGAGTTGCGAAACTATTCCGCATTGTTTCAAATGTAGACCAAACTCGTAACTCAAATATTCTCCTCCACGATCAGATCGTAGAAACTTTATTTTCTTGTTACGATGATTTTCAACTTCACTCTGAAATTCTTTGAACTTTTCAAATGTTTCAGACTTGTGTTTCATTAAGTAGATATACCCATATCTGCTTAAATCATCTGTGAAGGTGAGAAAATAACGATATCCGCCACGAGCTTCAATATTCATCGGACCACATACATCTGTATGTATGATTTCCAATAACTCTGTTGCTCTCTCCATAATACCGGGGAACGGTGTTTTAGTCATCTTGCCCATGAGGCATGGTTCGCAAGTACCAAGTGATTCATAATCAAGTGGTTCCAAAAGTCCATCAGTATGGAGTTTCTTCATGCGCTTTACACTGATATGACCTAAACGGCAGTGCCACAAATAAGTTGCACTATCATTATTAACTCTGCATTTTTTGGCTTCAACATTATGAATATGTGTATCACTACTATCAAGATTCATCAAAAATAGACCACTCTTCAAGGGTGCATGACCATAAAAGATATTATTCATATAAATAGAACAACCATTATTCTCTGATTTAAATGAATAACCGTCTCGCATCAAACAAGATCCAGATATAATGTTCATGCTCAACGCTGGCACCAAATAACAATTATTTAGGTCTAATACTAATCCCGAAGGTAGATGTAGAGGTAGCGTGCCGACCGCGATCACATCGACTTTGGAACCATTTCCCACGCGCATCGTCACCTCGTCCTTTGCTAGTGTTCGCTTAATCCGTAGTCCCTGTTTCGAGTTGCAAATATTAGCAACAGAACCAGTATCAAATACCCAGGTGCTACTGCGAGCTCTAGTAAGGTACACATCAATAACATGTATATCACATATACCTTTGTTCACCTTGCCATCCTTCTTGTCCGCCAGATACTTGGGGCAGTTCCGCTTCCAGTGACCAGTCTGCTTGCAGTAGAAGCACTCAGTTTCAGGCTTAGGTCCAGACCTAGGTTTCTTCGCTTGAGCAGCAACTTGTTTGCTGTTCTTCTTGAAGTTCCCCTTCTTCTTCCCTTTGCCCTTCTTCTTGAAACTGGTGGTCTTATTGACCATCAACACTTGATGCTCCTTCTTGATTTCTACCTCCGCAGCCGTTAGCATTGCGAAGAGCTCGGACATAGTCTTATCTATCCCTTGCATATTATAGTTCATCATGAAACCTTTGTAGCTTGGTGGCAGTGATTGAAGAATTCTGTCAATGACACAATCATCCGGAAGATTAACTCCCAGTTGACCAAGTGATTGTAATACCCAGACATTCTGAGTATGTGCTCACTGACAGACCCATTCTCTTCCATCTTGCAGCTATAGAACTTATTGGAGACCTCATATCTCTCAATCCGGGCATTCTGTTTGAATATCAACTTCAACTCCTGGAACATCTCATATGCTCCATGGTTCTCAAACCGTCGTTGAAGTCCCGGTTCTAAGCCGTAAAGCATGGCACACTGAACTATCGAGTAGTCATCAGCTTTGCTCTGCCAGACGTTCATAACATCTGGTGTTGCTCCAGCAGCAGGCCTGGCACCTAGCGGTGCATCCAGGACGTAATTCTTCTGTGCAGCAATGAGGATAATCCTCAAGTTACGGACCCAGTCCGTGTAATTGCTACCATCATCTTTCAACTTTGCTTTCTCAAGGAACGCATTAAAATTCAACGGAACAACAGCACGAGCCATCTATCTACAATTAACACAAACAAGCAAGATACTATCAGGGACTAAGTTCATGATAAATTTAAGTTCAATTAATCATATTACTTAAGAACTCCCACTTAGATAGACATCCCTCTAATCTTCTAAGTGATCACGTGATCCAAATCAAACTAAACCATAACCGATCATCACGTGAAATGGATTAGTTCTCAATGGTGAACATCATCATGTTGATCATATCTACTATATGATTCACGCTCGACCTTTCGGTCTCCGTGTTCCGAGGCCATATATGCATATGCTAGGCTCGTCAAGTATAACCGAGTATTCCGCGTGTGCAAAACTGGCTTGCACCCGTTGTAGATGACGTAGAGCTTATCACACACGATCATCACGTGGTGTCTAGGCACGACGAACTTTGGCAACGGTGCATACTCGGGGAGAACACTTCTTGATAATTTAGTGAGAGATCATCTTCTAATGCTACCGTCAATCAAAGCAAGATAAGATGCATAAAAGATAAACATCACATGCAAATCAATATAAGTGATATGATATGGTCATCATCATCTTGTGCTTCGTGATCTCCATCTCTGCAGCACCATCATGATCACCATCGTCACCGGCGCGACACCTTGATCTCCATCGTAGCATCGTTGTCGTCTCGCCAATCTTATGCTTCTACGACTAAGAAGAAGAGGAGGAAGAAAGAGGAGGAAGAGGAGGAGGAGGAGGAGGAGAGGAGAAGAAGAAGAAGAAGAAGAAGAAGAAGAAAGAAGAAGAAGAAGAAGAAGAAAGAAGAAGAAGAAGAAGAAGAAGAAGAAGAAGAAGAAGAAGAAGAAGAAGAAGAAGAAGAAGAAGAAGAAGAAGAAGAAGAAGAAGAAGAAGAAGAAGAAGAAGAAGAAGAAGAAGAAGAAGAAGAAGAAGAGAGAAGAAGAAGAAGAAGAAGAAGAAGAGAGAAGAAGAAGAAAGAAGAAGAAGAAGAAGAAGAAGAAGAAGAAGAAGAGAGAAGAAGAAGAAGAAGAAGAAGAAGAAGAAGAAGAAGAAGAAGAAGAAGAAGAAGAAGAAAGAAGAAGAAGAAGAAGAAGAAGAAGAAGAAGAAGAAGAAGAAGAAGAAGAAGAAGAAGAAGAAGAAGAAGAAGAAAGAAGAAGAAGAGAAGAAGAAGAAGAAGAAGAAGAAGAAAGAAGAAGAAGAAGAAGAAGAAGAAGGAAGAAGAAGAAGAAGAAGAAGAAGAAGAAGAAGAAGAAGAAGAAGAAGAAGAAGAAAGAAGAAGAAGAAGAAAGAAGAAGAAGAAGAAGAAGAAGAAGAAAGAAGAAGAAGAAGAAGAAGAAGAAGAAGAAGAAGAAGAAAGAAGAAGAAGAAGAAGAAGAAGAAGAAGAAGAAGAAGAAGAAGAAGAAGAAGAAGAAGAAGAAAGAAGAAGAAGAAGAAGAAGAAGAAGAAGAAGAAGAAGAACTATTGGGATATATTGATATAGATGGACTATTCCCTCTCTTGTAAAAAAATTATTCCCTCTCGGTGTATATTGATATAGATGGACTATTTCGATGGTGTGCATGTCTTTGAAACAGAGTAGTAGCGTGGGTCCGCTTGACTATAAGGAACTATTTATCCGCATATATAGCTTTCTCTGCTACTCCTTCCAGTGATCGATATGCAGTGCATGTGTCCGTAGACATGACAGCTTGTCCATGGAAGTTCAACTACGGCGACCATCACGTTTCATCTCGCGATTCCCACGACGCCTCTCCAACCCACGGCACCACGGCCCCGACATGCGCCTCACCCCTCTCGGCCGCACCGCCCCTCTGCCTTTGTGTGCATGACATGTGGGCCACCTAAAATGCAGCGAGCATCAAGTTTCTACCACAGCCACCCGCGATTCCCACGACGCCACTCGAACCCATGAAACCACATGTCCCCCGACGTGCGGCTCACCCCTCTTGGCCCCACTGCCCCTCTGCCTGCGGGAGCATTACATGTGGACCAGTCACCTATTCGGTCCACATGTTATTGACTCAAAGGTAGGTGTAGTAAGGCGTTGAAGCTCAGTCCCGACGGCCCTGAGAGGGAAATGTAACTCCTGCGCCAGGGCTTGTGGTGCTCCCGCAGCACGAACTCGTGCCAAACTCGAGATTTGTTTCTTTACTATACATGCATGCACGATTTAATGGACATTGTAATCTCAACAGGTGATGAGGAGCTCTAAATTTGAATTTGAAACTTATAAAACGAAAAGATTAAAAACAAATAAACTGGGAGAGAGGGAGTATATCGTAGGATGTGTCCCATACAAAATAAGTCCCCTGGTTTGTCACCGCGAAGATGCGGTTAGAAAGGAGCACGACGTCTTCCTACTCGTACTACAACAAATCGGCCGCAGACAGCATGGTCCGCCTTTGACCGCCATGTGCAAGGTTCGTGCTATCTTATTCAATCTCACCGTGGTTCCATCGTACCAATTCATGCGGTGGCCCGTTGCATGGCTGATCCCAATGTTGGATAAAGGTTCTACGGGAACGGTGTCACCGTTGTAAATGTTGTGCAAATTGATGTTGGTACCCTCCCGTACATATGCAAGCCAATCTCCACTCGCACCGAGCCTAACCTATGAAACAGTGGGCAGGGGAGAATTAGGAAATGGACACGGAAGTAGTCTTTACAATGCATTTACTACGTGATCAAACTCATCTTACGTGCTCATCGGAGGAAATCCGAGTGCCCCTCAACGTCGGCATCTCAAGGGGCGTCAACTTGCAACTACGGCCACGCCGCGCTGGAGAGACCCCCAAGGAAACATCCTCGTGCGTTCCACAGGAACATCAAGATGCATTTGTATGAGTAGTTTATCTTGTGAGAGAAAGGGATGAACGAGGGAAGGCCTCTAGAGATAGATATGGACACTACTACTACCATTGTGCTGGCCCGTGCGTTGCAATGGATCCAAAGTAGCAGAATAATAGTTGTTCACGTGCCTGAAATATAAACACTCTAGTTTTGATATACATGTGTCAGCACACATGACACCTTGTCCATGGAAGTTGAACCACGGCGACCATCACGTTTCTTGTTTCTACCACTTCCACACCCACGCGATTCCCACGACGCCGCTCCAACCCACGGCACGACGTCCCCCGACGTGGACATGGATCACTCCCTTGCCCTGCCTTTCCTTCGCTGACAGGTGGGGCCCACGCTTGTCCCACATGTCAGTGACAGAATGGTAGGATTGTTCGCATCAAGGGATCCTCATCCCCCCGATGTGCCCCTCATCCATCTCGGCCCCACCGCTCCTCTGCCTTTGTGTGCATGATATACTCCTAATATATTACTCCCTCCGTACCTAA
Source organism: Aegilops umbellulata (assembly GCA_032464435.1). Lineage (NCBI taxonomy): Eukaryota > Viridiplantae > Streptophyta > Magnoliopsida > Poales > Poaceae > Aegilops > Aegilops umbellulata. Next base: position 43,849,332 of record CP136056.1, read on the forward strand.
ATATTTGTCTTTTTTGAGATTTCAAATGGACTATCACATACGGATTATATAGACATATTCTAGTGTTTCTAGCAAGATGCCCGTGCATTGCACGAAGTTGATGGAAAAGGTAAGCACAACTTATAAATTGACGGATCGAGTACTAGTTACAGTGATGCATATAATTAAGCAAAGGGATCGCACATGTCGGTATTGACTGGAACGAGAATGCAATAGCACAATAAGAATTAAGGCCACGATGATGCGATCGCAGTGGTGGTTACAGAAGGCAAGAAGAAAGATGGATCCACGAACGTACGACCTCCTCCTCCTCAACTTAGTGCGCCGGGCCACCGACTGGCGGCTAAGGAGCGGCGGCTTTTGTGGCGAGGTCGAGGTGCTTCTCAGCAAAGGCATCCAAGGCTTCTAGCCGGTTGAGGAAGGCCAACCTCGTAACGTCCTCACTGGCACTGTAGATACCTATGTACACGATTTGCTCGTACACGTGGATGTGTAGGTCGACGAATTCTTGCAAGGTGAGGCACCTCGCGGCGAGCACGACCTCCAGGTGGACATTCTTCGTGGCGTCGGCGGGCAGTCGCAGGGCCACCAGTGCTTGAAAGAGGTTCCGGCCAAGAAGGCCGATTAAGGTGGCAGGCAATGAGGAGCCCGGGCGCGCGGGCTGGAGGAGTACGGCGATGTCGTCCGCGAGCTTCTTGATGACGGTGAACTTGTTGCTGGTGTCAACGATCATCTGGTCCAACTGAGAGTCGTAGTTGGCATCAACGGCGGCCATCCACCAGCCGGTCTCCAACATCGTCTGGAGACGATCCTCGGCGCCATGCCGTAGGCCGGCGTCGTGGACCATCTGCCGCCGCCGCTGGCCGCTCACGCGCATCGCCGCCATGGGTCTGGAGTGAGCTCTTTTGCGCTTAGTGTAGGTGCTTAGGCAAATGCTTAGGTGCGTACGATGTGGTAGATGCATTGGAATGGAGGGGCGCCTTTATATGAGGGCAATGAGGGCAAACTGTGTTGCATTCACATCGTGCAGCCTCTTTTCCCGGACCTCCTCCCATTACTTCCCTCGTGCATTAATTGAAGGAGGATGCATTCGCCGTTCAGCATATCGAGAACCGCTACTCCCTCCCTTGTCTGCATTAAAGCCATATCGGGAACTGCGCCGCCCGCTTTCAAATCGAATACTCCCTCTGTCTAGGTGAGTATTAAGTCATCTTACGAAAACCAAATAGTAAACACATAGGCGTGGTGCATTAGCTCTGACGTTGTTTCTTAGGCTAGCCATAGTGGGAGTAACTTAGGTAGTAACTTAACACATCCCAAGACAATTTTGCTTATGTGGCAACTATTTAATGAGGAAAGAGGTGCTTGTGGTAACATAATATGTTACTGTAACATAGCGCTTTAGTCGCTTCGACAGAGACGCGAGAAGACGAGGGAGTAGGCTGCTGCAAACGTAGGGCTGTGTGATTTGACAGCGAGTTACTGCTGGATAGGTGGGGCCCCGTGATTTGACTTGCCATTATCATTTTAACTGCGACGCTACGACCGGCGTGAGTCTCCCAGATTCCTGACCACCTCCATACAGGTGCCTCTCCCAATGCTCCACCATGTAGTAGAGGCTGGCTCTTGCATGAGAGCCCACTTCTCCACTTTTTCCTTGCCTCTCTTTCCTCCACATATGCAAAAATGCCATGTAAAGCGCACTATTGTACTTACTTTTACTTGCTCCTGCAGGTGCTTAAGCTTGCCACATAGGCATAAAGTCTGATGTGGCAAGTTATTCAAGAAGAGAGAGACTAGTTTGGTGACCCAACGAAAGAAACGGTGCTGAGCGCGTGTACCTAGGTGAAAAGAAAATTTTGAGTCTATAGCTAATTAAATGAAGCAAACTTAGCAACACCATTTCATTGGAAGAGGTCACTCCTTGGCAAATGCAATAAATACTAGTACTCCCTGTGTCCCATAATATAAGAACGTTTTTGGCACTACACTAGTGTAAAAAAAAGAAATAGAGAGGAGTAAAAAAATACACTTATAGCCAACCTTGTTGTAGTATGAGTGACTAAGTGATGACTATGTATAACATGCCAAACATCAGATAGCCTAACGCACCGTGTTAAATCTCCAAGGGTGCAACCGCACGAGCGACGCGACGGTCGTGGTAGGCGCGACCACGATACGGGCTGCTGGCAGCCCTTGGATCTGAGATCAAACGGTCGCATGCTAAGTTGCTGAAAATTTGTAGAATAACCCTCCAGGATAGGATATTCACCCATAGGTCTAGAATCACGCCATGCAACCGTTCGATCTCAGATCCAAGGGCTCTCGGAAGCCCGTATCATGGGAGAATGGAAAGCCACTACCCTGCCGTTCGCACGCTGGCAGTTGGCTCCTACTCGTCCCCGCACGTCCTTCAATACTACGGCGGTTCGCTTCTAGTCGTCCCGTCCATTCACATTACGGCGGTTCCACTAATCCTAACCCTCCTCCCAAATCCATGGCGTCCCAAATCTCCATGATCGGCGGTGAGTACAAGGTTAGAACCATCACCGGCGATGAGTTCGACATCATCTACACCTGTTCTTCCGCGACGGTGAAAGGATGACTTTCTCGCTTCAGACACATGTTCGAAAACTCAGATGATGAGTGGGTCGCTGGGCTAGATGTTGAGTACACCACAGTCCTGGGACGAGAGAAGGATCTAAAGGACGAAGAGAGGAAGAAGCCCGCCGTGATCCAGGTTTGCGTGCATGACTTATGCTTGGTCTACCACATATGCCATCCCGACGTTGAGTGCCAGGATTTTAAGGACTTCCTCGGGAGCAACCTAGTCAAATTCGTTAAAGTAGACTTTGGTAATGACTAAGAAGTCCTGCGTTGGGTAGGCCTCGTTGTAGGCAACACCTTCGACCTCCAGAAGAATCGGGTAGTGTCCTCTCTTCAGCCTTCAATGCTGACCCTGGCAGGAGCCATGGTTCATCCTTCGTACGGTAAACTGGAGAAACCTCCATACACGTTTCATCGTCATGCATGGCAGCGGAATGTACTAGATATGGACCACATCCACTACGCTGCAATGGATGGCTACCTTTGCTTCAATATCTACAAGGGCTGGATGAAGAGCAACAACCAAGTGTGTGGTTGAAGCAAAGAAGTATCGGCCAAGAGGAAGAGGGACAAGGACGAAGTCGAGGACGTGGACGAGGACTCCGAGTAAGGTGGCAGTGTTGCTGCTCATGGTGGTTCTAATGCAGTGTCTACCGGAATAGTTGCAAAGTTTAATTTCAGGTGTGCTTAATTTAATTTGAGGGGTGTGTTGTGCTGAGCCCCCAGCAGAACTATGTTATGTTTCTTCTTGTTACTTTAACTCTTCAGTACGTACATACAAGTATTTCTTACATTTCATCTTTTAGTTGGTACAGTACTACCACTCGTTTCTTCACATTATATACGTACAATATATATGGCCAACATCATATAGCCAGCAGTTTAGTTGTCAAAGAATTTCAGGGTGCTTAGTTTTGTCAAAGAATTCCAGGGTGCTTAGTTTTATTTGAGGGGTGGGTTGTGCACTTGTGCTGGACACCATTATTGTGACAAGCCTTTTTAATAGTACTATATGCATAATTTGGCGACGAGCGCTCTCTATATGTACCACCTTTTTTAATTTGAAGTTTTGCTCCATGGCGCAATCCATTGATACTACTACTGTGCAAAAGTGGAGTATATACATTTTTTAAAAGGCTAGAGGGCGGGGCAGTCTAGCTCGGTCGGTTTCACGAGAGGCGAGGGCCTTTGTGATTTGACGGCTCATTACTACTGTCAAATCGAATAGTACTGCGTTGCACTGCACGCCCGGCGCCTCCATTAAACCCCTCCGTTAAACCCGCATGCAAACCGAGAATCCTACTCCGGCCACACGTCCATTCATGAGCGGGTCGGAATTAAACGCAACACCGGCCGAGCTCGTCCCGTCCGCCCTCAGTTTAAACGAGGCCAGACGCCGGCCAAGCTCCTACCGTCCGCCCTCTATTTACACGAGGCCAGACAAATAGCGGGCAAGAATCGCAGCCCTCTGCCGCTCCCCCATCTCCTCCTTCACCATTTTCTCCACTCCTGCGATGGCTTCCAGTGAGTCGTTCTCCGGCATATTACCCGGCTGGGTGGCCCACCGAGCCCTATGGATACGGGCGAGGCCGCTCGGTGCTTCACCAACCTCACTTGGCCTGACGGAGCCAGTTGCCGCCCCAAGCAGGTGCGTGGTTCAGCAACTCACCGCTCCAGTTTAGCTCGATGAGGAGTGGCGAGTTGCTCCACGCCGGCACGGCGGCGAGCACTTCGGTACGGGCGCCATCGCTGCCGCGTTGTACCGCGCCACCAGTGTCTGTGGTGGTCACGCCTCCCGTGTCTATGGGTGCGCCTCCCGTGCCTGCGGCAGCGCCATGCAGGCAGAGACAGAAGCCAGGTGCGTGGAGAGCGACGAGTCAGTGGCTAGCTTCTCCGTGTCCGCCGCCATCATCGAGGAGAAGTAGAACACGGGAGGCCGCCGCCACTTGGGACCCATGAAGGCCACCGCCGAGGCGATGACCGCGGATTCAGGTGGTTTCTTTGCTGCTTCGTCTCTTCCGAGGACCTTCGTCGACCCCGCAAGTGTCTGACGGACATGAGGAAGACAAAGGGATCCGCGGGTGGCCATTTAGATTATGTACTCCCTCTCCAGCTGGCGGGGAATTTTTGTTCTAAGAATGGATAAATTGTATGTATCTATAACTAAAATAAGTCTAGATACATCCATTTCTAGGACAAGTATTTCCGGACGGAGGGAGTATTAATTATACAAGAGAGCCAGATTGGCACCTCTTAGTTCATGTAAATGTAATGAAACCCATGATGTTTATATGAAGATTCGGCTTTTTATACGAAATCCTTCATGCTTATATGAAATCAGTCCGTGTTTGCACGAATTTCATCTGGTTGGTTAGAGTTGTAAAAATGTATGCCGCTGGCGTTTGATGTCGTCCTCCGCTTAAGGAAGCGAGAGGAAATTTGTCGGCTGCCGTTGGAGATGCTCTTTATGCTGGAAATAATAGAGTGGCATCCAATCCATTTGAGTTAATTGCCTGTATGATTGTCCCTATATAAAAAGTTAATTGCATGCACAGTGTACACGTGACTTGCAGGGTGGCTACAGCTTCGTACAAAAAGTTAAAAAGAAACAAGTCCATCCTTAATCTTGTATTCTAAGTACTCTATAGGTTCCACTGTCAGTATAGTGGCGAAAGAAGTATATATCAAATAAGTAGAGTAATATATAATATAAAAATATAAAGTTAAAAGACAGAATATGAACTCATGTCATCGCGTTGCGAGCATCCGGCGCTAACCAGCCCAGCACATTTTTGTTGTAGACCATGCTGGAGATATATCTCCATGTCTACTCTTATATATACTCCATTCGTTCCTAAATATTTGTCTTTTCAGATTTCAAATGGACTATCACATACGGATGTGTATGTAGACATATTTTTGAGTGTAGATTCACTCATTTTGCTCCGTATGTCTTTTCAGGAAGGGGTCAGATTTGTCCTTGATTTATTTATGAGGTATCCAGATGGCACTGCACCGCCAAGAAAAGAGGGTAAAATCAAAATTATGGACTACTTTTTTGAGTATGTTGGTAAGGTCCGGTCATAGTCACTTGTTGAAATCTCTAAAAAGACAAATACTCCCTCCGTCCGGAAATACTTGTCATCAAAATGGACAAAAGGAAATGTATCTTGACGTATTTTAGTTTTAGATACATCTCTTTTTATCCATTTTGATGACTAGTATTTTTGGACGGAGGGAGTAGAAAAAGAGTTGGTGATGATGGTGTGCATGCCATCCTGCAATATAGGCCGTCGGATTTATATCTAACGGATAGGAAAGAAACTATGGCAATTTTGCAAAAATATACCCACACGTCTCTCCACGTCGCACATAAGGCCTTCCCTCGTTCAATCTTTTCTCTCACAAGATAAACTACTCATACAAATGCATCTTGATGTTCCGTGCAACGCACGGGCAGCTAGCTAATTTCTTTTAAAATAGTTGCTGCGATAATTGGGTTGAAGTGATATATTTTATGTCTGCCCCGAATGACTTCAGATTCACTAGTAGTAACAAAGAAAAGGTTGCCTTGTTAATTAACAGAAAACAGGGTGAAAACTATCACATGAGGCCGGTAAAAACAAGGCACACTGGGTTCAGCGTCATCGTCACTACAGCTGTGCGCGCGTGAGAAGTCTTAATATCGAGGGGGCTACCGAGTGAGGCACCGAGACACAATGTTTGAGAGAGAAACCAATTGACAGATTATGATCAGATCGAGTTGTCACCCTTCTGCTGTCATTGCTGGGGGGAGAGAAAGATGTATTGAGAGTGTGCGCGGTAGGCACAAAGGCACAACTAGCGAGTGTGTGTGTGTGTGTGTGTGTTTGAAAAACGAGTAGATAGATTATTATCAAGATCGATGTGCCACCCTACTCCTTCGGTGCCGGGTAGTGTGTGTGTGTGTGTATGTTTGAGAGAGAAGCCAGTCGATAGATTAGTATCAAGATCGAGGTGTCACCCTACTCCTTCGGTGTTGGGAAGTGTGGGTGTGTGGGGGGGGGCAGTGACACTCACATATCTCTACTCTTATAAAAAAACAGAGTTGGTGATGATGGTGTTCCTGCCATCCTGCAATATAGGCCATCCGATTTATATCCGACGGACAGGAAGGAAACTATGGCAATTTTGCAAAAAGATACCCACACCTCTCTCTGCATTTGCAAATAAGGCATTCCCTCGTTCATCCTTTTCTCCCACAAGATAAACTTCTCATACAAATGCATCTTGATGTTCTGTGCAACGCATGGGCATCTCGCTAGTAGGGAGAAGGAGTTTGTGTGACACATATCTAGCTATATCAAGGGATAGGTAGATAGCATATGTGTGAGAGACATTAGTGGCTGTGCGTGGGCGGAATTAAAGGGGTGGGCGTGTTAGACATAGAGAGCGTGTGTGAGGGAGTCCTGGATTAGGGGGTGTTCGGGTAGCCGGACTATACCTTCAGCCGGACTCCTAGACTATGAAGGTACAAGATTGAAGACTTCGTCCCGTGTCCGGAAGGGACTTTCCTTGGCGTGGAACGCAAGCTTGGCGATGCGGATATTCAAGATCTCCTACCATTGTAACCGACTTTGTGTAACCCTAACCCTCTCCAGTGTCTATATAAACCGGAGGGTTTTAGTCCGTAGAAGAACTTCATCATACAACAATCATACCATAGGCTAGCTTCTAGGGTTTAGCCTCTCTGATCTCGTGGTAGATCTACTCTTGTACTACCCATATCAATAATATTGATCAAGCAGGACGTAGGGTTTTACCTCCATCAAGAGGGCCCGAACCTGGGTAAAACTTCGTGTCCCTTGTCTCCTGTTACCATCCGGCCTAGACGCACTGTTCGGGACCCCCTACCCGAGATCCTCCGGCTTTGACACCGACATTGGTGCTTTCATTGAGAGTTCCACTGTGCCGTCGCAATCAGGAAGGATCCCTCCTCCCGTCTTTAAAGACGGCGCCGTCGCTAAGGGAGCCTTGGCTGTCGGCCAAACTCTCCGGCTAGGTGGTTTCCTCATGACCGCCTGACCGCCTGTTCGGCCGTTGCGCCGACGGTGACCTCTCGGGTCATCAAAAGCAACCTTCACATCAGCTCGGAACTTGTCGAGCAGCTAGATCCGATGGAGCTCTCTTCCGTAAACGAGCTCTTGGATCGCATCGCCGCCCTGGGGGTCGCCACGGATTACGACCAGGTTGAGCTTAAACCCGATCTAAGAGAAATTAACTCTCCCCAAGTCACCCACCACGTCGTCGTGGTAGAGGCGCAGTGCGGCGACCCTTCATCTATTTTAAGGACTAGCTACGTCCGAATTCCCGACCCCTCCAAGCCGGATACCCGCGGAGGGGAGGATGTAACTCAAGACCTAATCTTAGAATCAGGCAACGTGCTAGACTCATTGGACAACATCCAAGAATCCGAACCTCAGAGTTCGGAAGCTCTTCGGCCTCTGAATCTTAGATTGGGTGAGGTTTCAGATTCAACGCCACCCGCCCACCCGAACATAAGCGATCTTTCCCAAGTCAGGCAAAAGCCCGAGGAAAAAGTACATCATTACTGGGCCAGATTCCTCCTGGTTATGAACAAGATAAAGGATTGCCGCGAGGGAGACGCAATCTCAATCTTCTGCAGTAATTGCACGAATGAGGGAATCCTTAACGCCATAAGTCGTCGTGATATTACACGCTTCGCTGACTTGGCGTCCATAGTACAAAAGTACTGTGCGATGGAAAGCGCCTGGAAAACCGAAATAAAATTTTGGGATAATCCGGCCCTAAATAGCAATCCCGTCCGAACTAAGAGGGTGCATCATCGTAAAACACCCGGGTTAAACACCAAAAAACCAAAACCCTCTACTGAGCATGGAACCGTACTGGAAAGATGGCTTGATGGACCCTGTAAAATTCATAGTACAGAGGACGCCACACCAACTCATAGCCTTAGAGCATGTTGGATACTCCGGCAGGTGGCCAAAATTGGCGAGGACCTCCTAACTTTGGAGGCCGCAGAAAGCCATCCCGGGGACACGCTTCGAGACTTTCGCATCAAATAATATGCAAAAAAGAACACTCCGCAGCCTTGCCGAAGTCTATCAAGTAGCAACAATAAACCCATGGAGCGATACAGCTATTACCTTCAACGCAAGTGATGAACCTAAATTCCGAATAGCCCGAGCACCAGCCGCATTGGTCCTCAGTCCAATAGTGGACGGCTTTCGCCTCACCAAGGTACTCATGGACGGAGGCAGCGGATTGAACCTCATTTACGAGGAAACCCTTCAAAAAATGGGATTATACTGGAACCGCATCGAGCGAAGCAGCACAACCTTTAGAGGAATAATTCCCAGTCGGGAAGCGCGCTGCACAGGAAAAATCACACTAGATGTGGTGTTCGGCATGCCGGATAATTACAGGTCCGAAGAGGTCACGTTCTAGGTGGCCCCGTTCAGTAGCAGATATCATGCCCTACTAGGGCGGGAAGCATTTACAATCTTCCAAGCAATACCCCATTACGGGTACATGAAGCTCATGATGCCCGGGCCGAACGGAATTATCACTCTCGCTAGTGATCCGGACATAGCGCTCCGCGCCGAAAACAAGACAGCCGCATTGGCCCTTGAGGCACTATCCGAAGCCTTAGCGGCCGAGGAACTGACTGCGCTGCGCTCCACGGTTAACAGGGATGATGTGATACTCGACAAGAGATCCAAGTCCACATCCTTCAAGCCAGCGGACGAAATAGTCAAATTCCATGTCCATCCAACAGACCCCAATAAAACGGCTTCCATCGGGGCATGATTAAACCCTGATGTGGACGCCGCACTGCGAGAATTTCTACGCGAAAACTGGGACATCTTCGCCTGGCACCCTTCAGACATGCCAGGAATCCCACGCAGGTTGGCCAAACACAGCTTAAATATCCTAAAAGGATTCAAACCTGTCAAACAAGCCCTTCGGCGTTCTTCCGAACCCAAGAGACAGGCCATGGGAGAGGAGCTAGCCAAGTTATTGGAAGCCAGATTCATTAGAGACATAAAACATCCAGACTGGCTAGCAAACCTGGTGATGGTACCAAAGAAGGACAAATCCTGGCGCCTGTGTGTCGATTTTAAAGACCTTAACAAGGCTTGCCCAAAGGATCCCTTCCCCCTCCCCGTATTGATCAAATTATCGATGCCACCGCAGGACACGATTCGTTGTGTTTCCTCGACGCATACTCCAGTTACCATCAAATAAATATGGCAGAATCAGACCAAGCCGCAACGGCATTCATCACACCATACGGCCCATTCTGCTTCAACACAATGCCCTTCGGGCTGAAAAACACCGGCGCAACATACCAACGCATGATTCAGACATGTCTGGCAAACCAGATCAGCAAGACAGTGGAGGCGTACATGCATGATGTGGTTGTCAAAACAAGACATGTCGAATCTCTAGTAGACGACTTGAGGCTAACATTCGATAACCTCCGCAAATATGACATCAAGCTCAACCCAGAAAAATGCGTTTTCGACGTTCCAGCCGGAAAGCTCTTGGGCTTCATTGTATCCGGTAGAGGAACTGAAGCAAATCCAGCCAAGATCCGAGCCTTGCCGCAATTGGATATCCCAAAGGACCTCAAACAAATACAAAAATTAACCGGATGCGTGGCGGCTCTAAGCCGCTTTATCTCCCGCTTGGGAGAAAAGGCACTGCCCCTTTATCGCCTCCTTCGGCGCACTGAACACTTCGAGTGGACGGATGCTGCCACGGCTGGACTCGATGAAATAAAAGCCATATTGGCAACAAACCCAGTCCTGGCCGCGCCAAACACCGGCGGACAAATGCTATTGTACATTACAACAACCCATCAAGTTGTCAGCGCAGTGCTCGTCGTCGAGCGAGAAAGGGACGGACACAAATTCCCCCTTCAAAGGCCGGTCTACTACGTGTCCATTGTCCTCACTCCATGCAAATCACGGTACCCGCATTATCAAAAGATTGCATACGCGGTATTCATGGCATCCCGGAAGCTACGACACTACTTTCAAGAGTGTTCGATAACAGTAGCCTCGGAAGTACCACTCAACGATATTATCAACAACCGCGAAGCAACAGGCCGGATCACAAAATGGGCCATTGAGCTCCTCCCGTTCGATATAATCTATAATCCACGACGAGCTATTAAATCGCAAGTTTTGGCCGACTTCGTCGCAGAATGGACAGAGGCCGAGCTCCCTAAAGAGTACAACACATATTCCAACTAGATCATGCATTTCGACGGCTCCAAGATGTTGGCCGGATTAGGGGTTGGCGTCGTCTTGACGTCCCCCACAGGAGACACAGTTCAATATGTGCTCCAGATCATGTACACGGACTCCAACAATGCAGCCGAATATGAGGCCCTCCTTCACGGTCTCCAGATGGCAGTATCCATGGGCATTCAGCGCCTAGAGGTACGCGGGGATTCGAACCTCGCGATATCCCAAATAAATGGAGACTTCGACGCCAAGGATCCAAAAATGGCAGCTTACCGCAACGCCGTCCTAAAAATGTCAGCTCGGTTCGAAGGGCTGGAGTTTCATCATATAGCCCGAGAAAACAATCAGGAAGCGGATGTCCTGGCATGCATTGGAGCAAAACGCGATGCGGTCCCCCCCCCCAACATCTTTTTAGAAAGACTATTCAAGCCATCCGTAGTATGGGAGGGGGAACCCGCAGATAACAGCCTGGACCTAACCGCACCACTCAACGTCGAACAATCTGACATAATTGGAGGCTCTGCCACTTAGATTACACCTTCAGCCCACATAATAAATGCGGTCATCGCCCCATGGGCAGAACCATTCCTAGCCTACCTTACTAGGCAGGAACTCCCAGAGGACCAAAACGAGGCACGCTGCATAGTGCGGCGATCTAAAGCCTATAAAGTCCACGAGGGAGAGCTTTATAAGAAAAGCACTACCGGAGTCCTTCAAAGGCGCATCTCCGAAGAGGAGGGGCGGAACCTGCCGGCTGAAATTCATGCCGGACTCGGTGGCCACCATGCTGCAGCTCGGTCCCTTGTAAGCAAGGCTGTCCGTACAGACTTTTACTGGCCGACGGCCCGGGCAGACGCTCAGGACTTGGTCCAACGATGCGTCGGTTGCCAGCTTTTTGCAAACCAAAGCCATATGCCACCCACGGCCCTCTGAACTATCCCCATCACTTGGCGTTTCGTGGTCTGGGTGCTTGACATGGTTGGACCCCTTAAAGGCGGAACCCACAAGAAAAAATACTTACTGGTCATGGTGGATAAGTTCACCAAATGGATAGAAGCCAAGCCTGTTAAGACGGCCGAATTCGGACCTGTGATAGACTTCATATCCGGGGTTGTACACCGTTACGGCGTCCCCCACAGCATCATCACTGATAACGGCACAAATTTTACAGCCGACAAGGTAAAACTCTGGTGCAAAAACATGGGCATCAAGCTCGATTATGCTTTTGTCTATCACCCACAAACTAACGGCCAGGTCGAACGTGCAAATGGTCTTAACATGAGTGGAATTAAACCCAGACTAGTGCGGTCCCTCAAGGAATCTAACACGCACTGGGTAGAGGAGCTCGACTCCGTACTCTGGGGGCTACGGACCACGCCGAATAGCACCACCGGATACACACCATTCTTTATGGTGTACGGCGCAGAGGCAGTTCTGCCTTGCGACATAATTCATGACTCACCTCGGGTGCGCATGTACGAAGAAAGAGAAGCCGAGCTCGATCGGCAGGACAACTTGGACGCTTTGGAGGAGGAGTGTGACGTGGCAAAAGCCCGTTCCGCATTCTATCAACAGCAGGCTCGAAGATATCAAAGCAGAGAAGTACGGGCCAAAAATTACAATGTTGGCGAACTAGTTCTACGCCTGCCGGATAAGAAAATGGACAAACTCAAGCCCAAGTGGGAAGGTCCCTTCATAATCGACCAAGTCCTGACTGGTGGAGCGTACCGCCTGCGAGATGCGTCGGATAACCAACTCGAGCCAAACCCATGGAACGCCGCCCATCTCCAAAGATTCTATGCCTAGCGCCGGACTCTGTGTTTGTCTCCTTCCTCTGTCCATTTTTTATATTCTATGTCTTACATTTCTCTCCTTCCCCTATTTTCTCTTATAGCCCTTAAAGGCTCATCAAGCGACGCGCTACCCGCGCTCATTAAACCTGGGGGCTTTTTTAAAAACAGAAGCTTATTTATATGGGCTTCACGCCCAACACATGCATTAAACTTCCGCATGTACCTTTTCTTCACCATTATATGCATCGATATGACTTAAGTTTTGGCCAAGCTGGGTTGCCTGGCTCCTGTGCTTACCCCTACGTTCCCGATTGTTCGGCTAGGCGGTAAAGGGAGCACCTCTGTGATTGTTACTGCCGGATCAGCCGGATGTGTACCTCAGACTGGGTGAAGCCAAAAGCTAGTGTTCTTAAGGGAATATTCGGTCGGTGAACTAAAAGATGACCTTTTTTACTTATTTATATACATGCCCCCAGATGATTTTCCTGCATTTGCAGTCCGGACATGCACTTTAGGGCATGCCTCCCAGAGAAAGGAACCCCTAACGGAACTATTCTCTCTGGAAGATGTTTCTTACTAACCATGTAATATAACATAACTAGTTGGGCACTTGTCTGATAAAGCACTAATGACCCCTACGCCTGGTCTCCATGCATACCCTGGTTCGTACATAACCGGTAGGGTATTCGGACACACTCCGGACCGTCAGGTCCCGAGGTCGAAGCGAAAAGGTCGGCAATGACAAACGATCTACAATCCGGCTAGAAGGCATTACACATGTCAATTAAAAATTACATAGTCACTCTGACTGATTGTATTCCTCTTCTATACCATCTAACAGGCTGTCTAATTTACAGTCCTGCTGGGAATACTTTGCGGCCAATTCTACTTGGCCGTATGCTAAGTTTACAGGGATCTCCTTCCCATCAGGCCCCACAGGTCCGACCTCGGCCATGTGGTTTGGGTCAGCCTTTGTGTACCGCGTCTTCACCATGGCCCAGGCCTCCCTAGCGCCTTGGCGGCAGGCCAAAATCTTCCACAACCGGAAGCGCCACCGCGCTCCCTTCAGCTTCTCTGCAAGCTCTCCAAGGCCCTCGAGCCTGGGGAGGGATGGCCATAAGGCTTGGGCAACACCCTGCATCGCCAGCCGAACTCGCTCGTGCAGTTGCGAGAGCTCGGGAAGAAGGTCACCCGTTGAACCAGGCATCTCCTCTGCAGGACGACCTGTTAGCATACCTACACACATAACTTTGTTAGTCGACTTCCCCGCCGAACTCCCTTTACAGAGTTCGTTAAAGCACTTACTATATATGCCGCGACGAAGCCATTGATTCTCCTTAGTGGAGTCCGACAGCTGGGCCCGAAAGTCCTTCAGTTCAACGCCCAGCTTGGTGTTGGCATCTTGGAGATTGTTCTTCTCCCGCGTCACCCTTGTCAGCATGCTCTCACCAGCCTTCAGCTGGCGTAGGAGTTGTTGCTTGTCCGGATTTAATCCGGCGCCATCTGCAATTTTCTTTGTCAGATTCACACCCACGCCGCACTTCGCAACATATTTATCTTTCGAAGCGTAAATTACCAGAGGGGGTCTCTTTGGGCTCCCCTGCCGCGGCTAGTGCGGCCTCAAGTTGGGCTTTCCACTCTTCCAGCTCCTGGGACAGTAGGGTATTCTTTTCTGTAAGAACCTGCATAACAAATGATCCTTAAATCTGTTATTCTAACTGTTTCAAGTCTCAGGGGCTACTGGTATATACATATATTTACCAAAATTTTCTTACCCGTATGTCTTTTACATATTGCTCCATGGCTCTGGCTAAACCATTTTGAGCGGCACGGAGGTACGCATCTCCCGAATTGAAGGCATCCAATGCCTCTTGGGAGAAACAAGCGTCGCAGAGAACTGTCCGGCGATGCCTATGGTTCATGGCACTCTCCACCTCGGAATTGGTGGCAGACAGCCTGTCCGCATCCTCTGTCGGAGGAGCGCCCGGTGCGCGCCTTGTCTTCGCCGCCGCTTCCGGGCCAGGTTTTGGAGCCTGGCTGGTGGAGGCGCGATTGGCAACCTCTCTGGATATAATCCGGCGAGGATTTCTTCATCCTGAAGAGAGCACGAGCGTTAATATGCCCTGAAGGGATAACACCAGAGAAATAGATGGAGCGCTATACCTTTGCGCCGACGTCTCAGTCCGGACTACATTTCTTTTTACCCCACGGGGCCCTGCGGCCCCTTGTTGGCTATCCGCCACAGGTTCGGCCTCCCGCCTCGGAAACCTTCCCTGCAAAACACGGCTGTCGTCAGAAAAACTGAAATGCGTGAGAATGGAATCCTTCTCAAGGGAATGAGACTTCGGTCTCTGTCACCTAGGAGGCCGGGATTAACCGTGGGTAATCGGCCGTAATGGCCACCAAGGTATTATCCTTGCTTAGCTGATGAAACACCCCGTCAATTAGCTCCACCGATATGTCCGGATCCTCTTCAGAGTCCGGATCGAGGGACCGTTCTGGATCCTCGGGCTGTGGAGGACGGCTGTTTATATCCTTTACTTCCTGACGCAGTTCCTGCATCAAAGTCGTTAGACTACATATTTAATCGTGGGAGTATAAAGCGGATGGGCGAGCAAAATCGTCCACTTACCCAACTCGTAGGGTTATACATAGTAAATCCGCCCTGCGGGTTGGCGCGGAGGAATTCCTCCTCTTCTCCCTTGTACAAAGAGGATAAGATCTTTACTAGAGCGGCAGCCGAGGCCGGCCCATTACGACCGTAATGGGTGGCGTCGTCCTCCCCGTTAAAATCCCACATGGGGTGGCCTCTATATTGAAGCGGCTGCACCCCCCCGCATAATGCATGCAGCCATGACTCCAATCATGGTTAGTTCGGAATGAGCCAATAGTCTTATCCGGCCCATCAGGTAAAGGACATTCCTGTCGCTTTCCCTCTGAGAGCTCCGCGGACGCCAGCTTAAGAGTTTCTTTAATGGAGCGTTGTTGAACTCGGGGAGACCGACCCGGATAGGATCCGGTAGCGGGACATCATCTATATAAAACCATTCCGAAGGCCACTCCTCGGACGCCTTTTTTGGGGTTCCGGATAGGTATCCGGTCCCGGCGATGCGTCACACTTCGGCTCCGCCCACTTGATATATAGACCCTCTTGAGAATGGGGCACCAGGCAGAATATCCTCTTCCACGGCGCGAAATGAGCCTCGACGCCCAGGAATAGCTCGCAAAGGGCGACGAAGCCCGCGATATGCAATATAGAGGCGGGCGTGAGATTGTGCAGCTGGAGGCCGTAGAACTCCAGAAACCCACGGAGAAATGGATGAATTGGAAATCCTAGTCTCCTTATTAGATAAGGGACAAGGCACACCCGCTCCCCTTTGGAAGGACTGGGGGTGTTGTCCGCTTGTTTTCCGCCATTATAGGTGGCGAGTCCGGCTCGAACCGGGACCATATAGGCCTGAGGGAGAAATCCCTTGGCCTGAAGCGACACTAACTCGCTGTGCGGGATGGAGCACCTCTCCCAGTCTCCAGGTTTAGGACTGGAAGGGCGAGAAGAGGAGCTGCGACGGCTGGCCATGTTGGAATGGACCTTTGCTGGAGGCGCTCTGATGATTACTCGCGGGGAGGAGAAGGTGTGGTTTGGATCTGAATCCCCATCCCGTTAAATAGGCGGCTCGTTTATACGGCTAGGGGTGTGGATGTAAAAACACCCCGACTTTTCGCATTCGTCTGACATGTGGAAGACGACCATTATTGGGCGTGGAAGCCAAGGAGCGCTACATTACAAAAATCGGACATTATTTCAACAGGTACACAAAATTTGGAGAAGAACCCGCCTTGCAATGCCGAAGACAATCTACGCGCCGGACCCGTCATCATTGAAGCCTGGTTCGGGGGCTACTGAGGGAGTCCTGGATTAGGGGGTGTTCAGGTAGCCGGACAATGCCTTCAGCCGGACTCCTGGACTATGAAGATACAAGATTGAAGACTTCGTCACGTGTCCGGAAGGGGCTTTCCTTGGCGTGGAAGGCAAGCTTGGCGATGCGGATATTCAAGATCTCCTACCATTGTAACCGACTTTGTGTAACCCTAACCCTCTCCGGTGTCTATATAAACTGGAGGGTTTTAGTCCGTAGAAGAACTTCATCATACAACAATCATACCATAGGCTAGCTTCTAGGGTTTAGCCTCTCTGATCTCGTGGTAGATCTACTCTTGTACTACCAATATCATCAATATTAATCAAGCAGGACGTAGGGTTTTACCTCCATCAAGAGGGCCCGAACCTGGGTAAAACTTCGTGTCCCTTGTCTCCTGTTACCATCCGGCCTAGACGCACAGTTCGGGACCCCCTACCCGAGATCCGCCGGTTTTGACACCGATAGTGTGTGTTTCTGTGTGAGAGACTTGTAGGACGGGGTAGAAAGACGAATTTAACCCTGACAGAGGGTGATAAATACACAAAGTGCACGTGTGTGATTCCGATGCCCACAGAGAAATTCATTGGACGTGTGAGAGAGATTGCACAATTCATTCACGTGTCACTATCTAGTGATCGTGGACGTGCATCGCTTGAACATGAGTCAATATTTACTTCGTATAGTGGCCAAAGGTACAATATCGATTCAACGCTATAAAGATTGGACACTCACATATCACATTTTTTCTATTTAAATAAGCCTTTTTAGTTGTGCATGCCAAAGTTACAATGATGTTTCTTCAAACAACCAATGTAGCTATCATGAACATGCACCATTGTTACTCTTGCATTCAAATTCATTAGTCTTGGATGATTTAAGTTTCTATTTTGAATTAATATATGTAATATTCATATATGAATTCAACGGGTACACAATTTATGAAATGGAGGCTATGTAATCATATGAGGTAACACTTTTAAGTAGCTGACTACAATATCCATTTCTTTTTGTGCGCCTCTACACTAACACGTCAATGCATTATGTTTAAAGTAAATAACCAATGGCACTAAATTATCTATTTACACGAGAAATACATAGGCTGAGCATTTGATCCCTTTTTTGTGAACGCGCCACTACACCCGTAAGATTGGTCGCGCCCGTGTGAACGTCCAAGTTATCGGCACATCATCCCGAGTTATTGTATTTTTTCTGGGGTGGACTTCACACCAATTATTAACTGCTGACGCGTGCCCCGTGTACACAGTCTAGCATGACCTTCCCGCTAGCACGGTCCAAAATTAGTTGAAACTGGATATGAACGATCCCGCGGGTGGCAAGATCTCCCGCCTCCTTCTAAAATTTCTGCCACCTTAGTCTTTAGCATGTGAGATCCCCCTTTTGTCCTTGGTGCACGGAGACCAACAGTTACAACACCGCCCTCATCTACATAATAGGTCGGGGCTGCTTTGGTAACTTCCGGTTCCCCCACTACACGGCACCCCCATTTCCTCTCCCCCTCCCGCAAAAATGACTAACTCCACAGCACCAGAGCATCTTACATCACGCCGTCCGTACTTCATCGCCCTTTCTCCTCTCCCCTCTCGAAACCCTAGACTGCTCATCCACCGGCGTACCATAGCCCATTCACTGCCAGCGGCGTCCACCTCGCCGGATCTGCTTCTGCGGCCGCATCTACCCCTCCCACCTCCCCTAGAAACAAGTAGACTGCTCATCCACCACTGTACCACAGCCCATTCAGTGCCGGCCTTGTCCACGGTGCCGGATCTTCTTCGCCGGTACTCTCGTCAACCGCCGCGCATCTGCAGCGGCTCATTCGTACTCCCCACCGGAGACGCTTCGTCCACACCCCCCGGAGCCGCCGCACCGACGCCCCCGTCGACAGCCTCTGATCCTCTTCGCCGACACCTTCCTCAACCCTACCGGAGTAGCTTCGCCTATACCATTCTCAACCCTACCGGGGCCGCTTTGCCAACTCACAAGTCCACGGCCTCAGATCCGCTTCCTCGCACCCTCATCCAACCTACAGGAGCAGCTTCTGACGCCCCATCCACGGCCGCAGATCCGCATCGTCGACACCACCCTTAACCCAACCACCGGTGCAGCTTCTGACGCCCCGTCCACGGCCGCAGATCCGCATCGTCGAAACCATCCTTAACCCAACCACCGGAGCAGCTTCACCTACGACCTCGTCCATGGCCATAGATCCGCTTTGCCCACACCGTAGTCCACCCTACTGGAGCCGCTCCACAAACACCCTACTCGACGGTTCTAGATCTCCTTACCGGACGCCGACAGCCAGCGCATCGTCATCACCCTCGATGTTTCTAACCTGATTCCCACAGTCTTGAGAGATGCCAAGCACACGCCACGGCCTAGGTACTTGTCACCTTTAAACCCGTCCAGCATCACCTGCCCGATGTACTTCAAATATACTAACCGGTCGCTGTTACCTGTTATGCAGCTGGCAAAAACTACAAGGACGATGTTTCTTCCGGATCTAACAGCTTGGCCAACCAAGATCCTGGAATGAGGCATTGCTATGATCTTGTAAGCGCGTCTCTCTCTCTTGTATTGTTCTGTGCCTGCCAACGTGCTTTGCTAGGATTTTCGACCAGTAATCCCTTTGTGCAGACAATGATTTCTACTACTGGCTGCTAAATTAGATATGTAGATGTCATACATGATACTACCTCGTACCTCCGTTCCTAAATATAAGTCTTTCTAGAGATTCCACTATAGGCTACATACGGAGCAAAATGAGTGAATCTAAACTCAAAAATGCATCTATATACATCTGTATGTGGTCCATACTGGAATCTATACAAAGACATATATTTAGGAACAGGGGCAGTACATTACACAAAATCGTAGGTGGCATGTAGGAATTCCAGTGCACTACATTAGGCTCCCTTAGAGTGCCTGCTAGTCCAGCATACAGAGTCATGGCTAGTTTATGGTACGCACACAATCGTTAATTGGTGGTTTAAATATGCGCAAGGGATATGCAATGTAGTATCATGTAGAGATGTCTGAAATTAGCCGTGTCAACTTGCAGATAGGATTACACAATGAAAAAGTACAAGATGTATGTGGCAATTTCATGGAACATCGCAAAAAAAGGAGAGGCAGCGGTGAGCCTATACAATGTGCTATGGTACGTCACTCCTCCATTGCAATCATCGTGACATGTTATTTGTATGCCAGTTCTATTAGCCAAGTTTCTTAGGGATAGTTATTACGAGTTATCCTAAGAAAATAAGCACATGTGAATATAAGCTCCATGTAATAAGCCAACCTGTTCTTTTCATTGCATTTTCAGCTTATCTTTGGTATGATCAGTGGAAAGTCTAGATTGCATTATATTATTTCCATTTTGCTGCCCATATGGAAATTAATTTGACTTGCAAACATCACAAATTGAATCCAGTGCAGTAATTAATATGATAGGAAAATAGACCATCACTATTTACTCAAAATGCAAATACAAAGATACCATCTACTTGGCACAATCTACTTTGGTCAATGTTTTCCATAGGGATCCCATTGCCTAATTTAAACGAAGAACGCATGACCCACATTTAAATGAAGAACAATTATTTATTGAAATTCGATGGTCCAAGTGGCTAGTTATTATCGTATAGCAGCACCACCTGAAAGCATCATATAGCAGCAGCAGCTCATAGCAACTCATCATACAACAGCAGCAGTCTGCAATTCATCATATAAAGCAGCAGCTCATAGCAATTCATCATATAGCAGCAGCAGGAGCAGCTCATAGCAATTCATCATATAGTAGCAGCAGGAGCAGCTCATAGCAATTCATCATATGGCAGCAGCAGGAGCAGCTTGTAGCAACTCATCATATAGCAGCAGCAGGAGCAGCTTGTAGCAACTCATCATATAGCAGCAGCAGCAGCAACTCATAGCAATTCATCATATAGCAGCAGCAGCTCATAGCAACTCATCATACAGCAGCAGCAGCTCATAGCAATTCATCATATAGCAGCAGCAGGAGCAGCTCATAGCAATGCATCATATAGCAGCAGCAGAAGCAGCTCATAGCAATTCATCGTATAGTGGATCAGAATGAAAATTTGGCAAAAAATAAGAGGAGATCCTCACCTTGTTGGATGAGCTCATCCTTCAACAGCACCTCAAGGCCATGGCCTGGGAGGAGGGGAGGGGGAATAAGGTGCCTTCTGCCGCAGTGTGGCATCAGCCGTAGTTGTGTAGCGCCCGCTGGAGTAGTGCGTTGGACGAACCACAGTGGAGCAGCTGCTGGAGACCATGAGAATGAGGGGCGGCGCCGGAGGGAGGAGAAGCCAGGGAGATTTGCCCCTACCTGCCGGCCATGTATCCTAGCTGGACATAGCATCGTCGAGGATAAGGCCAGATGGGACCAGTGGCTCGCTGGAGGAACCCTAGTGCTGCAGGTAGGGGATCAAGGTAGAGGGAAAGGGTAGAGGAGATGCAAGCGGGCAGGGCAATGAATGCTTGCGTGTTTGTTTTTACTTGAGGGTCAGGTGTGACACGGGCGTCAGCAGTTGCATTTTGAGTGTAATATAGGCAGACAACAGAGCCATTTCACTATTCCCATTCCCTTCAATTTTTAATGAGGTTCTACCCGAAACACCCCCCCCCCTCCAAAGCGAAATTAGTTAAGCCCAAGACGATAAATCAAAAATGACTTCTTTACATCTTTTATGGCTTATTTTGACAATATGCCCTGAAAAGGCAGAATCGAACTGGCCCTTAACCTGCAATTCAATTGTGCATGCAATGATGAATCACTCCTGCCTGCTATCTGTACATTTAGGCATCATCATACATGGCATAACCTAATACATGTGCATTCCATTGTAGAATCTGGAATATGCAATGTTTATGTTAGTTCATACATTGAACATGATGTTTAAATGCCCCTTAAATCTGGTCAGTCAAGTGATGGTCTTTAAGCCTCCTTCTTTGCTTCTTTTCTTCATATGTAAGATTTGCTCACACTTCTGTTCAATTGCTTGTTTGCATCAGCCAGCCATACTAGGACTGTTTGCTTTGATTACTTGATGTTCTTGACCTAACACCCTAACAGAGCTTGTCAACGATTTAAATACTAAGGGCTGCTGTAGTGGGGCCTTGTCTAACTCATAGGTGACATAAAGGTTTGGTTGTACACTACATTAGGCTCTCCAAGAGTACCTGGAGATCCAGTTCGAAGGTATGCCTAGTTTTTACATAGTGCAGACATAGTAAATGCTCATTTCATTGTGTGCAAGTGCAAGAGATGAGGCATGTTTCATTATGTGGTGGTGTTTTATTATAATCTCATCCTTTTTTGTTCACAGACTGGAAAGTATGCATATTTATCTTCCAAGGAGACGAGTAACTAGTTTGTGTCACCTTGCAGAGGGGGTGCAATGAAGATAAGATTGAGGATTTCCAAGTACAAGATGTTAGGAACGAGCCTTGCAAGAGAAGTAGGAGCTGCACTGAGCCTCTTCAACCTGCTAAGGTAAGTCACTGTATGCAACTCAACAGTTCAATTCCTTGTTTGTTTCAGGCATAGTTAATTTTCTCTTTTCAATTGCTTTATTTGTCATCAGTTAATGAGATGCCCAAATAATCATGCCTGATGTTCGGTACTTGTATCACTATTAGTTGACATAATTAAAGGCCTTACCATTTAATTACTCTGCCGAAGTGTGCCTGAAGATTTGAAGTCTATTAACCAACTATTATTGCATGAGGCTCACAATCTAGTTTATACTACGCTAATGATTGCATAGTTTTGCCTGCTGTAGTATGTTTGTATGAAACCCTCTGCTGCTCATTATGCTCCCTAAGATGTTAATTGAGGCACAGAATGGCCAACTGCTTGCTTACTTATACGCAACGTGCTGTCTAAATTTGTAACTTGTCTGTGTTTTCGATTGGGCCCCAACATCATGCTCCTCTGGTGAGCTAAGAGGGATTTCTGTATGCAGGCTGCACAGACTATCTTTTTTATAATTTTTAAAATATCACTTGCTTATGCTTCATGACGTGTAACATTTTTTTTAAAGTAACGTGTAACAATATTGTTAGTCCTGTTTTGCCATGTAGTACAAAATAGTGTCTTGTTCGCTTCACTGTTGTAACTATATTTTTGCCCTAGTCATGTGTACTTACAGAAACATTTCAAGATGAAGTGACATCAACACAAAGATCTGCGAGCAGTGCGGCATGGCCGTTACCGAATGATTATGGATTGGAATTGGAATGTGCTGATGTTCTCGAGCATCAACTAGAGGTGGCAAGACAACGTGTACATGATTGTCAACGTATAATCAACAAGTTGAGACTGGACATGCAGGTATTAGATGCAGGAGTCAAAAAAATGAAACAAGACACTGAGGTAACCATGAAGGAATTGGAGATTTTGCAGACTTAAATTTGTGCTATCTGAATCCAGCCAATCCTATTTTCTGAAGAGATTATAGTTCAAATGGAGTTAAGTTGATGCGCGTCCATGATGTATGAGCTGTATTTGCCTAGTGTATGTAATTTGCTGTTTGTGTATGCTATATTATCACCTGTGCCGAACCATAATGCCTAGTGGGTAGAATCGGCTGTAATTTCTTTATTGTATAGTGTAGGATTATTCTACCTTTCTATGCCTTGATCTCTTTGTTGTAATAGTGTAGGCTTTTTAGAGGTGATAGTATTGAGTAGGATAATTCTTTGAATATGCTATATCGTTCAAACGGGGGCCAATTCGCCCGACCATGGCCCTTCACGGGCCGTCGGATCCATGGGCCTTCTACGTCTCATAGGATCCATGGGCCTTCTACGTCTCGTAGGATCCATGGACCTTGTACGTCTCGTAGGATCCATGGGCCGCCGGCTCATTTATGGGTCTTGTACGGGCCTTTAATGGGCCATAGACGGGCCTTTAATGGAAATCGTACGTTGTATGGGCTGACCATAACGGGTCGTTAATAGGCCGTATTTGATGATGCTATGAAATTGGCCCAATAGACTAACGGTCCACAAACGGGCCGACTGTAACGACGGGCTGAATTTGGCCCACAAGCAGAAAATGACAGTAACGGGTCGTAAGTAACCGAATGCTGCAAATGAGCCCAAGAATAAATGGGCCCTCAGAAGGCCGAAAGTTAACTTGGGCTGGAAACGGCCCAACGGAATAACGGGCCGTTAATGGGTATAAAGTGATACACTGTTCATTACGGGTCAGTTTCGCCAAGGGTCGTTAATGGGTGTAAAGTAATACACTGTTCATTACGGGCCAGTTTCAGCACGGGCCGCTAATGGGCCAAGAGTTACAAAGGGCCTCATATGGGCCGAAAGACTTCATGGGCTATACATGGGCCAAAAGTGAAAACGGGCTCGAATCATATTGGACGGCCCAGATGACGCTACTGGGCCTAATTCGGATAGGGCGTAATGGGCCTTGGCTTAGCGGGCTGTAAATGGACTATATGCGAACATGCCGTTAACAGGCTTTCCATGGGCCGGCCCGCCACCTTTTGACCAAGTCAAACGGGCTGGCCTTTTCACAGGAATGGGCCTCTGTTGGGCCGTGCCACATGTCGACGTATCATAGGCGCCTATCTGACCCACTGACGGGCTGACACGTGTTTCGTCCGGCCAATAAGAATTTTACACGTGGAAATTTCCCATTGGTCGGGGCTGTTAACGGGTTACCGGATCCAAAACCCAACCCGATAGCTTAACAGTGTTCCGTTACGGTGGATGCCACGTGTCGGTCACCCTTGACGAAAGCACTTCTGTGACGCATGATTTATCGTCATGGAAGTGGACACTTCCGTGATGATAATTTTGGTAATGTCATGGAACACTTCTACGACAGCACAGGTATGACTATCTTGATTCTGTCATAAATTTGTCATGGATGTACATGCATGACAAAAAAAGCGACCTACTGTGACAAACACGTATCATCACGGAAGTGTATTTTTTTTGTAGTGAGAGCTTGCTGGGAGGTGGGCATGAAAGCCGGAGAGGTGATGGAGTGGATCGAGCGAGATTGGGGATGGAGCTGAAGAGAATGAGGACTAGAGAGAGAGATGGCAGGTGGGATAATGGCGTTTTTTTAGCGTCGTGTGTTTTTTTGTTGCGTAGCGGGTGCGCTCGAAAGGCCTAATTAGTGCAGCAGCACTAATTAGCATTTATGAATGAATAATATTGACCGTTCACCCAAAGCCACCGCTCTAGAACATTCGACTAGTTTCAGTTTCAAAGGGAAGCTGTTCTACGGTAAGTTGAACATCGGAAAACGACGTCGGCCATCGGAATCCATCGGCGCGCGCGGGGATCAAATTTGCCACCGCACGGAATAACAGGACCCGCAACCGGACCGGTAACCAAAATCAACCAACCAAAGTAATCGCCCGCCCGACGGCGATTGATGTCATGGTTGCGCTGCCTATAGCTGCTAGTCTACGCCTGATTGGCACGGAACGCGCACCATCTGCCGTCTCAACGAGGGCTGCACCACGACCGGTTACCTGCATCGCTGGCGACACCATGCCTGACATGGCTGCAGGGGACGCCATTCGGTTGGATGACGACTTGGCTGGTTGTCATGCATGGCGTGTGAGGCTCAGCCGACTGGCACATGATGAATCAATTAACCTCTTCAAATATTATTGGGTCATGAGACAAACGAGCTAAGAGCATCTCCACTCGTTCGTCCCCCCAGGGCGCTCAAATAGCGCCGCCTGGGGGCGCGCCGGAGAAAATCTTGGCATGGGGGCGATCTGTTTCCCAACCGCCGACCCAAGGCTGGCCCCAGACGCGTTTTTTTGTTTTTTTCAAAAACAAAACTCGACCACAGTTCGTCCAAATGCTACGTCTCCAACGTATCTATAATTTATGAAGTATTCATGCTGTTATATTATCTATCTTGGATGTTTAATGGGCTTTATTATACACTTTTATATGATTTTTGGGACTAACCTATTAACCTAGAGCCCAGTGCCAGTTTCTGTTTTCTCCTTGTTTTAGAGTTTTGCAGAAAAGGAATACCAAACGGAGTCCAATTGATGAGCCAATTTTTGATGATTTTTTATGGATCAAAAGAACACCTCAGAGTAAAAGAGTTGGGACAGGAGAGTCCCGGGGTGCCCACGAGGGTGGGGGCGCGCCCACACCCCCCCCCCCCCAGGCGCGTGGGCCTACCTCGTGGACACCTCGGGCACCTCCTTGACGTGAGACCGACGCCAAAAATTCCTATAAATACAGAAACCTCGGAAAATTAACCTAGATCGGAAGTTCCACCACCGCAAGCCTCTGTAGCCATGAGAAATCAATCTAGGCCCTCTCTGGCACCCTGCTGGAGGGGGCCATCATAACCGGAGGCCATGGAGGAGGATCCCGGAGGGGCCATCATCACCATGAAGGCCAAGGACCAGAGGGAGAACCTCTCCCCATCTAGGGGGAGGCCATGGAGGAGGGAGTA
Source organism: Aegilops umbellulata (assembly GCA_032464435.1). Taxonomy (NCBI): domain Eukaryota; kingdom Viridiplantae; phylum Streptophyta; class Magnoliopsida; order Poales; family Poaceae; genus Aegilops; species Aegilops umbellulata. Next base: position 43,875,427 of record CP136056.1, read on the forward strand.
CAAGGGGGAGAACCTCTCCTCCTCTCTCCCGGTGGCGCCGGAGTGCCATCGGGAGGGGAATCATCGCCGCGGTGATCGTCTTCATCAATATCACCATCATCATCGGCATCCTCATCTATTTTATGCGGTCCACTCTCCCGCACCCCGCTGTAATCCCTACTTGAACATGGTGCTTTATGCCACATATTATGATCCAATGATGTGTTGCCATCCTATGATGTTTTGAGTAGATATCTTTTGTCTTTGGGTTGATTGATGATCTAGACTGGTATGAGTTGTATGTTTTACTTTGGTGTTGTCCTATGGTGCCCTCTGTGTCGCGCAAGCATGAGGGATTCCCGCTGTAGGGTGTTGCAATACGTTCATGATTCGCTTATAGTGGGTTGGTGAGTGACTGAAACACAAATCCGAGTAAGAGGGATTGTTGCGTATGGGAATAAAGAGGACTTGATGCTTTAATGCTATGGTTGGGTTTTATCTTAATGATCTTTAGTAGTTGTGGATGCTTGCTAGAGTTCCAATCATAAGTGCATATGATCCAAGTAGAGAAAGTATGTTAGCTTATGCCTCTCCCTCATATGAAACTGCAATAGTGATTATCGGTCTTGTAACGATTTCCTAGGACAATTCCGCGCACCGATCCACCATTATTCCACACTCCCTATTTATATTATTTAGTAATACATTCTAACTTTATGATAACAACGCCTACTTTTATGTTTTAGCTCTCCAATATCATGCAAAGTTATCCTCTTCATACCCACAACGTAGTTTTATTTCTCGTTTCTAGTTGGAAGTAAACGTTCGGTGCACGTAGAGTCGTATCAGTGGTAGATAGGGCTTGAGAGAATATTGATCTTACCTATAGCTCCTTGTGGGTTCGACACTCCATACTTATCACTTCCACCTTTGGAAAGTGCTACGATGATTCCTTGCACTTGGGGATTATCACCAAACACGACGCAAATTCGAGCAAACTTGGCGAGTTCATTTATATATTTATAGAAACTTGTGAAAAAACAAACTAAAGAAAACCTAAGCCACTACTACGCCTGCCGTCCGCCATCACCGCGTTGCCCTGAACCTCTACATGCCCAGGAGCCTGTAGAAGTTCATGTAGTCGCCGCCGCCGTCGTCGTCGTCGCTGTCGTCACCACTGCGTCGTCCCTGATGCTCCCCTGCCCAGCGTCCCTGATGCATGGGGGGTTGGACGGCCGGGGCGCGTCCTCGTCATTGTCTTCGAGGATGACGACGCCGCCCAGCTCGCGTCCACAGCGGCGAGTGGCTATCTCCTCAAGGGCGTGGCGCTGGCGGGTCATTTCCTCGCATATGTAGTCCTCCCGAGCCCATTTGAGGGCGGCTGCATCGGCGGCGGCCATGGCTTCGTGCTCCTTCTTCACAGCGAGGAGCACTGGCTCCATGTTGACGGCGATGAGGCCCGGCTCCTTCTTCGGCCTGACGAGCCGGGCAGAGGAGGGGGAGGACTATAGATGACGATGCCACCGTCGTGGGTGCGTCGAGCGAGCGGCATGTCCTGGGGCTCCGACTTGACAGGGTGGAGAGCGGGCGAGCCGGAGGAGTGGGAGCGGTCGGACGAGGAGGAGGACACCGTTTCCATGCGCCTCGGCGTCCATGAGCTGCCACGCCGGCAGGAGAAGGTGGGGACCGATGGGTACTCCAGCCGTGGCATGTTGCTGCCCTCGATGTACTCAAGGACGGTCTCCAGCATGCGACAAGGCACGCCCCACCATCGGCGGTGCCCTTCGAGTTGAGGTGGCCGCGGGGTTCGGTGCCGTTGGTGGCCTCGAGTTGCTCGGCGTGACGCCGCCTGAAGTACGGCTCCCATAGCCTGCTGTCAGAGGCGTACCTCGGCTTGTCCCTCACCACCTGTAGGAGCGAGGAGTGGATGCGGGCGATCTCCGCCCGCAGGTCCGCCCCAGAGGGAGGCAGCAGCACTGGGACCCCACCGGCGCTCAGCCTCCATGCCCCCGGCACCTGCATGTCCGGCGGGGCCGGGTAGTTGGCCTCGTAGAGGAGGCGGGCTCGTCCTTGTGCAGGTGACAGCGGCCGAAGCCGTTGGCCGCCGCACCATCGTCGGGGTAGCGCTCGGCCATGAGATAAAAGGAGGAATTCCGAGGAGAGAGGAAAGACGAGAGCGTCGGCGATAGAGAGAGTGCGATGTGCATCTCACCGGCGTGGCAGAGGTGGCTTTTATAGCCGCGGGCGGGCGGCGAGCGTGTGGCCACCGTGTGTACGTGTGGCGGGAGAGGGTGGGACGTGCATCATCGTGCCTTCGTTGTGCCGCCCATGAGGCATCAATGGAAGGCTGACCAGTGCGGCAACTTTGGCATTGATTCCCCGCGGGAACCGAGGTGATGAGGACGACGAAGCACCGAGTCACTGCCTCAGCGGTCCCACCGAATTTTGTACCAAAAACGTTTCCCCCGGCGCCCCCGAATGCCCCCCAGCGCGCCGGGTTTGGCCTGGGTCCGCCGGTGCCAAATTCGGCCCTAACCGGCGAAAATTGGGCTTTTGGGGCACGACTGGGCCGTTTTTCGGCACCGGCGATAAAAAAAAGGCCCTTGTTGGGGGCGCGGCTGGAGATGCTCTAATGGATAAAATAATTTTTGGATGATATGAATCTTGCACGAAAAAGAAAAACTTATGTATCATTCCTATTCTGTAGAACTCTAAAATAGCCCGTAAACATTCGGACTGAGCTGCCTGGAAGCACTTTGCCATTCAACGTGGACATGCATTTGTCCACAGACGCGTCCACACGTCCGTTTTCCTCAAATCAGACGCAAACTAGGAGGGCTTCACGGGAGTCCACGTACGTGTCCTACAAATGGACCGACTCAAGGCACGGATACTCCCCACTCTCGCGCGATCGATCCAACCATCCTCCCGGAAAGACGCTCAATATCGACTCCGAGCGCTGCGACAGGACTAGGCGATGAGACTGCATCGAAGCCAGTTGCCCTTCCTCCGCCTTCCCTACATTGAACAGGTGCACCCCGTGAGAAACCCATCGCCCCGCCCTGCATTCAAACCATCGCTTTACCTGACTGGTGCCCGCTATATAAACGTGGTTGCATACAACACAAATCACACCACATTCGCTTCTCCTTCGTCCTCCGTCCACGACCGCCTGTGCCATGACAGTGACCGGCAGCGCGCTGTGGAAGCGGCTCTTGTCGACGCAGAAGCACGAGATGGCGACCCTTGCAAAAAGCTGGCAGGCCCGGCATGCGCGACGCATAGAAGTCAGACAACCTTCAAGCTTGTCAAAGGAGAGTTCGGAGGATGGCGACCAGGTTATGGAGGTGTCCGAAGACAAGCCTGACAGTGTCTTGGACTAGGGGGTACTCACCACGACGTCTCCCGATCAATTGGATTGGGCCAAGGACCCCCATGGTCATTTACTCATGGGCCAGTTCGGACAGCCGATGTATACGCGATGAAGATTCCACAAGACTTGGTGATCAAGACAAGGAGTCCTTTCCACCGACGTATTCGACTAGGACTTTTGTTATCCTAGGCCTCTGGAACATTATATAAGCTGAGGTCAGGCTAGTCGATAGGGATAGGATAGACCATTATGATATTATTCATCATACCTTTAGGTTTGAGACCACAACATATGATCTCGAGGTAGATCAACTCTTGTAATCTTTATATTCATCAAGATCAATCAACCAGGAAGTAGAGTATTACCTACATTAAGAGGGCCCGAAACTGGGTAAACATCGTGTCCCCTGTCTCCTGTTACTCATCAATCCATGACACACAACTTGGGACCCCCTAACCGATATCTTCCGGTTTTGATACCGACAATGGTGCTTTCATTGAGAGTTCCATTGTGTGATCGACAAAAGATCAATGGCTCGCCTGCAGATCAACTACGACGTCGGCGTCTTCGTCACCAGCTCGACTAGTCACCTTGGCTCATCCGAGGACTGCACCCCGTGTCAGATCATCATGTTCGGACGATGACCTTCATCAACATCAACTCCGATCTCTCTCAAGATCATGGAGGAATCATTCATGAAGCCTGGGGGCTCAACGTCAATATTGCCCTTGAGCTGTCGTGCTGTTTTTCTGGACATCGAACTTGTATGCGCCGCCACCACCTCCTTGAGTGTCGTTTTAACGATTGCTTAGATAGAATTGTGTGGAATTAAGTCTACAACAACCATGCAAAAATACGTCGAGTTTCGATGGAGGAATATCCGGCAATCTACGATATACCGGAGCCCTATAAAATCTGGATGGGAATCTGGACAAGTTTAGGGCGTGGTCTCCAGACCCTAGCTCGGAGGTCCTTTGTAAGATCCAACCGTTCATCTGCTGCAGAATTCCCATATATACCACCCCTCAAAATTTCAGCTCGATCCGACGGTTCAAACTCCGAGAACCTTCTGATGAGTGGACCAATTTTCTGATCTGTTTTCTGCACGAATACGAATCCGACCCGAATTCATGTTTCTTTATGAACATGATATTGGACAACCTTTTTAAAGGAATTTTCTTCTAGGGTATTGTGCGTTGTTCTTAACACGTGCCCATAAAATTTTAAGTCTTCTATAAGGTACTCTTCACCATCACGCTGGTGTCAAACCAATCCGGTAACATTGCTCCACGACTGCCGACCTGCGCTAGACACATCGTCGCTTTGTTGAGCCAAGCTCAACTTCTTCGGATCATCATCTCGTCAAGCCGAATAAGAGTTCGGCATTGCGAAGTATAAATCATCACCAATATCGCCGCCCGACAGATTACACAGAGCGGGCACACCGGCATCGCCGCACGGTCACTTCATCAGGCCGACATTGACCACGTCACGAGTTACGACCTGCATCAGAATGGCCGCACTGTTGCTTCTTCAAGCCGATGTCCATCATGCCGACTTACTTCGACTCATCGGCTGACATGGAAGCTTCGACACCTTGGCTAGACCGGGGGCTCTGCTATTTCTTCACCAACATGCTTCGATGACTTCGGCGTCACCGGCCGACCAGCTTCAACACATTGGCTGGCATGGTGGCTGCAACATCACCTTATTGACCTGCTTCGTCACCTCGGCATTCAGGCCATATTTCTTTAATTATTACTTCACTTAAATTAATTAAGTAGAAGATTTTTTCTAAAGCATATTATTGTTATTATTTCTGGCTTGCACTATTTTATGTGTGCAGGCGATTGGTTCAGACCGGGCCGCGCCGTCACCTTGGCGTATCGATGAACCACGACACCTCGGCTGGACCGGGGGCATCGTCATCACTTCATTAACCCACACTGGGGACTTCGGCGTCATACTTCCAGCCTGCTCCGCCGCCTCGGTCGGCCTGGGGGTTACACCTCGCCATATTGGTCGTGCTATGTCGTCACTTCATCAAGACGAGCTCTTCGCTCGGACACCTCGGGATTGGCTTGGGGGCTAGGACATCGACCCGCTGCAAGCTCGACCCGCATCATCAACGCCGGACACATTAATCAGCTAAGTCGCTTTCATGCTCAAAGTTTTTAAATTTTGAATTTGAGTTCGGTTTGACCATGCTCGCGTGAGTTGTTTGTTAAAAGAAACTCCCTTTACCCTTGTTAACTGGGGGGGCTCTTAAAATTTATATGAGTCATTTTTTAATAAATTTGTTTTCTTCTTGTTCGTTCCAAAGTCTTTTCTATCACTCCTTCCTCGACTCGAGTATGTGGTCAATAGCCGGATAGCCTGGTTTCTCTCTAAAGCCACTCGAGCTTAGTTCGCTAAACTGGCCTGAGATGCACTCCACCTTAAGGATAGGAGGTTGAAGCCGAAGGCTGACCCACTCGAAGTCTTGAGATCGGATGTGTCATGTTAAAGCACGACGAAAGCACAAACTAATCTTAAGACCAATTTTTGGATTGGCACCAAAAAATCTTGATTTAGTTCAGACGTAAAGTTTCCGTATAAGTTTTTTGGTTTTTTGAGCTTATGGAACTTTTGATCTATTTGTGTTTTTCTTTTATGAGGCGGGACATCCTCTTGACCGAGGTACTCTACGTAATAATCCAGCTTGGGAAATCTTTTTCGACCCATAGTTCGGCATTTTTCTTACCGACCTGCACCTCAATGTTGGGTCCGAGCATAAATCCCACAGTACACTGCCGGACACTTTTTAAGCATCGACAATATCAATGGGGGGCTGGACTATAGCCAAACTCACCAAAAGCCAAGGTACTCCAAGGAGTCCTCGGCAAAACGTTTTCGGATATTGCTTTACATCCATCAGTTTCGAATTGTGTCTTCGGTCAATAGTTTGATTGCCTGGCTCCTGCGCTTGCCTCCTACGTTGCGCTTTGTTCGGCTAGGTGTGCAAAGGGAGAACCACTGCGATTGTGCTTCCAACTCGCACGGTTAAGCACCTCAGCAGAGAAAGCTAAAAATTGACTGCCACAATAAGCGTAAACTGGTCAGCGGTCCGATGACTGTGTTAAACTATAAGATCGATGGAGGTCACACTGCGTTAAACGACGGGCCGTTCATAACATTGGCCAAAGTGTTAACGGCTTGACCTCGGCTGATGCTGAATACTAACCGGGGGCTGGTAACTGGCCTCCCAACTTTAAGCTCCTATGACTAAGTGAAAGTTATAAAGCCCGCATATCTGATTGCCTTGTTTTCCGCTAACACAACCATCTCCGGGCACCGAGACGTCGGCTAAGGGTTGTCTTGTTACTGCGGAAACACCCTGCGTAGCATCTACAAAGGGGTAGAAGCCAACGATGGGCCACTTCCAAATGATAAACAGTCGCAATGGAGTCAAAATAAACATATATCATCAGCGTTTGTATTGATTATACAAGCGTTGCCTTCCGTAATTATCGTTATAAAGCCATAAATATGCAACAATTTGACTTGAGATTTCGGCCAAGCTCGGTTGCCTGGCTCCTTACCCCTACGTTCCCGATTGTTCGGCTAGGAGGTAAAGGCAGCACCTCTGTGATTGTTACTTCTGGGTCATCCGTATTAGTACATTAGACTGGGTGAAGCCGAAAGCTAGCTATCTTAAGAATATAATTGGTCGGCAATGACGGAAGTGAAAATTTAGGTTCGCTAAAGACCACATAGTTCGGGAACTTTCCCCAAACTGGATCCTCAATATTTTCCTCCCACATTGATCGGAGGTGAGGTTTCATGATCATGATCAACATGACAACCCAAAGAAAGGAACCGTTAGCAGGACTATTTTCTTTGGAAGATGTTTTTTACATTTAATAGCAATATGGCATATCTCTCCGCATACCTTTGTTTATGAAACCATATGGCCAGATTGCCTTGTTTGTCGTAAAACTTTGCCCTTGTAAAGGCTTTATAAAGTAGGACAAACACTCCCCAGCTACTGGCCGAGGAGGTTGAAGCCGATGTCCGGTCAACAAAGATTTGTAAAATGCGGATCCGAGCATTAATGATGTAAAGTACTTGGATACATAGAATCATTACACATAAAAATTGCGAGTAAAATCCATTTACTACAACCCATCTTTTAAACCCCTTGGGGCCTACCTTGGCGAGCTCGGATTTCGACCAGCTCTAAGCTCCTTTAAGAGATCTTATTCTCTTTTTGAGAAGTTTGTGTTTAACACAACAAATTTTTCTGTCAAACAGATATCGATCCTTAATCCGGCCACCCATGCCCACATTAAGGCTCGGGGGCTACTGGGCTTCGCGCTCATTATTTATAAATATTAAAGTTGCACATCGATCCCCTGATCTGGTGTTGCCACCCGACCAGTGGCTCGGGGGCTACTACATTGCCTATTCAATGCAAAAAATTCAAAGTGCTCAGTGTTCGGCATGACCGAACTATGGACAAGCGCGTCTTCAGACAACAATAAGTACCATGTGGGACTTATCCGGCATCAAGCTAATATATCACGACGACTTCTCACGACCCCCTCTCAGAGGCCCATCCGGCAATCACTATTACCTCTAATATATTACACTGCGTTTCTATTCCTACGTATGCTGCCGAGCTAGGAGTTGATCCTCAGGCCGATTTCGAATCGACCTGAGTCTCACGGGCTACTAGGATCAGCGGTTTCATGTTTTCCTTCAGGTACATCTCGGGTTTTAGACCGACACACACCTTGAGGGCTACTGGTTATACATATTGATAGCAAATAAATTTACATGCATCGAAAATAAGTTCCGCAAACAATCAACCCATGACTGAGGTGCTGAACTCGAAAGCATTTCGGGATATAGCTCGGATGCAAGTGGCTGGCTCCATAGAGGGCATTTCCGGCATTAAGCTCGGCTAAACACCTTCAACTTTTTTGAACCAAGGTGATCTATGACACCTCGGATATAGTCCGGCGTTGGAGCTCGGATATAGTCCGGCATTGGAGCTCGGATACAGTCCGGCGTTGGAGCTCGGATACATTCCGACGTTGGAGCTCGGAAGCGGTCCGGCGTCGGTGCTCGGTTGCAAAAGATACCTCGAATGCAGTCTGGCGTTGGAGCTCGGATGCAAGAGGACACTTCCACACGACAAACACTTCAAACCCAACGTGTGGCATAAAAATAACAACACATTGATAATGGCCGGAGACTTAAAGGGATCCTCGGATACCCGACGTATGAGATCTTCAGATTTAGCTCGGCAATCCTCAGGATAGAAGATGGGAAGAACCGGTTTTCAAGACCGACGACCGAAGATGAAGAACAGTTCGGAAGAACCGAGGAGCATCCCCAACTTGAAGACCGGTTCAGGGGGCTACTGACGGTGTCTTGGACTAGGGGGTACTCACCACGTCGTCTCCTGATCAGTTGGATTGGGCCGAGGACCCCCATGGCCGTTTACTCATGGGCCAGTTCGGACAGCCGATGTATACACGAGGATGATTCCACAAGACTTGGTGATCAAGACAAGGACTCCTCTCCAATGACGTATTCGACTAGGACTCTTGTTATCTTAGGCCTCTGGAACATTACATGAGCCGAGGCCAGGCTAGTCGATAGGGATAGGCTAGATAATTATGATATTATTCATCATACCCTTAGGTTTGAGACCACAACATATGATCTCGAGGTAGATCAACTCTTGTAATCTCTATATTCATCAAGATCAATCAAGCAGGAAGTAGGGTATTACCTCCATTAAGAGGGCCCGAACCTGGGTAAACATCGTGTCCCCTGTCTCTTGTTACCCATCGATCCATGACACACAACTTGGGAACCCCTACCCGAGATCTGCCAGTTTTGACATCGACAGAGCCCGCGTCTGAGCCCATGCCAGTTGCCGGCTTCACCATGAGGCATGCGCACTACAAGGGCGTCATGGAGGAGGAGGAGCCTGCGATGTCTGTCTTCGTGTTTCGGATGTTGTAGGAGGAACAATAGTGCAATCTACGGCTCCTCGAGCAGCACCGCCTCGTGGAGGGACAAATCGCCAGTGAGAGGGCTAATGAGGATGTTGTCGCGGTCATGGTCGCGGAGAATTTGACCTTCATGGATGAGCATCGGGCATTGTACCAGTCCATGCGCAGCTCCCACAACATCCGGCGGGAGCGATGGCGGTTGCGCGTCCTGCGGGCAGAGAGTCACGCCCTGTTTGCGGAGATCGAAGCAGAGGCAGAGGCGGACGCAGGCGATTGTGGATGAAATCTTGCTGCCTACATTGGCAACTCCTCGTCGATCACTGTCGGTGTCAAAACCGGCGGATCTCGGGTAGGGGGTCCCGAACTGTGCGTCTAGGCGGATGGTAACAGGAGACACGGGACATGGTGTTTTTACCCAGGTTTGGGCCCTCTCGATGGAGGTAAAACCCTACTCCTGCTTGATTGATCTTGATGATATGGGTATTACGAGAGTTGATCTACCATGAGATCAGAGAGGCTAAGCCCTAGAAGCTAGCCTATGGTATGATTGTTGTCGTCCCTACGGACTAAACCCTCCGGTTTATATAGACAGCGGATGGGGCTAGGGTTACACAGAGTCGGTTACAAGGAAGGAGATCTACATATGCGTATTGCCAAGCTTGCCTTCCATGCCAAGGAGAGTCCCATCCGGACACGGTACGAAGTCTTCAATCTTGTATCTTCATAGTCCAAAAGTCCGGCCAAAGGTTATAGTGTGGCTGTTCGGATACCCCCTTATCCAGGACTCCCTCAGTAGCCTCTGAACCAGGCTTCAATAATGATGAGTCCGGCGCGCAGATTGTCATCGGCATTACAAGGCGGGTTCCTCCTCCGAATACTTCATAGAAGATTTTGAACACGAGGATCGTGTCCGGCTCTGCAAAATAAGTTCCACATACCACCGTAGAGAGAATAATATTTCCACAAATCTAATCTGCTGACGTATCCCATAGTGTGACATCACACCACAGCCAGGTCTTTATTCGAATCGCTTTTACAACCAACCTCGGCGTGTTTCGCGAGGTGGTTTCCTTGGCATGTCTTGTCGAAGCAGAGATCGTGTCCCCTTTATTTACGGGATTCTCATCAACACAGACGTGGGTAACCCGATCGTGCCCGTTGGTATGTCCCCTCGATCGAAGGTAAGTCCCAAACGGTCACGAGGAGGGCTCTTGGTATTCAACCTCTTTAAAAACAGACCAAGGCCTATTCTTTTTCTCTCGATCTTAATCGAATCCGCCTCCCACCTCGAGTTCCAACACCCAAAGCTCAGATTCAGACGTTTCGGACCTCCGATTATGTCCGGATCCAACCTCCAAGGTCGGTGGATGCCTTCCTCCGTCACGGAGGAAGACGTAATAAAGCTAAGGGAGGCTAGATACTTGACTGGCGTAATCCCGCATAGGCTTCCTGCTCAAGGGCAGGTTATTCCCACTCCCAAGCCCGATGAGAGCGTCGTGTTCGTATCTCACTTCCTCCGAGGGCTAGGCTTTGCGCCAGATCCCTTCATGAGGGGGCTTATGTTCTACTATGCGCTGGACTTCCACAACTTAGCTCCAGAGTCTATCCTCCACATCTCATCGTTCATCGTCGTGTGCGAAGCTTTCCTCCGTATTACCCCTCACTTCGGACTGTGGCTCAAGACCTTTAAAGTGGAGCCAAAGATGATCAAGGGGCGGCACGCAGAGTGCGGAGGCGCCGTAATAAGCAAAAATGCCGACGCCCCATGGCCCGAGGGCTCTTTCCAGGAGGAGTCCAGCTTATGGCAACAAGAGTGGTTTTATATCACAGCTCCCAGGGGCACGAAGTGGGTGGCTCTCTCGGTCTTTCGCTCGGGTCCCCCGGCACGACTAACGTCATGGGTTAACAAGGGGCTGGAGTGGGGGCCAGTAAAGTACGTGCCCACATTGTAGAGCCGCATTCGAGATCTCCTTGAGGGAGATACCAGTCTGGTCATGGTAATGCAAGTTATGTTAATTCGCCGAGTCCTGACCTGCAAACGTCGTCCCCTCCGCCTGTGGGAATTCAACCCGGAGGGACCGCGAGCTCTTCAACACTTCCTCGGCATGACGCCTGAGGAGATGTTAAAATTGTTCTTCGGACCACAAATAATGTGTCCGGACACCACTGAGGAGGAAGGTCTGAGCTGCAATCGCCCGGATACCCAAGTAAGAGCCCCGCATCCAAACACACCATGCGTTTATTTATCGCAACGTCGCCCTTAAAAAAGCCGCTCTTTGACCAGGATTGGATAGCGAAGGCAAAGTTGATCAGGTGTCCGGCCCCCCTCTCTGAGACCTCGCCAGACCCTGTGTTAACTAGGATGCTGGAGATCGCGCCTTATCAAGCGCCTTCATGAGAAGATAAAGGGGGGAACAAGGAGGCTACTGCCTCCGCGGAGGAGGTTAGCCGGAGGGGAGGAATCAAAACTTCCTCTCCCCAGGGAAGGAAGAGGACCGCCTCTGAGGACCCGGAGACAATGGTCTCAAAACGGGGAAAGAAATCTTCGCCAAAGGGTCCTGTACCGGGGGATACCCCGGCCGCACTATGCCCTCAAGGGGATCAGCCCTCCATCGAGTTGTAAGTAAAAGGGTACTTAATAATGAGAAAATCCTTGCTTTACTCCTGAGGAAAATAACCGAAGCATTTATCTTGCAGTTCGGATCTTAGCCCTTCGCAGCAGAGCTCGTCCTCGGGGGATCTTCTTCCAGAGATGAAGGAGAGTGGAACGCCTCCGCCCACCATACCGCCTTATGAGGCGGGCGACCCCGAGGTGTCGTCGCGGAGGGTTTCTCCTGATCCGGCAAGGCTAGAAGGTAGTTATATGGCCACCCGAAGCCCTCAGTATCCAGCTCTTGAAGAGAGCAATCGAAAGAGTCTGGCGCCGTCTGTTGCATGGTTGGAGGTACTGAGGGATCTGCTAGAGCGAGCGGCTATCTCAGAAGAGCACCGTACATTGATGGGTACGGTAATTGAAAGGATTTTGTCCGCCGAAGGCGGGTTGCATGAAGCTTTTATGAGTCTACTGACGGGTTTTGAGGTACGTGAAATGATGTACATTTTCAACAGTACCGCGCACCTTTAGATGCGCCCTGTCTAGATAGTAGCCCCTGAGACTCTGGGTGCCGCCGAAGACGACGGCGCACAGAGGATCATAGTCCCAGGTATAATTTTGCCGCCTTAATATGGAGGTGGCGAAGTGTCCAGTGGCCAGCCGGACTGAAGAATTTGCCGAGTTAAAGCAGCAGCTTGACGTGGCAGATGCCGACATCGTACTTGTCAACAAGCGGCTTGACGAGGCACAAGGTATGTGATTTGTCCGGTGACACATGGTAAGAGGAGCATGATGCCAGTATCTATAACATGTGTGTGAATGCAGATGGGGTTGCGGCCGTGGAGAACCTGCGGGCAGAACTTGCCCGAGTCGGAGAACAAGCCAGAAAAAGTGATGCGGCTGCCCTAAAGGCGGTCGAGGAGCTAAAAGCCGAACAGGCTGCTCACTGCCAAAGCAAGGGGGAAATAGCCAGGATGGCTATGTAATTGAAGAATGCCACTGACCGTTACAAGCTTCTTGAAAAGGAAGATCAAGCAAAGAGGGCAGACCTAGAGAAGGCCGTGGTGACGGCCAAAGACACCCACTCTGCCATGAGAGCGATGAAGGAGGAGCTGTGTCAAGCCGGAGATATCGCGGCTGGGAAGCCCTTTATGCCGCGGATGAAGTTCTGTGATCCTAAGTACGCCCCTTTGGACCGGCTATGGAGTTCGGCGGATGCATACCTGGACTTGCCAGCGAGTGCTGCCGATGCGGCCGAGTACTTCCGAGATAAAAAAGATCGTGAAGTGGAAAAGATGTTCTGGTCACAGTTTAACGATCCAGAGCGTCCGCTTCCCTTGACTGATCGGTTGGCCGAATGGGTCGAGCTGAATAGGTTGTCTGGACTCGCCATGAGGTCTGTTGTGGATCATCTGTGGCCGGAAAGGCCAAAGCCGAACAGTTATTTTAGTTTGGTGCAGCAGTTCCTTGGCGCCGTGCCGCATATCAACGCGATGAAGAGGTCGGCGTGCGTAGAGGGTGCACGGATGGCCCTTGCCCGTGTCAAGACATACTGGGCAGAGATGGAGGCCACCGTCATTGCAGCCCAAGACTTGGACGAGAGCCGAGTACCTGCCGAGCACTACTTCCGAGAAGTTCTTGAGGGCGCTCGTTCAATAGAGGCGCGGTGCTCGAAGAATATTATGTTCTAATGACATGTATTCCCATTGAAAACAATGGTTTGCTGAATTGTAAAGGCTATTTTATACTTGTGCCTGCAAGAATTATAACACCTCATGTGCGGCCGTTCATGTATATATGTATATAACCTGAAAGATGGCAGTCGTTGGCTTCAGCCCCCACACATATAATGCGGGGGTGCTCACAAAAGACGCATATTCACACTTGATCCAACATCTTGGTCCATTAAGGAGGTGATAGCGCAGCGAACTAGGCAATCAGACTATAATGCTTTAACACTTTCACTTAGCCATAGGAGTTTTACAGTGGGGCTACTATATAGCCCCTGGTGGCTCCGCGCTCATCCGAATTCGGGGCGCGTACATGCCTGGCCGGGAAACGGCCCTTCGTTAAGGCGGAGGAATCCCGAAGATTCCGCTAGGTCATCGAGTGGTTGACCAGTCTCACGCTATATCATGACAGTCAGTTTTCGGCTTTCTCTACTGAGGTGCTCGCTTGGCTGAACCAGGGCACAATCGCAGTAGTTCTCCTGGTGCCGCCTTAGCCGATAGAGCAGAACGTAAGGCGGCAAAACATAGGAGCCGGGCAAACCCAACATTTGACCAAAGACATGATTCGGAGCTGATGCATATAAGGCCAAACTCGCGACGCCGAACACTCCCTAAGGTATTCGGTCTTTATGATATAAACCGGGTGAAACGTCGCCCTTTGTAATAAGCCCCTGCTGTCCAGGTACGTGCAATAATCTGACGTGGCCACATGCCAATACGTCAGCATCCATCTCAGTTTTACTGAGAAACTGGGGGATGTGTATCAACAAGAGACGGTAAAAAAGGTTTACGCAGGGTCTTAATCTAAAGAGAATCCTTGAAACGGGTCCCTGCTGCATGTCTGCGCCTGTGTCTCCATTGTGCCGTATCCTGGACGGGTGTAGCATGATGGTCATCTATAAAAGAGAGGAACTTAGTTGCAAAGTTGTCGTGCAAAATGTATGTTATACTAAATAAACCAAGTATAGTTCAAGATGGGTAAAATTGAGCCTTATTGTCACTTGTTTACATGCGTGGAGCCCCTTGTATTGTTATAGGGGTATAGCCATCAAACCTTTATCAATTATATAGCTATGCCGGACTCGTCTAGCCGTGTCCGTGGTCTTAATGACCTGTTATATGCTCTAGTTGGTGAGGCCGTCTAGTGTGCGGCTGCCAAGGCAGCCACACGGTCTTCCGCGCGCAAGGAGCGCTTAGTATTTCCCTTTACTGTAATGATGCCACATGGACCGGGCATCTTAAGCATTAGAGACGCGTAATGCGGTATTGCGTTAAAGCGAGCGAAAGCTTCGCGTCCCAGTAGTGCTTGATAACCACTTTGAAACAGAGCAATGTGGAAGGTTAGCTTTTCGCTGCGGAAGTTATCGGGGAAGCCGAATATAACCTCTAGTAGGAGGGAGCCCGTGCAATGGGCTTCTGGGCCTGGCGTTACTCCTTTAAAGGAAGTATTGCTATGGCTAATTTTTGTTGGGTCCATCCCCATTTTGCGGACTGTGTCCTGATATATCAGGTTTAAACTACTGCCGTCGTCCATCAGGACTCGTGTAAAGTGGTATCCGTCAATTATTTGGTCTAACACCAAGGCAGCCCATCCTGCGTGTCGGATACTTGCAGAGTAATCCCGATGGTCGAAGGTGATCGGTTCGGACGACCAGTGGCAGAACTCCGTGGTGATAGGCCCTGGGGGACGTATCTCTATGAGTGTCGCGTTGTTTTTTATTTATCACGTGTAACACGTTTACTGTTTTGACTTCTGGTGGGAATTTCTTCTGTTCCCCAGTGCTTTGCTTGCGAGGCTCGTCCTCGTCTTCGCTTGGTGTATCCAGCCCCTTGTGTTCGGCATTGAGCTTGCCGGACTGCTTGAAGACCCAACATTCTCTATGGGTATGATTTGCAGGTTTGTCGGGGGTGCTGTGGATTTGACATAGTTTGTCCAGAATCTTGTTTAGGCTAGACAGTTCGTCTCTGTTGCCTTTGGAGGGCAGCTTTTGCTGACCTGGCCGAGAGCTTCTAAATCTGGCGTTTACCGTCGTGCTCTTCAGGCTGTCTTCTTTATTCCTACGCTTGTTTTTGCTGCGTCATGGCTTCTCGTTTCTGTCCCTGACTTCGGATGTACTTGGGTCGCTGGTGCTGCATCGGGCTAACCAGCTGTCCTCGCCCGCGCAGAAGCGGGTCATGAGGCTTGTTAATGCAGCCATTGTTCTCGGCTTTTCTTGGCCGAGGTGTCTGGCGAGCCATTCGTCTCGAACGCTGTGTTTGAAAGCTGCTAAGGCTTCGGCGTCCGGACAGTCGACTATTTGGTTCTTTTTAGTAAGAAACTTGTTCCAAAGCTTTCGGGCTGACTCTCCGGGCTGTTGAGTTATATGACTTAAATCGTCTGCATCCGGTGGTCGGACATAGGTCCCTTGAAAATTTGCCCGAAAAGCGTCCTCGAGCTCTTCCCAACTTCCGATGGTGTTTTCGGGGAGGCTTTTAAGCCAGTGCCTGGCTGGCCCTTTGAGCTTGAAGGGTAAGTACTTGATGGCATGGAGATCGTCTCCTCGAGCCATGTGGATATGGAGGATGTAGTCCTCAATCCAGACCCCAGAGTCTGTCGTTCCGTCATACGCCTCTATGTTTACGGGTTTGAATCCCTCTGGAAATTCATGGTCCAACACCTCACCGGTGAAACATAGGGGGTGTGCGGCACCCCTGTATTTGGGTGTACCGTGGTGTTCGGATTTTGGTTGTGTTGCATTGTGTGCTGGAGCGCGCTTTCTTGGCCCGTAGATGGATCTGGTTGGGCCGTCCTTTTGATGCGAGTCCTCACGTGGATCGTGTACTGGCTTGTGTGCGGCGTCGTTTACCGCTCTATGTTGGCCATGAGGTTCCTCTATCCGACCGGATGGCTATTTTGTTTTTTGATTGCGGGGGCTCTAAGGCCTCCTCATCGAATTCAGGTAGTAGCTTTCGCTTTAGGTAGCTCTTTGTGTGGCAACTGCCGCCATACTTGTCTGTGATGTTGAGTACTTTACTCCATCTGATTCTGAGTGTATCTTCCGCAGCCTTGAGCTTTCGCTTCTGCTTTTTCAGGCTCCGCGCAGTGGCGACAAGCCTTTTATGGAGGTTCTTATGCTCCAGGAGCTTATCCGGCGTGATCTCGTCGGGACTGTTATCTTTGCCGGAGACGGGTTGTTCTGTTTGATTCTCCGTGTTGCCATCGTCGGACGGTTATTCAATGCCGTGTTCATCGTCCGCTGGCTCACCCTGCTCTATCGCTGGGTCTGTATGACCGTTGTTTCTACCGAGGCGGGATTTGGGGCGGCGCTTATGCCGCCGCTTTGACTGCTTCTCGAGGGAACAATCCTTTGTTGCGTCCTTCCGTTCCTCGTCGTCATTTTCTTTGGGTGTGTCCACCATGTATACATCATGGGATGAGGTGGCTGTCCAATGCCCTATGGACAGTGGTTCATGTTCGTCTCCTGCATCGTCGTCCATACCATCGATGTATTCGGAGTCGAAGTCTAGCATGTCGGTTAAATCATCGACAGTGGCTGCTAAGTGGGTGGTGGGTGGGCGGCGAATTTCTTCGTCATCCGCATCCCAATCCTGCCGGACATAGTTCGGCCAGGTTTCTCTTGACAAGGAGAGGGACCTTAATGAGTTCAGTATGTCGCTGAAGGGCGAGTGCTGAAAGATATCTGCGGAGGTGAACTCCATGATCGGCGCCCAGTCGGATTCGATAGGCACGGGCGCAGGCAGTTCGGAGTCCGTGGCCGGAGAAGAATCCGGCAGCTTGGATTCACGGCTCTCATGAAGGGTAAGGTCGGTATTCGGCTCGATCGCCGCTGAAACTGCGGCCTCCGATGCGGGGTCTAGCCACCCGTCCACGGATGGCGCAATTGGCTCCGAATTGAAGGTCGGAGCGGTTGCAGGTGTGATCTCCTGAACGCTGTTCGACGGCAGAGCTAAATCATGCCCATCGTGACAGTGCGGCGCACTCGGCAGGGGCTCGAATCTGTCGAAGATCAAGTCTCCGCGGATGTTGGCCGTGTAGTTTAAGCTTCCAAACCTGACCTGGTGGCCAGGGGCGTAACTCTCGAACTGCTCCAGATGGCCAAGCGAGTTGGCCCGCAGTGCGAAGCCGCCGAATACGAAGATCTGTCCGGGGAGAAAAGTCTCATCCTGGACCGCATCGCTATCGATGATCGAAGGAGCCATCAAGCCTAACGATGACGACACAGAGGAACTCTGAAAGAAAGCACCAATGTCGGTGTCAAAACTGGCGGATCTCGGGTAGGGGGTCCCGAACTATGCGTCTAGGCGGATGGTAACAGGAGACAGGGGACACGATGTTTTTACCCAGGTTCGGGCCCTCTCGATGGAGGTAAAACCCTACTCCTGCTTGATTGATCTTGATGATATGGTTATTACGAGAGTTGATCTACCACGAGATCAGAGAGGCTAAGCCCTAGAAGCTAGCCTATGGTATGATTGTTGTCGTCCCTACGGACTAAACCCTCCGGTTTATATAGACACCGGAGGGGGCTAGGGTTACACAGAGTTGGTTACAAGGAAGGAGATCTACATAGCCGTATTGCCAAGCTTGCCTTCCACTCCAAGGAGAGTCCCATCCGGATACAGGACGAAGTCTTCAATCTTGTATCTTCATAGTCCAACAGTCCGGCCAAAGGTTATAGTCCGGCTGTCCGGATACCCCCTTATCCAGGACTCCCTCAATCACGCTACCCGCACGGTTCGCAGCAGGCCACAACGACCACGAGGCCGCCCGTCCACGTCGATCGTGGAACCTACCTCGACCGGCAATATCCACACTGTGGACTATGAATAGGAAGAGTAGGACATGAGACACACACACGTGGGCACATCTCGTGTCACATATGGCCAACGATATGCAGCTTCACTTTCGGGTGCTCACGACTATTGAGCTCACCGGATGTGTGGAAGAATAGGAAGTGGAACACGGACGCCTCGACGGCCGGTGTAGATTTAAACTAGTTTTAAAAAAGGTCATGTCGGCTTTTAAGTTTTGTATAATGAGATATGTGAAGAATGCCATGAATTTGGTCTGGTTTCTAAATGAAAATCATCTGGTTTGCAAGAAATTTACCCGATTTATTCCAATTCTGTTTGAAATCTGTTCAAACGTTGACGAATAGGGTTGGATGGCCGACTCTCATATCCATGTCCTTGGACAAATAATAATTCTGATTTGAGGGACAGCATAACTCAATGAGAGCTTTTAACCGAAATCTTATCTTCCAGATGTGTAATCCCTTATTCTTCCTTTCTCGAAACTCGGTGTGCTAGACAAACTTTTAGAGATCGTCTAACGTTTGGATAGATCCTCTTAGAGTGTCTTCAGCCGGGCGCATCAAACCCCCTTAAACGCCCATGCGGATGGCCCGGTCACTGATCTTTCACAAAAGATTGATCCAAACGGGTGTCTCAAACCGTCCTCAAACACCCGGGTTGACCGACACCCATCATGTCCAACCAAAATATGGAGCGGATATGGGTGGCCTGGGCGTGACTGGACATGGCTGTCACGCTCGGACCCGGTCACGCTAGCCCACCCGACCCCACATGTACTCGTCCCCATTTGCTCCCCAGACCAAACCCTAGCCACTCTAGTTCACTCCACTCTGTCACCAAGCTCTCGTCCAGCGATCTCCTACCTTCTCCGGCATTGAGGGCAGCGGACCTGAGTCCTACACCTCCACATCCAATGATCCGGAGCTCATCCCACGCGGTCCCGAGGAGGAGATAACTGTCCAGCTAGCGCTCCGCCGCTCACGGGAGGAGGCCGCCCAATGGCAGCGCTCGGACTCCTTCAGTCGAGAATCCATTGCGTCTACCCAAATGGCGGATGGACGGTCGGAGGTGTGTCTCCGATGCCTCACCGAAGGCGGTGCGATCCGTCTGGCGTCCGGACGCGGCGGCGTATGCGCAACCGCTTCAATGCCGCCGAGCCGGACGTGAACGCATGGGTGTCGTCCGACGCAAATGTGGCGCAGCGTGCCGGCGTGCTAAGGTAGCGCTCGCGGGAGGCGGCGGCGATCCTGGCGATGACAAACGTTGGCGAGGCGGATTCACATTCTCTGGCACCCCGTATGGTGCACGACCAGCCCGGGCGCCGCAACCGCGTCGTGGTGGACGTTGTCGGCTCCTCCCACGACAGACCCATCATTGATCTCACACTTGCCGGCCCCATGAAAGCTCCAGACTCGGCGAGGAAGAGTAGGGCATGGGAGACGGCGGTGCCTGGACTCCTGTGAGTCGGTTCGTGTCCATGTCCTACTCTACCTCGCCGGCGCCCGAACCAACATCTGGGCACGCGTAGCTGGCCGGGCTCCGCTTTAGATTATGTTTCATGTGCATGTAATTGTATGTATTTGAGGTTTCGTAATTGAGGTATCCGGTGTGGAAGTGATTTTTTTAGGCGTGCCCGGTCAATGTAAGCGGGCACGCCCGGGCGCATCCACAAGTGTTTGATGGATCGAATATGTTGTATCCAGATGTAGATGCTCTTAGGCCTCGTTTGGTTCATATGGTAGGAAATCATGGAAATGGAAAAATCATATGATGTGATATTTGAAGGATCAATTCTCAAAATAGGCTTTCGTCCCTCTTTATTAATAAGGCAACGATCCATACAACCAGCCTCCAAACCTCGAATCATGAACGACAGTTGGGGCCACAACACAATCAAGCCCAATATTCATAAGAGAAAGAAGAAAAGCAATATAGTGGCTGCCGACAAAGCGGCTCTCGGAAGACCATAGTCGTCGCGAAGTAGTCAGGAGTGCATCTAGCATGAGTCCAAGTCAACCGCGGTCGCACCGCCTAGAGAGCGGGTGTCAGTGCTGCAGAACAACAAGGAAATTGAAGGAGTTGGACGCCTGACTCGGAAATACCCGCTCAATCGCCATTTTAGTATGTGTCGTTCATAGAGTCCACGATATCACTGTAAAGATAAACCAGAATAAGCGGATTTTAAGGATGCATAGCCGCTGGTGCTCTTTCAATTCTCTGTTCCGTTCGCGCCGGAGCCCCCGCGCCGCCCCGTCGACGAGCCTGTGGTGGATTGCTGTTTCCTCGATAGGGCGGCTGATATCGACGCTCTGGAGGAGGAGTTGTCGCGGGCGGTGGTGGTTTCTATCTCGTCGGCAAACCAGGTGGTGGACCTGGCCGCGGCGGCTCGCACGCTTCATGCAGAGTTTGGCCTTGTCCCCCTCGACATGTCCATCAAGAGCTACTTCTCGCAGGACTTCCTCGTCCTGTGCAGGTCCAAGGCTACGCGGGACCGGATGGTGGCCAAAGGACATGCCGATGCGCCTTAGTTCTCATTGCTGATGCGTCCTTGGCTGCGGCATGACAGGGCGACGGGCATTTCCATGCCTTTCCTGGTGCAGCTCTCTCTGGTGGGGGTTCCGGCGAACGCCTGGATCCGACGCACGGCGGATGTGCTGCTTCGTGATCTCGGCACGGTGATCAAGGTGGCGGACCAGACTACGCGTCGAGACGACATGGCGGGCTTTCACGTTTGGTTGAGGACCGATGACCCGGCACGGGTTCCGCCTCGGCGCATCCTCGTCGTGGAGGAGCCGACTAGGCAAGGGGCGGAACTGGACGTGGCCGGTGTGGACGCATTGTGGTACCCTGTGGACATCTTCGTCGAGGCTGAGCCGGTCAGGGTGGGGCGGCAGGATTCTTCGCCGCCGCCGTTGCCGGATGTGGAGGAAGCGTCCCAGGGCGGGGATTCGTCGGACGGCCCGCCTGGCTTCCAGCGCCCCATCACTGGCCGTCATGGGCAGGCACCTGCGCTTGCTCACCCTCCCGCTCACCCTGGAGGTCGGTCGGCGCCGCCTATCAGGATGCTCGACGCCTCGCCGCCGGCGAGAACGAGGACAAGACCAGTTCAAATTTCGGAGGTGGCCCGGTCGCCCGCGTGCCGTGCTGGTCGTGATGGCGTCACGGTGGAGTCAGGGAGTGACACCCAAAGTGCGCTCGGGTTGGCACAAGGGGCCCCACCTGTGGACAGGTGTTTGGCAGAATGTGTGGACGAGCAGCTGGCTCTGGCAGAAAGTGGCGTGGGTCCGGAGTCCAGCCGTGGTTCGGCCTCTCCCCGGGCCAGCCGAATGGAGGTGGGGTCACCTGCAACGGTGATGCTGCCGCGGTGGCGTGGTTCCCACACGCAGCAAGCGGAGGCCACTGATCACGCTGCCTCAGATCCGGAGCGGTTGGCCCTGGCGTTTCGCGTCGGGACAATTCAGCTGTCCACATCCTCGGGGGCCCGCCACTTGCAGGAAGAAGCAGATTGGGCAGGGGCCATGCAGCGAATGGAAACTGAGCATGCATAATCAGCCGATTCTGAGCACGTAGACCAGCCTGGATTGGGGGAGAAACCGGATCCCATGCAACTCTCACCCACAACGTTTAACTGCCTGCCCAGCTCGGAGGCCGTTTCCTCTGCGCAATGTGTGGGACAGGTTCACGAGTTAGACACCTTCCTGGTTAGTCTCTCTGAGGAGGTTTGGACCCTGACACATGATGGGGTGGGGGCCCACCCGCAGCAGGAGTCTCAAGTGGCCGCCTGTGCCCGCCTAGACGCCTTCTGCGCTCGAGTTCAGAGGGTGCTTTCTCCCATCCTTCAAAACCCTACTTCCCGCGCCCCCCCAACGAAGCACACCCGGCAGAAGAGGCAGGTGGACCTATCCACACCCAGGCAAAGTGTGCGTTTGGCAAGAAGAAGGGCCCAGGGCTCAGCGGCTAGCAAGTGATCATCCGCAAGCTTTGCTTAGCCCATGAAGGCGATACGATCGGTGATGAGGCGTTGCAGGCGTATATCCGCTTGTTCGAGCAGCCGCTCAACGATACCCACATTGCTGCTATACTTGCTCTCTTTGGTTGGGAGCCGTCGGCTCTCCCGATGCAGGACGAGGTGGAAGGAGCGAGGGTTTAGCTCCTTGCCCCGGTGGTGATGGTAGGCTGTTCTTATGGCTGAACAACCAATGAAAATGCTTGTGTGGAATGTTCGTGGGCTCAACTCACCGGCGAGGAGGCACGCTATCTTCCAAGTGGTGATCTCGGTAGACCCTAGCATCGTGTGCCTCCAAGAAACTAAGTTGGAGGTTGTAACGATGGAGGTTGTCAAACAATGCCTTGGTAATAAATTTGAAAGTTTCTACTACCTCCCAGCGAGTGGGACGCGCGGTGGCATCTTGATAGCTTGGGACTCGCTTGTGGTCTCATTGTCCAACTCTCATCGCTCGGAAAACACGTTGTCCGCCCTTGTGCAGCCCCTGGGTGCACCGATGTGGTGGCTAACGGGTGTGTACGGTCCATCCTCGGAGGATACGGCCAAAGTGGAATTCATGAGGGAATTGGTGGAAGTCCGGGAGCTCTTGGCTGGCTCGTGGCTGTTGGTTGGTGATTTCAATCTCCTAGTCAATCCGGAGGATAAAAACAATGACTCTGTAAACCATCGCATGATCAGTCGCTTTTGATCCAAATTGAATAGGTTGGAGCTCAAGGAGATTTATTTGAATGGGAGACGCTACACGTGGTCCAACGAGAGGTCAAGGGCCACGTTGGAAAGAATCGATCACGTGTTCGGGACAAACTGTTGGGAGGATCTGTACCCTTCCAGCTTCTTAATGGCGTTGAGCTCGGCGATCTCGGACCACTGTCCACTTTTGGTGGATCTGCACGCAGACTTTCAACACGGGAAACGCTTCAAATTCGAAGCTTTTTGGCCCAAGGCTCCGGGCTTCATGGAAACGGTGCAGGAGGCATGGCACTCCATACCTTCGGAGGGCAACCCCTACATGGTGTTGAATAACAAGTTGAGGGCCACAACTAAACACCTCCAACGGTGGAATGACAAGTGGATTGTCAATAAACGCATGCAGATCGCAATTGCCCTGGAGTTGATCCTATGTCTTGACGTGACCATGGAAACTAGACAGCTGAGCCATGAGGAGTTGGGGCTTCGGAAACTTCTGAAAAGGAAGCTCTTGGGTCTCTCCTCCTTACAACGGTTGATTGCAAGACAACGATCTAGGTTGTTGCATCTGAAGGAGGGGGACGCCAACACGGAGTTCTTTCATCGCCATGCCAGGCACCGACAACAGAAGAATGTGATCATGTCGCTCTGGCAGAACGACGGGGTTGTATCCAGCCAAGAGAAGATTGCGGAAGTTGTGGATTCATACTACGGGGCATTGTTTGGTTCCACCGAGGGTCGCCAGTTCACGATTGACCTGCAACTAGACCTCCCCTCCATGGACCTGCAACACTTGGAGGAATCGTTCACGGCCGATGAAGTTGTCAAAGTGATCAAAAGCATGCCCATGGACAAGGCACCCGGGCCGGATGGCTTCACGACCCGGTTCTACGCGCTATGCTGGGATATCATCAAGGACGACTTCATGAATGCCCTCACGGCATTCTACCATGGAGACATGAGTGGATTAGCATCACTCAATAAAGCTCTAGTGGCCCTGCTGCCAAAGAGAGAGGGAGACGAGGAGTTAAAAGACTACCGCCCGGTGAGTCTGGTTCATGGCGCGGTGAAAATTTTCGACAAGGTGTTGGCATGTCGTCTTTCCGAGGACCTACCCCATTTGGTGGGCCAACACCAAGGCGCTTTTGTCAAGGGACGGCTTCTTCATGACAATTTCATGCTGGCGCAGTGTACAGCCCGCCACCTTCATGCCTTGAAGCGGCCGGCTTTGATGGTCAAGTTGGACATATCCAAAGCATTCGACACAGTGAAATGGCCGTTCCTCCTGGAAGTTCTTCATCGCATGGGCTTTGGCGCAAAGTGGATGTCCTGGATTGCGGGACTTTTATCCACCTCCACAACAAGTATCATGGTTAATGGGGTGCCAGGGGCCCCGATCTTTAACTGCTGCGGCCTTCGACAGGGTGGACCGTTATCGCCGATGTTGTTCATCCTTGTCATGGAACCCCTACATCGCCTCTTCAAGTTGGCCTCCGCTTCTGGCCTTCTGGCGCCATTGGCGCGCATGGGATGTGAGCACCGCATGTCTATCTTTGCGAATGACGTGATTATTTTCCTCAAGCCGGTGGACATGGATCTGGCTACGACAGTTAGGATCTTACAAATCTACGGCGTGGCATCGGGGCTCCGGGTTAACATGCACAAAACCTCGGCCATGCCCATCAGGTGTTCTCAGGAAGAGGTGGCACGGGTGGAAGAAGCCTTGGGGTGCCGCATTGGGTCCTTCCCATGCAAGTATCTAGGTCTTCCCCTAGGCCTAAGGAAGCCATCTGCAGCGCAACTTAGCGGCCTGGTGGAACTGGTAGCAGCGCGCCTGCCCACCTGGAAGGCGGCAACCCTGCCTAAGAGTGGCATGCTTGTTCTGGTCATATCGGTGCTCTGCTCGATTCCTATTCACTCAATGCTCGCCTTGGACCTTCCGGCAAGGACGATAATGGCCATAAACAAAATAATCAGAGCCTTCCTCTGGTGCGGTAAGGCTCGGGCTAACAGTGGGAACTGCTCGGTAGCTTGGGAGGATGTGTGCTTGCCAAGATGGGCGGGAGGCCTTGGTATCCCGTGCCTCAGGTGGCTGAACATTGCCATGCAGTCTCGTTGGGCCTGGTTACGTCGGGTGGACAGTGATCGCCCTTGGACAGAGTTCAAATTCAGCCTCCCCAAGTTATCTCTAGCATTAGTCGCGGCGGCTACCAAGGTGACGATTGAAAACGGGAAGGAAGCTCTCTTTTGGGAGGATCGCTGGCTTCATGGGATGCGAATTCAGGAGTTCGCCCCTGGAATCTATAAAAGGATCTCTAAACGAGCAAGGTGCACACGCACAGTACATGATGATATCTCAATGGGAGCCTGGGCTCGGGACATAAACCCCGACATGGCATACGAGGATCTGGTGGAATATCTGGAGATTTGGCAGAGACTACATGAGATCCAGCTCCAGGAGCACGTTCCTGACGTCATTACTTGGGCCTGGGAAACAAACGGCCAATATTCGGTACGGTCGGCCTATGCGGCACGGTTCGTTGGTAGGGAGGTGGCGCCGACGGCGGAATTTTCCTGGCGATCTCAGGCTCCCCTCCGGTGCCGTTTTTTCACCTGGCTGGCTATGCGAAACAGATGCTGGACTTCAGACAGACTCGCCCGCCGCGGTCTCCCGCATTAGGATGCCTGCCCGTTCTGCGATCAGGAGGACGAAACCATTGATCACATCCTGCTGACATGTGTGTTCGCTAGAACAGTTTGGAGAAGTGTGTGCTCGGCCTTGGGCAAGCCACAGTGGTCCCAAACGGTCCAAGACAATCTAAAGGATTGGTGTGTGGCACGGACGTCGAGGGTTCGCAAGCCGAAGGAGATACGGGCATTCCTCACCCTTGGGCTTTGGGAATTGTGGAAGCATAGGAATGCAATTGTGTTCGATGGCGCTGTGCCATCCGTACAGCAGGTTGTTGGGCGCATCGTCACGGAGGGCAAGGCTTGGCAGCAGGCGAGTCTAATGAAGGGAGAAGTAGACACCATGTTTGATCTTCTGGTAGGGTGGGTAGGGAGTGAGTAGTCCCGACTGCCACGTTTGTAGAGGTGGAGAGGTGGTTTGTTAGTTATGAGCGGGTGTTACTGTAGCGTTTAAAACTCTGTAACATCCATGGTGGTTTGGGATTCTTCCCCCACTCTTCTTTAATAGATGATATGCACACTCGTGCGTATTCGAGAAAATTATATTTGAATTGTTCGAATTTTGTCATGCGCATAGCAGGAACACATCCGACATAGGATTTGGAATCTATTCCCACACACACAGGACTTAAAAAGAACTTTCTACAAAATTCTCATCCCTCAGAATTTGTACACCATTCCTTGCTGTGCTTGCTGAATGATTGTAACAGGAACAGGGTGCTAATTTCTTAATAAAGCTCCCATAATTCGACGCAAAACAAACAGAAAACATTTCTATCAAAAAGTTATTCTTACAATTTCTACGCCATTCCTGTAACAGTTTTGCTAAGTCTCAGTCGACTTAGACTTCGTTATGTCTTAGTCGATGTTATATTTCATTGATCTTGCATTAAGATTCGTACAAAAAAATTCAGTTTTTTTCTTCTCATATATTATATCATTTGAGTGAGACTTGGTAAACATTCCGGCGGCGGCAAAGCAGGCCTTTTCCCTTTTTCAAAATCCGGCGACATGCCTGCGTGCGTGCCAGTGTTCGCCGCCCGAAGCCGCCCCGCCCTGCCCATCCCTGCCGCCACCAACCTGGGATCATCGTACCTCCCCATGCCCTTCCCGTGCAAAACGCCATCCAGAAGCACGAGGCCACGTCCCCCGGGCTTTTCCCGTTGCGGCTTCTGCTTTCCCCGTCTGTCTGCGCGCCTCGTTTCTTCCACCGCGCGCGCAGCGACTGCAGGGCAGGCCATGAGCCAATCCGCCCCAGCCCGTGCAGCCAGCCCAACACAACACGGCCGCCACCACCTTTCGTTTTCCCATCGCCACCCAGCCAGCCTTTGACCACCGGTTCCCACTCCAGCCTTCCTCCCTTCCCCTCCCTGCCACGCATGGCTGCTTAAATACGCCGTCCCCGATAGACCAATTCAATACAATTCTCGTGTTCTCCTAGTGTACAGGCCAGGGAGAGCTTGAGCCAGCGAGCCGGCCAGCATTGGGCGGGCGCAACGCAATGGCGGAGCTGCTGCGAGCGGCCGATTTCTTCGACCTGCGCGCGGCGGCGCCGTTCTTGGCGGCGGCGGTGGCGCTCTACTTCCTGGCCGAGCAGCTTTCCTACCTCCGCAAGAAGGGCCCCCTGCCCGGCCCGTCGCTCGTTGTGCCGTTCCTCGGCAGCGCCGTGCGCATGATCCGCGACCCCACGGGGTTCTGGGACGTGCAGGCCGCGCGGGCGAGGGAGTCCGGCGCCGGGCTCGCCGCGGACTTCCTCTTCGGCCGGTTCATCGTCTTCATCCGCGACTCCGAGCTGTCCCACCGGGTCTTCGCCAACGTCCGCCCCGACGCCTTCCACCTCATCGGCCACCCCTTCGGCAAGAAGCTCTTCGGCGACCACAACCTCATCTACATGTTCGGCGAGGACCACAAGGACCTGCGCCGCCGAATCACGCCCAACTTCACGCCGCGCGCGCTCTCCACCTACGCCGCCATCCAGCAGCGCGTCATCCTGGCTCACCTCCGGAGGTGGCTCGACCAGAGCGCCGCCACCGGCGAGGCCATGCCGATTCGGGTGCCCTGCCGCGACATGAACCTGGAGACTTCGCAGACGGTGTTCGTCGGGTCCTACCTCACCGAGAAGGCGAGGGAGAGGTTCGCCAAGGACTACGCCCTCTTCAACCTCGGCCTCATGACCGTCCCCGTTGACCTGCCCGGGTTCGCGTTCCGGCGCGCGAGGCTGGCCGTGGCGCGGCTTGTGCGCACGCTCGGGGAGTGCGCGCGGAAGAGCAAGGCGCGCATGCGGGCCGGCGGCGAGCCGGAGTGCCTCGTGGACTACTGGATGCAGGAGACCCTGCGGGAGATGGACGAGGCCGCGGCGGCAGGGCTGCCGCCGCCGGCGCACACCGACGACGAGGAGTTTGGGGGCTTCCTCTTCGACTTCCTGTTCGCCGCCCAGGACGCGTCCACATCCTCGCTCTGCTGGGCAGTCTCCGCCCTGGACTCCCACCCGGACGTGCTCGCCCGCGTGCGCGCCGAGGTGGCCGCGGCCTGGTCGCCCGAGTCCGGCAAGCCCATCACCGCCGAGAGGATCCAGGGGATGACGTACACCCAGGCGGTGGCGCGGGAGGTGGTCCGCTACCGCCCGCCGGCGACGCTGGTGACGCACGTCGCCGGCGAGCCGTTCCAGCTGACGGAGTGGTACACGGTGCCCAAGGGGGCCATCGTGTTCCCGTCGGTGTACGAGTCGTCGTTCCAGGGGTTCACCTCGCCGGACGCGTTCGACCCGGAGCGCTTCTTCTCGGAGGAGCGCAGGGAGGACGTGGCGTGCAAGCGCAACTTCCTGGCCTTCGGCGCCGGCGCCCACCAGTGCGTCGGGCAGCGGTACGCCCTCAACCACCTCGTGCTGTTCCTGGCGCTGTTCGTGACCGTCGCCGACTTCCGGCGGGACAGGACGGCGGGGTGCGACGAGCCGGTGTACATGCCGACCATCGTGCCCAGGGATGGTTGCGCCGTGTACATGGAGCAGCGCTGCGACACGTTCCCATCGTTCTGAGCTGGTCCGGCTTCCTTGTCCCCTTCGCCCACCCACAGAGTCTGCTCTGTCTCTCGTCCTTTTCTC
Source organism: Aegilops umbellulata (assembly GCA_032464435.1). NCBI lineage: Eukaryota > Viridiplantae > Streptophyta > Magnoliopsida > Poales > Poaceae > Aegilops > Aegilops umbellulata. Next base: position 43,904,406 of record CP136056.1, read on the forward strand.
ATTCGTTTATGTTTTCTATTCTTCATCTGGTCATGTCAATGTGATGATTGCTGTCTCGCGCGGGTTGGTCCATTCATCAGTTTATTATTTTGTTTGTCATTGGTTTGCTGGCCGGCTGGCCGCATGCGTCATGTGCTCATATTGTATTGGGGTTAAATTGGCCATGTCTGGACTCTGAAATGGAATTGCACGATTGGACCATTTGTTTGACTATTTCTAGTCTTGGTCTCTTGTTTGGATAACTCATACTTGGAAATGTGGTTTCATAATGTAGTACATATAGATTTTTTAAAATCAAATCTCATAAACTTTGGCAAAGTGGGAGAAAAACATTCCATCTAAAATGTCAAACATATATCATTAAAAATCTGTCATAGGATGTAGTTTCATATTTTATATATTTGGTATTATAGATATAAACATTTCTATAAATTTGATCAAATTTGTAAAAAATGACATTTTCAAAAATCCATATGCTTTACATCATGAGATAGGGGGAGCAGTACTCCTAATACTTCGAGTATGACATGCATGTCACGCAAAGAGAGGATCTTATTCATCTCATAGCGATTTTCACTGGAAATGACTCTACAAAGAAATAAATACCGGAAATGTTTCGCATTTTTAGCGCTAAAAATCCGACGACCGGATTTGGCATGCGAAAACAGATAAAATTGGCACGCTTGTGTATAAGCTCTTGCCATGTTTATAGTGAAAATTGACATGTGGTGTAAAAGATCAATAGAAAATTGACATGCTGCAACGGTTAATTGCCGCGCGTTCAATTGGGATCTGACGTACTTGAAGGCGTCATATTTTTAGGTCCATCAGATTTAAGAAAAAAACTGCAAACTCAAGGATATAGTATCCGGAGTCAACATCTTAGAAGAAATGAGAGGCTTGGGGAGCCCCATAAGGACTCAACCCAGGCAAGCGAGGGCATGGACATGCCCCTCAAGCCACTCGAGCTATGCTCTGTTCCCAAATCTAACTATTTAAGATAAGCTCGGTTCACTTGGTTTGCTTAAATTCAGAAGTACCAAAAGATCTTTTTTATGGAACGAAAAGACTCTTCAATATAAATTGTTTCATCGAACCAATAATGGGAAAACACATGAACTTTCCAAAAGGATTGGAAGTACTACGACATATAATTGTCTTTTAAAATTTATATATGTATAATTGTTATAGAGACAATTTTCTTTGCATGAGGTTGCAAAATTATCTTGGAAATTAATACGGGCGACCCTACGGCAGGCGACTTCTTCTAACGTCATATGCGCATGTTCTCCTTAAAAAAAATACTATACACATGTGAGTCACGCCACGAGGTTTCCTGCCAAATTGTATTATCTAATTATTTCAAAATATCTAACTAGTTTTCAAGAGCATGCAATAGGATTATGTGTCACTGTATTAAGAGGGAAAGAACAGTTTAGTTACAAGAAATGCTCGACTAGCCACGAATGACCATCTAGCACTGAAAAAATAGCATGTTATAGCGCCCATAATAGCATGGTGCATTGTGTTGAGAAATAACTCGCAAAATAAATCAATGTAAAATATCTCGCTAATAGCACGCTATAGTGCGATATAGCATGCTAATAGCAGATTTTAAGGTTGGCACTATGTTATTGTAGCACATCATTTTTCCCCTAAGCTTCACACACAACCAACATCCTAGACTACTCTTTGCACATCATATCCACACAGACAGCCTTCAAAAGCGCAAATTTTGCGTGCGCTTGACCCCCAATTTAAGTCCCTGTGGAGGCATCGTTCTCAAGAAGTCTCTTGTTACGTTCTAGCCAGTGGTGGAGCCAGGAAAATCTAATGAAAGGGCCAAGTGTTGTTAAGCTTTGTTGGGATGGGCTAGTTCATTAGAATACACCATTTTAGTAGCAAAAAGTCACAGGCACACAGATGCTAAGCTTAAATCAGTGATGTTAGGGGGGTTAGAGCCCCCCTGGTCCCCTGTCTCCGCCACTGGTTCTAGCTAGACGAAGCAAAACAATGATGAGTGAGTTAATCTCAATGCGTTGATTTCGGGGTTGGCTGCGAAGATGGTGTGCCACCAATCACATAATGCGATCGGGGACATCCACGTGAAGCGAGGGAGCCAATAAAGGAGAAGAACAAAGAACCAAACATCCCTCAAGAGCAGGCACTGGAGAAGCATGTGCTTGAGACTCTCTGAAGCTTGGTCTTATAGGTAGCGGTAGATAGGGTGCGGAAGCGAGATATGCGCATGATTGCGTAAGCAATCAAAGTTAAATTTCAAAGAGCGAAAAGACAAAAATGAGACCAAGATGTATCACAGAGGGGAGGATTCCTCTCAACCATGATCCCCTTAAGGCGTGCTTGATGTCCAGCAGGTCGCGCCAGAGTTCATTCTCTGTGGGGAACCGTAAATCGTTGGCCAGAAACTCATGCGCCACCGCGGCAACTACGAGTTCTCATTGATACGTCGAATGAGTGGAGTACTTCCGTGCGTCGAAATATGTTAACTTGCTTTTATGTTTCTGTACTCCACGCGGGAGCCAAAAAGACTCGAGCAGATTAAACACCGCTCTTGTCCTGACCTTCATTGGCCGGGCTCAGTAGCGACAAACTCGCGCCATTACCTTGTTGAAGGCGTTTGATTACTTACTTGTTGTGTTGGTCTCATAGGTTGGTATCGACAACCAAGATGAAAATCCATGCTCAGGGCGTCTTCGGCCGGACATGGCGACGATGGCGTGAGAACGTTTATTCCTTCTTGAAGGTGGTGTTGTGGAAATATCACTTAGCCATAGGTATTCTTCTATATATTGTAATAGTTTGACAGGATTGTATTTGTTATGTTGCAGAGGCCGAGCGTTTTAACTACTTTTTTGAAAGGAAAAAATGACACGATGAGAAAGTCCTTCAATTCTATGAATACAGATAGTTAAGTTAACAATTTCTTTCTCGCCAATAATCATGTGGTTCTCATCAATCCAATCTAAAGTTTTCAATATGGATACCTTCTACGTGACCTTTTGGCTCCCGGGCTCGGATGAGCCCGGGAGTGAATAGTAAATTCGTTTAAAATTCTAGGGGAAAAACTGAATATTTTGTGGTGAAAGATGTTTAAGTGCGTGATGTTCGTGCTAAATTTCAGAGTATTTAAACAGCAAAAAAGATAAATTTAGGACTTGTGAAAAGTTTACTATTTTGTACTATTTGGACCTAATTTTTTTTGCTGAGAGTTACTTAGATATCCGAATCCTCTATTAATTTGGCACGAGTATCACGTGCTCAAGTATCTTTCATCATAAAACAAATCATTTTTTAGTATTTATTTTGAATTTATAGTTCATAGGTGTAGATGAGCTCGGGCTCCGGATTCGATATTCGTATCTTCTCTAGTTACTGTTCCGTTCATCTAAGACTAGACACAATGGGTAGTAACATAGACTAGTGACATGCTCATGTTACTACCTATATAGTGGGGAGTAACATATGTGTGGTAACATGCAACACTTTATGTTACTCATCTCTACTCTTAATGGAACAGTTGGTAGTCTCCACCGGTTAATTTTCGTCCCACTACTTTCGTCCGGTTTTTTCGTAGGTTAACCTTCGTAGATTTTTTTCGTCTGGTTTTTCTTTTGTATCTCACCCCGCACGTAGAACAAAGAGCCAACGAGGCTCCCTCAATCTCGATCTGTTTCATCTCAGCCTCCAGCCCCAAGAGGAGCCGCCGCCGCCGCCGAGAGGAGACGCCCCAGCCCCAAGAGGAGCCACCGCCGCCGCCGCCGCCGAGAGGATACGCCCTAGCCCCGAGAGGAGCCGCCGCCGCCTCCGGGGAACGAGGTCGCCGCCCTCACGCACCGCCTCCTCCAGGTCGCCGCCGTCACACACTGCCTCAGGTCCGTTGATCTCTCTCCTCCTCGCAACTCCTCACTGCCAGCCCTGCACAACTCTGCCTCCACGGTGGGGATTCACTCTATGGCGTTCAAGAGAGGTGGCTGCAGCCGCCATGCTGCTGATCCGGTCCTTGCTGCTGGATCCGGACCTCTCCACCCCTCCTCCCGGTCCGATCCAATGGCGTTCGCACGACGTCGATCTCCCGGATGGCGTGAGGTCCAAGCGGCAACGTCAGGCCCCTTGCGATTGGGGTCAATTTGAGGTGGCTCCGGTGGAAACGTGGAACACATCCCATTGTTACAGGGGCTCCCGAGGCGACATCCAGTTGCTCTGCGCGCGGGGGTTATTTTCACCTCTGTTTGCTTTTGCGTTCGTTGTCCGCGCTCAATCTCTGTCGCTGGTGGTGCAAGCTCCGCATGCACTCGTCCGAGCTTGCCGAGCAGTCTGCACTGAAGCAAACTCACTGGTCGTCCTTTTCCTTTTCAGTTTGAGATAGACACAAGTACTTCCAAACTTATTTGAATTTTAGTTTGTGTATGTGTCGTTCGTTCGTTGTAGTTGCTGCTGTTCAAATCTCAGCACCATTATATAGTACCAGCCATTCTCGCTGACACTAACAGTACTTGGACATTTACCAACAATGGCAGTAGACATCTTCCTAAACTCCGTTCACACTGCCGGCCCCCAATTTGTTTCCATTCCCTGACATGCATAAGATATCTGCGATATTTGCCGAATTATTATTTGCAGGTTTGAAGTACCAAGGCACAATGGCTGATAGGGCACTGGAGGAACTGCACACCATGGTTCAGACACCAACTTCCCTGATGCGACTAACTCACCAGTTCAGTGAGCATTGTATCCTCTTACTGTTGCCATAATTACATGCATTTCACTTTTGCATTATATGTGTACTATTGCATGGTAGTTGAACACGAATTTGGGTAACTTGACATCGTAAAATATGGTGGCTACTCTTGGATCCGGTGAATCTGGTGGTTCTGTTTATATTATGTATTGTGGGACTATTGATTTCACAACGCTTTCCAAATACTCATATGTGATTTCTTTTTGATTTATACTCGTGCAGAAAAATAAAGAGCATCTTGATTCTTGAATTGTTGAAGGAAGCTGTAGCTAAGGCTGGTTACACTAGAAGAATTTTTTTTGTCTATACATAGTTCATGATTCAGCCCTTGTGTACAAATTCATGTGTGATGGTTGGTCATTGGACTGGATGTTGCTGCTTCTGAATATTACGGTGAAAAGGATCAGACTCATCAGCCTCGATTTTCTTGTGTCCTGAAATGCAGGTTCATCTAACACTATATTACGTCCATTTGTCCAGTTCAATTTTTTTTACCATCTTGCAGTGTGAGGTGCAAGAGAGCATGTGTTGTTCTATGTCTTATATCCTTTTAAATCCTGTAGGGGAATGACATTGTAAGCTTGGTTAGTTTGATGTCCTACGGAGAAGCAAAATTGGTTGTGCCCACCGCCAGAAGATTCATCCTTGTACTCTCTTCTCCATTTATCAGTGCAACGAGAGGCAGAGTTAGTCATGGTGATGATCATATTGTATTCTTGTGATGCTTGCAGACTGGGAGTGTATTTATACTTCATGCTTATGAGTTATGATGAATCATTTCTATGGCATTACATACGGTCAGTGGGAAAAGGTCATTAGGGACTAGCATGTTTCACTATTGTGATTACAAACTAAAACTTGTGCAAGTATGATAAATGGGTGCATTGATCTCTTTTTTGTTGTAGTGCAACACCTTGGAGATGCACACAATTTGATATTACAGTTCTATAACATCTTGGAGATGCACACAAGTTGGTGCCTCTTTTTCTACTATCAATGATGTTTGCTGCAGAGATTTTACTTGAATTCTGGTTCTTGGTTGAAAGCCCCTTGTCATCATAGTTTACTTGAAGGCAGCTTCACAATGATTCTCATAATGAGGTAGTCATCTTTGGAAGCAATATTTCTAAGTTTTATTTATTTATAAAGAACTATGTTATATTTGTTTGCTTTTTGTATAAGTGGCAAATCTTTTAAACAGATATTGTGATTAAATTATGACAACATCGATGTTCATCACTATTCTTTTTGGACTTGAATAGATCTATGTCTAAATTACACATAATGTCTACGAGTAAATTATTATAGATTGACTTTCATGTCGACGTCTTGATCATATGTTTGTTTGTGTATTTCATTATTAGTTAGACTACCATATCCCAAGTACTTGTAGGCGAGTTCAGCATGACATTCCTGATCATATGTTGGTTTGTGTATTTCATTATTAGTTAGACTACCATATCCCAAGTGTATATTTTTAATTGCCTAAACAAGTATAGAAATGCTCTGCATCAGCATCCAAAAGGAGTTTTACAGTCTATTACATTTGCCACTCAGAAAATCTGAAATTTGTCACTACAAGACCGTCCAATATTTTTGAATTAGTGACTATAAGTAAACATTTGGGCTGATGTTGTTATTTATACAAGTATGACCAAGTTATTCATCTTGGCCTCTGGAATAATTGAATCAAGAACAAGAACCATGAAAAGTCGTTTTTCTTATGCCGCATGAGTACAATATTTCTTTAGCGTATAGTATACCGTCGTGACACTTTTTGAGTCCCACAACAACGGACGGTTATCCTTATATATTTTCACAATCTTCAGGATTGGAGGGTGAGATGCTACATCAGTACAACTTCAAGCTACCTTGCTTCTTTGTGAGGGAAGCAATCAACTAACTGAATGAAATAATTTCAGCATTCCATTTCTTTAGGACAATTGCAGCAAGGAAGTATAAAATTGATGCACCGGAGCAGCTTGATGCCCTTATTAATCTTGATGTACCTATCCCTTTGTTTAGGACAATTACAGCAAGGAAGTAGGAGGAAGAAGAAATGCAGGCGACCTCATGAAAGCCAACAACAAAGATCCACATGTGAGCAATCTTGGTTCCTCTGCTTCTGCACTACATATATATTTATTTTCTAGATATCTTTTCTTTTTTGCAATTTCTGTTGTTTTGCTTACTACAAGTAACATGGAGATGTCATATGATATTGTTCAGTTTGCAAAATGTAGAAGTGAGAGGAGGAACCATGAATTTTTAACGAGCATTAGTTTGTGGCTCACGGATGAAGATTGCAAGTACTACTTTGTAACAGTTTCAAACAGCTGATCGTGCTTTGAAATTAAGCCTATCGGAAGCAAAAAATGAAAGTTCGGTCTCCTGTAACACGGTGAGCGCACTCAAGTCCTGAGCTTGCTACGTAAAATTATTGGCCATATATTTTGGATTTTTTTTAAAGTCTGGAGTATACATATACTATTTTCAATATCTGACTATTTTTTATATTTCTAATGGAAATTAAGGGATGGCATGGTTTGCAGACATGAACTAGGGTCATTGCTTTGTTTCTAAGATACAATGGGTTGTTTATTCATTCCAATTGCATCTACCAGTAATGGTTCCAGTTTTTGTGTCCTTTCTCCTTTTGGAGGCCTACTTCAGATTCTAATTTGAATACTGCCCATTCATGCTTTTAGGAAGGGAATGAAATGCTAAGATGATTTAAGTATTGAACTGAGAAAATATAGGTTTCAGATTCTTTTTACTGAAATAGATTTTCAATGTAAAAGTATTCATTAAATAAATACCTAATTAGAATATGCAATGTTTACATATATTTTGCAAATCGGTGGACACTCTCTCTGCGTTTAGATGCAGGGTTATTAGGTTAATTTTCTTGCAAGGGAAAATGTGATTTTAAGAGGTCATTAAGCTAGAACTTTAGATCAAGATGCGATCTTCAACGTAGGAAGGCATGGATTCAGTGGCAAAAACTTTGATTAGGATGCGGCCCTCTAGGTAGGAAGGCACGGTTTCAACAGCAAAAAATTTGGTCGGGATGCAACTCTTTAGGCAAGATGACATAGATCCACAACAAGAACATCAATCAGGATGGATTTAACCAGTGTGCTAGATCGTTGGATGACATAATACAGTTATGGTGTAGGTCGATGGTGGTACTCTAGCTCCAACCAAACTCCGATCCGGCTCATCCGACCTCCAGTTTAGGTTCACTATTCATCAATTTTAGTGCTACTTATTCCTATTTGCATTATACTTGGTGCATAAAATTAATGAGTCAGCAATTTATTATTATTTGTTTGGACAGGGCCTCAGTCTGTTTTGGAATCAGTTTGGAATCAGATACAACCATCTGATCCATGATTGTTCTTGGGCATCATATTTCAAAATATACTTTTTTTTGGATTTTGTAAAGGCTGCAGATAACAAGCCATTGGGAGCTAATGGTTCAGTTAGACCCTGCATTTTCTTGACCTTTTTCCTGTTTGGTAAATAAACTACCATGGAACTTTTCTAATGCGATTGTAAAGTTTTGCCAATCCAGTGAGAATGAGACTGAAATATTGGGTCCACTCTCAGGAACTAAACTGCTTACTTATTACTTTGCCTCATGTTATTCACGTGAAAATAGCAGAAGTTTTCTTATCTAACTTCATTTAATTTATTTCTATGCATTGTAGCCCGTAGCAACGCACGGGCGTTCTACTAGTACTAGTAGTAAGGCTGGTCACAATGGGGAGGAACTTAGGAGTAACATCACACACTCCAATACAACTTTGCTTATGTGGCACATGTTTAATGAAGAGGAAGGTGCTTGTGGTAACTAGCTAAGTTACCGGAACATCACACACTTTAAGAAGCAATGAGTCTATAACCTAATAAATACATCATTGCATGACACTACATAGATGTTCCTACCCACTATGGAGGTAGTAACATAGTCTAGGAAAGTGTGTAAGTTACTAGCTTATGTTCTTGCCCATTATGACCAGCCTAACTAGCTATGTTACTACCTCCGTCCGGGTTTTTAGTCCCGTGAGCAGTGTTGGCACGTCCGGTTTTAAGAGGCCGCATGCAAAACATCCATCCCTTCCTATTGGCTCATGCACGAGGTAATTAATGGCACCAAAAAACCAGCCGATACAAAGCTGCATGCAGCCAATGCATAACCAGCGGCCAGCTTTATTAGCGGAAGGAAGGGGAGGTAGTACTGCTCTGCATGCACGGGTGCGAGGCAAACCGAAGCGTTCCCAATGCATGCATTAACTGCGCGCGAAGCTCGTTGGCTGCGCCTCCGCTGGAAAATCTCGCACGGTTAAAAGTAGATCATGCCTTGGTCCGTGCGTTTCTGTCAAGGGGATTTAAAAAACCCGGACAAAGGTAATATCATTTTTATCCCTTTCTTCATTTATTGCATGCCACATCATTTATTTAACCTAAATAAGTGTGATGTTACTAGTACCCATGTTCCTCCCACTATGGTAGTCTAACCCGATGAAGTTATTGCACAACACGATTGCTTAAAGCAAAAGTGACGCTACACAACACAAATGCTGGCGAGAGCTCTACACATACGGCGGTGTGGTGCCGATGTTTGCACGATGCTACTGATCCGACCATGCATACACAACACAAATGCTGGCGAGAGCTCTACACATACGGCGGTGTGGCCGGCCGCTGGATCAAAGCAACGTCCAATGTTCGGCCGACGAGTATCGGCTGCTCAGTAATTCCGAATGCTGGAGGGAGAAGAGACACCCACGGATCAATTACCCGACGCGTCAGATCGGCCGACGTGACCACTGGATGTGTTTGGTTCGATACATTTTACCTGTTATCCGATTACACAGTTACCTGATTCCGTTAAACATGTTTGGTTGGCTCAGCACGTAGACGCGTACCCCGCACAGAAATTACCGCCCAACTAAAAACCGATACCGCCCAATTCCCACCAGAAACAGATTGCATTACCGGGCGGAAAGCCGTCAAGCCCGCAATCGAAGCCGGCAATCCATCGATTGTACGTCGCCATGCACATCAATCAGTCGTGTGTCATAAACGGTTCCGTTTACGTTTTCTTCGGGTTTTCATGTGCAGGCGCAATCAAAGTCATCGAGGCAAGTACACTCCTCAAGTCCGGAGCGAGGTTTGCAGATTTGGTTAATCTTCTGTGCTTAGGTAAACGATCACGTCTGCATTTCATCAATACTTTCATGTGCGGTTGCTGTCGAGGCTACGGAGACATGGACTAAGCACCGAATTCTGCAGGAATAAATAAAGAGTGAAGTCTATTAAAACCTTGAAGTTGTATTGATGGTCGAAATCAAACTCTAAACTTCAAATCCCTGAAATCAGCACCTTGTATTTGCTAATCCCGATCAATTTTAACCCTATATGTGTTTGCCGCACTAGGAAAAACAAAATCCTTGCTAGGATTACTCACTTCTCTCACTTGTTGTGTGGGTCTACATGTCATCTTCTTTCTCTTCCCCACTTCGGACCCACATGTCATAGACACCTGCCTTAAAGGCACATGTCTTTGGGTCACTGACATGTGGGTCAACCACCTATTGGACACACATATCATAGACACAAAGATAGGTGCCTTAAAGCACCGAAGCATCATCCCTTTATGCAAATCCATCGAAGAAGAAATCTCAAACTGAATCAGACTAAAAAAGCACCATGAAGTATGAACAAATAAACTAGGACACCCCCCGCAAAAATTAAAAATAAAAATACTACTAGGACACATCGGCATGGATCAGCAACGAACTAACTAATACTGGTTTGCTTAGCATTCACGCCTCGACGAATACTACACGAAACCACATTAGCCGCCGTAGCGCACGGTCGCCGCTGTCTCGTCCTCAGCCGTCTCTGGAGCTGCTCACGCTTGGCATGCAGCGTATGGCCAACACGCTGCACGAGCGGTCGGACATGCCACACGTTCTGCCAACGTTGTTCGACATTGTCGCAGGCTCAATGCGACCCCGACGCCACACAGCTACCGGGACCCCGACGAGACGCCGAACGTTGAAGCGGCCGTCAGAAGCGCACGAGCGAGACCTCAAACACCTTACCCGTCTCCGATGCGCTCCCGCAATACTAAAGAAAGACATCCTCTAGCACTACCATTCCGTCAAACATTTGAGACGTGTTTGGTTGCCTGCATATGGCCCATCCTGGCCAGCGCGAGAAGAATTTGGCTTATTTGATTGACTGCGTTTACTGTGTGACCCGCATCGCATGGAACTTAAAACACGTCCAGCTAGGCCCAGGGGAAACGCCTGAATCGGCAGTAGCTCGCGAGTCTAGCTCGGGCGAGGCAGGGGAGGGCAACGCGCTTCTCTCCTCGTGCTACCAGGGAGATGGCGCGAGCTCGCCCGCGTCGCCGAAAAATCGGCGGGAGGATTTCGGCTCACCTCCCGCCGAGTCCACCCTATTTAGCCCCCTCCCTCACCGCCCCAACTCCCGCCACCAATCTCCCTCCCTTCAAGCTTTCCCGCCGACGCGCATCGGCACTGACGAACATGTAAGCGACACATCTTCATCGGCTGGCAGTCCACGGCGTCGGCGCTCCTTCACCGACCGGCGTTGATCTTCTATGACTCCCCCCTCGTCCTCGAGCTGCAGCCATGGCCTCTGTGAGTTCAATCCCCCTTTCTCTCTGTTCCTTCTAGCTAGATCTGAGCTGCAGCTAGGGTTTGATCTAGATGCATGCTTGATTAGTGGTCTGATCTGTGAGCTCATATGTTTGATTGCTATGCTGCGGTTGCAATTTGTGGTAGGGCTAGATGTTCAAGCATGTGGTAGGCTAGATTAGTAGTAAAGTTTGAAGTTGAACCTTGTGCTTGTGTTGATTCGTTCTTAGATCTATGATTTGCAGCTATTGGTGGTCCATTTGTAGCATGTTGTTTGTTGTAGATGTATGTTCGTGCTCATACATTGTCCGGTATGCTTAGTATGATAGCGATGAACCATGTGCTTAGTATGATAGTGATGAAGCATGTGCTTGCTATGATAGTGATGAACCATGCACATGTATGCTTCTGCTTTCATGGATTGTTCTGTATGTTGTGTGCTATGCTTATTGTCAATGTGTGCTACGATTGTAGGACATGACCACGCAGACGCAGATCTTAGTCAGACCCTTGTCCTGTCCGACAGCCAGTTTGCTCCATCATTTGTCGAGGACTTGCAGCCTATGTCCGAGATGGCACCTGATTCAGAGGTGTTCGCGTTTGATTCCCTCTATGTGCTAGTAGTGCTCGTTGAGCCAACTCCTGTTGCTGCTGCCGCCGCCGCCGCACTCAAGGTAGCAACAAGAAAGGCAAAGAAGGATGGTAGGTTGAACAACATGAAGTGGCATCCGTTCATGTTCACGTTCGTGCTGAACAAGATGTGTGAGCTCATTTCTAGTGGAGTTAGGACTGACAAGGGCTTCAAGGAGGTGCATTTGAACACCGTTGCGAAGCAGGTGTTCGAGTTCTATTGGTAGGAGGTGTTTGTCACCCAGGTGTACAACCACATGAGGAAGTGCACTACAAAAAAAAGACACATCCGTGACATTTTGGGCCGAACGATTTTTTTTCTGTCATACATATGACACTTCTATGACGATAATTGTGAAAAAACCCGGTATCATCATAAATGTGATGGACTCCTACTTCTATGACAAAAAATCATGACAGAAAATGGGCTTTTCGTCCTGGCGGGCCGGAGACGCAGCTGCATGACATTCTTTGGGCCGTCCATGACGGAAAAAACCGTGGTAGAAGCGAGGGCGAGGAAAATTTCGGGGAGTTCCCGGTTACGGTGGGAGGTCGGGGGCCGAGCGATGCGCATTTCTCTCGTACACGTACGCGCGTGTGTGCGAGGCATTGGCTCTAACTGAACCCGAGCGAGGCGTTGGGCTCTAACTGAACCCGAGCGATTGCACTGCAGGCTACGTGTTACTTAACCCGAGCGATCGATTGACGGCTGTTAACTGAACCCGATCGAGCGATTCATTCGCTAGTGCTGCTAACTGAAGCCGATCGATGCTGCCTCTGGGATGAACAGTGAGCGTTGCGCCGGGGGGGGGGGGGTGGATGAACAGTGAGCGGTGGCGTTGCCTCTGGATGAACATGACCCCGTGGTGTGGAGGGCTGGTAGACGATGGAGGGGTGCCCGTGAAGGGGTGGTTGAACAGGACCCCGTGGTGTGGAGGGCTGGATGAATAGTAGACGGTGAAGGGGTGCCCGTGGAGGGGTAGTTGAACAGTAGCCAGTGGAGTAGCGCGCGGTGGAGCCTGGATGAACAGGAGCCCGTGGGGGGCGGAGGAGGTCGACGGTAGCCCGTGGAGGCTGGAGGAGGTCGACGGTGGAGATGAACAGTATCCCGTGGAGTCCCGTTTTGCGGTACGCCACACCCCTCCTGATGAACATGACCCCCTTTTCGACCATAGAAGATCCGTTTCGTCCATTTTGCGGTACGCCACACCCCTCCCGATTAACAGGACCCCCGTTTCGATCGTAGGAGGTCCGTTTCGTCCATTTTGCGGTATGCCACACCCCTCCCGATCAACAGGACCCCCATTTCGACCGTAGGAGGTCTGTTTCGTCCGTTTTGCGGTACGCCAGACCCCTCCCGATGAACAGGATCCCGTTTTGAACGTGGCCGGTCGAACACAAGGCCGTTTCCTCCGTTCTGCGATACGCCAGGCCTATTTTCCATCGCCTGTTCCGTCCAAGCCCTTCCGATGAACACGACTACGCATTCCGTTCCGACCTAGCCGGTTGGCTCCCACGCGTTCCGTTGCCTCCCGATGAACACGACGCATTCCGTTGCCTCCCCATGAACACGACGCATTCCGTTGCCTCCCCATGAACACGACGACAACGCTGTTTCTCCGTTCCGACCCCGCCATGTCAACGAGCCCTCGCCGTACGTATGCGCGAGTAGGCGTTCGAGACCCCGCCTGTATGTACACATACGTGGCCGTATTTTCTTTCTTGCACCCTGGCCGCTGTACGTACGTGTACATGCTACGTGTGCGCCTCTACTACGACACGTGCGCGCCTCTACATCCACCAGTATATATGTATGTACACGTTCGCGACCAGAATGACAACGCTACGTACGCTTCGACCAGATGGGTCCCGACTGTTAGGCACTTCCTTGCGTACGAAGATGGGTCCCAGCAGTCAGGGGGGCGAATCATTTTTTTGCCCGGATGCACTTCCTTGCGTACAAAGGTGTAGCTGGTGGGTCCCAACCGTCAGGGGGGAAACTTTTTTTCGTGAAATACGGTGGCCCGTCCGGTGGGTCCCCGCTGTCGGGTGGAGGAATAATTATTTTGCGCGTAATAAGGAGGCACTTCCTTGCTGCGGCCGTGGACCCAGCTGTCAGCGTCTCCATGCACAGTACTCTTTCGATGGAAGTCGGTCGTTGACCACATTGACCATGCTGCGCTGAGAGCACCACGGCGGTGGACGACGGTGAGGCCTAGGAAGGGGACGACACGGAGGCGGGGAAGACTCGGCAGTTGTTTCCCACGCGGATGGGAGTACGATTGTACGAGGGTTTACTGGTTCGTCTGCCGTCGCCGGAGAATAACAACAGGTGTGGGTGAGTAGAGGGATGGCTAGGCCAGCGATGGGAGTACGGTGGGGCGGTGAGACCTGCGCGGCAGCACAGCCGGCCGCGGGGAGGAGGGAGCAGGCAGTCCAGCCGGCGCTTGTTTGAGCGGCTGGAGCAGGAAGAGCCGAGATTGAAGAAGCACGACGGCCGTTGGATGAACATCCAACAGTCAGTGCTTGTGCGTCAACCTTTTTTTTAGGAAAGCCTCAAATCTGTGGAAAATAGCATACAACCCATCTGCCATTATTTCTCATAATTTACAGCCCATTTGCTAACTCTTAAGGTTTTTTTTAGCCCATATTCTTTTTGTTAGCATTACAGCCCATATTGTAGCCACGGTTAAAAAATTATACGAAATTTTGCATATTTCGGTGCGGTCCGAATTATTTTTAATCCCGAAATTTTGACTCACATTCAAACTGATTTTAAAGTTAAATGTATATCAATATAAAATCCAACAAATTCTCCATGCATAAAAATTAATGTAATTTAAAATCTTGAAATGAAAAAAATAGATATTTGAAACTAATTGCCGGTTTGATGTGTTTTAAAAATGTACAACCCATTTCTCATTACTGATGGGCCATTTTCTCGACCAGCCGAATGAAAGCTCTCCTCGTCTTGAAAGATTTGCAGCCAAACAGGCGTGACAAAGCGATTTACTTGGCAAATCCCAAAAAAACTGGGCTGTGGCCGTGGACCCAGCTGTCAGCCTGTCCACGTACAGTACTCTTTCGATGGAAGTCGTTCCTTGACCACGTTGACCACGCCGCGCGGAGAGCACCATGGCGGTGGACGACGACGAGGCCTAGGAAGGGGACGACGCGGAGCCGGGGAAGACGCGGCAGTGGAAGCCCGTGCGGAGAGGAGTACGAGGGTTCACTGGTTCGGCTGGGGTGTGAGGCTGCCGTCGCCGCAGGGCCTAGCCAGCGGTGGAAATAGTAGGGGGCGGTGAGGCCTCTACGGCAGCACAGCCGGCCACGGGAGGCAGGAGCATGCGGCACGACCGCCGCTGCTTTGGGCGACTAGATCAAGAAGACCAGAGGTTGAAGAAGCAGTATGGCCGTTGGATGGACATCGTACGGCGACTGGAGCTAGAATCGTTCATATTGACTAAGTTGACAAAGCCCTTCGTCCTCGTCAACTTAGTAGGCCCACAAGTCAGCCTCCCACCAAGGTGGGTCCCAGCTAGCCGGGGAAGTATTCATTTTTTGTGCGTAATAAGGAGGCACTTCCGGTGGGTCCGAGCTGACAGCGGGGGAAACGTTTGAAAGTGCAACTATCCCTAGGTGGTTTTGGTAATTCATAACAACATATAGCTCATTGAGCTAATGCTATTCCAAGACAATTATTTCAGGAAAGCTCAATGATTGGCATGGCATGGATGGTGAAAGTGGAACCCTCAAAATGCTAAGGACAAAGGATTGGCTCAAGCTCAAAAGCTCAAGACTCTTCATTTTGCATTTTAGTGATCCAAGATCACATTGAGTCCATAGGAAAAGCCAATACTATCAAGGAGGGATGAGGTGTTGCTTAATGAGCCTTTTGCTTCATGTGCTTAATGATATGCTCCAAAATCCTCAGCTACTTTCCCATATCCACAAATGACCTAAACTCCAAGCCAAACTCGGTCCTACCGATTCTTTCCATCCGGCGCCACCGAGTTTCACATGTCATAAGCCACTGCCAAACCCTAGCAAATCGGTTCTACCGATAGGGATCTCGGTCTCACCGAGATGGGATTGCAATTTCTTTGTTTCCTTTTCGTAACGTTTCGGTCTCACCGAAAGAGCGGATCGGTCCCACCGAGATTGCAATGTAAACTCTCTGTTTCCCTTTTGTAACTTTTCGGTCTCACCGAAAGAGCAAATCGGTCCCACCGAGTTTACCTGACCAACTCTCTGGTTAGCTAATTACCAAATCGGTCTCACCGAGTTTGTGTAATCTGTCTCACCGAGATTACGTTATGCCCTAACCCTAACCATATCGGTCCTACCGAGTTGCATGTTAGTCCCACCGAAAATCTCTAACGGTCACTAGGTTTAGTATTTCGGTCCGACCAAGTTTGTTGATTCGGTCCCACCGAGATTGGTAAATTGTGTGTAACGGTTGGATTTTGTGTGGAGGCTATATATACCCCTCCACCTCCTCTTCATTCGTGGAGAGAGCCATCAGAACACATCTACACTTCCAGCTCATATGTTCTGAGAGAGAACCACCTACCCTTGTGTTGAGGCCAAGATATTCCATTCCTACCATATGAATCTTGATCTCTAGCCTTACCCAAGTTGCTTTCCACTCAAATCTTCTTTCCACCAAATCCAAATCCTGTGAGAGAGAGTTGAGTGTTGGGGAGACTATCATTTGAAGCACAAGAGCAAGGAGTTCATTATCAACACACCATTTGTTATTTCTTGGAGAGTGCTGTCTCCTAGATTGGCTAGGTGTCACTTGGGAGCCTCCAAAAAGATTGTGGAGTTGAACCAAGAAGTTTGTAAGGGCAAGGAGATCGCCTACTTCGTGAAGATCTACCGCTAGTGAGGCAAGTCCTTCGTGGGCGATGGCCATGGTGGGATAGACAAGGTTGCTTCTTCGTGGACCCTTCGTGGGTGGAGCCCTCCGTGGACTCGCACAACCGTTACCCTTCGTGGGTTGAAGTCTCCATCAACGTGGATGTAGGATAGCACCACCTATCCGAACCACGGGAAAAACATCCGTGTCTCCAATTGCGTTTGAATTCTCCAAACCCTTCCCTTTACATTCTTGCAAGTTGCATGCTTTACTTTCCGCTGCTTATATACTCTTTGCATGCTTGCTTGAATTGTGTGATGATTGCTTGACTTGTCCTAAAGTTGCTAAAATCTGCCAAGAACTAAAATTGGGAAAAGGTTGAGTTTTTATTTGGTCAAGTAGTCTAATCACCCCCCCTCTAGACATACTTCCGACCCTACAAGAAGGTATCAGAGCTTTGGTCTCCATTTGCTTTGATTTCCATAGCTTTTGGTGGTCATAGCCTTGGTTTCACAACCTAGGAGAGTATGGCGTCTAGCGAGGGAAATTATCACCGTAGAGGTCCTTACTTTGATGGTACAAATTTTGCTAGTTGGAAGCATAAAATGAAAATGCATATTCTTGGACATAACCCCGCCGTTCGGGCTATTGTGTGTGTTAGTTTGCAAAGTGACTTCTTCGATGGGAAAGAACCAAACCGTGAAGCTACCGCGGATGAGTTGAAGATGCTACAATACAACGCTCAAGCTTGTGATATTCTCTTCAACGGACTGTGCCCCGAAGAATTCAACAAAATCAGCCGTCTTGAGAATGCAAAGGAAATTTGGGATACTTTGATTGATATGCACGAAGGTACCGACTCCGTCAAGGAATCCAAATTGGATGTGCTTCAAAGTCAACTTGACAAGTTCAAAATGAAGGATGGTGAAGGTGTCGCTGAAATGTACTCTAGGCTTGCTCTAATCACAAACGAGATTGCCGGCTTGGGGAGTGAAGAGATGACCGACAGATTCATCATCAAGAAGATCCTAAGAGCCTTGGATGGAAAATATGATACCGTGTGCACATTGATCCAAATGATGCCCAATTACAAAGATCTCAAGCCAACGGAGGTCATTGGAAGAATTATTGCTCATGAGATGTCGCTCAAGGATAAAGAGGAACTTCATAACAAATCAAGTGGTGCCTACAAAGCCTCATGTGAAGTCCCCACATCATCAAGTGAGAAACAAAACTTCAACGAAGAATTGAGCCTATTGGTGAAGAACTTCAACAAGTTCTACAAGAGTAGAAGCAAAGATAGAAGCTCCAAGTCAAGGTCCTACAATGACAAAAGATTTTCTAGTCGAGAGCGAAACTGCTACAATTGTGGAAGACCCGGACACTATTCCAATGAGTGTACGGCTCCCTACAAAAGAAGAGAAGATTCTCCAAAAAGAAGAGGCAAAAGAGAAGAATCACCATCAAGAGAGAGAAGGAGTAGAGATGATCGTTATGAACGAAGAAACTCACGGAGGAGCAAGGATTCGGAAAGAAAGGAAAAATCATCAAGGAGCCACACAAAACGAAGACATCAAGCTCATGTTGGTGAATGGGTATCCGGCTCCGACTCCGACAACCACTCCGAGAGAAGTTATCACTCCGATTCCGAATATACTCAAGATGAAGGTGTTGCCGGTCTAGCACTTGTGTCAACCAACTCCTACGACATATTTGAGTCACCAAATGAAGGAATTGGAAGATGCTTCAAGGCCAAAGGTCCTAAGGTAACTCATCCTGAGTATGTTGATTTCAATAGTGATGAAGATGAATTGTTAGGTGATGATGATTTACTTGTTGACAACTCTAGTGATGAATACTATGATGAAACGTCAATTAATCATGCTAATCAAGATAAAACGAATAACAATGATAAGGAGAAAATTGAGGCTCTAACTAAAGAACTAAACACTCTTAAGTTAGCTCATGAAACTATCTTCGTAGATCATCGAGAACTTTTAAGAGCTCATGAGAAGTTACGCTTTGAAAAGCTCAATCTTGAGCAAGAGCATGAGTTTTTAAAGGCAATCAATGATGATCTCCGCAAGAAAAGTTCTTCTTACATTGCCAAGCGTTTACTCTTATCCACTTACATGCCTCAAGTCAAGTCTAATAACAAGAACAAGAAAGATTCTTCCTCTACTAGTAACAATGATCATGTTAAATCCAATATTGTTGCTTCTAGTAGTTCTCTTGATTCCACTAACGATTCTCTTAGCCAAGTTACACTTGAGCAAGAAAATAGCATATTGAAGGGAATCATAGAGAAAGGAGTGTACAAAAGCCTTGCCGGAAGTAAGCAATTCGAGGACATTGTACGCAAGCAAGGAAGGCACCGGAAGAATCAAGGTGTTGGTTTTGAACGAAAGTTCAATGCCAATGGAGTTGAGTGGGAAGAAGATCAATACCCCAAGACAAAGTTTGTTCCTCAACAAGAGAAGTATGATCCTACTTCTTTCAAGGGGACACAAACTCAAGATGATCTTCCACCACAAGACTACAAGCAAAAAGGCAAGGACAAGCTTCAAGAGGAAATTGATGCATTTGAAGAAGCTCCTAAGACCTTAGTCAAGTGGATTCCCAAGACTACTTCAAGTTCCACTTCATCAAGTACGACTACAACTCCAAGGATTCCCATCAAGATGGTGTGGATCCAAAAAAAGAAGAACTAGAGAGTTCTTGAGGGTGACTCCGCCAACATACTTCACTCTTATCATTTTGGCAAGAACAAGTGCAATCAACTTCCACATCTTGCACTAGTTCAAGGAGTCACAAACCCTCTTGTTGGTAAGACAAGGGACAAGGTAACCTAAAAGCTTTCATAGACATCATCTCATGTGTGCATCACTCTATGTCTATGGATATCCTTGTTTGTTCCTTGTGGGACTAACCCATGTAGGTATTGAAAGTGCAATTCACTCAAAAGGATAGCTCCAAGTGATCTACATTGAGCATCCACATCTTCAACATCTACATGAAGTCATCATCGACAAAACCCAAGGTTAGTTCATCCCTCTTAGGGGGGATATCACATCTAGGGGGAGCTTTACTCTAAGACTTGAGTTAAAGCAACTCTAATGATGTGAACACAACAATGCTTTATGTAAAAGTGGTAACCCCACTTGAGCTTAAACGATGAAGATGACCTATGATCAAATGTTTTTCATTTGACTCCTATGTCAATATACTCATATATAGATGACCTAGTCATCGCCAATTGCTTGATAGATGCTAGAATTGGTTGTGCATGCTTTGTCACATATTTCAATTGCCATTTTATTGTGTGAGCATGTTGGTTGCATATTTTACTCATTCGAGGACATCCACTTGTTGTTTTGATTGTTTGGCTTTATTTTTTCTTTTGCCAAGTGGATGGACAAGAATGCCTAAGAACCCTCTCTAGCTATCTATGCTTTTCTCGTCTCAAACTCTATTCATGCTACATCACAAAATTGATCAAGTCAGATTCGAACCACTCTGTGTGAGGAGCACTCGGAGTCCCCGATTCGTCATAGACTTAAACTTCCAAAACCTCTTCGTGATTCTCGGTCTGACCGATACCCCACTTTCGGTCTTACCGAGATCATTAAGTTGATCTATGTTTTCGATCTCGGTGCAACCGATTTGAACCATTCGGTCACACCGAGTTGCAATAACTGTACACAGTTTTGCATCTCGGTGCCATCGAGTTGTTCCACTCGGTCACACCGACAGGGTCGGGCTATATATAGACACTGGCAAAAATTTGGAAATTTCTCCGAACCCCTTCGCCCACGCGATAGCTCGCTCTGCCAAAGTGGTCTCCGGATCGTCTCCTCGCCGCCAGCCGCCTCCAGTCGCTGGTCTCCGTCGCCGTCAACGGGAATCAACCCCGCCGTTGCCGCCGTAGCGAGTCTCCGCCGAACTAGGGTATGGACTCGATCTTTGTGCTATTCCCCAATCCGATTCCTAGCACATTGTGATCATATTGATTCTAGCCACGTTTGATAAACTCCTATCCAGTCAATGAACTCGTAGAATAGGTTTGATTCGAAAATTTTAGGGTTAGGTTTCCGCCGAAACCATCTCGGACCCACCGAGTTGAAAAACTCGGTCCCACCGATTTGGCTTATGCCATTGCACAAGTAAGACTCGGCCTAACCGAGTATTGCTAATCGGTGTGACCGATTTTGGAACTTTGTGAAACCCTAGCAGTCTCGGTGCCACCGAACTATGACTCGGTCTGACCGAGTTCACTAGTTTAGGTTCCAAAAACTGCTTCGGTATCACCGAGTTTAAAAACTGGTAGATCCGAAATGCTTTCTGTGGGAAACTAAAACTAAGTTTTTTAATCATTCTTTTGCAAAAATCTTTGGATTTTGTGATGCTCATCCACTCTACCTCATCTATAAACTATTCACAGGGTCAGCAGTCAGCTTGTTCATCATGTGAGACCAGAGTGATAGCCAGAACATATCAAAACAGCCAGTGCAGATGAGTGAGGGCACTCCCTCCAGCTCTTCAGATGAAGGCAGCAGGAGCACCCCCAGCAACCTGCCAAAAGCTGCCACAAGACAAAGGAAAAAGAGAACCTTAGAATCAGAGGATGAGGACTATGTGGCAGAGGAGGAAGCAACTTCCAAGAGAGTTGTGCTCAAGAAGGAGTATGGCTCAGCTGCAGTCATCAAGCCAGGAATGCACTAGAAAGCACCTACTAGGAGAGTTCCTACCTCCAAGCCTAGAAGGTTGTTCCTGAGGAAACTATAAAATTCACTATGGAATCTGAAGAGGAAGAAATTGGTCAGGACAAGAAAAAGAAGAGAGCTAGAACAACCACTGCCAGAGTTGTTGGCAAGCCTTCTATGAGGAGAGATTCTTCTGAAGAGGAAGAAGAAGAGGTTGCTGCACCAGCACCTAAGGCACCCAAGCTGATGGGTGATGCTATAAGATCAAGGGCTATTGCATCTAAGCCCAAGGAAGCCCCCAAGGCTGCATCCAAGGCCAAGCCAGCTCCAAAGCCAAAACCAAAGAGAAATACAAGGAGCATCCCAGCTGCTAAGAAGACCAAGGCCCCAGTGCCTGACACTGCAGAAGAAGAGGAAGGCCAAGTGCTGATAAAGTTGAAGCCCAAGATCCCAGACCACAATGATGCTCATCCTGTGGCTGAGGATATGAAGATCAGAAGAGACTCTGGGCTAAGAAAGTGGAGAGCAGAGGATCCATATGCTACCAGGAGGAGGACTGCTGTTGACTACAGGTTCCACACTAAAGAACAGCAGGACTTCTATGAGACAGTCTTGTTAGACAAGAAGCCCATTGTGTGTGATATGAGATGGGTCGACTGGGAATACATCAAGGACAATGAAGAGCACTACCATGGAGTGCAAGACAACTTCAAGGCATGTGGAGTAGCTGACTTTGTTGGGAAGAAGCTCACAAAGTGGAGTGAGGAGCTGATCATGCAATTCTACTCCACAACACACTTCTATCCAGATGGAAGGATCACATGGATGTCTGAAGGTACAAGGTACCACTCAACTGTTGAGGAATGAGCAAAGTTGATCAATGCCCTAGAGGGACATGAAGATGACTTGGATGTCTATGCCAAGAAAAAGATGGATCATAACACTATGGCAAATATGTACAAGGAGATTCCAACAGATGATCTTGACACTCACCAGTTTGGGTCTGTAAAACACTTGTTGTCAGGACTGCCTACGATCAACTGGATCCTTAGGCACACACTTTTGCCCAAGTCTGGAGATCACAGGATGATCAGAGGTCATGCCATTAACCTGCTACATATATTTGACGTGCCTCAGAAATTTAAGGTCATGAGCCTCATAGTAGAGACTATCAAGAGGACTGCAGCAGATCAGAAGAGGAGCTGTGGTTATGCCCCTCAGATCCAGATGTTGATTAACTCGAGAATGGGCACAGACACATACTTGTTGGACAAGGAACATTTGCCTACTCATCCAGATTTCGAGGACAACCAAGTTGTGATGAATGAAAATGAACCATCATCAGCCCAAGCACAAGCTAAGAAGGAGAAGGCAATGAAGGAGAAAGCTGCCAAGATGCCAACTCAAGAGGAGGCATCTGAGTATTTCATGAAAGACAAGCAAGAGCAGCTCAGTTACCTGATTGCATCCACCCTGAGGATTGAGAAAGGTCTGGCCACCCTCACTTAGAACCAGGAGCGCTTAGAGAGAATCGTAGAACAAGAGTTCTATGACTTGGATGTCAAGGTGACAGAGATTCAAACAGCAGAGGAGCAACTTCAAGATGACATGCAGGAGAGGAAAGGGAAAACTACCACTGATGCATTTGCCAGTGTGCCACGAGGTCCGAGGTCATCTGCAGTGCCAGTTCCTGACACAAGAGCCACCGCCTCAGCTCCAGCCACAGCACCAGTCCAACCAGCTCCAGCATCTACTCCAGCTCCAACTCCAACCACGTCTACGGAAGCCTTCATCCTTGGAGTGATCCAGACTCCACCACCACTAGAAGATCAAGCCTGAGTGTCGATCTAGCACTATGCATTTTCTATGAACTTTTTGGTAACTTGTTGCCAAAGGGGGAGAAAAATGTATAGATCATAGGCTTCGAGAGAGAGAGTGTTGTTTTTTCTCTCTTGCTTTATTTGGTGGTTTTTCAAACATTGTTTGCTTTTGATCGAGATACTTTGATATGCTTGTGAGACATTGATGATCATGTGTTTGATCATAAGCTACACTTATGCATGCTTGATATATCTTATCTATCTTATGTGGTCATTCACTTTTCCTTGGTGATGAGTGCATGTATTTCATTATTATCATTTTGAGCGCTCCACCAAGATGTATGTGACATGAAAGAGTAACCCATAATTCTAACTCTTTGTGCATTTGCAGTCCAAAGCAAATTTTAAATATGCACAAATTTAGGGGGAGCTCTTACTTATCACATACTTCTCAAAGCGACGATATATTTCATTCTTATTATCATTTGTCGAAGCTTTGATCTATATGTTGTCATCAATTACCAAAAAGGGGGAGATTGAAAGTGCAACTATCCCTAGGTGGTTTTGGTAATTCATAACAACATATAGCTCATTGAGCTAATGCCATTCCAATACAATTATTTTAGGAAAGCTCAATGATTGGCATGGCATGGATGGTGAAAGTGGAACCCTCAAAATGCTAAGGACAAAGGATTGGCTCAAGCACAAAAGCTCAAGACTCTTCATTTTACATTTTAGTGATCCAAGATCACATTGAGTCCATAGGAAAAGCCAATACTATCAAGGAGGGATGAGGTGTTGCTTAATGAGCCTTTTGCTTCATGTGCTTAATGATATGCTCCAAAATCCTCAGCTACTTTCCCATATCCACAAATGACCTAAACTCCAAGCCAAACTCGGTCCTACCGATTCTTTCCATTCGGCGCCACCGAGTTTCACATGTCATAAGCCACTGCTAAACCCTAGCAAATCGGTTCTACCGATAGGGATCTCGGTCTCACCGAGATGGGATTGCAATTTCTCTGTTTCCTTTTCGTAACGTTTCGGTCTCACCGAAAGAGCGGATCGGTCCCATCGAGATTGCAATGTAAACTCTTTGTTTCCCTTTTGTAACTTTTCGGTCTCACCGAAAGAGCAAATCGGTCCCACCGAGTTTACATGACCAACTCTCTGGTTAGCTAATTACCAAATCGGTCCCACCGAGTTTGTGTAATTGGTCTCACCGAGATTACGTTATGCCCTAACCCTAACCATATCGGTCCTACCGAGTTGCATGTCAGTCCCACCGAAAATCACTAACGGTCACTAGGTTTACTATTTCGGTCCGACTGAGTTTGTTGATTCGGTCCCACCAAGATTGGTAAATTGTGTGTAACGGTTGGATTTTGTGTGGAGGCTATATATACCCCTCCACCTCCTCTTCATTCGTGGAGAGAGCCATCAGAACACATCTACACTTCCAAATCATATGTTCTGAGAGAGAACCACCTACCCTTGTGTTGAGGCCAAGATATTCCATTCCTACCATATGAATCTTGATCTCTAGCCTTCCCCAAGTTGCTTTCCACTCAAATCTTCTTTCCACCAAATCCAAATCCTGTGAGAGAGAGTTGAGTGTTGGGGAGACTATCATTGAAGCACAAGAGCAAGGAGTTCATTATCAACACACCATTTGTTACTTCTTGGAGAGTGGTGTCTCCTAGATTGGCTAGGTGTCACTTGGGAGCCTCCGAAAAGATTGTGGAGTTGAACCAAGGAGTTTGTAAGGGCAAGGAGATCGCCTACTTCGTGAAGATCTACCGCTAGTGAGGCAAGTCCTTCGTGGGCGATGGCCATGGTGGGATAGACAAGGTTGCTTCTTCGTGGACCCTTCGTGGGTGGAGCCCTCCGTGGACTCGCGCAACCGTTACCCTTCGTGGGTTGAAGTCTCCATCAATGTGGATGTAGGATAGCACCACCTATCCGAACCATGGGAAAAACATCCGTGTCTCCAATTGCGTTTGAATTCTCCAAACCCTTCCCTTTACATTCTTGCAAGTTGCATGCTTTACTTTCCACTGCTTATATACTTTTTGCATGCTTGCTTGAATTGTGTGATGATTGCTTGACTTGTCCTAAAGTTGCTAAAATCTGCCAAGAACTAAAATTGGGAAAAGGTTGAGTTTTTATTTGGTCAAGTAGTCTAATCATCCCCCCTCTAGACATACTTCCGATCCTACAACGTTTTTTTCGCGAAATACGGTGGCCCGTCCGGTGGGTCCCAGTAGTCAGGGGGAAACGATTTTTTTCGCAAAATACTGGTGGCCCGTCCGGTGGGTCCCCGCTGTCAGGTGGAGGAATAATTATTTTCTGCGTAATAAGGAGGCACTTACTTGTGGCTGCCGTGGACCCAGCTGTCAGCCTCTCCACGTACAGTACTCTTCCGATGGAAGTCGGTCGTTGACCACATTGACCACGCCGCGCCGAGAGCACCACGACGGTGGACGACGGCGAGGCCTAGGAAGGGGACGATGCGGAGCCGGGCAAGACGCGACAGTGGATGCCCACGCGGAGAGGAGTACGAGCGTTCACTGGTTCGGCTGGGGTGTGAGGCTGCCGTCGCCGCAGAATAACAAGGGGTGTGGGTGAGTGGAGGGATGTCCTGGCCAGTGGTGGGAGTAGTATGGGGGCGGTGATGCCTCCGCGGTAGCACAACCGGCCACGGGAGGCAGGAGCAGGCGGCACGACCGACGCTGCTTTGGGCGGCTGGAGCAATAAGACCAGAGGTTGAAGAAGTACTCTGGCCGTTGGATGGACATCATACGGTCACTGGAGTATTGACTAAGTTGACAAAGCCCTCCGTCCCCGTCAACTTAGTAGGCCCACAAGTCAGTCCAACAATATGGTGGGTCCCAGCTAGCAGGGGGGTATTCATTTTTTTGAGCGTAATAAGGAGCCACTTCCTTGCGTGCGAAGATATAGCTGGTGGGTCTGACCTGTCAGCGTGGGGAACGTTTTTTTCGCGAAATACAGAGGCCCTTCCTGTGGGTCCTAGCTGTCAGGTGGAGGAATCATTATTTTGCGCGTAATAAGGATGCATTTTCTTGCGTGCGACCGTGGACCCAGCTGTCAGCCTCTCCACGTACAGTCCACTTCCGATGGATGTCATTCATTGACCATGTTGACCAGGCTGCGCCGAGAGCACCAGGGCGATGGACGACGGTGAGGCCTAGGAAGGGAACGACACGGAGCCAGGGAATACTTGGCAGTTGTTTCCCACGCGGAGGAGTACGGGGGTTTACTGGTTCGTCTGCCGTCGCCGGAGAATAACAGCATGTGTGGGTGAGTAGAGGGATGGCTAGGCCAGCGATGGGAGTACGGTGGGGCCGTGAGGCCTGCGCGGTAGCATAGCCGGCCGCGGGAGGAGGGAGCAGGCAGTCCCGCCGGCGCTTGTTCGAGCGGCTGGAGCATGAAGAGCAGAGATTGAAGAAGCGCGACAGCCATTGGATGGACATCCAACAGTCACTGCTCTCGTGTGTTGACTAAGTTGACAGTGCGTTGCATGTGCGTCAAACTATTTTATGAAAGCATACGCGTCAACCTGTAGTAGGCTCATAAGTCACCCTCAAATCTGTGGAAAACATCATACATCCCATCTGCCATTATTTCTAATAATGTACAACCCATTTGCTAATTCTTAAGAATTTTTTGGAGCCCATCTTCTTTTCGTTAGCATTACACCACATATTGTGGCCACGGTTAAAAAGTATACAAAAATTTACATATTTTGGTGCAGTCAACTGTCTTTAATCCAGAAATATCGATTCACATTCAAACTATTTTGAAAAATAATTTATATAAATATAAAATCCAAATAATTGTCCACGCATAAAAATCAATGGAATTTAAGATCTTGTAATGAAAAAAATTGAAACTAATTCCCGGTTTGATGAGTTTTAAAAATGTACAACCCATTTTTGGGCAAACCGAATGAAACTCTCCTCGTCTTGAAAGATTGGCAGCCCAGCAGGGCCGATAAAGCAAGTAGGCCTTGTTTGGGTATTTAAAAAAAAAATTAGAACTGGGCTAGCCATTTTCAGCAAGAAAAAAGACAACTGGGCTTATGATGTGGTAAACATAAATAAAACCCTGGCTAGATGGGCCATAGCCCCCGCATAGCCCCGTTGTTACCCTGATCCGTCGCTAAAACTAGTATAAATAACAACTGCTTGTTCCTAAAAAAACTGCGCGACTTGCTGGGTCCCTGGTGTCAGCCGCTCGTAGTGTAATTCGCTCGTTTATTGACTACGTTGACAATGGCGTGAGCCCCAGATGTCTAACAATTAGGAGGAACCATATGTTTGGTCTTGTACTATAGAGACACTTGCTTGCGTACTGCCATGACGCTGGTGGGTCCCTACTGTCATCCTCTCCACATACAGTCATCTCCTTGTTCCTCTCGGTTGTTGACAATGTTGACAACGCAAGAGGGCGGCGCACCGCGCACGGCGAGCGAACCAAGGCCGCAAGGCGGAGGACGACGGCGAGGCCTCGGACAGAACGAACAGGAGCCGTTGAACGTGCGCCGGTCCAGTCGCAGGCGGAGGGGAGTACGAGGGTTGACTGGTTCGGGCGCGGGTGCGTGTTGGGGCTGACGTCGCCGGAGAATAACATGACATGTGGGGGAATAGAGGGAGGGACTGGCCAACATTGGAGGGTACATACGGTAGGGCGGCGGAGGCACAGCCAGCCATGGGAGGCGGGAGCAGGCGGAGCCGACGGGGTGGTTTGGTTTGGGCGGCTGGAGGAAGAAGAAGATAAGAGATAGAAGATACACGACAAATGTTGGATATCAATCCAACGGCTGGTAGGCAGAATCGTTTGTTGACTGGCTAGTAAGTCGACACCACCTTGCATAGGCTATTTCCTTGCGGGTTCCAAATGTTAGAATCCAAATCTGTCACGGTCATGCAGCCTTTCCTATGAAAATTTACAGCCCATTTGATGTGCTAGTTCGAAATAAGTTTGTGGGTGCTGGTGGGGGCTAATCACTTGGCTTCTGTAATGCACAGTGAGCTCAAGCAGCCGGCGAGAGTGATGTTATTTCCCTTGGTTGGGATTTGTTACAATATTTCACTCTAAATTAAACGAATGGCAAGCCATTTGCCTTGTTTCAAAGAAAATATGACAGTCACAGCTGAGTTGAAAAGGGCAGGAACATCTAACTCCAGCTTACAAACTATACAAAAGCATGAGGGTTAATTGTTCATCAGGTTTACAAAAAAGCCAGATTGAAAAGGGCAACAACATCTAACTCCAGCACTGTTTTCGGCAGTCACAGTCAAATGGACCGGTCAGGTCCATAGAATGAACATCCTGGGTCGTGAAATTTACTGGATTATGACCATAATATGTTGTAAATAGAAGCCCGACACGTTCAGAAGCTCTTTTGCCCACCTGGAACTCCTTTTTTTGCTCTTCGACATACCCATCCATCAAAACCATGCTGCTGATAAACTTAAGCCTGATGGACAATAGTAACCTCGCATTCAGCAGGAAGAATGTGACAAATCTTGTGTTTGCACGGTTGGCTACATATCGTTCTAGCGTTATTGTCTTCAATCGAATCTCATGAGAAGTGAGAAAATCTCGATGCTTACGAATCCACCGATTGGTTATAACTTTCTTACCCCGTCCTGTTGCCTAAATAGACATGAAGATTGAAAACAGTTAAGGTCTAAAAGAAGAGTGTCGAAAGAGCAACAACTGAACGGTTAATTCTAGTACACTATATGCGGGCCTCCAATGTGCGTGAAATTATCACCTTTATATACAACTTCTCCAGACATGGAAAGCATTGCAGCAAGCCAATAATCTTGTTCAGATCAAAACTATTCATTTGGATATATAAGATCTTGATAGAATCCAGCACCATTGATAGGCCATCCATGGAGAAACTCTTCATTGAGCATAGAACATAATATTAGTACAAAATGTGTACTCCAAAATGATATATAAATTATGCGCAGAAATTAAAATGCAGCTTATGGTTACAAGTGTAGATGATAATATAAAGTACCTGAAGACCTGTGGAGCCAAACACCATATTGAATGAGCACAGAGATCATGTATTACACCCAAGGTCTCCAGTTTAGGCGCAGAGAGGATGGTTATTTGCAACGGTGAATAACTAGAATCAAGGATCAACCTTTGAAGTGGAGGGGCATCTTGGATGATGAGCCGCCTTCCGTCAAAAGAAATTCCAATTCTTACAAGGTTAGGCGACTTTATTTGGAGACAACTGATTCTAACTGTGAAAACAAGCACCAAGCACTCCAGCACAGGGCAACTGGAGTGGATGATGCTGTGCAATGAGGCCTCCGATATACGAACCCGCACAAGTGAAAGTTTCTTGAGAAATGGGAGTCGAAGGTTTAGTACCAGATTGTCTGGTAGGTAGCACAGTGCAAAGGTGGCGGTGTGGAGAGAGGAAAAAAATCGCGAGATGGACATCGGTGCTGAGGGCACAAGTTCATGGCATTCGATACGTCGTATGTGATTTCCAGGGGAATAGTAGAACTCAAGCAGCTGTAGTTTTGTGAATTCAGGGGATTTCAGCCAGGCGTCCACCGTGCAGGGCATGGTATGCTTGCTCAGGTAGCATGACGGGATGCAGAGGCTTTGAACGAAGCCCTGATGGGAGGAGATGATGGCTCTGGGGATTTCAAAATCATTGAAGAGAGATAGCTGACGACAGTCGAGATTAAGGGGCACAGCGCGCCACAGAGGGCGCCACCGAATTGAGAGGACTTGGGTGCGACAGCAATCCTTGGTGGGGAGAAGCGAGATGATCTCCCCAAGGACGGCGTCTGGGAGATCGCTGATACGGTCCACCCGAGATTCTACGGGTTCCTGGGATCCGATGGGGGCGGGGTCGCCGCTTCTCCCCGCGCTGCCGGGTGCGGGATCTACAACAGGCGTCGCTGCTGGCGGGAGCCTCATCTTCTTGGCGCTGGGGTCAACCGACTCCATTTTCCTCGAGGGCGTCGCGTCACGCTCACAGATTTGAGTAGAGTAACGAATGACGAGCCTAGTTTTAGTGCGAGCAAAGAAGAAGGGGAGCTGGGGGTTTTCTGTAGGAGTGAGGAAGAAGGGGAGCTGGGGTTTTCTGTAGGAGTGAGGTGAGGAATTTGGGGGTACGAGTGGAGCGAGCTGACGTGAGGTGGGTGGGAGCGAGGAGGAAGAAGAGCACCCAGGTTTTTTTGGGGGGGGGGGGGGCGGTGTGTTGGGTGTGGGTAGCGCCTCTCATTCAGTAAATATATGGGATTTTGAATTGATTTTACTATTTACTAGTGTGGACGGGCTGTTTTGTCTTGGGCCCAGAGAAACAATTACTACTAGTACAGTGGAGACACTCTACAACTACTCAGAAAAACAATTACTACTAGTACAGTGGAGACACTCTACCGCTTCTGGATCCTCCTAGGTCATTGAAACGTCTCCCTCTACTGAATATCGTTATACTTTTGTTCACCGACATGCGGGCCATGCAGCGCGCGGGCCCAAATGCCATCCACCAAATTAGAAGGCAGTATGCAGGCGGAGAGTCACCCCGGTCGTAGCGCGGCAGTAACGAGCCGTCGTATCACAAAACCCCACCTCCCCGCAGTCTTAGTTTGACGGACGAAGCAACCATCATTTCACTCTTCGTCGAATCCCCTTCTCCCTCACCGTCTTCAAGAAAGGCAACACTCACATCTGCTACTGTTCTTCTCTCCGAACGAAGGGAAGGTAAGCGGATCCGTGATGTTGGTATATTTTCGTTCAGAGAAAAAAAAGAACTTTTGCAAAGCAGTAACCGATTCTCACTCTCTTTTTTGTTTCATTGTCATTGCGATTGTGTTTTCCTTTCAGTGGTCTCCTTGTATTCATCGGTTTCATGATGGACCAAGGAGAACGAGGCAAAGATCTGCCGATATTGGAGCAGACGCGGGAGGCTGATCCCCACGAAATAAAGAGCTCCAAGAAGATGGAGGCAACCACCGAGCCGACCCCAGATACGCTCACGGCCACTACTGAGATGGTCAATGCCCCGCTTGAGGTTACAGCCCCCGTGGCACTGCAGGAGCAGTTTCCCCCCTTCGAGGATGTGTCCCCTCCCTCTGAGCTGCCCAAGGTGATTTCCTTCTTTGCCGATCTCGATTGTGGTTTTTCATATAAGTATGTGGTGATTTTTTTAGAAAAGGAAGTATGTGGTGATTAATAATGCAAAATTTTATTAGCTTCGATGCCATGCTATACATAGTGGTTTAAATAACTTGTGTTTCTTATACTGAAAAATAATTCAGAATTTGTTTATGTTTCGATTAGAGCCCTGATGCACACAAGGATTGTGTGGTTGTACATGTCACTCGCTATGAGGCGGACGGCCTGAATATACGCACTGGGAAAACAAAGTTCTTAGGCTGTTGGATCCTGGAAGCCATTTGCGGTTATACCAATGAAGAGTTGTATTCCAGCCTCACTGTTGTCAGGCATGCTGTCCAGGGTGTACTGAAGCACAAGAAGTTCAAAGCTACTCCTTCGTTTGTGAGGAATACTGTTCTTGTCAAGCTTACGCAGGAAGATGACGTGGCATGCCTCCACAAACAAGTTTATCAGTGGCAAGGCCACAAGGTTGTCTTCATGAAGGTTCACAGGATTGAGCTGCTGTGGGACATCCTCGATGATGTTCATGGCAAGGTCCGTCTTGTGTCCAGCCCAAATTAGATCGAGGCATGAAATAGTTGCCCCAGGTAGTGTTTAATAGTAGTTTGGATTGTGTCTAATTATCCGAACCTTGCATGTTATCGACCCCTCTGGGGTTAGTACTCTGTTTGAATCCGTCTATGGGAACTGCTGCTACTTTTGTGTGCCCGTGAATCATGTGAGAACCATCGTAATTGTTGCCAAAACAGATGCGTCCTCACTAGTTTTTTCATGAATATGGTATGGTAGGACATAAGTTGTCATGGTTTATCATACGAGTAGTGTGTGTTTTGATGAAATAGAGCACTCGTTCGAGAACCATGCGCCGACGTATACATAAGTACTTGTAAACACTGTTGATGCTACCCCACTTGTAAGCAGTTGTGCAAGACACAGCACATTGGCTCAACTTGCTTCAACACTAGGCTATCGACCAGCTAACAATCAACAATCTGCTGTATGACATATAAGCAACTATGTATCTTGTTACAGTGGTTCATGCAGTTAATTGAGGCCACCATGTAATAAATTACAAACGTTCACACGCTAGTCCAGCGCTCATGTGGAACACTCACATTAAACTCATCTTCATGAAAAACTTGAAAAGCATAAGTTAAGCAATTTTATACATCTCAATGATTCATAGAACATAACAAACATATACTAGTTCACAGCAAAAGACAAAGTTGTGAGAAGGTTTACAAATCAGGAAAAAACAAGCAAGGCTTCTCTGAGCAAAGGGCCTCCCGACAGGCTTAAATTTCTTGGAGTTCACTCTGGTTTTTTCTTGTTGCCAATTATAATCAACACACCATTTGTTACTTCTTGGAGAGTGGTGTCTCCTAGATTGGCTAGGTGTCACTTGGGAGCCTCCGACAAGATTGTGGAGTTGAACCAAGGAGTTTGTAAGGGCAAGGAGATCGCCTACTTCGTGAAGATCTACCGCTAGTGAGGCAAGTCCTTCGTGGGCGATGGCCATGGTGGGATAGACAAGGTTGCTTCTTCGTGGACCCTTCGTGGGTGGAGCCCTCCGTGGACTCGCGCAACCGTTACCCTTCGTGGGTTAAAGTCTCCACTAACGTGGATGTAGGATAGCACCACCTATCCGAACCACGGGAAAAACATCCGTGTCTCCAATAGCTTTTGAATTCTCCAAACCCTTCCCTTTACATTCTTGCAAGTTGCATGCTTTACTTTCCGCTGCCTATATACTCTTTGCATGCTTGGTTGAATTGTGTGATGATTGCTTGACTTGTCCTAAAGTAGCTAAAATCTGCCAAGAACTAAAATTGGGAAAAGGTTAAGTTTTTATTTGGTCAAGTAGTCTAATCACCCCCCCTCTAGACATACTTCCGATCCTACAAGTGGTATCAGAGCTTTGGTCTCCATTTGCTTTGATTCCCATAGCTTTTGGTGGTCATAGCCTTGGTTTCACAACCTAGGAGAGTATGGAGTCTAGTGAGGGAAATTATCACCGTAGAGGTCCTTACTTTGATGGCACTAACTTTGCTAGTTGGAAGCATAAAATGAAAATGCATATTCTTGGACATAACCCTGCCGTTTGGGCGATTGTGTGTGTTGGTTTGCAAGGTGACTTCTTCGAAGGGAAAGAACCAAACCGTGAAGCTACCGCGGATGAGTTGAAGATGCTACAATACAACGCTCAAGCTTGTGATATTCTCTTCAACGGATTGTGCCCCGAAGAATTCAGCAAAATCAGCCGTCTTGAGAATGCAAAGGAAATTTGGGATACTTTGATTGATATGCACGAAGGTACTGACTCCGTCAAGGAATCTAAATTGGATGTGCTTCAAAGTCAACTTGACAAGTTCAAAATGAAGGATGGTGAAGGTGTCGCTGAAATGTACTCTAGGCTTGCTCTCATCACAAATGAGATTGCCGGCTTAGGGAGTGAAGAGATGACCGACAGATTCATCATCAAGAAGATCCTAAGAGCCTTGGATGGAAAATATGATACCGTGTGTACATTGATCCAAATGATGCCCAATTACAAAAATCTCAAGCCAACGGAAGTCATTGGAAGAATTGTTGCTCATGAGATGTCGCTCAAGGACAAAGAGGAACTTCACAACAAATCAAGTGGTGCTTATAAAGCCTCATGTGAAGCCCCCACATCATCAAGTGAGAAACAAAACTTCAATGAAGAATTGAGCTTAATGGTGAAGAACTTCAACAAGTTCTACAAGAGTAGAAGCAAAGATAGAAGCTCCAAGTCAAGGTCCTACAATGACAAAAGATATTTTAGTCGAGAGCGAAACTGCTACAATTGTGGAAGACCCAGACACTATTCCAATGAGTGTACGGCTCCCTACAAAAGAAGAGAAGATTCTCCAAAAAGAAGAAGCAAAAGAGAGGAATCACCATCACGAGAGACAAGGAGTAGAGATGATCGTTATGAACGAAGACACTCACGGAAAAGCAAGGATTCGGAAAGGAAGGAAAAATCATCAAGGAGCTACACAAAACGAAGACATCAAGCTCATGTTGGTGAATGGGTATCCGGCTCCGACTCCGACAACCACTCCGAGAGAAGTTATCACTCCGACTCCGAATATACTCAAGATGAAGGTGTTGCCGGACTAGCACTTGTGTCAACCAACTCCTACGACATATTTGATTCACCCAATGAAGGAATTGGAAGATGCTTCATGGCCAAAGGTCCTAAGGTAACTCACCCTGAGTATGTTGATTTCAATAGTGATGAAGATGACTTGTTAGGTGATGATGATTTACTTGTTGACAACTCTAGTGATGAATACTATGATGAAACATCAATTAATCATGCTAAAACGAATGACAATGATAAGGTCAAAATTGAGGCTCTAACTAAAGAACTAAACACTCTTAAGTTAGCTCATGAAACTATCTTCTAAGAACATCGAGAACTCTTAAGGGCTCATGAGAAGTTACGCTTTAAAAAGGTCAATCTTGTGCAAGAGCATGAGCTTTCAAAGGCAATCAATGATGATCTCCGCAAGAAAAGTTATTCTTACATTGCCAAACGTTTACTCTTATCCACTTACATGCCTCAAGTCAAGTCTAGTAACAAAAACAAGAAAGATTCTTCCTCTAGTAGTAACAATGATCACGTTAAATCCAATATTGTTGCTTCTAGTAGTTCTCTTGATTCCACTAATGATTCTCTTAGCCAAGTTACACTTGAGCAAGAAAATAGCATATTGAAGGGAATCATAGAGAAAGGAGTGTACAAAAGCCTTGCCGGAAGTAAGCAATTCGAGGAGATTGTACGCAAGCAAGGAAGGCACCGGAAGAATCAAGGTGTTGGTTTTGAACGAAAGTTCAATGCCAATGGAGTTGAGTGGGAAGAAGATCAATACCCCAAGACAAAGTTTGTTCCTCAACAAGAGAAGTATGATCCAACTTCTTTCAAGGGGACACAAACTCAAGATGATCTTCCACCACAAGACTACAAGCAAAAAGGCAAGGACAAGCTTCAAGAGGAAATAGATGCATTTGAAGAAGCTCCTAAGACCTTAGTCAAGTGGATTCCCAAGACTACTTCAAGTTCCACTTTATCAAGTACGACTACAACTCCAAGGATTCCCATCAAGATGGTGTGGATCCAAAATAAGAAGAACTAGAGAGTTCTTGAGGGTGACTCCGCCAACATACTTCACTCTTATCATTTTGGCAAGAACAAGTGCAATCAACTTCCACATCTTGCACTAGTTCAAGGAGTCACAAACCCTCTTGTTGGTAAGTCAAGGGACAAGGTAATCTAAAAGCTTTCATAGACATCTTCTTGTATGTGCATCACTCTGTGTCTATGGATATACTTGCTTGTTCCTTGTGGGACTAACCCATGTAGGTATTGAAAGTGCAATTCACTCAAAAGGATAGCTCCAAGTGATCTACATCAATATTGAGCATCCACATCTTCAACATCTACATGAAGTCATCATCGACAAAACCCAAGGTTAGTTCATCCCTCTTAGGGGGGATATCACATCTAGGGGGAGCTTTACTCTAAGACTTGAGCTAAAGCAACTCTAATGATGTGAACACAACAATGCTTTATGTAAAAGTGGTAACTCCACTTGAGCTTAAACGATGAGTATGACCTATGATCAAATGTTCTCATTTGACTCCTAAGTCAATATACTCATATATAGATGACCTAGTCATCGCCAATTGCTTGATAGATGCTAGAATTGATTGTGCATGCTTTGTCACATATTTCTATTGCCATTTTATTGTGTGAGCATGCTGGTTGCATATTTTACTCATTCGAGGACATCCACTTGTTGTGTTGATTGTTTGGCTTTATCTTTTCTTTTGCCAAGTGGATGAACAAGAATGCCTAAGAACCTCCTCTAGCTATCTATGCTTTTCTCGTCTCAAACTCTATTCATGCTACATCACAAAATTGATCAAGTCAAATTCGAACCACTCTGTGTGAGGAGCACTCGGAGTCCCCGATTCGTCATAGACTTAAACTTCCAAAACCTCTTTGTGATTCTCGGTCTGACCGATACTCCATTTTCGGTCCTACCGAGATCATCAAGTTGATCTATGTTTGGAATCTCGGTGTAACCGACTTGAACTATTCGGTCACACCGAGTTGCAATAACTGTATACAGTTTTGCATCTCGGTGCCACCGAGTCGTTCCACTCGGTCACACTGACAGAGTCAGGCTATATATAGACACGGGCAAAAATCTGGAAATTTCTCCGAACCCCTTCGCCCGCGCCATAGCTCGCTCTGCCGACGTGGTCTCCGGATCATCTTCTCGCTGCCAGCAGCCTCCAGTCGCTGGTCTCCGTCGCCGTCAACGGAAATCACCTCCGCCGTTGCCGCTGTAGCGAGTCTCCGCCGAACTAGGGTATGGACTCGATCTTTGTGCTATACCCAATCCGATTCCTAGCACATTGTGATCATAATGATTCTTGCCACGTTTGATAAACTTCTATCCAGTCAAAGAACTCGTAGATTAGGTTTGATTCGAAAAATTTAGGGTTAGGTTTCCGCCGAAACCATCTCGGACCCACCGAGTTGAAAAACTCGGTCCCACCGATCTGGCCTATGCCATTGCACAAGTGAAACTCGGTCTGACCGAGTGTAACTAATCGGTGTGACCGATTTTTGAATTTTGTGAAACCCTAGCAGTCTCGGTGCCACCGAACTGTGACTCGGTCTGACCGAGATCACTAGTTTAGGTTCCAAATGCTGCTTCGGTATCACCGAGTTTAGAAATTGGTAGATCCGAAATGCTTTGTGTGGGAAACTAAAACTAAGTTTTTGAATCATTCTTTTGCAAAAATCTCTGCTTTTTGTGATGCCCATCCATTCTACCTCATCTATAAACTATTCACAGGGTCAGCAGTCAGCAGTCAGCTTGTTCAGCATGTCAGACCAGAGTGACAGTCAGAATCAGTCAGAGCAGCCTGTGCATATGAGTGAGGGCACTAGTCCCTCAAGTTCCTCAGATGAAGGCAACAGGAGCACTCCAAGCAATCTTCCAAAGGCTGCCACCAGACAGAGAAAGAAAAGAACTTCAGATTCAGAAGATGAAGACTATGTGGCACAGGAGGAGGCAACCTCCAAGAAAATCGAGCTCAAGAAAGAACATGGATCAAGGCAAAGCACCAAGCAAGGCTTGAAGGTCAAAAGACCAGCAGGCAGGAAGCCAATGCCAAAAGCCAGAGCCTCAACCAAGATTCCTGACAAAGCCACTTCTAAGTAGCCAGTTGTTGCTGTAGAGAAGAAAGAGAGGAAAAGAGGCAGATGGAGCAAGAAAGTAGATCCTATGACTGAGTTTGAACAACATTCTTCTAATGAAGAAGAAGAGGAAGAGGAAGGTGCTGCACCAGCACCCAAGGCACCCAAGCTGATGGGTGATGCCATTAGATCAGGGGGAGCTGCATCCAAGCCCAAGGAAGCCCCTAAGACAGATCCAAAGCAAAAACCCAAGAGGAATACTAGAAATATTCCAGCTGCTGAGAAGAACAAGGCCCCAGTGCCTAATGTTGCTGAAGAAGAAGAAGGACAAGTTTTGAGGAAATTGAAGCCCAAGATCCCAGACCACAATGATGCTCATCCTGTGGCTGAGGATATGAATATCAGGAGAGACTCTGGATTGAGAAAATGGAGAGCAGAAGATCCCTATGCTACCAGGAGAAGAACTGCTGTAGACTACAGGTTCCACACTAAGGAACAGCAGGACTTCTATGAGACAATCCTGTTAGACAAGAAGCCAATTGTCTGTGACATGAAATGGGTCGATTGGCAATACATAAAGGACAATGAAGAGCACTTCCCAGGAGTGCAGGACAACTTCAAGGCTTGTGGAGTAGCAGACTTTGTTGGGCAAAAGCTCACAAAGTGGAACGAGGAACTTATCATGCAGTTCTACTCCACAGCACACTTTTACCCCGATGGGAGGATTGTCTGGATGTCTGAAGGTACGAGGTACCAATCAACTGTTGCAGAATGGGCTCAACTGATCAATGCCCCAGAAGAAAGTGAAGATGACTTGGATGTCTATTCCAAGAAGAAGATGGACCACAACTCAATGATCAACATGTACAAGGAGATCCCTGACAAGGCACTTGAAACTTTCAAGTATGGATCTGTACATTATCTTCTGTCAAGATTGCCAACAATCAACTGGATCTTAAGGCACACTCTGCTACCCAAGTCTGGAGATCACAAGATGATCAGAGGCCATGCTATCAACCTGCTTCATATCTTTGATGTGCCTCAGAAGTTCAAGGTCATGAGCCTGATGATAGAGACAATCAAGAGGACAGCAGCAGACCAAAAGAGAAGCTGTGGATATGCTCCTCAGATCCAAGAACTGATCAACTCCAAGATGGGCACTGGCATATATCTTTTGGATAAGGAACATCTTCCTATTCATCCTGAGTTTGAAGACAATGAAGTTGTGATGAACATGGATGAACCATCTTCAGCCCATGCCCAAGCACAAAAGGAGAAGGCTAGAAAGGAGAAAGCTGCTAGGATGCCAACTCAAGAGGAGGCATCAGAATACTTCTTGAAGACCAAGCAAGAGCAGCTCAGTTACCTGATTGCATCCACCCTGCGCATTGAGAAAGGTTTGGCCAACCTAACTCAGAACCATGCGAGCTTAGAGAGGATCGTAGAACAGAAGTTCTATGACTTGGATATCAAGGTGACAGAGATACAAACAACAGTGGAGCAGCTCCAGGATGACATGCAGGAGAGGAGAGGGAAGACAACTACAGATGCATTCGCTAGAGTTCCACGAGCTCAGAGGTCCAGTGCAGTGCCAGTTCCTGACACAAGAGCAATCGCCTCAGCTCCAGCCGCAGCATCAACCCGACCTGCTCCAGCATCCACTT
This sequence comes from Aegilops umbellulata, assembly GCA_032464435.1. Classification (NCBI taxonomy): domain Eukaryota; kingdom Viridiplantae; phylum Streptophyta; class Magnoliopsida; order Poales; family Poaceae; genus Aegilops; species Aegilops umbellulata. The sequence continues at coordinate 43,943,948 of CP136056.1, forward strand.
CAGCTCCAACTCCATCAGCATCAACAGAAGCCTTCGTCCTTGGAGTGATCCAGACTCCACCACCTCCTGAAGATCAAGCCTGAGTGTCGATATAGCACTATGCATTTTCTAGGAACTTTTTGGTAACTTGTTGCCAAAGGGGGAGAAGATGTATAGATCATAGGCTTCGAGAGAGAGAGTGTTGCTTTTCTCTCTTGTTTTATTTGGTGTTATTTGGTGGTCTTTGGTACATTATTTGCTTTTGGTTGAGATACTTTGATATGCTTGTGAGACATTGATGATCATGTGTTTGATCATAAGCTACACTTATGCATGCTTGATATATCTTATCTATCTTTTGTGGTCATTCACCTTTGCCTTGGTGATGAGTGCATGCATTTCATTATTTATCATTTTGAGCGCCCCACCAAGATGTATGTGACATGGAAGAGTAACCCATGATTCTAACTCTTTGTGCATTTGCAGTCCAAAGCAAATTTTAAATATGCACAAATTTAGGGGGAGCTCTTACTTATCACATACTTCTCAAAGCGACGATGTAATTCATTCGTATTATCATTTGTCGAAGCTTTGATCTATATGTTGTCATCAATTACCAAAAAGGGGGAGATTGAAAGTGCAACTATCCCTAGGTGGTTTTGGTAATTCATAACAACATATAGCTCATTAAGCTAATGCAATTCCAAGACAATTATTTCAGGAAAAGCTCAATGACTGGCATGGCATGGATGGTGAAAGTGGAACCCTCAAAATGCTAAGGACAAAGGATTGGATCAAGCTCAAAAGCTCAAGACTCTTCATTTTATATTTTAGTGATCCAAGATCACATTGAGTCTATAGGAAAAGCCAATACTATCAAGGAGGGATGAGGTGTTGCTTAATGAGCCTTTTGCTCTATGTGCTTAATGATATGATCCAAATCCTCAACTACTTTTCCATATCCACATATGACTTAAACCCTAAGCCAAACTCGGTCCTACCGATTCTTTCTATCCGGCGCCACCGAGTTTCTCATATGTCATAAGCCACTGCCAAACCCTAGCAAATCGGTTCTACCGATAGGGATCTCGGTCTCACCAAGATGGGATTGCAACCTCTCTGTTTCCTTTTCGTAACGTTTCGGTCTCACCAAAAGAGCGGATCGGTCCCAACGAGATTGCAATGCAAACTCTCTGTTTCCCTTTTGTAACTTTTCGGTCTCATCGAAAGAGCAAATCGGTCCCACCGAGTTTGCCTGACCAACTCTCTAGTTAGCTAATTACCAAATCGGTCTCACCGAGTTTGTGTAATCGGTCTCACCGAGATTACGTTATGCCCAAACCCTAACCATATCGGTCCTACCGAGTTGCATGTCAGTCCCACCGAAAATCTCTAACGGTCACTAGGTTTAACGTTTCGGTCCGACCGAGTTTGTTGATTCGGTCCCACTGAGATTGGTAGATTGTGTGTAACGGTTGGATTTTAAGTGGAGGCTATATATACCCCTCCACCTCCTCTTCATTCGTGGAGAGAGCCATCAGAACACACCTACACTTCCAACTCATATGTTCTGAGAGAGAACCACCTACTCATGTGTTGAGACCAAGATATTCCATTCCTACCATATGAATCTTGATCTCTAGCCTCTCCCAAGTTGCTTTCCACTCAAATCTTCTTTCCACCAAATCCAAATCCTGTGAGAGAGAGTTGAGTGTTGGGGAGACTATCATTTGAAGCACAAGAGCAAGGAGTTCATCATCAACACACCATTTGTTACTTCTTGGAGAGTGGTGTCTCCTAGATTGGCTAGGTGTCACTTGGGAGCCTCCGACAAGATTGTGGAGTTGAACCAAGGAGTTTGTAAGGGCAAGGAGATCGCCTACTTCGTGAAGATCTACCGCTAGTGAGGCAAGTCCTTCGTGGGCGATGGCCATGGTGGGATAGACAAGGTTGCTTCTTCGTGGACCCTTCGTGGGTGGAGCCCTCCGTGGACTCGCGCAACCGTTACCCTTCGTGGGTTAAAGTCTCCACTAACGTGGATGTAGGATAGCACCACCTATCCGAACCACGGGAAAAACATCCGTGTCACCAATAGCGTTTGAATTCTCCAAACCCTTCCCTTTACATTCTTGCAAGTTGCATGCTTTACTTTCCGCTGCCTATATACTCTTTGCATGCTTGCTTGAATTGTGTGATGATTGCTTGACTTGTCCTAAAGTAGCTAAAATCTGCCAAGAACTAAAATTGGGAAAAGGTTAAGTTTTTATTTGGTCAAGTAGTCTAATCACCCCCCCTCTAGACATACTTCCGATCCTACACTTGGCGCGGAAGGCAAGCTTGGCAATCAAATATGTAGATTTCTTTCTTTGTAACCGACCTGGTATAACCCTAGATCCTCCCGGTGTCTATATAAACCGGAGGACTTAGTCCGAAGGAGGGAGATATAACCATAGGTATACATGTTAGACTTTTAGGGTTTAGCCACTACGATCTCGTGGTAGATCAACTCTTGTAATACTAATATTCATCAAGATCAATCAAGCAGGAAGTAGGGTATTACCTCCATAGAGAGGGTCCGAACCTGGGTAAACATTGTGTCCCCCGTCTCCTGTTACCATCATCCTTAGACGCACAGTTCGGGACCTCCTACCCGAGATTCGCCGATTTTGATACCTACATTGGTGCTTTCATTGAGAGTTCCACTGTGCCATCCCTAGAAGGCTCGATGACTCCTTCAATCATTAACAATGATGTTGTCCAAGGGAAAACCTTCCTCCCCGGACAAATCTTCATGTTCGGCGGCTTCGGACTGCGGGCCGACTCGCTTGGCCATCTGGAGCAGATCTATAGCTACACCCCTGGCCATCAGGTCAGATTTGGGAGCTTGAATTATGTCGCGGATATCCATGGAGACTTGATCTTTGACGGCTTTGAGACCACGGCAGCTGCTCCCTGTCCCCACGGTGAACATGACTTAGATCTGTCGCCGGTCCATACTCAGGAAATTGCACCTGTGACTACCCCGGCCCTAGATCTGGAGAAAATCGCGCCGTCCGAGGACGGGAAGCTCAACCCCGCCACGGAGGCCGCAGATTCCACGGCGTTGGAGCCGCACACAAACTTAGCGTCAGGTGACATCTGTGTCTCCGGAACCTCGGACTCGTTTCCAGCTATAAGTTCCGAACCATGTGCGTCCGCGTATGTCGAGCAAGATTGGTCATCCATCATCGAATTCAATGCCGCGGACATCTTCCGGCACTCGCCTTTAGGCGGCGTGCTCAATTCATTAAAAAACCTATCCCTAGCGGGGGACTCTCAGCCGAATTATATCCGGTTTGAAGTAGAGGGTGATGATGGAGAATTTTGTTTCCCACCCACCGCCCACTTCATAGCCACTATCGAAGACCTAACCGACACGCTTGACTATGACTCCGAAGACATTGACGGTAAGGACGACGATGCCGGAGAAGAGGAGGCCCAAAACCCGCCATTCACGGGACGATGGACGGCCACTTCCTCATATGACGTATACATGGTGGAGGCACCAAAAGATAATAGCGGCGACGACAAGGAAAACCCAGAGAAGAATGACCCTCCTAAGACACAACCAAAGCGCCGGCATCAGCGGCGCCGCTCTAAATCATGCCGCAGCAGAGATAGCAACACCGACACAGGAGACGACAACACTCCCGATGGTGCCAAAGACATAAAGGAACCCGATGAACAAGCTGCCGAACAGAACAATCGGGAAGATGGGCAAGTCAGCCCTGACGAACAGGCCATAGAAGAAGACTCGGAGGATGGCAGTTCTCATCCGCCCTCCGAGGAGGAGGTGAGCCTCGGCAACGAAGACTTCATCGTGCTTGAGGAACCTCTAGAGCAGGAGCGCTTTAAGCTTCAGCTAATAGCCACTCCGAGGAGCCTGAAAAAGAAGCAGCAGCAGCTTCAAGCTGATCAAGATCTACTCAACGACAGGTGGACCAATGTCCTGACAGCCGAGGAATATGGCCTTAAACGCGCAACCAAAAGTTACCCGAAGCGCAAATTGCTACCTTAGTTTGATGACGAGGCGCCAGAGCCCGGACCAGCATCACGCAATGCGGTTGATCGACCACCGCGCGGTTGGGATAAAACGGCAACTCGAGCCAAAATCAGACTGTCCTACCTCGCCGCAAAGGCAGGGATAAGACAGCTCGAGGCTATACATATGACCTTCGTCAATACCTGGACAGTAGAGCAGGGCATACAAGATCGATCTACGGATCGCGAGGACGTGCCTTGGCACACGGGGACGGCTATCTATTTGGACGTATCAAACCTAGTCACGCCGGGCCGAAAACCGCAGACGGACTCCATCGGAGCTACGTCGCGATGCGGCCCGATATAGAGGCGCCGCACATCCTATTTGCTTCACTAACGAAGTAATGGATCACGAATTCCCAGAAGGGTTCAAACTCGTAAACATCGAATCATACGATGGAACAACCGATCCCGCGGTTTGGATTGAGGATTTTATTCTCCACATCCACATGGCCCGCGGGGATGACCTTCACGCCATCAAATACCTCCCACTAAAGCTCAAAGGGCCAGCTCGACACTGGCTAAACAGTTTGCCTGAAAATTCCATTGGCAGCTGGGAGGACTTGGAAGAAGCTTTCCTTGACAACTTCCAAGGTACATATGTCCGGCCACCAGATGCCGATGACTTAAGTCACATAGTCCAACAGCTTGGAGAGTCATCCAGGAAATTCTGGACTAGGTTCCTAACTAAAAAGAACCAGATCGTTGACTGTCCGGATGCCAAAGCCCTAGTGGCCTTTAAACATAGCATCCGTGATGAATGGCTCGCCCGCCACCTCGGCCAGGAAAAGCCAAAATCCATGGCAGCCCTCACGGCACTCATGACCTGCTTCTGTGCGGGAGAGGATAGTTGGCTGGCCCGTAAAAAAAATACAGCAAGTGACACGGGCATCTCCGAGGCCAAAAATAGCAACGGCAAGCTCCGACGCAGCAGACACAAACGCCGAAGTAATGGCGACAACACCGATGACATGACAGTCAATGCAAGATTCAGTGGTTCCAAGTCCGGTCAGCGGAAGAAGCCATATAAAAGAAACAACCAGGGACCATCAAGCTTGGACCGCATACTCGATCGTCCGTGCCAAATCCATGGCACCCCTGATAAACCAGCCAATCACAGCAACAGAGATTGTTGGGTTTTTCAAACAGGCCGGCAAATTAAACACCGAGAACAAAGAAAAGGGATCGCAAAGCGAGGACGATGACGAGGAGCCCCGGCAACCGAACACAGTGAGACAAAAGAAATTCCCCCCAGGTCAAAACGGTGAACATGATATATGCTACACACATCCCCAAGAGGGAGTGGAAGCGCGTGCTCAGGGACGTCTATGCGATAGAGCCAGTCGCCCCAAAATTTAATCCATCGTCGTCATGCTCGATCACTTTTGATCGACGGGACCATCCGACCAGTATCCATCATGGCATTTCAGCCGCATTGGTCCTTGACCCAATAATTGACGGATTCCACCTCACGCGAGTCCTTATGGACGGCGGCAGCAGCCTGAAACTGCTCTATCAGGATACAGTGCGCAAAATGGGCATTAACCCATCGCGGATCAAGCCCAACAAGACCACCTTCAAAGGAGTCATACCAGGTGTAGAGGCCCGCTGCATGGGCTCAATTACGCTAGAGGTCGTCTTCGGATCTCCAGACAACTTCCGAAGCGAAGAGTCAATCTTCGATATCGTTCCTTTCCGCAGCGGCTATCACGCATTGCTCAGACGAACCGTATTTGCTCGATTCAATGTGGTGCCTCATTATGCTTACCTCAAGCTCAAGATGCCCGGGTCATGCGGCGTCATAACAGTTAATGGAAACACACACCGGTCCCTCCATACAGAAGAGCACACTGCTGCCTTAGCAGCAAAAGTACAGAGCGGCCTTCTGAGGCAGAACCTCAATTCGGCTGCCAAGCCCCCGGACACCATTAAGAGGGTCCAGATCATTCCGCAGCAGGACAACTCGGCTCATCAAGAGCTCGACTAGCAATTCGGCCTCCGTCCCAGTCCCAATCAAGTGACGGCATTCGTACCGCGCGTACATAACTACGCACTCAAAATACCATGGGCATAGACGGAGGCATACCTACCTTATGATCCATAGTACGGCTCGACCGCTCGCGCTCACATATACTTTCACTGTTTTTCTTTCCCCTTTTTCAAGTCCCTTTTCCGCAGGCTTTCCGTGAGGGCTTGATCCCTGATCCCGTCAAAGGATAAACACACCAAGCTGGCAAGAAGCACAAGCGTACCGGGGAATTTCTAGGTGTTTTCTTTAACGATCACTCTACCTGTTTTCAGGACCCACACGCAACTCTCCCTTGGTCATGGCATGTCAAATAGCTTGTTGCTTACCGCACTACTTGTATCAATGTGCCTTAAAGTATTATCAGATAGCAGCCGTACACTCTGGTATGTTTCACATTCGCCAGGGGCTTTATAGCGCCCATCAATACATCAACAAAGTCCGAACACTTCTTACAGTATAGTTCAGCACCCCGAATTTAGCATTATATGCATTGGCTCCGAATCATGTCTTTGGTCAATAGTTGGGTTGCCCGGCTCCTGTGCTTGCTACATTACGTTTCGCTATATCGGCTAGGGTAGTAAAGGGAGAACTACTACGATTGTGCTCTGGTTTACCCGATGGAGCACCTCAGTAGAGAAAGCCGAAAACTGACTGTCATGATGCGGCGAAAGCCGATCAGCTCTTCGGAGGTCTCAAGTCGTTGGAGATTTTTTCCGCATTATGCGAGGGATCGGTATTAACCGGATCAGGCGCTTATTGCACTCTAGTTCGGATACTAGGGGTTGCGCCAACACTTTTATTGTCAAACTCCTAAGGCTAAGTGAGGGCGCTAAAGCCGCATAGTCTGATTGCCTGGTTCGTTGCGCTAAACAACTCCTTCAATGACCATATAATTGGATAAAGAGTGTCTAGATTCCATCCCGAACACCTCCGTACTACCTACGTGGGGGCAGAAGCCGATGACTGGCCAACCCTCAAATTTCATACAACACGGCCGCACAGGAGGTAAAAAAATTTATATTACATAACAACTTTGTTTGATCATACAGGGCCGAGACAATGTGAATGTATTCATTAAAAAAATAATGTCTTTCGCACATTGCGAGACCCCTCCAGGACGTCTCCAAAGTATCGCTTGGGTGTATGGTGCCCCTTGCCCTCAGGCGGCCCCTCAGTCGCTAACTTGACAACGTCCATCTTCGCCCACCACACCTTGACATAGGCGAAGGCCAGACGCGCACGCTCGATGCAGACGGACCGCTTGACGACGTCCAACCATGGACAGGCATCCACCAGCCACTTCACAAGGCCGAAGTAACTGCTGGGTATAGCTTCGACAGGCCAGAGCCGGATTATCAAATCCTTCATGGCCAGTTCGGCCACCCTATGCAGCTCGACCAACTGTTTCAGCTGACCGGTGAAGGGCACTAGATGTTCTGGCGCAAGTTACTGCGACCAGAACAGCTTCTCCATTGAGCTCCCTTCTTCGACTCTGAAGAACCCCGCAGCGTCTGACACGCTGCATGGCAAGTCCGCAAAAGCCCCTGGAGAACTCCGAATCCAGGTTAGTAAAAGATACTTCCTCTTTACATTCTTGCTTTGCATACCAAATGCCTTACCCGCCGCGATCTTCCTGGCCTCCTGGATCTCCTGGAGGGCGCCCTGGGCCTCATTCTGGGCCGTCTTTGCGCTCTGTCGATCCTTGGAGAGTTCGGTCTCTTGAGTCGACGCATTGCGCTCCAAGGCCTCGCATTTCCTTACCGCGTCCTATGGAGCTCTTGCTGGACCTCGTTGACCCGAGCCTTGAGCTTCTTACGGGCGGCCTACTCCTTGACAGCCTTCTCCTCGGCTTCGGCCAGGGCCTTTCTGAGGGCCTCGACCTCGGTCGTTGCTTCTATACATATCATGACACTTCTGTCAATATACATCATTTTACTCTTTTTGAATATATAACGCGTTATCGCATACCTTGTTTTTCTTGGAGCTGCCTCCTCACCTTGCCGAGCTCCTCCTCGGCCCGCTCCAGTCTCTGCTTCAGTCCAGACACTTCGGTAGTATGCGAGGCCGTGGCTTCAACAGCGACGCCTGCGTATTCATTTCAGACACATTTAGTTACTTTCCTGCATTATGGGATTGATCCTCTGTCCGGCTTTTCATTCCGAACACCAGATAGTGTCTCAAGGGCTACTGTCTGTATTGGGATCTTCTCTTTTTCCGTCGCTTACCTCAAAACCTGTCAGCAGGCTGCTGCAGGCTTTGGTTTAGTCCGCTCTTGGCGGACTGAACCCTTTCGATTACCGTGCCCATAAGAACACGGTGCTCATCCACAATGGAAGCGCCTCGCAGCGCTTCCAGCAGATTATCCGGTGCCCCTGGTTGGACAGGGGTCACCGGCGGAGTCAACATACCCCCTTCTTTTGAAGGAGGTTGCATGCCGGATTCCGGAGCCGTATCGGTCTCCGAAATCGAGTTCGGCTGAGGGCCGAATTGAATACGGCCCTCATCACCAGTCTCCATGGGGATTGGCTCCCCGTGGTGTCCGGCGACGGAGGCTTCGCCTTCTGGCGCCTCCTGAACCTTTGCCCGGCCTGGGAAAGTCCTTCGGGACAGCACCTCTGCGTCGTCCTTGGCCTTGGGGGAGTGAGCGGTCGGCGGCGACTCGCTGGCCATCGCCTTTGAATCCAGTGAGCCTCCTGACGAGGATCGCTGGGAGCTGTCGTGGGCCGGACTGCAATAGCATAACTAATCATATCAATACAATGAAGAGAAAAGGCTGGATCTATGGGTATGTGTGAGTCTTAGCACTTACGATGCAGCGCGAGGCTTAGTGCGGGAGCGTCGCTTCGGACTGCTGTCGACATCCCACGCGGAGTTATCCGCGAGGGAGCCCTTCCCCTTCTTGGACGTCTCCGCCTCCAGGTTCGCGGAGGCTGCCCTTTTCTTCTTTCCCTCATCAAGGGGATGGTTGTTCTCCTCCTCCTCTTCCTCGTCGTTGTCCTCGGCGGCGGAGGAAAGGGTCGCTTCGTCTTCGGACGTCAGGTCCGAGGCACCCTTGCGACCGGGGCCACCCTTGCCCCCCTTGGCCTTCTTTTCCGGTGGCCTATAGGGTGCTGGAACCAGCATCTTCGCCAGGAGCGGGATGGCTGGCTCTTCGGGCAGCAGAGTCGAACTATGGATCCGCTTCGCTCTCTTCGTTCATGCCTGAAAAAATGCAGCAAAGGTTAGGCACCCTCCTTGAACAAACAAGTAGAAGGTACACCTTAAGAACTCACCTCATTGGCGGGATGGGTGTGATCATGCCCCCGATCTGAATCTAGGACCAGCACTCGTTGCCCTTGAAGAGAAACTTCCAGGCATCTTCGTGAGTAGTTCCGAAGAGCCCTCGCAGGGTCTGGTGCTTCTCCGGATCGAATTCCCATAAAGGGAAGCTTCGGCGTTGGCAGGGGAGAATCCGGCGAACCAGCATCACCTGGATCGCGTCGACGAGCTTGACGTTTTTATCCACCATGCTCTGAATACGCGTTTGTAGCGCTATCAACTCGTCTGACGCAGACCAGTTGGGGCCCTTCTCCGTCCAGGAGGTGAGTCGCATGGGAGCTCTGGCCTTAAACTCGGGAGCCGCCGCCCAAGTGGCGCCGCGTGGCTCTGTGATGTAGAACCACTTCTTCTGCCACTCCTTGATAGTCTCCATGAAAGTGCCTGTAGGCCAAGTGACGTTGGGCATCTTGCTCACCATGGCGCCTCCGCACTCCGCGTGCTGGCCATCCACCACCTTCGGCTTCACATTGAAGACCTTGAGCCATAGGCCGAAGTGGGGATGGATGCGGAGGAAGGCCTCGCATACGACAATAAATGCTGAGATGTTGAGGAAGGAGTTTGGGGATGGTTCATGGAAATCTAGCCCGTAATTACATTAGTCTACGGACAAAAGGGTGAAGTGGAAACCCCAATTCGCGGACGAAGTGAGGGATGAAAACTACCCTCTCAGTAGGCTTCGGGGTGTGGATGACTTGCCCCTTGGAGGGCAAACGGTGGGCGATTCCTTTCGCCAGGTACCCGGCCGCCCGAAGCTGGGTGATATCCTTCTCCTTGATGGAGGAGACCATCCACTTGCCTTGGCCTCCGGATCTGGAGATGATCGAGTGCTTCCTTGATATGGAGAAGATGGGAACTTAGGTGCTGGAGCTCGAGAATGGGAAAGGAGGCGTGGGTGAAGAAAGGGGATTCTTATCTCCTTATAAAGGCAGTGAATGTTGAACGCCTCCCAACTCGCCCTAAAACTTGCCTATTCCCAAGGGTTGTGTAAACGGCACGGTTGGGTTACCCACGCCCGTATTGATGAGAATCCCGCAATTAGGGGACATGATCTCTGCTTCGACAAGATGTGCCAATGGCAACCGTGTCTTGAAACATGGAGCGACGGACGGAAAATGGTTTGAAATTATGACCGGACAGGCGTGATGTCATCTCGCAAAAAGTTGTCAGCAGATGGGACTCGTGAAATATTAAACTCTCTACGACTGTGTGTGTGGTATTTGTGTTGCAGATTCGGACACGTTCGTTGCGTTCGAAGACTATCTTGGAGTACTCGGGAAGGAGAACCCGCCTTGCAATGCCGAAGACAATCTGCACGTCGGACACCTCGTCATTGAAGCCTGGTTCAGGGGCTACTGAGGGAGTCCTGGACTAAGGGGTCCTCGGGCATCCGGCCTGTTAGCCATGGGCCGGACTGATGGGCTATGAATATACAAAGACCAAAGACTTTACCCGTGTCCGGATGGGACTCTCCTTGGCGTGGAAGGCAAGCTTAGCGATCAAATATGTAGATTTCTTTCTTTGTAACTGTCCTGTCATAAGCCTAGATCCTCCCGGTGTCTATATAAACCGGAGGACTTAGTCCGGAGGAGGGAGATATAACCATAGTCATACAGGTTAGACTTTTATTGTTTAACCACTACGATCTCGTGGTAGATCAACTCTTGTAATAATCATATTCATCAAGATCAATCAAGCAGGAAGTAAGGTATTACCTCCATAGAGAGGGCCCGAACCTGGGTAAACATTGTGTCCCCCGTCTCCTGTTACCATCATCCTTAGACGCACAGTTCGGGACCCCCTACCCGAGATCCGCTAGTTTTGACACCGACACTCGTTCCCGCAACTTGCGGTGTGCGCGCGTCTTGACGAGGCGCGGCGAAGCGGGCGACAGAGCAGGAGCACGTGTATAACTCCTCTTCCCAAGCTCCCAATGTCATATGGTAGAGCGACTCTTATAAAATGGTCTCGCTCTTACTACTGTAACAATTTGATACTAAACTTTTCACCACTTGCCATGAATCTAAATGGGTCATAGAGATTAATCAGGGATTATTGTTTTATATGGCGAGAGCCCATCAATAATCAAAAGAACTTATCTTCGTTTCATATTGTCATCGAGAAAAAGGCCAATCAACTTCAGAATGGACACCAATAACTGGTCACTAACTATAAGGTAAATGATGAATCAATATCACACACCGACCATCTATGATGGCCTGTCTATGATAAACTTCTGTCTGTATTGGGCGTTGCCGAGGATGCCCAGGAGTTGTTGGTTGTCACCGTGTAGTCCTTAGGTTTTTTTCCAGTGACATTGTCGTGTCCTAACTGATGTATGTTGTCCGTTTTTTATAAGTTCTACTTTCTTTAAGGGATTCCTTTCCATCAATGCATCATTCAGTTGTGTACTTATGATTTATGCTTTTTCTATAAAACGAGGCAAATCTTGTTTTGCAATCTTCATGAGATGGAAGAACTTTATCACTGGACGTTCTGTTTTGTACTGGTCAGTGTTAACAACCTTGCTCAGTCGCGAGAGGCTCTAATGCATCATGCGTGGCCCGTTAGTATTGATCCTTATCACTTACTTCAGGCCAGGCGCCGGTCAGTGATGAGCAGTCAATAGTAATTTGTTCTGTAGTAGTTTATGTTGGGGAACGTAGCATGCAATTTCAAAATATTCCTATGATCACGCAAGATCTATCTAGGCGATGCATAGCAACAAGAGGGGGAGAGTATGTACATGTACCCTCGTAGACTGAAAGCGGAAGCGTTTACTTAACGCAGTTGATGTAGTCGAACGTCTTCTCAATTCAACCGATCAAGTACCGAACATACGGCACCTCCGAGTTCTGCACACTTCAGCTCGATGACGTCCCTCGAACTCTTGATCCAGTAAAGTGTCAATGGAGAGTTTCGTCAGCACGACGGCATGGTGACGGTGATGGTGAAGTGATCCGCGCAGGGCTTCGCCTAAGCACTACGACAATATGACCGGAGGAGCAAACTGTGGAGGGGGGCGTTGCACATGGCTTGGAATAACTGATGTGTGTTAGAGGCCCCAGCCCCCGTATATAAAGCAGGGAGAGGGGAGGAGGCCGGCCTAGGAGCTCCCTGATACGTCCATTCTGCGTCATGCTTTTATATCGATATTTATTGCATTATGGGCTGGTATTACACATTATGTCACAATACTTATGCTTATTCTTTTACAAGGTTTACGTAAGGAGAGAGTATGCCGGCAGCTGGAATTCTGGGCTGGAAAAGGAGCAAATATTAGAGACCTATTCTGCACAACTCTAAAAGTCCTGAAACTCCACGGAAGTTATTTCCAGAATATATAAAAAATACTAAGCGGAAGAAATACGTCAGGGGGCCATCACCTGTCCACGAGGGTGGGGGCGCGCCCTACCCCCCAGGGCGCGCCCCCTACCTCGTGGGCCCCCTGTTGGCTCTCCGGTGGCCATCTTCTACTATATGAAGTCTTTCGTCCAGGAAAAAATCATAAGCAACCTTTCGGGATGAGACTCCGCCGCCACGAGGCGGATCCTTGGCGGAACCAATCTAGGGCTCTGGCAGAGCTGTTATGCCAGGGACACTTCCCTCCGGGAGGGGGAAATCATCGCCATCGTCATCGCCAACGCTCCTCTCATCAGGAGAGGGCAATCTCCCTCAACATCTTCACCTGCACCATCTCCTCTCAAAACCGTAGTTCATCTCTTGTATCCAATTCTTGTCTCCAAGTCCGGGATTGGTACTAGTAGGTTGCTAGTAGTGTTAATTACTCCTTGTAGTTGATGCTGGTTGGTTTATTTGGTGGAAGATCATATGTTCAGATCCTATACGCATATTAATACCCCTCTGATTATGAACATGAATATGCTTTGTGAGTAGTTACGTTTGTTCCTGAGGACATGGGAGAAGTCTTGCTATTAGTAGTCATGTGAATTTGGTATTCGTTCAATATTTTGATGAGATGTATGTTGTCTATCCTCTAGTGGTGTTATGTGAACGTCGACTACATAACACTTCACCATTATTTGGGCCTAGAGGAGGGCATTGGGAAGTAATAAGTAGATGATGGGTTGCTACAGTGACAGAAGCTTAAACCCTAGTTTATGTGTTGCTTCGTAAGGGGCTGATTTGGATCCATATGTTTCATACTATGGTTAGGTTTACCTTAATACTTTTGTTGTAGTTGCGGATGCTTGCAATAGAGGTTAATCATAAGTGGGATGCTTGTTCAAGTGAGAACAGCACCCAAGCACCGGTCCACTCACATATCAAATTATCAAAGTACCGAACGCGAATCATATGAATGTGATGGAAACTAGCTTGATGATATTCCCATGTGTCCTCGGGAGCGCTTTTCTCTATATAAGAGTTTGTCCAGGCTTGTCCTTTGCTAAAAAAAGGATTGGGCCACCTTGCTGCACTTTATTTACTTTTGCTACTTGTTGCTCATTACCAATTATCTTATCACAAAACTATCTGTTACCACTTATTTCAATACTTGCAGAGAATACCTTGCTGAAAACCGCTTATCATTTCCTTCTGCTCCTCGTTGGGTTCGACACTCTTACTTATCGAAAGGGATACGATAGATCCCCTATACTTGTGGGTCATCAAGACTCTTTTCTAGCGCCGTTGCCGGGGAGTGAAGCTCCTTTGGTAGGTGGAATTTGGTAAGGATAACTTTATATAGTGTGCTGAAATTTACTGTCACTTGTTACTATGGAAAGTAATCCTCCGAGGGGCTTGTACGGGGTATCTTCACCTTGACCAGTAGAGCAAAGAGTTGCTCCTCAACCGACTGAACCTACTGAAATTTAAAATGTTCCCTTTGAAGTTCCTTCGGCTATGTTAGAAAAACTGCTAGCTAATCCTTTTGCAAGAGATGGAACAAAGCATCCTGATGAGCACCTAATCTATGTGGATGAAGTTTGTGGATTACTTAAGCTTGCAGGTATACCCGATGATGTTATTAAGAAGAAGGTCTTCCCTTTATCTTTGAAGGGAGATGCATCGACATGGTATAGGCTATGTGATGATACGGGATCATGGAACTATAAACGATTGAAATTGGAATTTCATCAGAAGTTTTATCCTATGCATCTTGTTCATCGTGATCGCAATTATATATATAATTTTTGGCCTCGCAAAGGAGAAAGCATCGCTCAAGCTTGGGGGAGGCTTAAATCAATGTTATATTCATGCCCCAATCATGAGCTCTCAAGAGAAATAATTATTCAAAGTTTTTATGCTCGGCTTTCTGATAACAATCGCACCATGCTCGATACTTCTTGTGCTGGATCTTTTATGATGAAGACTATTGAATTCAAATGGAACTTATTGGATAGAATTAAACGCAACTCTGAAGATTGGGATCTCGACAAAGGTAAGGAGTTAGGTATGACACCTAAGTTTGATTGTGTTAAATCTTTTATGGATACCGATGTTTTCCATAAATTTAGCACTAAATATGGACTTGACTCTGAGATAGTAGCTTCTTTCTGTGAATCTTTTGCTACTTATGTTGATCTCCCCTAGGAGAAGTGGTTTAAATATCATACTCCCATAGAAGTAAAAGTAGCTGCACCTACTAAAGTTGAAGAAAAGAATGTTACTTATAATGATCCTGTTGTTCCTACTTCTTATGTTGAGAAACCACCGTTCCCTGTTAGAATAAAGGATCATGCTAAAGCTTCAACTTTGGTTCGTAAAAGTAATATTAGGACTTATACACCTCCTAAGCAAATTAAAGTTGAACCTAATATTGCTATTGTTAAAGATCAATTGTATGATAACATTGATGGGCATGTTATTTATTTCTGCGAGGAAACTGCTAGAATTGCTAAACCTTGTGCTAAAGATAAACATAGACCTGTGGTAGGCATGCCTGTTATTCCTGTTAAAATAGGAGATCATTGTTATCATGGCTTATGTGATATGGGTGCTAGTGCTAGTGCTATACCTCATGACTTATACAAAGAAATTATGGATGATATTGCACCTGCTGAGATAGAAGATATTGATGTTACCATTAAGCTTGCCAATAGAGATACCATATCACCCATTGGAATTGTTAGAGATGTTGAAGGCTTGTGTGGGAAAACTAAATATCCTGCTGATTTTCTTGTTCTCGGTTCCCCACAAGAAGCTTTTGTCCCATTATATTTGGTAGACCCTTCTTGAACACTGTTAATGCTAAGATAGACTAAGAAAAGGATGTTGTTACTATTGGTTTGGGTGTATGTCTCATGAGTTTAATTTCTCTAAATTTAGTAGACAACACCATGAAGAGGAATTACCTAGTAAGGATGAAATTATTGGTCTTGCTTCTATTGTTGTACCTCCTAGTGATCCTTTAGAACAATATTTGCTAGAACATGAAAATGATATGTTTATGAATGAAAGAAGGGAAATAGATGAAGTCTTCTTTAAACAGGAACCTATCCTGAAACACAATTTGCCCATTGAAATCCTAGGGGATCCTCCTCCACCCA
Source organism: Aegilops umbellulata (assembly GCA_032464435.1). NCBI lineage: Eukaryota > Viridiplantae > Streptophyta > Magnoliopsida > Poales > Poaceae > Aegilops > Aegilops umbellulata. The sequence goes on from CP136056.1 coordinate 43,959,860, forward strand.
AGGGTGATCCCGTGTTTGAGCTTAAACCGTTGCCTGATACTCTTAAATATGCTTATCTTGATGAAAAAAAGATATATCCTGTTATTATTAGTGCTAACCTTTCAGAGCATGAAGAAGAGAGATTATTGAAAACTCTGAAGAAGCACTATGCTGCTATTGGATATACTATTGATGATCTTAAAGGAATTAGTCCTACTCTATGTCAGCATAAAATAAATTTGGAAGAAGATGCCAAACCAGTTCGTGATCATCAACGACGTCTGAATCCTAAAATGAAAGAAGTCGTAAGAAAGGAAATACTAAAGTTCCTTGAGGCAGGTATAATTTATCCCGTTGCTGATAGTCAGTGGGTAAGTCCTGTCCATTGTGTCCCTAAGAAGGGAGGTATTACTGTCGTTCCTAATGATAAAGATGAATTGATTCCGCAAAGAATTATTACAGGTTATAGGATGGTAATTGATTTCCACAAATTAAATAAAGCTACTAAAAAGATCATTACCCCTTACCTTTTATCGATCAAATGCAAGAAAGATTATCCAAACGTACACATTTTGCTTTCTAGATGGTTATTCTGGTTTCTCTCAAATACCTGTGTCAGCCAACGATCAATCAAAGACTACTTTTACTTGCCCTTTTGGTACTTTTGCTTATAGATGTATGCCTTTTGGTTTATGTAATGCACCTGCTACCTTTCAAAGATGCATGATGGCTATATTCTCTGACTTTTGTGAAAAGATTTGTGAGGTGTTCATGGACTTCCGTCTATGGATCCTCTTTTGATGATTGCTTGAGCAACCTTGATCGAGTTTTGCAGAGATGTGAAGAAACTAACCTTGTCTTGAATTGGGAGAAGTGCCACTTTATGGTTAATGAAGGTATTGTCTTGGGGCATAAAGTTTCTAGAAGAGGTATTGAAGTTGATAAAGCCAAGGTTGATGCTATTGAAAAGATGCCATGTCCCAAGGACATCAAAGGTATAAGAAGTTTCCTTGGTCACGCTGGATTTTATAGGAGGTTCATTAAGGACTTCTCAAAAATTTCACGGCCTCTGACTAATTTATTATGAAAAGATATACCATTTGTTTTTTATGATGATTGTGTAGAAGCATTTGAAATACTTAAGAAAGCATTGATCTCTACACCTATTGTTCAGCCACCTGATTGGAATTTACCCTTTGAAATTATGTGTGATGCTAGTGATTATGTTGTAGGTGCTGTCTAGGGAAAAGAGTTGATAAGAAACTAAATGTTATTCAATATGCTAGTAAGACTCTAGACAATGCTCAAAGAAATTATGCTACTACTGAAAAAGAATTCTTAGCAGTTGTATTTGCTTGTGATAAGTTCAGACCTTATATTGTTGATTCTAAAGTAACTATTCACACTGATCATGCCGCTATTAAATATCTTATGGAAAAGAAAGATGCTAAACCTAGACTTATTAGATGGGTTCTCTTGCTACAAGAATTTAATTTGCATATTGTTGATAGAAAGGGAGCTGAGGACCCCGTTGCAGACAACTTGTCTAGGGTAGAAAATGTTCTTGATGACCCACTAGCTATTGATGTTAGCTTTCCTGATGAACAATTAAATGTCGTAAATGCTTCTCGTACTGCTCCATGGTATGTTGATTATGCTAACTATATTGTTGCTAAATTTATACCACCTAGTTTCACATACCAACAAAAGAAAAAGTTTTTCTATGATTTGAGGCATTACTTTTGGGATGACCCACATCTTTATAAAGAAGGAGTAGATGGTGTTATTAGACGTTGTGTACCTGAGCATGAACATGAACAGATCCTACACAAGTGTCACTCCGAAGCTTATGGAGGACACCACGCTGGAGATAGAACTACACATAAGGTATTGCAATCTGGTTTTATTGGCCTACGCTCTTCAAGGATGCCCGTAAGTTTGTCCTTTCTTGTGATGAATGTCAAAGAATTGGTAATATTAGTAGACGTCAAGAAATTCCTATGAACTATTCACTTGTTATTGAACCATTCGATGTTTGGGGCTTTGATTATATGGGACCTTTTCTTGCCTCTAATGGATATACATATATTTTAGTTGCTGTTGATTACGTTACTAAGTGGGTAGAAGCTATTTCAACTAGTAGTGCTGATCACAACACTTCTATTAAAATGCTTAAAGAAGTTATTTTTCCGAGGTTTGGAGTCCCTAGATATTTAATGACTGATGGTGGTTCACAGTTTATTCATGGTGCTTTCCATAAAATGCTTGCTAAGTATGATGTTAATCATAGAATTGCATCTCCTTATCACCCGCAGTCTAGTGGTCAAGTAGAATTGAGTAATAGAGAGCTCAAATTAATTTTGCAAAAGACTGTCAATAGGTCTAGAAAGAATTGGTCCAAGAAACTTGATGATGCATTATGGGCCTATAGAACTGCATATAAAAATCATATGGGTATGTCTCCGTATAAAATGGTTTATGGAAAAGCATGTCACTTACCTCTCGAACTAGAACATAAGGCTTATTGGGCTATTAAAGAACTCAACTATGATTTCAAACTTGCCGGTGAGAAGAGGTTATTTGACATTAGCTCACTTGATGAATGGAAAACCCAAGCTTATGAAAATGCCAAGTTGTTTAAAGAAAAAGTTAAAAGATGGCATGATAAAAGGATACAAAAGCGTGAGTTTAACGTAGGTGATTATGTATTGCTATACAACTCTCGTTTAAGATTTTTTGCAGGAAAACTTCTCTCTAAACGGGAAGGTCCTTACGTTATCGAGGAGGTCTATCGTTCCGGTGCCATAAAAATCAACAACTTCGAAGGCACAAATCCGAAGGTGGTGAACGGTCAAAGAATTAAACATTATATCTCAGGTAATCCTATAAATGTTGAAACCAATGTTATTGAAACCGTAACCCCGGAGGAATACATAAGGGACACTTTCCGGAATGTTTCAGACTCCGAAAAGGAATAGGTATGTGGTACGGTAAGTAAACCGACTCCAAAACAGTTTTTATGGCAATATTTCTCCGTTTTGGAATATTTAGAAAAATAGAAAAATAAGAAGTAGTCCGGGAAGGACACGAGGGCTCCACGAGGGTGGAGGGCGCGCCTAGGGCGCGCCCCCTACCTTGTGGGCACCTCGTGTGCTATCCGGACTACATTTTCTTGCATGATACGTATTTTGGTCGTTAAAAATTCATTATATAATCTCCCGAAGGTTTTGACTACTGTGTTATGCAATTGTCCTCTATTCTTGTTTCGAGCTGTTTTCTGTCAGGGTTGTCAAGGCCAGGCATCATGTCGTCCCCTTCCTCCAACAATGGTGACAACGATGCTTGGCTAATGAAGATAGAACTGAAGAGGGAAGAGCCCATGGAGATCCACAAGGATGAAGGGATCAAGAAGGCCACGGAGGATCAAGCTCGTGAAGACAACCTTCAACTTGATCACAATATTCTTACCCCAACTGAGATCAAAGCTTTCAAGATGATTGAGTTAGCTCGTATATAGAACAAGTATCTCACACGTGAAAATATTTTGTTGAAGGAGCATATCATTGCACTCAAGGGCATTATCCGCAAGCTGGAGGACCTCTTACGCTCGATGTGCGACTATCCATCATCACCTCCACCTTCGTCACTAGCAAAGGAGATATAATCACATGGGTATGGGCACTCCCCTTGGCAACTACCAAGCTTGGGGGAGGTGCCCCGGTATCGTATCACCATCACACTCCTATCTTTACCGTTTTTCTTAGTTCGATCCTATTAGTAGTATCTTGATCTAGTAGAATAAAGTTTTTGGTATGATCTAGTTTTGAGTTTTGCTTTATGATCTCTCTAAGTAATCGAGTCCGTGAGTTATATAATAAAGATTAGTGTTGAGTCAAGGGCTTTATTACTTTGCCATGATCTTGAGTGAATAAAAGAAAAGAGAAAAGAACAAAAAGAAACAAAGAGATCATATTGATCTTATTGAGAGTAATAACTTCACATAGAAAGAGTATGATGATTAAAATTTGTTGAGAGTTGACAAGCATAGCTTTGGTCATCATTGCAATTAATAGGAAGTAATAAAGAAAGAGAGGTTTCACATATAAATATACTACCCTGGACATCTTTTATGATTGTGAGCATTCATTAAAATATGACATGCTAAAGAGTTGATGTTGGACAAGGAAGATAAACATGTTGAGCTTGCCTTTCCCCTCATGCTAGCCAAATTCTTAGCACCAAGTGGAGATACTACTTGTGCTTCCAAATACCCTTAAACCAGTTTTGCCATGAGAGTCCACCATATCTACCTATGGATTGAGTAAGATCCTTCAAGTAAGTTGTCATCGGTGCAAGCAATAAAAATTGCTCTTTAACATGTATGATTGATTCGTGTGGAGGAAATAAGCTTTATACGATCTTGTGATGTGGAAGAAATAAAAGCGACGGACTACATAATAAAGGTTCATATCACAAGTGGCAATATAAAGTGACGTTCTTTCGCATTAAGATTTTGTGCATCCAACCCTGAAAGCGCATGGCAACCTCTGCTTCCCTCTGCGAAGGGCCTATCTGTTACTATTATCTTCTACCTTATGCAAGAGTCATGGTGATCTTCACCTTTCCTTTTTACATTTTATCCTTTGGCAAGCACAGCGTGTTGGAAAGATCCTGATAGATATATCTAATTGGATGTAGGGGAGCATGAGTTATTATTGTTGACATTGCCCTTGAGGTAAAAGGTTGGGAGGCGAAACTATAAGCCCCTATCTTTCTCTGTGTCCGATTAAAACTCCATAACCACAAGTATTGCGTGAGTGTTAGCAATTATGAAAGACTAAATGATAGTTGAGTATGTGGACTTTCTAGAGAGCTCTGACATAGACTCCTTTTGATGTTATGATAAATTGCAATTGCTTCAATGACTGAGATTATAGTTTGTTAGTTCTCAATAAATTTTCTGATTCGTACTTTTGCATTGTGAATATATTATTACTTGAGCATAAGAAATCATATGACAATATTCATATATGTTGCTATTATGAGAATAATGATGATGCCCTCATGTCCGTATTATGTTTTATCGACACCTCTACCTCTAAACATGTGGACATATTTATCGTTATCGGCTTTCGCTTGAGTACAAGCGAGGTCTAAGCTTGGGGGAGTTGATACGTCCATTTTGCATCATGCTTTTATATCGATGTTTATTGAATTATGGGATGATATTACACATTATGTCACAATACTTATGCCTATTCTCTCTTATTTTACAAGGTTTACATAAGGAGGGAGAATGCTGGCAGCTGGAATTCTGGGCTGGAAAATGATCAAATATTAGTGACCTATTCTGCACAACTCCAAAAGTCCTGAAACTCCACGGAAGTTATTTTCAGAATATATAAAAAATACTAAGCGGAAGAAATACGTCAGGGGGCCACCACCTGTCCATGAGGGTGGGGGCGCGCCCTACCCCCAGGGCACACCCCTGCCTCGTGGGCCCCCTGTTGGCTCTCCGGTGGCCATCTTCTGCTATATGAAGTCTTTCGTCCAGGAAAAAAATCATAAGCAACCTTTCGGGATGAGACTCCGCCGCCATGAGGCGGAACCAATCTAGGGCTCCGGCAAAGCTGTTCTGCTGGGGACACTTCCCTCCGTGAGGGGGAAATCATCGCCATCGTCATCAACAACACTCCTCTCATCAGGAGAGGGCAATCTCCATCAACATCTTCACCAGCACCATCTCCTCTCAAAACCCTAGTTCATCTCTTGTATCCAATTCTTGTCTCCAGATCCGGGATTGGTACTAGTAGGTTGCTAGTAGTTTTAATTACTCCTTGTAGTTGATGCTAGTTGGTTTATTTGGTGGAAGATCATATGTGCAGATCCTATACACATATTAATACCCCTCTGATTATGAACATGAATATGCTTTGTGAGTAGTTACGTTTGTTCCTTAGGACATGGGAAAAGTCTTGCTATTAGTAGTCATGTGAATTTGGTATTCATTCAATATTTTGATGAGATGTATGTTGTCTATCCTCTAGTGGTGTTATGTGAACATCGACTACATAACACTTCACCATTATTTGGGCCTAGAGGATGCCATTGGGAAGTAGTAAGTAGATGATGGGTTTCTAGGGTGACAGAAGCTTAAACCCTAGTTTATGCGTTGCTTCGTAAGGGGCTGATTTGGATCCATATGTTTCATGCCATGGTTAGGTTTACCTTAATACTTTTGTCGTAGTTGCGGATGCTTGCAATAGAGGTTAATCATAAGTGGGATGTTTGTTCAAGTAAGAACAACACCCAAGCACCGGTCCACCCACATATCAAATTATCAAAGTACCGAACGCGAATCATATGAACGTGATGAAAACTAGCTTGACGATATTCCCATGTGTCCTCGGGAGCGCTTTTCTCTATATAAGAGTTTGTCCAGGCTTGTCCTTTGCTACAAAAAGGATTGGGCCACCTTGCTACACTTTATTTACTTTTGTTACTTGTTGCTCGTTACTAATTATCTTATCACAAAACTATCTGTGACCACTTATTTCAGTACTTGCAGAGAATACCTTGCTGAAAACCGCTTATCATTTCCTTCTGCTCCTCGTTGGGTTCGACACTCTTACTTATCAAAAGGACTATGATAGATCCCCTATACTTGTGGGTCATCACGCCCCAAGTGGGAGGGGTCTCACTTGGGCTCCTAGTCCAATTTGCCCCCCTTTCCTTTTATCGGAAGGGGAAAGGGGAAAGGAGAGAGAGGAGGAGAAGGATATTAATGGGGGGCGCCGACCCTCCCCTTGTCAAAATTGGACTCCTCCTTTGGGGGGCGCCACCCCTTGTGGGCTGGCTTGCCTCCCTCCTATGGCCATATGGCCCATATCCCCCTCATACTCCGATATGTACCCGATACATTCCGAAACACTTCCGGTGTCTGAATACTATCGTCCAATATATCAATCTTTACCTCTCGACCATTTCGAGACTCCTTGTCATGTTCGTGATCTCAACCGGGACTCAGAACAATCTTCGGTCACCAAAACACATAACTCATAATACATATCGTCATCGAACGTTAAGCGTGCGGACCCTATCGGATCGAGAACTATGTAGACATGACCGAGACACCTCTCTAGTCAATAACCAATAGCGGAACTTGGATGCTCATACTGGTGCCTACATATTCTACGAAGATCTTTATCGGTCAAACCGTAATGACAACATATGTCATTCCCTTTGTCATCGGTATGTTACTTGCCCGAGATTCGATCGTTGGTATCTTCATACCTAGTTCAATCTCGTTACTGGCAAGTCTCTTTACTCGTTCCGTAATGCATCATCCCGCAACTAACTCATTAGTCACATTGCTTGCAAGGCTTATCATGATGTGCATTACCGAGAGGGCTGAGAGATACCTCTCCGATACTTAGAGTGACAAATCCTAATCTCGATCTATGCCAACCCAAAAAACAGCTTCGGAGATACCTATAGAGCATCTTTATAATCACCCAGTTACGTTGTGACGTTTGATAGCACACAAGGTATTCCTCCGGTATTCGGGAGTTGCATAATCTCATAGTAAAAGGAATATGTATAAGTCATGAAGAAAGCAATACCAATAAAACTTAATGATCATTATGATAATCTAACGGATAGGTCTTGTCCGTCACATCCTCCTCCTAATGATGTGATCCCATTCATCAAATGACAACACATATCTATGGTTAGGAAACTTAACCATCTTTGATTTACGAGCTAGTCTAGTAGAGGCATACTAGGGACACTGTGTTTTGTCTATATATTCACACATGTGTCAAGTTTCCGGCTAATACAATTGTAGCATGAATAATAAACATTTATCATGATATAAGGAAATATAAATAACAACTTTATTATTGCCTCTAGGGCATATTTCCTTCAGTCTCCCACTTGCACTAGAGTCAATCATCTAGATTACATTGTAATGATTCTAACACCCATGGAGTCTTGGTGTTGATCATATTTTTCTTGTGGAAGATGCTTAGTCAACGGGTCTGCCACATTTAGATCCGTATTTATTTTGAAAATCTCTATGTCTCCCTCCTTGACTTGATCACGGATGGGGTTGAAGCGTCTCTTGATGTGTTTGGTTCTCTTGTGAAATCTGGATTCCTTCACTAAGGCAATTGCTCTAGTATTGTCACAAAAGATTTTCATTGGACCCGATGCACTAGGTATTACACCTAGAACGGATATGAACTCCTTCATCCAGACTCCTTCATTTTCTACTTCCGAAGCAGCTATGTACTCCGCTTCACACATAGATCTCGCCATGATGCTTTGCTTGGAACTGCACCAACTAACAGCTCCACCATTCAATATAAATATGTATCTGGTTTGCGACTTAGAGTCATCCGGATCAGTGTCAAAGCTAGAATCGACGTAATCATTTACGATGAGCTCTTCGTCACCCCCATAAACGAGAAATATATCCTTAGTCCTTTTCAGGTACTTCAGGATGTTCTTGACCGCTGTCCAGTGATCCACTCTTGGAATACTTTGGTATCTCCCTGCTAAACTTATAGCAAGGCACACATCAGGTCTGGTACACAACATTGCATACATGATAGAACCTATGGCTGAGGAATAGGGAATGACTTTCATTTTCTCTCTATCTTCTGAAGTGGTCGAGCATTGAGTCCAACTCAACTTCACACCTTGTAACACAGGCAAGAACCCTTTCTTTGACTGATCCATTTTGAACTTCTTCAAAAACTTTATCAAGGTATGTGCTTTGTGAAAGTCCAAATTAAGCGTCTTGATCTATCTCTATAGATCTTGATGTCCAATATATAAGCAGCTTCAGCGAGGTCTTTCATTGAAAAACTCTTATTCAAATATCCTTTTATGCTATCCAGAAATTCTATATCATTTCCAATCAACAATGTGTCATCCACATATAATATCAGAAATGCTATAGAGCTCCCACTCACTTTCTTGTAAATACAGGCTTCTCCAAAAGTCTGTATAAAACCATATGATTTGATCACTTCATCAAAGCGTATATTCCAACTCTGAGATACTTGCACCAGTCCATAAATGGATCGTTGGATCTTGCACACTTTGTCAGCACCTTTAGGATCGACAAAACCTTCTGGTTGCATCATATACAACTCTTCTTTAATAAATCCATTAAGGAAAGCAGTTTTGACATCCATTTGCCAGATTTCATAATCATAAAATGCGGCAATTGCTAACATGATTCGGACGGACTTAAGCATCGCTATGGGTGAGAAGGTCTCATCGTAGTCAACTCCTTGAACTTGTTGAAAACCTTTCGCAAGAAGTCGAGCTTTGTAGACAGTAACATTACCATCAGCGTCAGTCTTCTTCTTGAAGATCCAGTTATTCTCTATGGCTTGCCGATCATCAGGCAGGTCGTCCACACTTTGTTCTCATACATGGATCCCATCTCAGATTTCATGGCCTCAAGCCATTTCGTGGAATCTGGGCTCATCATTGCTTCCTCATAGTTTATAGGTTCATCATGGTCTAGTAACATGACTTCCAGAACAGGATTACCATACCACTCTGGTGCGGAACGTACTCTGGTTGACCTACGAGGTTCGGTAGTAACTTGATCTGAAGTTTCATGATCATCATCATTAGCTTCCTCACTAATTGGTGTAGGCATCACGGGAACGGTTTTCTGTGATGAGCTACTTTCGAGTTCAAGAGAAGGTACAATTACCTCATCAAGTTCTACTTTTTTCCTCCTGCTCACTTCTTTCGAGAGAAACTCCTTCTCTAGAAAGGATCCATTCTAAGCAACAAATATCTTGCCTTCGGGTCTGTGATAGAAGGTGTACCCAATAGTTTCTTTTGGGTATCCTATGAAGACGCACTTCTCCGATTTGGGTTCGAGCTTATCAGGCTGAAGCTTTTTCACATAAGCATCGCAACCCCAAACTTTAAGAAACGACAGCTTAGGTTTCTTGCAAAACCACAGTTCATACGGTGTCGTCTCAACGGATTTAGATGGTGCCCTATTTAACGTGAATGCAGCTGTCTCTAATACATAACCCCAAAACGATAGCGGTAAATTGGTAAGAGACATAATAGATCGCACCATATCTAATAAAGTACGATTACGACGTTCGGACACACCATTACGCTGTGGTGTTCCAGGTGGCGTGAGTTGTGAAACTATTCCACATTGTTTTAAATGAAGGCCAAACTCGTAACTCAAATATTCACCTCCGCAATCAGATCATAGAAACTTTATTTTCTTGTTACGATGATTTTCTACTTCACTCTGAAATTCTTTGAACTTTCCAAATGTTTCAGACTTGTGTTTCACTAAGTAGATATACCCATATCTGCTCAAATCACACTACAAAAAAAATACACTTCCGTGATGATACGTGTTTGTCACAGTAGGTCGCGTTTTTTTGTCATGCATGTATATCCATGACGATCTTATGACAGAATCAAGATAGTCATACCTGTGCTGTCGGAGAAGTGTTCCATGACATTACCAAAATTATCATCACAGAAGTGTCCACTTCCATGATGATAAATCGCGTGTCACAGAAGTGCTTTCGTCAAGGGTGACCGCCACGTGGCATCCACCGTAACGGAACGCCGTTAAGCTATCGGGTCGGGTTTTGGATCCGATAACCCGTTAACAGCCCCGACCAATGGGGATTTTCCACGTGTAAAATCATCATTGGTTGGAGGAAACATGTGTCGGCTCATCGCTGGGACAGATGTCATCCACTCATTGGACAGGAGGCGTCTATGATACATCGACATGTGGCACAGCCCAACAGAGGCCCATTCCTATGAAAAGGCCGGCCCGTTTGACTTGGTCAAAAGGTGGCGGGCCGGCCCATGGAAAGCCTGTTAACAGAAGGTTCACATATAGCCCATTTACAGCCCACTAACCCAAGGCCCGTTACCGCCTATTCGAATTAGGCCCAGTAGCGTCATCTGGGCCATCCAATATGATTCTAGCCCGTTTTCACTTCTGGCTCATGTATGGCCCATGACGTCTTTCGGCCCATATGAGGCCCTATGTAACTCTTGGCCTATTAACGGCCCGTGGTGAAATTGGCCCGTAATGAACAGTGTATCACTTTACACCCATTAACGGCCCGTGGTGAAACTGGCCTGTAAAGAATAGTGTATCACTTTATACCCATTATCGGCCCGTTATTCCATTGGGCCATTTCCAGCCCATGTTATCTTTCGGCCTTCTCAGAGCCCATTTATTCTTGGGCTATTTTCCAGCATTCGTTTACTTACGGCCCGTTATTGTCATTTTCTGCTTGTGGGCCAAATTCAGCCCGTGGTTACAGTCGGCCCGTTTGTGGTCCGTTAATACGTTGGACCGTTTTCATAGCGTCATCAAATACGGCCTATTAACGATGGCCCGTTATGGTCGGCCCATGAACGGGCGATTCCAACTCTAGCCCGTTTACGGCCAGAATGCGGTCTGTTTGACCCATGTTTGGCCAATCGATCATACGGCCCATATAAGGCCCATTGATGATATGGCCCGTGGAAGGTCCATTGTTTCTACGGCCCGTAGAAGGCCCATTGTTTCTACGGCCCGTAGAAGGCCCATTGTTTCTACGGCCCGTAGAAGGCCCACTATTTCTACGGCCCATATAAGGCCCACTGTTTATACGGCCCGTAGAAGGTCCACTATTTTTACGGCCCGTAGGAGGCCCAATGTCACTACAGTAAATATTAGCCCATGGTTATTGTGGCCTAGTTTTAAAAAATAGGTTATTGCAGCCACTAGCAAACCGCAGAAAAAGAACTGCACTGACTACAAGCAAAAAAATAAACAAGACAACAAGGAAATAAATAAGCAAGCAACTTACACTAGGCTATCACGGCTATTACACATATTACATCCACTGGGCATCAAAGTTCGCCACCGGTGCAAATACAGGGAACACAGCAGCATATAAACGCCGCAGCAGAACAAGTCTAGAACTGAAACCACTTCAGAAGAGCTCAAGAAACAATATCCTGGGTACCCATAATGCTGGAAAGATGCTTAGCAAGCTTATTAACTTTCCCTTGTTTGGCGCTTAAGTCCTCCAACGCTTGCTGTTGCACCAGAAAGTATGCATCTGAATTCTGCAGGGACTTCCTCAGTCCTTCGGCTTCCTGTCGCATAACATCTAATCGATGTCTTTCAACTTGAAGTTGCGACTCAAGAAGCCGAACTGATTCAGGCAACGAGTTCGAAGAGCTGGTGCCAGCAGTGGTAGCCAGTAACTCGAACACTACATCAAGACAAGACTTTGGGGTTGTCTCAGTGTCTTCAATATAGTTTTTATCAACTTTCTTGGAGACCAACAGGGATGTCTCACTATCTTGAACCTTATCTGCATTACCTCCTTTACCATTGCATAACAGGGTACTCTTCTCCAATATTTTATCCGCGTTCTAAAAGAGAAACAAACAAACACATCTCAGGTTTACAATGTAGTATATGAAACTCATTTTGGTAAACCAGTTTAGTAGTAAGGTGGACATGATAACAACATGAAACAAACATATATCTATGTAGTATGGTCACTGTATGGTCTATATCATTCTAGTTTATGTTGCCAAATCAAGATAGATACAGTTTGAATCATATCTATTTAAGACAAAGCAGCATAGACAGAATATAAGTGTGGGAAACTACACAGCAATAACAACACTTGTAATGTGCCTGGCATGAGAACATAACTGTTTATTCAATTGAAACTAAAATCAACATAGAGGAAGTTACAACAGCAAACATCCAAACACGTTGAAGAAACAGGTTTAAAACATACCTGTTGCGCCATTGGAGTTTCAATTGCATCCTTCAAATTTGAAATTAGTTGGTATCAATAAATACGGTGATGCAAGAGCAAAGTAGTATGAACCATAGCTACGGAACCTGACATGAGAACAATTCTTCTTCTGCTTTAAGCGTTGACTTCGGGTTCGGAGTGGTGGTCCTCGTGATTTGGGCACTCCAGTTGCCTTACTAACTACTCATGTTTTTGGGTGCTCTATGGTGGAGACGGTGTTGTGTCAACGGGAACTGGTTGTCTATTGTCAGGACCGGTTTTTTGGGATATAATTTCCCATAAAATGGCCTTTGTGCTCATCAGCCCTAGGATTACTGTTAGCTGATGAGGCACCAACTTGATACAGAAATTCCAAGCAAAGTACATAATATGTAGTACAAGACCATTCTGGCCTATGAGTACAACAATTGGTTTTCAGGTGGCTGAAGGCGGAAGCGGTTTGCGGGTCACCAGCGTCTATGGGACTCCATTTCCCACAGGAACAGCTGACCAGGATAACTCCTATCTTCGGGAGGCTGCTATCTCCGTTGCGTAGGGAGTACAACAATTGGTTTTCTGGTGGCTGAAGGCGGAAGCGGTTTGCGGGTCACCAGCGTCTATGGGACTCCATTTCCCACAGGAACAGCTGACCAGGATAACTCCTATCTTCGCGAGGCTGCTATCTCCATTGCGTAGGTTCCGGGGCTGTCATCACAACGCTCCTCTCCACGCAAGAAATCTGGCCAAGACAATAGCCAGGGACAAGCCAGTGAGTACTTTGAATGTACTCGCAAACATTAAGAACACAGGTATAATATGACCACTGATAATCATGCTTTAAAATATTCTATGATCACTTCGTAAGTTATGAAATAAGGTTCATGATGCACGCAAGTAGATCATCTAAATAAATCATGAGTAAAACAATGAGGGTGCAAAAATATAAAGCACCGATCGAGTGTCTGAAGCGACGCCTCGAAGGGATAATAATATGAAGCATGCCTCAGTCGGGCGTCTGAGCGACACCACAGAAAGGGCTTATATATATATATATATATATATATATATATATATATATATATATATATATATATATATATATATATATATATATATATATATATATATATATATAAGGAATAACAAGCATGCCACAGTCGGGCGTCAGTGCGACACCACATAAAGGGCTTATAAGTACATGAAATAGCAGACATGCCTCAGTCGGGCGTCTGTGCGACGCCACATAAAGGGCTTATAAGTAATTGAAATAACAAGCATGCCACAGTCGGGCGTCTGTGCGACACCACATAAAGGGCTTATAAGTAATTGAAATAACAAGCATCCACAGTCGGGCGTCTGTGCGACACCACATAAAGGGCTTATATGTAAACATAATCACGGTGAATATCCAGGAGGTAGTACCGTCCTAGGGATATTATTTCAAATAATGCAAATGGTTAGTCGACAATGATAATAATCATAACCATCATATACCACAAGTCATAATCAATATTCTGGTTTAGTAGTTTCTCCTCCGAAGACCGACACTAAGACCGACACTTGACCCATCCTAGACTGTAGTCCTTAACCATGGACACGGCTATTCGAATAGGTTTAATATCTCTGCAGAGGGTGTACTCTTTACCCATGAGTAACGGATTTCTTTAGTCCATCGGAACTAATTCCGTCCACGGTCTTTTAGTCGAAAACACGCCTGACTTGCACACACCAGCTTTTGCTCGTGTCTGGAATCACCCATGACACCTGTTAAGCAAAACTCTAAGTGGGGAGGCTACAACCTCGCGTAGCATGGGATCAAATTTCCATCCCGCGCTCTAAGGGGTGCCCCCCTCTCGGTTGTTGGGGAACGTAGTAATTTCAAAAAAAATCCTACGCACACGCAAGATCATGGCGATGCATAGCAACGAGAGGGGAGAGTTCGGTCTACGTACCCTCGTAGACCGAAGCAGAAGCGTTGACGCAACGTAGAGGAAGTAGTCGTACGTCTTCCCGGTCCAACCGATCCAAGCACCGTTACTCCGGCACCTCCGAGTTCTTGACACACGTACAGCTCGATGACGCACCCCGGGCTCCGATCCAGCAAAGTTTTGGGGAGGAGTTCCGTCAGCACGACGGCGTGGTGACGATCTTGATGTTCAACCGTCGCAGGGCTTCGCCTAAGCACCGCTACAATATGACCGGGGTGTAATATCGTGGATGGGGGCACCGCACACGGCTAAGGAACGATCACGAAGATCAACTTGTGTGTTCTAGGGTGCCCCCCTGCCCCCGTATATAAAGGATCCAAGGGGAGGGGGCGGCCGGCCAAGGAGGGGCACGCCAGGGGGGAGTCCTACTTAGGACTCCCTTCTTTCCTAGTTGGAGAAGGAGAAGTGGGGAAAGAGGAGGAAGAGGGGAAGGAAAGGGGGGGCGCCGCCCCCCTTCCCTTGTCCTATTCGGACTAGGAAGGGGAGGGGCGCGCGGCCACCTCCTGCCTCCTTCCCTCTTCTCCCTCAAGGCCCAGGTAGGCCCAATAACCCCCCGGGGGGTTCCGGTAACCCCTCGGTGCTCCGGTAAAATGCCGATTTCACCCGGAACCATTCCGATGTCCAAATATAGGCTACCAATATATCGATCTTTATTTCTCGACCATTTCGAGACTCCTCGTCATGTCCGTGATCACATCCGGGACTCCGAACAACATTCGGTACATCAAAATACATAAACTCATAATGAAACTATCATCGTAACTTTAAGCGTGCGGCCTATGGTTCAAGAACAATGTAGACATGACCGAGACACGTCACCGGTCAATAACCAATAGCGGGACCTGGATGCCCATATTGGCTCCTACATATTCTACGAAGATCTTTATCGGTCAGACCGCATAACAACATACGTTGTTCTCTTTGTCATCGGTATATTACTTGCCCGAGATTCGATCGTCGGTATCCAATACCTAGTTCAATCTCGTTACCGGCAAGTCTCTTTACTCATTCCGTAATACATCATCTCACAACTAACACATTAGTTGTAATGCTTGCAAGGCTTATGTGATGTGCATTACCGAGAGGGCCCAGAGATACCTCTCCGACAATCGGAGTGACAAATCCTAATCTCGAAATACGCCAACCCAACATGTACCTTTGGAGACACCTGTAGAGCTCCTTTATAATCACCCAGTTACGTTGTGACGTTTGGTAGCACACAAAGTGTTCCTCCGGTAAACGGGAGTTGCATAATCTCATAGTCATAGGAACATGTATAAGTCATGAAGAAAGCAATAGCAACATACTAAACGATCGGGTGCTAAGCTAATGGAATGGGTCATGTCAATCAGATCATTCAACTAATAATGTGATCTCGTTAATCAAATAATAACTCTTTGTCTATGGTCAGGAAACATAACCATCTTTGATTAACGGGCTAGTCAAGTAGAGGCATACTAGTGACACTCTGTTTGTTTATGTATTCACACATGTATTATGTTTCCGGTTAATACAATTCTAGCATGAATAATAAACATTTATCATGATATAAGGAAATAAATAATAACTTTATTATTGCCTCTAGGGCATATTTCCTTCAGTCTCCCACTTGCACTAGAGTCAATAATCTAGATTACACGGTAATGATTCTAACACCAATGGAGCCTTGGTGCTGATCATGTTTTGCTCGTGGAAGAGGCTTAGTCAATGGGTCTGCTACATTCAGATCCGTATGTATCTTGCAAATCTCTATGTCTCCCACCTGGACTAGATCCCGGATGGAATTGAAGCGTCTCTTGATGTGCTTGGTTCTTTTGTGAAATCTGGATTCCTTTGCCAAGGCAATTGCACCAGTATTGTCACAAAAGATTTTCATTGGACCCGATGCACTAGGTATGACACCTAGATCGGATATGAACTCCTTCATCCAGACTCCTTCGTTTGCTGCTTCCGAAGCAGCTATGTACTCCGCTTCACATGTAGATCCCGCCACGACGCTTTGTTTAGAACTGCACCAACTGACAGCTCCACCGTTTAATGTAAACACGTATCCGGTTTGCGATTTAGAATCGTCCGGATCAGTGTCAAAGCTTGCATCAACGTAACCGTTTACGATGAGCTCTTTGTCACCTCCATATACGAGAAACATATCCTTAGTCCTTTCCAGGTACTTCAGGATGTTCTTGACCGCTGTCCAGTGATCCACTCCTAGATTACTTTGGTACCTCCCTGCTAAACTTATAGCAAGGCACACATCAGGTCTGGTACACAGCATTGCATACATGATAGAGCCTATGGCTGAAGCATAGGGAACATCTTTCATCTTCTCTCTATCTTCTGCAGTGGTCGGGCATTGAGTTTTACTCAACTTCACACCTTGTAACACAGGCAAGAACCCTTTCTTTGCTTGATCCATTTTGAACTTTTTCAAAACTATGTCAAGGTATGTGCTTTGTGAAACTCCAATTAAGCGTCTTGTTCTATCTCTATAGATCTTAATGCCCAATATGTAAGCAGCTTCACCGAGGTCTTTCATTGAAAAACTCTGATTCAAGTATCCCTTTATGCTATCCAGAAATTCTATATCATTTCCGATTAGTAATATGTCATCCACATATAATATCAGAAATGCTACAGAGCTCCCACTCACTTTCTTGTAAATACAGGCTTCTCCAAATGTCTGTACAAACCCAAATGCCTTGATCACACTATCAAAGCGTTTATTCCAACTCCGAGAGGCTTGCACCAGTCCATAAATGGATCGCTGGAGCTTGCACACTTTGTTAGCTCCCTTTGGATCGATAAAACCTTCTGGTTGCATCATATACAACTCTTCTTCCAGAAATCCATTCAGGAATGCAGTTTTTACATCCATCTGCTAAATTTCATAATCATAAAATGCGGCAATTGCTAACATGATTCGGACAGACTTAAGCATCGCTACGGGTGAGAAGGTCTCATCGTAGTCAATCCCTTGAACTTGTCGAAAACCTTTTGCGACAAGTCGAGCTTTGTAGACAGTAACATTACCGTCAGCGTTAGTCTTCTTCTTAAAAATCCATTTATTCTCAATTGCTTGCCGATCATCGGGCAAGTCAACCAAAGTCCACACTTTGTTCTCATACATGGATCCCATCTCAGATTTCATGGCTTCAAGCCATTTTGCGGAATCTGGGCTCACCATCGCTTCTTCATAGTTCGTAGGTTCATCATGATCTAGTAGCATGACTTCCAGAACAGGATTACCATACCACTCTGGTGCGGATCTTACTCTGGTTGATCTACGAGGCTCAGTAGTAACTTGATCTGAAATTTCATGATCATCATCATTAACTTCCTCACTAATTGGCGTAGGTGTCGCAGATACCGGTTTTTGTGATGAACTACTTTCCAATAAGGGAGCAGGTACGGTTACCTCATCAAGTTCTACTTTCCTCCCACTCACTTCTTTCGAGAGAAACTCCTTCTCTAGAAAGTTTCCGAATTTAGCAACAAAAGTCTTGCCTTCGGATTTGTGATAGAAGGTGTATCCAATAGTTTCCTTTGGATATCCTATGAAGACACATTTCTCCGATTTGGGTTCGAGCTTATCAGGTTGAAGTTTTTTCACATAAGCATTGCAACCCCAAATTTTTAGAAACGACAACTTTGGTTTCTTGCCAAACCATAGTTCATAAGGCGTCGTCTCAACGGAATTTGATGGTGCCCTATTTAACGTGAATGCGACCGTCTCTAAAGCATAACCCCAAAACGATAGCGGCAAATCTGTAAGAGACATCATAGATCGTACCATATCAAGTAAAGTAAGATTACGACGTTCGGACACACCATTACGTTGTGGTGTTCCGGGTGGCGTGAGTTGCGAAACTATTCCGCATTGTTTCAAATGTATACCAAACTCGTAACTCAAATATTCTCCTCCACGATCAGATCGTAGAAACTTTATTTTCTTGTTACGATGATTTTCCACTTCACTCTGAAATTCTTTGAACTTCTCAAATGTTTCAGACTTGTGCTTCATTAAGTAGATATACCCATATCTGCTTAAATCATCTGTGAAGGTGAGAAAATAACGATATCCACCACGAGCCTCAACATTCATCGGACCACATACATCTGTATGTATGATTTCTAACAAATCTGTTGCTCTCTCCATAGTGCGGGAGAACGGTGTTTTAGTCATCTTGCCCATGAGGCACGGTTCGCAAGTACCAAGTGATTCATAATCAAGTGGTTCCAAAAGTCCATCTGTATGGAGTTTCTTCATGCGCTTTACACCGATATGACCTAAACGGCAGTGCCACAAATAAGTTGCACTATCATTATCAACTCTGCATCTTTTGGCTTTAACATTATGAATATGTGTGTCACTACAATCGAGATTCAATAAGAATAGACCATTCTTAAAGGGTGCATGACCATAAAAGATATTACTCATATAAATAGAACAACCATTATTCTCAGATTTAAATGAATAACCGTCTCGCATCAAACAAGATCCAGATATAATGTTCATGCTCAACGCTAGCACCAAATAACAATTATTTAGGTCTAAAACTAATCCCGAAGGTAGATGTAGAGGTAGCGTGCCGACCGCGATCACATCGACTTTGGAACCATTCCCCACGCGCATCATCACCTCGTCCTTAGCCAATCTTCGCTTAATTCGTACTCCCTGTTTCGAGTTGCAAATATTAGCAACAGAACCAGTATCAAATACCCAGGTGCTACTGCGAGTATTAGTAAGGTACACATCAATAACATGTATATCATATATACCTTTGTTCACCTTCCCATCCTTCTTATCCGCCAAATACTTGGGGCAGTTCCGCTTCCAGTGACCAGTCTGCTTGCAGTAGAAGCACTCAATTTCAGGCTTAGGTCCAGACTTGGGTTTCTTCTCTTGAGCAGCAACTTGCTTGCTGTTCTTCTTGAAGTTCCCCTTCTTCTTCCCTTTGCCCTTTTTCTTGAAACTAGTGGTCTTGTTGACCATCAACACTTGATGCTCCTTCTTGATTTCTACCTCCGCAGCCTTTAGCATTGCGAAGAGCTCGGGAATTGTCTTATCCATCCCTTGCATATTATAGTTCATCATGAAGCTCTTGTAGCTTGGTGGAAGTGATTGGAGAATTCTGTCAATGACGCTATCATCCGGAAGATTAACTCCCAGTTGAATCAAGTGATTACAATACCCAGACATTTTGAGTATATGCTCACTCACAGAACTATTCTCCTCCATCTTGCAGCTATAGAATTTATTGGAGACTTCATATCTCTCAATCCGGGCATTCTGCTGGAATATTAACTTCAACTCCTGGAACATCTCATATGCCCCATGACGTTCAAAACGTCATTGAAGTCCCGGTTCTAAGCCGTAAAGCATGGCACATTGAACTATCGAGTAGTCATCAGCTTTGCTCTGCCAAACGTTCTTAACGTCGTCGGTTGCATCAGCAGCAGGCCTGGCACCCAGCGGTGCTTCCAGGATGTAACTCTTCTGTGCAGCAATGAGGATAATCCTCAAGTTACGGACCCAGTCCGTGTAATTGCTACCATCATCTTTCAACTTTGCTTTCTCAAGGAACGCATTAAAATTTAACGGAACAACAACACGGGCCATCTATCTACAATCAAACATAAACAAGCAAGATACTATCAGGGACTAAGTTCATGATAAATTTAAGTTCAATTAATCATATTACTTAAGAACTCCCACTTAGATAGACATCCCTCTAATCTTATAAGTGATCACGTGATCCATATCAACTACACCATGTCCGATCATCACATGAGATGGAGTAGTTTCAATGGTGAACATCACTATGTTGATCATATCTACTATATGATTCACGCTCGACCTTTCGGTCTCCGTGTTCCGAGGCCATATCTGTATATGCTTGGCTCGTCAAGTATAACCTGAGTATTCCGCGTGTGCAACTGTTTTGCACCCGTTGTATTTGAAGGTAGAGCCTATCACACCCGATCATCACGTGGTGTCTTAGCATGAAGAACTTTCGCAACGGTGCATACTCAGGGAGAACACTTCTTGATAATTAGTGAGAGATCATCTTAAAATGCTACCGTCAATCAAAGCAAGATAAGATGCATAAAAGATAAACATCACATGCAATCAATATAAGTGATATGATATGGCCATCATCATCTTGTGCTTGTGATCTCCATCTTCGAAGCACCGTCATGATCACCATCATCACCGACGCGACACCTTGATCTCCATCATAGCATCGTTGTCGTCTCGCCAATCTTATGCTTCTACGACTATCGCTACCGCTTAGTGATAAAGTAAAGCATTACAGGGCGATTGCATTGCATACAATAAAGCGACAACCATATGGCTCCAGCCAGTTGCCGATAACTCGGTTACGAAACATGATCATCTCATACAATAAAATTTAGCATCATGTCTTGACCATATCACATCACAACATGCCCTGCAAAAACAAGTTAGACGTCCTCTACTTTGTTTGTTGCAAGTTTTACGTGGCTGCTACGGGCTTTAAGCAAGAACCAATCTTACCTACGCATCAAAACCACAACGATAGTTTGTCAAGTTGATGCCGTTTTAACCTTCGCAAGGACCGGGTCTAGCCACACTCGGTTCAACTAAAGTTGGAGAAACTAACACCCGCCAGCCACCTGTGTGCAAAGCACGTCGGTAGAACCAATCTTGCGTAAGCGTACGCGTAATGTCGGTCCGGGCCGCTTCATCCAACAATACCGCCGAACCAAAGTATGACATGCTAGTAGGCAGTATGACTTATATCGCCCACAACTTACTTGTGTTCTACTCGTGCATATAACAACAAACCATAAAACCTAGGCTCTGATGCCACTGTTGGGGAACGTAGTAATTTCAAAAAATTTCCCACGCACACGTAAGATCATGGTGATGCATAGCAACGAGAGGGGAGAGTGTTGTCTACGTACCCTCGTAGACCGAAGCGGAAGCATTGACGCAACATAGAGGAAGTAGTCGTACGTCTTCCCAGTCCAACCGATCCAAGCACCGTTACTCCGGCACCTCCGAGTTCTTGACACACGTACAACTCGATGACGCACCCCGGGCTCCGATCCAGCAAAGCTTTGGGGAGGAGTTTCGTCAGCACGACGGCGTGGTGACGATCTTGATGTTCAACCATCGCAGGGCTTCGCCTAAGCACCGCTACAATATGACCGAGGTGTAATATCATGGAGGGGGGCACCGCACACGGCTAAGGAACGATCACGAAGATCAACTTGTGTGTTCTAGGGTGCCCCCCGCCCCCGTATATAAAGGAGCCAAGGGGAGGGGGCGGCCGGCCAAGGAGGGGCGCGCCAGGGGGGAGTCCTTTTCCTCTGCCCGAGCGGGGGCGAGACTCCGGCGATCGTCGCCGGCGAACGGAGGCTCCTCGAGGGCATCCGAGGGCAGGGATGGACCCGCCACTCCTAGGTGGTCCTCCCGGTGGTCGAGGGGTCGGCGGGGGTGGAGGGAGTCACCGGCGGCAAGCTCCGCGGCGGAGGAAAGCTTTGGGTGGGTTTGGGGCTCTGGGATGCCGTCGCTCCCGACCGTATTTGAGATGCTGGGCAGCTCCGCAGGATCAAGGGGACTCGAGCGGTGGTGTTGGAAAGGCGGGGGAGCCCTGGCCGCGACGAACGGAGTTGGGGCGTGGCGGCGACCGAACCGGCCGGAGACGGGGAAGACGGCTTTCCCCCGTTGATTGCGGGCTATGGGTGTGCAGTGGGTGTGGCCTGAGGTCGCCTGAGTGCTCGGAGGAGCTCGGGGGCCTCCTTTTATAGCGCAACGAGGTCGGTTCCGCGGCGGTGGATAAGAACGACGGCGAACCGCCATTCTGTAGGGGTAAGGACGACGTGGCGGCGATGATCACTAGCAGACGGGCTTGAGGATAGGCTCAGACTGCTCAAGGGGGCAGCTGGCATGCTGTTGCGGCTCGGGCGGCGCCGTCCATGGCAGTGGTCTGCTGCGCCCGTCGGCGGCTAGCGTCGGTGGCGCTGTGGGGCGCCAAGGGCGGCTCTGCGGCGAGGGGAGGGGTTGGGGCGTCGACTGGGAGAGGGGAAGGGCCAGGGCGACCGCAGGGCATTGGCAGCGGGACGCGGCGACTCGCGTGCACGCACGTGCAAAACGCGCGCTCTGGGCGCGCCCAGTGCACGCACACAATCTATTTGCTGAAATGCCAGTGTGTGCTAGAGGGCATGGGGGAGGCTGGGGGTTAGCAGGCCTGGGTTAGGGTTAGCTAGGAACTTAGTAGACATGCCAGTATGTACAAAGGGGCAAGATCACAGTGCAAAACAAAAATCATGCCAAAACTGGACATGCACACCAGGTGTTTGACAGAATGCCAATGGCATCTAGGCAATTCTTGGGGTGGCCCAAATCTCCAGATCAGAGTCTCTTTGGCTGAATAAGAGAGTGGTGAGGTTAGTTTGCCAAAAGCTCAAACTTGTTAGAGCAAGTTTGTGAGGAATTTGATTTTGGACAGAAAGGGAAAGGCACCATTGCATGAACTTAAAATCCCCCAATGAGTCCACTCTCCTGGACTTAAGGGTTTGGTATGGAGTACTACAAGCAGGAGAAAGCTCATGGTCACTCGGGCAGAATTAATTAGGGATGCAGTAGAAAAAATCCAACTAGGTCAGAATGAAAAAGAGGTTGATTCACTCAAATTTTTCAAAGAACATAAAAGGGTTATTGCATAAAGTTGAATAACATACTCCTATGAACATCCCATAATTTTGGTGGAGGCTAGAAAGAAGTATTTAAATGGGTTGTAGTGCAAAATTGCCCACTGGACCAGATTTGAAAAATGTGTGTAGAGTTCAAAATATTAAATGAATGAAATATATTTTTGCATAAAAGTGATTTAAAAACATCACATGACATCTCCAAATTTTGGTGAAAATATTAAATACATTTATCAAGTGGTTGTAGTTCAAAAAAAGGGCTCCAAAACTAATGGAAAAATCATTTTAAGGAATAAGGCTCAGAGAGAATTAATTATGCAATTAAATTCCACTGATAATAGAAATGTTTTTCTTAAAAGGGCAAACAAGTCATATAACATATTTGGAAAGTTTTTCATTTGAGGTAAAAACTCCATAATAATAAGGTAGAGGAAAGCCCTGAAACCAAAAGAAAATCCAGAGAATAAAAGTTTAAAATTCCTGGCAAAATTTTAATTAATAAAACAAGGAAATTTTTTTGGGGTGTCACATCTATCTGCTGGGGTTGGGGTTAGAAGGGGTGTAGCTGGTTCTCTGTCCAACTGGGTAGGGGTACAATCTGCATGAGTGTGGGTTATGTGTGGTGGGGCTGGTTCTTGGGCAAGTACAACCATGGTTCTATATATATGCATGGACAGGTAGCACGATCTTTTCTGAAGACCGTGTTTTTACTCCCACATATACTGCCATCACTCCCTCCAATTGAAATGGCTGATAAACAAGAAAATTAATTGAATGTACAGACATTGTAAGATAGACAGGTGCAATGGATAGTAGGGAACAAAACAGGGCATGAAATAATTCACATTTATGTTGTTTAAGCAAACAGAATAGCAGGACATAATTTTACATATATGATGGCTAATTAAACAGGATAGCATGACACAATTTCACATGTATAATGGCTAACTAAACAGGATAGAATGACATACTTCAAAATATGATGACTATGTAAACAGGATGACATGATATAACTATACGATGTGTCTATTAAAGTGGTTGGCTTGCCATAAATCACAAACATCCTGTCGATGGAAACATGATGGCATGATATAATTCACGGATAGAATGACATAATTTAAAATATGATGACTATGTAAATAGGATGAGATGGTATAACTATATTATGTCTTTAGAAAATGGGTTGGCATGCCATAATTCAGATACATGTTGTCTATGTAAACATCATGGCATGACATAATTCAAATATATAATTTATATACTAAGGAAGTGAGTAGAGGGCAATCGCATATATGATGTGTCAACTAAGGAGATGGCATTCAATATTGTGTATATGATGTAAAAACTAAGCATTGCAATACAACATATGCATTATATGAGTAATATAACCCTGCC
Source organism: Aegilops umbellulata (assembly GCA_032464435.1). Classification (NCBI taxonomy): domain Eukaryota; kingdom Viridiplantae; phylum Streptophyta; class Magnoliopsida; order Poales; family Poaceae; genus Aegilops; species Aegilops umbellulata. The sequence goes on from CP136056.1 coordinate 43,984,749, forward strand.
AAGTTTGAGCATACACCTCAGGGGGATAATAGGAATGGTCATCTGCCTCTGAATCCTCCTCTGAAGAGCTATCTGTAACCAGCAAGATATCTGCTTCAGCAGGTAGCATTGTCTGCTCTGAAGACCTTGTTTTCACTCCAGATTTCTCCATCACCAATTCAAATGGCTGATGCACAGGAAGAGCAGTTGAATATACAAACATTGTCGACAAAAGCAATGAGAAATACAAAAAAAGGACGGCATGATATAATTCACATATATGACGCTTGCCTAAACAGCATGGCATTGCATAATTCACATACATAATGCCTTGCAACAAGATAACATTGCATAATTCACATATATAATGTCTTTCAACAAGATAGCATTGCATAATTCACATATATGGTAATTAGACACTAAACAGGTGGCATTCACACGAAGCATGTCTAAACTAAGCAAATGACATAGCAATGCAAGATACCATACGCACGATATGAGCAACATAACCCTGCCAAGTTAGGGCATGCACCTCGGGGGGGGGGGGGGGATATGACTGGTCATCTGTCTCTGAATCCTTCTCTGAGGAGCTATCGGTAACTAGCAAGACATGCGCTTCGTCAGATAGCATTGTCTGCTCTGAAGACCTTGTTTCCACTCCAAATTTTTCCATGACCGTGTCGAATGGCTGATGCACAGGAAGAGTAATTGAATGTACTAAAATTGTTGACAAATTTAACATGTAATAAAAAAATGATGGCATGATATAATTCACATATAAGATGACTGGCTAACCAGGTGGCATTGCAAAATTCACATATATGATGCCTGGCTAGACAAGATGGCATTGCATGATTCACATATACGATAAAGAAACTAAACAGATGGCATTGACATAAAGCATGTCTAAACTAAGCAGATGACATCTTTAATGTATACAGTAAGCAATGCAAGGCACCATATGCATGATATTACCAACATCAGCATGCCAAGTTAGAGCGAAGACCTCATGGGGTAAATAGGAGTGGTCTTCTCCTTCTGAATCCCCCTCAGAACAGTTGTCTTCCTCTTGATTACGATCCAAAATGGGTGGAGGGGGGTTGCCTTTGCGCCCACCATGGAACGACGTCTGCATGAAATTTTATTGCCACGCAAGGCTCGTCTCTTTTGCTCTACATGATCAGTTCCATTGTGTACAATAACTGGCATGCATAGGAATAAAACATAGTGAGATTATGTAAGGAGTGCATGCACAAATCTAGAGTGATGGTAGCAAACTGTGGATAGACCCAAACCAATGATAGCAGGCAGATAATAGCTTTAGTTAAAAAATATAGATAATGGCTCCTTTAATGTTTGTTTGCACCCAACATGAAACTCATAGTAGACACCGGAGATTAACCAGATAGTAGACAAATAGTATTGATTGCTGCCCCAATATGTACCCCACAACCATTTAAAAACTCAAGTTTCAGCATTAGTTTGGACCTGGCTCGGAGTCTAATAGGTGAACACGACGATAATGTAGCATGTCATCATATTAAGCGACACATAACGTAAGCAGACACGGAAGAGTGCGACCTCTCTTGCGGACCCGTGTAGTCCTCAAGGTCATCTGCTCAGTTGATGATGGTAATGCAGTTGCCGTGGCTGCCGGCGGCAGGGAAGAAGATCTGAGGCGGCGAAAGACAGTCTGGAGAGCGGATCCCTGCTGTGGTGAACCCTTCCGTTGTTGGAGCAGCTGAGCTGGGGTGGAACACAGCGCCGCAGGAGCAGGACAAAGCACACAAGGTTTTCTTTTACACATATCTGTAATAGAAGTAATTGAGTAAGGGCTTGTTTGAATTTGAGGATTCTAACAATGCAGGGATAGGAAATAGATAGGAATGGGATAGGAATGCACGTGCAAAATAGAGAATTTAAAAAACACAGGATTTCTACCAATCTGGGTGTTTGATTCACAACAATTGGAAGATCACATGATGCAAAAAGCATGGTGAGATTAAGTCAAACCACAAAAAAATGTATGGTTATAATGCTATTATGCTACTATCTTTTAGTCTTGTGCTTGATGAATAGGAATATGAAAAGGAGGAGAAGTGGAAATCAGAATTCCTATGGTTTTTCTTTCAATGAGACACTAAAGGAACAAATCCTACAGTTTTCCTTTGCTCCATTCCTTTGCACCAAATTCATGAAAAGTAGTACCATAGGAAACTTTCCAATTCCGATGTTTTTCGTTCACTTTTCCTTTCAAGCACTGGTGATTCTAGTAGGCAGGCTTGAGCAAGGAAAATCCTACACTAAAAAAATGTTATTGTGCTGCTTCTATTACTTTGGACCCAGGCCACTGCCAGACTAGCTCAACTCCCAGGCCCATCGACAAATGCACAGCTCAAACGCGCAGAGATAAATAATGATGGCGTTCAAGAGAGTCCATCATGGATAGCTAAGTTGCCTGGTACCTCACTGCTTATCATATAGTAGGATAAAATAATCATATTTCCCGTTACTACGAGTGCTCAGTGGACAATATATATAACATGTAGAGTAAAAAAGAGATGCAACAAGTGTACAACCTCTTTGGCGAAGCCATGTCGATCTCAGCGTGATTGGGTTGGCCGGTGAGGATGCTTCGGCTGACTTGGCTGTCGGAGGAGGGGAAGAAGATCTTAGGCTTCTGGAGATGGAGCCCGAGGTACTGCTCCGCTGTGCTGGAGGGTTTTGTCGTTGGAGCAGCTCAGGTGAGTTGTACGACACCAAGGCTGAAGCAGGACAAGAGAGACAACGAACAACGTTAACCTGAGTGGAATTCTAATAGCATCTCCGATAAATGACATAAAATACATAACCACGAAGTGCTAGATGTAAAATACATCAGCCGCTCATCTCTGATCTTAACTGTCGAAACTGAATTTAACTGTCGAAACTGAACTTAACTGTCGAAACTGAACTTAAACTGTCGAAACTGAATTTTGCTGTCGAAACTGAACGCACTAGCAAGGTGAGGCTACACGTCGGTCAACTGACTTTTTCATCTCTGGTCAGTCGATTTTGCAGCCGTTGGATACGAAATCAAGGGCCTACGGTACATCTTCAACCTCCACCCCCTTTAGCCGCCAGCCACGAACGGCCAAATAGCAGCCCCCCGCCGCCCCGCCCGCCCCGAAAACCCTGCCCACCGCCTGTCCGCCGCCGCCCCGGCCATCCCTCCAGGCCCTCCCGTGCCAAGCTTTTTCTCCAGCGATCCCCACGCCACCACCCCGCCAACGCCCCGCCACCGCCGGCGACCACCGCCCCCATCCTGACACCTAAGATAGATAGTGGGGTACCTCTCCGGCGAGCCCCCCTTCCCGCTGCGGCTGGTTCTTCCTTCACCCCAGCGAGCCCCCCCCCCCTGAAAATCGACTGACCCAAAAGTCGATTCAGTCGACTAAAGTGTAGCTAAATTGGAGCAGCATGGCAAGCAAGAGCAAGAGCGAGAGCAGCAGCGCGAGCAAGAGCAATAGAAAGAGTAGACCAGGCAGGGGACCGAGAGCAAGAGCAGAGCAGCAGCGCGAGCGAGAGCTAAAGCAGCAGCAGCTCCTACTGATGTGGACGTCGCCGCCGAGGGAGCGACACCGTGGAGGAAGTGGCCGGCGTCGCCGCCGTGGATGGAGCCGCGCCTTGTCAGCTCGGGACCGAGCGCCGGCAGCATCGTGAGATTGAATCAAGAAGAAAATGCAGTGATTAGTGTACAACCTCTTTGGTAGCGCCGATTAGGCCGCAGCTTCATCTGAGGAAACGGTGATGATGATGCTCTTCCGGTGGTGCAGGCGAAGACGGCAGTGTGGGAACGGAGGTGGCGCGAAAGACGAGGGGAACATCGAGGCAGCTCCTTGGAGGTGGAGGACGGGGTGGCTAAACCAGCGGGACGATGAGATCGATGACGGATCCTCATCCGGTACGGTGGATGAGGGACGTCGAGGTGTTGCTGTGGACGACGTCGTCGGGGAAGAGGCCCCGGCTGGGTGGCGGACGGAGCAGGGTGTGGGGTTTCGTCGCGGGTTTTCGCGGCCTCGGTGTACGAATGGGTGGGCGGATGGGATGGCAGTGGGGAACCATGGCTTAGAGACGCGCTTGTCCGAAATGTGGGGTAAGTTACGAAAGTAACCCCACCGATTTGAGGTGGTGCTTTCGGTTCAGGGGTACCACAGGCATTTCGCGTGTCGGGATTTCATAGGTGGTGGGAGTTTTCACGCGCGTTGTAATTTCGGAATAGCAAGGCGCGGGTTGAGATGGAGGGAGTTGTCGGAGCACAACGAGACAAAGATATATCTTAAATATTTCAGGCTAACAAGGCGCGGGTTGAAGAGGCGAGAGTTTCGCAGGATGATAGACAGAGACGCTAGCTTGAATTTTCGGCATAACAAGGCGCGGCTTGAAATTTCGGAAGAACAAGCTTAACGTGTACCCAAAAAAAGACAATTTGCACCTCAACACACACAAACACCATTTAGACTAGAGTAAGGTACACATGCATTGCACGCATGAGATTTGGCAACCAAATTATGAATAAATACCGCATTATAGCATGCAGGCTTTGAGTCATATATGTATGATGTAGATGTTTGTTTAATTCTTATAGTTCATTTCATTCAAAATCATCTAGTTTTTATAAGAAAGCTAATCTATTTTAAGATTCATGGAATTGTGCGTTGTAAGACATAAAGTAAAAACAAATAATGGCAAATCATGTAGAAAAACATTTGGGCAATTCTGATACGGAAGATTCTAGAACAAATAAGAAGTGCTTGTGTTTTGATGTTTGTGCATTATGCTTAAGTTCAACCATGGAGTCTTCTAGATTATACATGTGGCGAAATCTGGTGGAATCTAGATGATATCCAACGGCCGGTAGTGCTTAAATTTGCCATCTTTGGACCATCGGATTCGCCTCATCCAACGACCATCTTTCAAAGTTAAAGTTACCCGCACACAATATAAAAAATATAAAATATTATATATATATATATATATATATATATATATATATATATATATAAAGGGGTATAGATATAGATATGTGATGCGAAAGCCGCCTGTCGGTGTCAAAACCGGCGGATCTCGGGTAGGGGGTCCCGAACTGTGCGTCAAGGTAGGATAGTAACAGGAGACAAGGGACACTTTATTTTACCCAGGTTCGGGCCCTCTCGATGGAGGTAAAACCCTACTCCAGCTAGATTAATATTGATGATATGGGTAGTACAAGAGTAGATCTACCATGAGATCAAGGAGGCTAAACCCTAGAAGCTAGCCTATGGTATGATTGTGTATGATGATGGTTGTCCTACGGACTACAATCCTCCGGTTTATATAGACACCGGATAGGGTTAGGGTTACACAGAGTCGGTTACATTGGTAAGAGATCTCAAATATCCGCACACCTAGCTTGCCTTCCACACCAAGAAAAGATCCTTCCGGACACGGGACGAAGTCTTCAACTTTATATCTTCATAGTCCTAGAGTCCGGCTGAAGGTATAGTTCGGCTATCCGAACACCCCCTAATCCAGGACTCCCTCAGTAGCCCCTGAACCAGGCTTCAATGACGACGAGTCCGGCGCGCAGATTGTCTTCGGCATTGCAAGGCGGGTTCCTCCTCCAAGTTCTTCAAGAAGATTATAAACACCACAGAATAGTGTCCGGCTCTGCAAAATAAGTTTCCACATATTGCCATACAGAGAATAATATTAACACAAATCAAATCTGCTGACGTATCCCACAGTGTGTCATAACACTGCGGCCAAGCCTTCTATAAATTGTTTTCATCGTTCCACCTCAGCCCATATAGGGAGGCGGTTTCCTTGGCATGTCTTGTCGACGTAGAGATCGTGTGCCCCCCTCTAACGGTATTCTCATTAATACGGATGTGGGTAACCCAACCGCGCCATTTACCGCGGCGCTTGGGAGGCAAGTGATTTTTATTAGATAGGTGAGGACGCCTAACCGTACCTGCTTATATAAAGGGATAAGGATTCACCCTTTTAACCTATGCCTTCTTCCTCCTTTGCCAATCCATCCCTCGCGCACTCAAGCTCCAGCGCCCAAGTCCGCTCTTCTTCCTCAACCTTCTCCAACAATGTCCGGAGCGGGAGGCAAGTGGATGGTCTCCTCCGTTACGGAGGCTCAAGTAAAAAGGCTAAGGAAAGCCGGATACTTATCCAAGGATATCCCGCATCGGCTTCCTGATAAGGGGCAGCTTCTTCCTACCCCAAGGCCCCATGAGAGGGTGGTTTTTCTCCCCCACTTCCTCCGCGGACTGGGCTTTCCACTTCACCCATTTGTCCGGGGGCTCATGTTCTACTACGGCCTAGATTTTCACGATCCGGCCCCGAACTTCGTCCTCAACATCTCGGCGTTTATCATCGTGTGTGAGGCCTTTCTCCGCGTCCGCCCCCACTTCGGCCTCTGGCTCAAGACCTTCAACGTCAAGCCCAAGGTGGTGTCCGGCACCCAGGCAGAGTGCGGAGGTGCTATGGTTGGCAAGATAGCCAACGTCCTCTGGTTCGATGGCTCCCTCGTGGAGTCCCTAAAGGGGTGGCAGGCAGGGTGGTTTTACATCACCGAGCCCCGCGATCCGAAATGGGTCGCGGCCCCTGAGTTCAGATCCGGACCCCCCACGCGGCTCATGTCCTGGAAAGAGACAGGCCTGTCGTGGGGCAACGAGGAAGAAGTGACTGGGTTGCAAACATGCATCCAGTCCCTGGTGGACATGCCAATCCGGCTTGCCAACATAGTCCAGGTCATGCTCGTTCCCCTGATCCTCCCGTGCCAAGAACGGGATTTTGCATTGTGGGAATTCGACCCGGCGCAGCACCAGACCCTCAGTAGGCTCTTCGACACGACGTATGAAGACGTATGGAAGGTGCTAACCAAAGGCGCCGAGTCCCCCACATCCGCCTCCGAGTACCGCGGATACAGCTTGCAGCGTATTGCCGGCGAGGTGAGCTATCTGTACCTTTGACAGGTCCGTTAAGCTCTTCTTCATAGATTATCTCTATGCGGGATCTAAACCCCCTTTTACCTTTGACAGGCTTGGATGGAGATAGCCGGACCAATCAACTGTCCGGCCCCTCTGCCCGAAGACCCGGCCCCAGCTCTCTTGGTGAAGCTAATGGCTCCGGCACCTTACGTGGTGCCGGAGAGGAAGGCCAAGAAGAAGAAAACCACCGGGACTCGAAAGAGTTCCCGCAACATGGTGGTCTCGGACTCGTCATCCAACGAGTCCGCAACGCCCTCCTCTCGCGAAAACGAGGAGGAGGAACAAGGAAGCTCTCCCCCTCCAGCGAGGGGAGCAAAGAAGAAGAAGGCCGCCCCAACAGGGGAGGCCGAGGGGTCAAGGAAAAGGAAGACCCCTCCGCCGGACTACTCCCACGATGCCGAAGAGGGCGGAGAGGAGTGGCCGGACAGGACCAAGCGTCCGGCGAAATCGTAAGTATTTATATACCAGAGTAACTCATGATACCCTTTTTTGTGTGTGTGTGTGTGCGGCTTTCCCTGATATCGCACGTATTTTATGCAGCCCGCCCCGGGCCGAACTCGACGACTCGTCGAGCGGCTCCTTGGATTCGTCGGACGTGAACTCTGTTCCGCCCGCGGTCTCCCCCCGCGGGGCGGACGACGCCGAAGTGGCGCCCCGCCAAGCTTCAGGGCAGGAGGAGATGGTCCTGGAGGAGCCACAAGGCAATCCTCTGGACCCCAGGAGTGAAGGGGATGAAACCCTCCAGGGCTCCAAGTCCGGCTTTGTGCCGGACACCACGCCGGACTCGACAGTCCCGGTCCGCGGCGGGCGAACTCCTTCCAAGAGGAGTAAGCCGTCCGAGCCGGCGGCCTCCGTCCAACTGGAGGCGCCGGACAATTTGATGGAGGTGCTTGAGGGCGCCGCAATCGACGAGGAGCACCGTACTGTTATGAGTACGGTGATCCAAAGGATTCAGTCCACCAAGAGCCGACTGAATGAAGCTTGTGCTAGCCTTCTAACAGGCTTCGAGGTAAGGAAAAAATGTGCCAATTTATTTACCGCATAAACAGTAGCCCCTGATGCTCTGTTCGGTGTTCGGAAAGAAAAGCCGGATAGAGGATCTAATGGTAATCGCATGAGTCTAATCAAAAAAGGTCAAATATGCGTATGCAGGATTCGCTGCTTTCCACCGCCGCACTGACTGCGCAGGTGGAAGTCCTTAAAAAGGACCTCGGGCGGTCCGAGCAAGATCTCGGCCTTGCCAAACGGCAGCTCGAGGAGAGAGAAGGTAAGAAATACCCTAAAAGGAAAGGTGCCTATAGAGAGGCTTGATTGCAGAAAGAAATAACAGGATTGTGCTGCTTATTGTAGGGGCCACAACCGAGGTGACAGCCCTGAAGCAGGCGCTGGCTGAGGCCGAGAAGAAAACGGCCGAGGAGCGCACCGAGCGAGAGAAGCTTGGGGTCCAAGTCGGCGAGGTGCAGCAAGAGCTGCAAGCTCTCATGAAAAAACATGAGGGTTTGGAGCTTGAGGCGAAAACGCAAGCATCCGAGCTCGCCTCGGCCGTCAAGACCGCCAAGAATGCCAAGGCCGAAGCCCAGAAGGCCCTCCAAGAGTTGGAGGATGCGAGAAAGATAGCAGCGGGTAAGGCATTCTCAATGCAAAGTAGGAATATAAAAGTAAATTACCTATTACTTACCCGAATCCGGAGTTCTCCAGGAGCGTTCTTCGATCTTCCCCGCAGCGCATCCGCCGCCGCCGCGTTCTACCGAGCTGAAGAGGGCAGCTCGACGGAGAGTGTGTTCTGGTCTCAGTATTCTGAGGCCGGACACCCTGTGCCCTGGAGCGACCATCTGAAACAGCTGGCCGAGCTCCATAAGGCGGCCGAACAGGCCATGAAGGGCTTACTAGTTCGGCTGTGGCCTGGAGAGGCCCTGCCTGGGAGCTATTTCGGGCTGGTGCGGCGGCTGGTGGAGGCCTGTCCACGGCTTGAAGTCATCAAGCGCTCCGTCTGTATTGAAGGTGCCCGGAGGGCCCTTGCCCGTGTAAGGGTACACTGGGGTAAGCTGGACGGAGAGAAGCTGGTGAAGGACGGGCCGCCGCAGGGGAAGGAGCATCGCAAGCCCGAGAACTACTACAAGGACGTTCTTGCTGGAACCCGCCTTGTCGCGGATGAGTGTACTAAAGATGTAGTATTTGAATGAACTTCCTCGTTTGTATCCTGTGCGCTGAAAACTTGTTCATATGCGCTAAGCAATGCTTGTTTAATTTAAAATATTATTTTCTGTGCGGCCGTTTATCAAAAAATGAGAGATGGCGAGTCGTCGGCTTCTGCCCCCATGCCACTAGTGCTGGGGTGTTCGGGATAAACCTGAGGGCTCTTGTTCCCATAGTTGGGTCCTTCGAGGGAGGCGCTCAGCACAGCGAACCAGGCAATCGGACTATAATGCTTGAACACTCTCACTTAGCCATAGAACGTTATAATTTTAAATTTCGGCAAAGCCCCTAGTTCGGAAGGCCGAATTCGGGGCGCTATCCACGCCTTTGGCCGGACATAGCCAGCTCCTCGCTCAAAGCGGCATAAGCCTTTAAGGACTCGAAAAACCTCTTGAACAGCGACCGGTCTCGCGCCTTATCATGACAGTCTGTTTTAGCTTTCTCCACTGAGGTGCTCAACCCACCTGATCTAGGGCACAATCGCAGTGGTTCTCCTACTGCTACCTTAGCCGATAGAGCGGAACGTAAGGTACCAAAACATAGGAGCCGGGCAAACCCAACATGTGACCAAAATCATGACTCGGAGCCGATGCATATAGTGCTATAAGTTCGGGGTGCCGCACTTGTGAAAGTGTACGGACTTCTCACAACCAGATAGAAGGGTAATGAAGCCCCTGACGTGGTTTGCCGTACCATGGTGTACGGGTGCGATCATGTTATTTAATAAACATATATATATATATAAAAGAGGATAATGCAAAAGATAGACAAAAAGCTATGCATTGTTTATAAGGAGGCTATTTATCAAAGCCGAACGATACAAGTAGTGTGATAGGCAAAAAAGATATTAGACTATTTAACATGTCCTGGCCAGGCGCAGGCCGCGAAGTTTAAAAATAGATATATCGCTCGAAATAGAGACCACCTGAGAATTCCGGAGTGCGGCGTAGCTTTGTCTGCTTTCCTGGGTCTTGCATCGTTTGTGCGGCAACACTGCCGGACAAGTATCCAAAGTATGGAGTCCTGAAAGTAAAAGAAGTGCGGCAGCCACTAGTACGTTTGACGCCGTATCTTAGGCATGCCGTTTAATGTGCCCCTCCCCCTGTGCCCATGGAATTTTAAGGGCATAATTGTGTACTCTAGGTACTGGCTCCGTTATGGTGTGATGGCTGGGGTTGGGGCCGAATTGCTACGCTTGCTCCGAACGTGCCAAACGGTCTTGTTGCAGGTTACTCCGGGCGCGCTTTGCATTGTCCGGTTTTTTAATGTCCAGACTGGAGTGTTGCCTTGAGAGGCTGCTTTGTACTTCCGCCGCGAGGGCCGCCGTGTGCTCCTCCGTACGGATGGAGCGTTCGGTGTTTCCGCTGACCGTGATTATTCCTTGAGGGCCTGGCATCTTGAGCATGAGATATGCGTAGTGCGGCACCGCATTGAATTTAGAGAATGCGGTTCGTCCAAGCAGGGCATGATAGCCACTGCGGAACGGGACTATATCGAAGATTAACTCTTCGCTTCGGAAGTTATCCGGAGATCTGAAGACCACATCAAGTGTTATCGAGCCTGTGCAATTTGCCTCTACACCTGGGATGACGCCTTTAAAGGTCGTCCTTGTGGGCTTGATCCTTGAAGGATCTATGCCCATTTTTCGCACTGTATCCTGATAAAGTAGGTTCAGGCTACTGCCGCCGTCCATGAGGACTCTTGTGAGGTGAAATCCGTCCACGATTGGGTCAAGAACCAATGCGGCGAAACCGCCGTGACAGATGCTAGTGGGGTGGTCCCGCCGATCGAAGGTGATCGGGCAGGAGGACCATGGGTTGAATTTTGGGGCGACTGGCTCCATCGCGTATACGTCCCGTAGCGCACGCTTCCTCTCCCGCTTGGGAATGTGTGTTGCGTATATCATGTTCACCGTCCTCACTTGTGGGGGAAACCCTTTCTGTCCATTGTTGTTCGGCGGCCTGGGCTCCTCCTCGTCATCGCTCAGCCCCTTGTCTTTGCATTCGGCTCTTAACTTGCCTGCTTGCTTGAACACCCAACAGTCCTTGTTGGTGTGATTGGCTGGCCTTTCGGGGGTGCCGTGAATCTGGCACGAGCGGTCGAGTATCCGGTCCAAACTGGACGGGCCCTGGGTATTCTTTTTAAACGGCTTTTTCCGCTGACCGGATTTATAGCCTCTGAATCCGGCATTTATTGCCGTATCCTCATTGTTGTCGCTGCTGACGCGACGCTTTTGCTTATTCCGGCATGACCTGCCACTTTTATCCTTGGTATCCGAATTACCGTGCTTCTTCGATAAGTTGTTGCTGCGAGCCAGCCAGCTGTCTTCGCCCTTGCAAAAGCGTGTCATGAGTGTCGTGAGGGCTGCCATGGATTTCGGCTTTTCCTGTCCCAGGTGCCGGGCAAGCCATTCATCGCGGATGTTATGTTTGAAAGCTGCTAGGGCCTCTGCATCCGGACAATCGACTATCTGATTTTTCTTTGTTAGGAACCGTGTCCAGAATTGCCTGGCCGATTCTTCTCACTGCTGGATTATGTGGCTTAGGTCGTCGACGTCCGGTGGCCGCACATAGGTCCCCTGGAAGTTGTCGAGGAATGCGGCCTCCAGGTCCTCCCAAGAACCGATTGAGTCTGCTGGGAGGCTATTGAGCCAGTGCCGGGCTGGTCCCTTGAGCTAAAGGGGCAAATATTTGATGGCGTGCAAGTCATCGCCACGTGCCATGTGGATGTGAAGGAGATAGTCCTCAATCCATACTGCCGGATCTGTCGTACCATCGTACGACTCGATATTGATGGGTTTGAAACCCTCTAGGATTCTATGATCCATTACTTCGTCTGTGAAGCATAGTGGGTGTGCGGCGCCTCTGTACTGGGCTATGTCACGACGCAGTTCGGAAGATCTGTGCCTGTTGTGTTCGGCCCGACCGGATTTACTGTGTCCGGAGTGAAGGTCATCACGTGTCGTCGGGCGTCCGCGCGATCCGTAGATCGATCTTGTTTGCCTTGCTTTATCCTCCAGTACGTCTCGCAGGTCTGGCTCGTTTTCCCGTGCCTTATTTGAACGGCGCCGGGTCATGGCTTGCTTAGAGGTTCGACAGGCCTCTCTGTCGCGGCCGTGAGGTGGCCGGTCTGCCATGTCATGAGCTTCCTCCTCTGATTGGGGTAGCGGCCTGCGCTTGGGATAATTTTTGGAGGGGCGCTCGAGTTCATGCTCTTCGGCCGCAAGGACTTTGGTCCATCTGTCAGCTAGCAAATCTTGATCAGCTCTAAGCTGTTGCTGCTTTTTCTTTAGGCTGTTCGCCGTGGCTAGAAGCCTGCGTTGAAAGCGCTCTTGTTCAGCGGGGTCTGATGGTACGACGAATTCATCGTCGCCGAGGCTTGCCTCGTCTTCGGAGGGAGGCATGTAATTATCATCCTCAACCTCCTGCTCTGCCGCTCTCTCGTGAGGGCTGGCTTTTTCATCTTCCTGTGTCGAATCTTGCTGGTTTTGGTGTTCGTCGGCGCTGTTCGGGGTAGTATTATCTCCCGTGCCGGAATCACTGTTTCTGCTGTGGTGGGATTTAGAACGGCGCCGTTGGCGCCGGCGTTTTGGCGGCTTTTTCGAGGTGCCGTCCTTCGCAGTTCCCTCGCCATCTCCATCCTTTGGAGCATCCACCATGTATATATCATATGACGAGGTGGCGGTCCAGCGCCCTACAGGTGCCGGTTCTTGTTCGTCTCCTCCTTCGTCGTCCATACCGTCGAAGTCTTCGGAGCCGAAGTCAAGCATGTCGGTTAAGTCATCGACAGTGGCTATTAAGTGGGTGGTGGGTGGGCTTTGAATTTCTTTGCCGTCCGAACCCCAACCTCGCAGGCCATAGTCTGGCCTGGGCTCTCCTGATAAAGAGAGAGACTTGAGAGAATTCAGAATATCACCAAAAGGTGAGCACTGAAAGATGTCCGCGGCGGTGAACTCCATTACAGGTGCCCAATCAGACTCGATAGGCAGGGGCATGGAAGGCCCGGAGTTCGGAGAGGAGTCCGGCTCCTTCGAGTCGTGAGCCATGCGGAGTGCGGGGCTGGCGTTCGGCTCGATCGCCTTTGAGATCGCAGCCCCTGAGGTGACGTCCAATCGTTCATCCTCGAAGAACGCGACGGGCTCCGAGTCAGGGATCGGGGCCGGAGCGTGTGCGGCCTCCAGGGCACTGTTCGGAGGCAGAGCTATATCATGCCCCTCGAGATAGTGCGGCGCGCTTGGCTGTGGCTCGAATCCGTCAAAGATCAAGTCTCCGCGGATATCCACCAAGTAGTTTAAGCTTCCAAACCTGACTTGATGGCCAGGGGCGTAGCTTTCGATCTGCTCCAAATGACCAAGTGAATTGGCCTGCAGAGCGAAGCCGCTGAAGACGAAGATCTGTCCGGGGAGGAAAGTCTCACCCTGGACCTCATCGTTGTTGATGATCAAAGGAGCCATCGGGCCTAAAAGCGACGACATAGAGGAACTCTCAATGAAAGCACCAATGTCGGTGTCAAAACCGGCGGATCTCAGGTAGGGGGTCCCGAACTGTGCGTCAAGGTCGGATGGTAACAGGAGACAAGGGACACTTTATTTTACCCAGGTTTGGGCCCTCTCGATGGAGGTAAAACCCTACTCCTGCTAGATTAATATTGATGATATGGGTAGTACAAGAGTAGATCTACCACGAGATCAAGGAGGCTAAACCCTAGAAGCTAGCCTATGGTATGATTGTGTATGATGATGGTTGTCCTACGGACTACAACCCTCCGGTTTATATAGACACCGGATAGGGTTAGGGTTACACAGAGTCGGTTACATTGGTAGGAGATCTCAAATATTCGCACACCTAGCTTGCCTTCCACGCCAAGAAATGATCCTTCCGGACACAGGACGAAGTCTTCAACTTTATATCTTCATAGTCCTGGAGTCCGGCTGAAGGTATAGTTTGGCTATCCGAACACCCCCTAATCCAGGACTCACTCACCGCCCATCATCTCCAATTAGAATAGTGTGTCCATGCACGGATGCGACGTGGCCAAATGATGTCTGCCATCGGTATCTCAAATTCAAATCAGTCTGACCTTGTCTAGTGTGTATACATTACAACATGCTCGTTTCCAAACCACACCGTGCAGATCTCCGTTATATTCGGGCATGCATGGGTTTCAAACATCAGGATCTCTTATTCAAATATTTGAATTCAACTTTACATTGATTATGACCTCACATATTCTTTTACACCCACACAGTAGTCTTCTCTTTATAATTGTACCACTAACTTTCTCTCATGCATGCAAGCACACACACTACCAGTCGGCATTATCCATCGCACGCATGCAATCTTTTTCTTCAGGTCGGTCTCCCATGAAGGCACACACCCGCACACATCCCCCTCTCTATCATATCGGGCATTCTTTATCTCTCAAGCGTGCATGCGCAACGATCGATGTTCCTCTATGTATGTGTGTATATAGCTAGGTCTTTCATAGTTTTCCACACAAACCGATCAATCGATATATCCAGTGAAGTCTCACCCTCTTTCCCACGTCCACATCGAGCAATCTATACCTCTCTATATAGGATTAACATATATAGCTAATACACCCACATTAATTATATACCCAACGTCCCCCTCTCATCATCCATGCCTTCAGCTTCATCTTTCAGACGCGTGCACAATGGCGAGGACAGGGGGCAGTAAGGGCCATGCCCCCTCCCCCCCTAACATCACAATATACCGAGGCTAATATGAATGTGATCATTAGACAATTGCTGCTAAAAATGGTTTAAGTTCATGAATTGACCCTCCTCGTAAAGGATTAGCAATGCTTGGCCCCCTAGCTCATTTATTTT
Source organism: Aegilops umbellulata (assembly GCA_032464435.1). Taxonomy (NCBI): domain Eukaryota; kingdom Viridiplantae; phylum Streptophyta; class Magnoliopsida; order Poales; family Poaceae; genus Aegilops; species Aegilops umbellulata. The sequence goes on from CP136056.1 coordinate 43,999,797, forward strand.
TCATGGCTCCACCACTGCGCGCAACAACGCACGTGTTCGCCCCCTCTCTCTAAATATCGATCTCGCACTTGTGCATTCCTTCATAGTCTCCCTCCACTCGGCCCCTCGCACCATCTTCTAGCCCCCCACCAGATTTTGCCACATGTACAATCTAGCAGACTCCATGGTTGAACTTAAGCATAATGCACAAACCTCAAAACAACAGTGGTTATCTTTTGTTCTAGAATCTTCCATATCATAACTGCCCAAACTTTTTTTCTAGTTGAATTGCCATTATTTGTTTTTACTTTATGCTTTACAACACACAATTCCATGAATCATAAAATAGATTAAGGGCTTCTTTGATTCAAAGGATTCTCAAAGGAATTTTGGAGGATTCTAATCATTAGGTATTTTTCCTATCTTGGTTGTTTGATTCATAGGATTGTAAACCATAGGAATTTTTCCATATGATTCATTTGCACTAGATTTCATAGGAAACATCCCATCCACTCAAACCTCTTTGAAAGAATTCTGTGTTTTTTCTATGCACAATCAAACACTCGTACAATCCTGTAGGATTCAAGATGACATTCCACTATAATCCCATGTTTTTCCTATTCCCGTGTTCTTAGCCTTTTTATAAAAACTAATTGATTTTGAATGAGATGAACTATAAGAATTAAACAAAGGGATACATCAGGCATATATGACTCAGAGCTTACATGCTATAGTGTGGTATTTATTCATAATTTGGTTGCAAAATCTGATGCGTGCAATGCACGTGTACCTTACTAGTACTTCGAGTATGTGCAAAACACGTAAATTAGAATACCAATGGCACGCTACATAGTGTCTCTCTTACAGTTCATGAAGCCATGTGGCACATGTGGAGGCGTTGTTGCGACCTCCTTGCGTGGATTGATCACAGTGATGTGCTGCTGGTTCCAGAAGAATTTACTCGTCCTCCCTGAGCCATACTTGTGGTACATGCACGAAGCGAAGATGTGCACGCATGCCACGCACGCACTCATTCCCTCGCACGCACACGCGGTTACACGGGCGGACGCAATTTTGTACCAAGATCCACCCCATGTGATAATTTGACGCGTGTAAAGTCGTTCACTTCATTGATGGTCAATTAGTACAACGCATGCAAATTGAGTGGACGTGAGGGCAGAAGAAAGACATTATTACTCCACTGCATGCCTGCGAGTAGTTAAATCGTGGGTTTCTAGTAGTACTTCCATTGGTCTCCTTCGTATTTTGTGCCAATTTTTGACAGTAACATAATATTTACGCATTTGAGCAGTGTAGTACTTGAAATTTATGTTCCGCTAAACTCATCGGGAGACGTTTCGGGCCTCGAAACCAAAACCATCAATTAATCTTTACCTTGTTCCCATCACATTCGAAAGCCTGCTCACACCTACTAGTACGTACCAAACCTGAACGTGTTCCCACTATGCAGGTATTAGTACTAGTGCTAGTACTTAGGTTATGAAAAGGGGAACTACCTAACCGAAAATTACTCTACCTTTCCTCCTCATAAGTGCTTCTTCTTCGTTCGTCGTTGCCATGGCCGGTGAGTAGAGCTCTAGGTCGAGAACTACTCGTAACAAGGGAGCGGCAACCAAGGCCGCGGAAAAAAAAGAGGGCTCGCCGCCACGCAGAGACCTCGAAAGATCTCTCACGGGCAGGCGATGGCTCCCAGGAGCGCCCTAGCCGCGGAGGCGAACATGCCAAGCCGACGGAGCTGGAGTCGTTATCCCTCGACGACATGCCCGTTCAGCTCAATAAGCACCTCAATAAGCAGAAGGAGTTCATCCAAGGCTTGATGGAGTTGCTGAAGGAGAGCCTCGACGACATGCCCGCTGAGCTCAATCAGCAGGGGGAGTTGACTGCTAGCTTGGTGATGCTGCTGAAGAAGAGCATTGCCTCGGAGAAGAAGGCAACTGGCGAAATCCTGCGAATTCCGGAGGACAAAGCGAAGCTCTGCCACGAGATCGACCTGTTGAAGGAGAAAAACACTGGCTGGAAGAAGTTGCATGAGAATAGTAGTTCCTTGATGAAGATGCTACAAGCCCTCGTCATGGAACAGAAGGAGGAGTTGGCGAAGCTCCGCATCGAGCACCCGGCTGCTGTCAAGGTATGTAATGCGGCCGTTGAACAGATGATGAAGGCTCGCATCGAGAAATCCCGCGTCATGGACAGAATGAAGAAGATAGCGGAGGAGACACGCAAGGAGTTGGAAGTCGTGGAGGCGACGAAGAAGCAGTTACGACTCCGTGGCGAATTAGATCATTTGGGGTGATAATCTTCCTTCTTCTTTTGCTCCTGTGTTTCATATTTTGCTTCGGGTGTTTCACCGCACGTGTCACGTTCTCTGCGAGGCATGAATAGAACAATGGTTTTTTTTGAGGGAATGAATAGAACAATGCTAACAATGAGATGACTAGCAAATTAGATCATTTTTTATCGCCATATGGCACTGGGCTGCCGTGTTTCGTGCTCCTCCGTTGCAGTACTACTCCAGTGGAAAACTTGAGTATACCGCATGGTTCTTTGCTCCTCTCGATCAGGTCGTCGGCGCATTTATACGAGCAGTCAAATCACAAGGCCCCGCCTTCTAGCAGTAATGAGCCATCAAATCACAAAGGCCCTCGCCTCTCGTGAAACCGACCAAGCTAGGCTGCCCCGCCCTCTAGCCTTTTAAAAAATGTATACTTTTGTACAGCAGTAGTATCGATGGATTGCGCCATGGAGCAAAACTTGAAATTAAAAAAAAGGTGGTACATATAGAGAGCGCTCGTCGCCAAATTATGCATATAGTACTATTAAAAAGGCTAGTCACAATAACGGTGTCCAGCACAACCCACCCCTCAAATAAAACTAAGAGGGTGCTTGGATACGTTTTAGTCCCATGACTAAAAGTAGTGGGACTAAAACATGCTAGCCTCACCCATGCTTGGATCCAAATACTAAAAAGGATAAAATCAAGTTAATGAGCATTTATTATCCTCCAAACCCTCCAATCCAGAACTCGCCTGTGTTAAAAGAGAGGAGTTAAATGAGTAGAGAGAGGACTAATCCACATTTTAGTAGGGGTACCCCTGACTAAAAAATTTTAGTCTCAAGACTAGTTTTCGCCCCTCTTTAGTCAGGGGTGCTTGGAACTTTAGCCTCTTAAAGAGACTATTTTTAGTCATACTAAAATAAGTCCCTTGGATCGAAGCACCCTCTAAGCATCATGGAATTCTTTGACAAAACTAAGCACCCTGAAATTCTTTGACAACTAAACTGCTGGCTATATGATGTTGGCCATATGTATTGTATATTGTACATATATAATGTGAAGAAACGAGTGGTAGTACTATACCAACTAAAAGATGAAATGTAAGAAATACTAGTATGTACGTACTGAAGAGTTAAAGTAACGACAAGAAACATAACATAGTTCTGCTGGGGGCTCAGCACAACACACTCCTCAAATTAAATTAAGCACACCTGAAATTAAACTTTGCAACTATTCCGGTAGACATTGCATTAGAACCACCATGAGCAACGACACTGCCACCTTACTCGGAGTCCTCGTCCACGTCCTCGACTTCGTCCTTGTCCCTCTTCCTCTTGGCCGATACTTCTTTGCTTGAACCGCACACTTGGTTGTTGCTCTTCATCCAACCCTTGTAGATATTGAAGCAAAGGTAGCCATCCATTGCAGCATAGTGGATGTGGTCTATATCTAGTACATTATGCTGCCATTCATGACGATGAAACGTGTATGGAGGTTTCTCCAGTTTACCGTAAGAAGGATGAACCATGGCTCCTGCCAGGGTCAGCATTGAAGGCTGACGAGAGGACACCAGTCGATTCTTCTGGAGGTCGAAGGTGTTGCCTACAACGAGGCCTATCCGACGCAGGACTTCTTTGTCGTTACCAAAGTCTATAGTAACAAATTTGACTAGGTTGCTTTCGAGGAAGTCCTTAAAATCCTGGCACTCAACGTCCGCATGACATATGTGGTAGACCAAGCATAAGTCATGCACGCAAACCTAGATCACGGCGGGCTTCTTCCTCTCTTCGTCCTTTAGATCCTTCTCTCGTCCCAGGACTGTGGTGTACTCAACATCTAGCCCAAAGACCCACTCATCATCTGAGTCTTCGAACATGCGTCCGAAGCGAGAAAGGCATCCTTTCATCGTCGCGGAAGAACGGGTGTAGATGACGTCGAACTCATCGCCAGTGATGGTTCTAACCTTGTACTCACCGCCGATCGTGGAGATTTGGGACGCCATGGATTTGGGAGGAGGGTTAGGATTAGTGTAACTGTCGTAATGTGAATGGACGGGACGACTAGGAGCGAACCGCCGTAGTATTGAAGGACGTGCGGGGACGAGTAGGAGCGAACTACCAGCGTGCGAACGGCAGGGTAGTGGCTTTCCATTCTCCCATGATACGGGCTTCCGAGAGCCCTTGGATCTGAGATCGAATGGTTGCATGGCGTGATTCTAGACCTATGGGTGAATATCCTATCCTGGAGGGTTATTCTGCAAATTTTTAGCAACTTAGCATGTGACCATTTGATCTCATATCCAAGGGTTGCCAGCAGCCCGTATCATGGTCGCGCCTACCACGACCGTCGCGTCGCTCGCGCGGTCGCGCCCTTGGAGATTTAACACGGTGCGTTAGGCTATCTATATTGGCATGTCATACATAGTCATCACTTAGTCACTCATACTAGAACAAGGTTGGCTATAAGGCTGGCTATAAGTGTATTTTTTTACTCCTCTCTATCTCTTTCTTCGTACTCCCTCTGTCCCATAATATAAGAATGTTTTTGACACTAGTGTAGTGCCAAAACATTCTTATATTATGGGACACAGGGAGTACTAGTATTTATTGCATTTGCCAAGGAGTAACCTCTTCCAATGAAATGGTGTTGCTAAGTTTGCTTCATTTAATTAGCTATAGACTCAAAATTGAATTTTCACCTAGGTACACACGCTTAGCACCGTTTCTTCCTTGGGTCACTAAACTAGTCTCTCTCTTCTTGATTAACTTGCCACATCAAACTTTATGCCTATGTGGAAAGCTTAAGCACCTGTAGGAGCAAGTAAAAGTAAGTACAATAGTGCGCTTTACATGGCATTTTTGCATATGTGGAGGAAAGAGAGGAAGGGAAAAAGTGGAGAAGTGGGCTCTCATGCAAGAGCCAGCATCTACTACATGGTGGAGCATTGGGAGAGGCACCTATATGGAGGTGGTCAGGAATCAGGAGACTCACGCCGGTCGTAGCGCCGCAGTTAAAATGATAATCGCAAGTCAAATCACGGGGCCCCACCTGTCCAGCAGTAACTCGATGTCAAATCACACAACCCTACGTTTGCAGCAGCCTACTCCCTCATCTTCTCGCGTCTCTGTCGAACCGACTAGGCGGAACTGCCCCGCCGCCTACCGCGCAGGAAAAGCCCCGCCCTCGACTTTTAAATAGTATACAGTATACTAATTTTGTATTCATGGATTGCGCTCGCGCCATGGAGCAAAGTATCTAGAAAACAGCGGTACACATGTACGAATTATATAGCACGCCCGTCGTGTTCGCGTCGCACCCCAGACGGTCGGTCGGTCTGGCACGCTGCTCTCCGAATGGAACGTGCGTCATATTGCGTTTGCACACACATGTGGGACAACAATTGAGAACCGACCATAGGCACACTCCCCGACCTCGCAAGTCGGGTGACTTAATAGAAGAGGGAGACGAGCGATAGTACTAGAGAAGTGTTGTACTACGTTGGTGCCTGGACGATCCCTGCAAGGCACGGAAGATCAGTTCGTCCATGCATGTGACCAGACTCCAGTAGACACGCCTGGATTGGCTATCGTCTACATATCGTGCAAGTTGTGTTGTACGTTGCTGTAGTTGTGGTGAGAAATCTAAAAAAAGTTTCTTGTCATCTCGCAAAATTAGGTGTCATGTGCTTCGGATCACTGCGAGGGTTAAACAGCGACAACTGAGTTGGGCTAGTCATTGGGGGCACATGCACAAACAGTGACTACTCGGCTGCCATCTAGGTCAAGCCGGCTATGTTAATTAGGACATCTGTCAACGGACCCCTTTTCTACGAGTTTATCTTTAATCTGAGCTTTGTTCCTCGTCTAGTTTGTCCGTCGGGATTCATGTTGTCTCCTTTGGGCAGTGAGGTTATGATTTCTTTTCATGTGGCATTTTTTCGTGTTATATGCTATAATTCGGCGCTCCAGATCAAAATGACGACAACTACGCCTCCGGGCGACGTGCATGAAGACTTCTTGACGGTCATTGACGAGGTCAAACCGGCTCCGGTAGACAAAAGAAAACTAGTACTACTCCACTATATAGGCAAGGCCTCCGCGCTTGCTTGCTAGTGTTGCTCTCTTCACACTGTCTCGGCCTCTCCAGATCTAAACACGACAGCAGTGGCCACACTCTCTCTCTCTTTGCTCACCGCTGGTCACAGATCCAGCCGGATCCTCTCCATCGGGGAAGGTGAGAAGGTTCAACGTTCACGCGGTCGTCCTCAGCAACGGCTCTTACCCACTGCTAGGCGTGTCCTGATCAGCCTGCCTTGCCGTTTGATACGTCTCCAACGTATCTATAATTTTTGATTGCTCCATGCTATATTATCTACTGTTTTGGACCATATTGGGCTTTATTTTCCACTTTTATATTACTTTTGGGACTAACCTATTAACCGGACGCCCAGCCCAGAATTGCTGTTTTTTTGCCTATTTCATTGTTTTGAAGAAACGGAATATCAAACGGAGTCCAAACGGAATGAAACCTTCGGGAACGTGATTTTCTCACCGAATATGATCCAGGAGACTTGGGCCTCACGTCAAGAAAGAAAGGAGGCAGCCACGAGGGTGGAAGGCGCCCCTCTAGGGCGCGCCCCTACCTCGTGGGCCCCCCTTTGCTCCACCGACGTACTCCTTCCTCATATATATACCTACGTACCCCCAAACGATCAGATACGGAGCCGAAAACCTAATTCCACCACCGCAACCTTCTGTATCCACGAGATCCCATCTTGGGGCCTGTTCCGGAGCTCCGCCAGAGGGGGCATCCATCACGGAGGGCTTCTACATCATCATAGCCCCTCCGATGAAGTGTGAGTATTTTACCTCAGACCTTCGGGTCCATAGTTAGTAGCTAGATGGCTTCTTCTCTCTTTTTGGATCTCAATACAATGTTCTCCCCCTCTCTCGTGGAGATCTATTTGATGTAACCTTCTTTTTGCGGTGTCTTTATTGAGACCGATGAATTGTGGGTTTATGATCAAGAATATCTATGAACAATATTTGAATCTTCTCTGAATTCTTTTATGTATGATTGGTTATCTTTGCAAGTCTCTTCGAATTATCAGTTTGGTTTGGCCTACTAGATTGGTTTTTCTTGCAATGGGAGAAGTGCTTGGCTTTGGGTTCAATCTTGTAGTGTCCTATCCCAGTGACAGTAGGGGCAGCAAGGCACGTATTGTATTGTCGCCATCGAGGATAACAAGATGGGGTTTTTATCATATTGCATGAAACTATCCCTCTACATCATGTCATCTTGCTTAAGGCGTTACTCTGTTTTTAACTTAATACTCTAGATGCATGCTAGATAGCGGTCGATGAGTGGAGTAATAGTAGTAGATGCAGGCAGGAGTCGGTCTACTTGTCTCGGACGTGATGCCTATATACATGATCATACCTAGATATTCTCATAACTATGCTCAATTCTGTCAATTGCTCAACAGTAATTTGTTCACCCACCGTAGAATACTTACGCTCTTGAGAGAAGCCACTAGTGAAATTTATGGCCCCCGAGTCTATTCTCATCATATCAATCTTCTATCACTTTATTATTGCTTTGCTTTTTTACTTTGCCTTTTATTTTTACTTTGCATCTTTATACCAAAAATACCAAAAATATTATCTATCATCTCTATCAGATCTCACTCTCGTAAGTGACTGTGAAGGGATTGACAACCCCTAATCGCGTTGGTTGCGTTGAGCTATTTGTTTTGTGTAGGTACGAGGGACTCGCGCGTAGCCTCCTACTGGATTGATACCTTGGTTCTCAAAAACTAAGGGAAATACTTACTCTACTCTGCTGCATCACCTTTTCCTCTTCAAGGAAATCCAACGCAGTGCTCAAGAGGTAGCACCGTTCTCTCCCAAGCACCGCTGGCGAGGGAGAGCCTCTAACCCCTTCTTCCTCGCTGCCGTAGTGTGGGCAGATCCGGCCTCCCGCTGCCCACCTAGCGACATCCCAGCGACCATCAGGTATAACTTCCTTCGAAACCGGCCTTGCTCTACTTCCCGAGCTCCTGACGTAGCTGCATTTGTATATTTTACTATTTCTCAGGCCCCCTCGTAGATAGGATCAATCGGCTGTTCGAAAACCACCTAATTTTTTTACGTTTAAGAGGTAAAACTAGTTCATGCACTCGAATCTAGTACTAGTTGGTTCAAACAAGGAAGAAAGGGGGTGGGGGTGGGGGAGGATTTGTTACCTGAATCTAGGACTTGGTCGAAACAGGAAATAATGGGCGTGAAAAGTAGCAGAGACTGGCTATCCAACTGGTCTCTAAGTCTAATAGGAAATAAAGGGAAATGCAGTACAAACTCAATATAAACCCGATCTATTGGTTGAAAAAGGAAAGAAAGTGGGGACTGGGGGACAAGTCAACAGAGTAAGTCCAGTACTAGATTTGCTAGCCTCACACAATATAAGGTGGCTATATCGAACAAAAATGGGACCAACCCAGATATCTTGTTCTGATGTTTGTTGCCCCGAGCCACTCTTATGTAATGCCACTGGTAAAATGTAGCAGTCACACTGTTAAAAGTAATGACACGTTAAACCAATGTTGTTTCCAATGTAATGCCTCCAGTAACATGAATCAATGCCACTTCTTTACATGTCCTACTAAATTTCCCATTAAGATAAGTTGGTTCTTTTCGTTAGAAATGCAATTGTCCTAGTCCGCCTACTCTCCCGTGCCCAAAGTAATGTCGTATTTAACGGTTGTCATAGTTAATCCTAATGCCCACACTAATATCTAGCAATGCCAGTGCTTTAGAAATTGCTACTGTCCTTGTAGGATTGCCATTCAAATAAGGAACATGCTTCTTTTCATTTGATGCATGTTTCATCACTTGTTAGTCACCCTCCTTTCCACCTTTTTTGTGCAAACAGAGATATACATTTCACGCTCGATCTTAGTTGAACTGCACAAATGATATCCAAATTATAGTTGAGCATTCCGGGAGCTTCACAACCAACCTTGATGTCACTCAATTTTATTGCAACTAATGAAGAAGAAGCTCTGTGGGTTTCGTTTTCTGATGGACATGGAACCGGGGCTCAAGCCCTTTTCTTAAAAAAGTTGAAGAAGAAGCTGCTAGCTCACGGGACATTGCTTCATTTTAGGTGAACTGCACCAAAAGGTCCCATGAATTTAATCATCCATGTTGGTGACTGAAAGAGCCAGCTTCAGCATCCCAGTCTAAGCACCCCCGGCCTCCATCCTTGCGATGCATGGTACACCTTGTTTGCCACCTGCTCGACCCTAGTGTCACTGATAAAATGAAGTAATAATACAGTTAAAATAGAGCGAGTGTCATCTCTATCATTTCATTTCCAATGTAGATAAAGAAAGTGCTTCTCTTTGTTAATGTATGTTTCATCAACTAGTCCCATTGTTAATGTTTAAGCGTTTCTGCAAACTGGGGTGCTTAATTTTAGTTGATATGTATAAAAATAGATATTTGAATGTCTCAATGCGCCTCCTTGTACTACCGCTGTACACTGATGTTCATCACTGGCATAAGGTGTATCTGGGAGATGTGGGACGATGTCCAGTATGAGGCGTACCGTATGAGGTGTCGCAGGGCCCATCTCGCCCTCGCAGCTTGGCATACTATGATATTATCGCAATATTTTGTTCTATTTATTTTGTGTGTTTCATCAACTAGTGCCACTATAATGTAATCACGCTTTTTCATTATCTGTGCAAACAGGGTTATTCAGCTGCATTTTGGTGGAACTGCACAAATGTACGTATGGAACTGGCATATATGGAGAGTGCGAGGTGTGCCAAGTAAAAATTACCGACACCAACCATGCTGCATGCACGCATTGGCATCCACCACCACCAGTGGGATGTGTGGCGCTCTTTGTGGATGGATCTTTCTCGGCAGCAAATCATCTAACCAAATACTAGTAGCTTATATTGGCAGTTTTCTAGGGAGTACTCTTTTCTGAAAGAAGCACCAATCTATTTTTGTTTATTTGTACACTGTGTCACAACTTTGACCCAAAGGTCCAGAGCTACTTTAGGGTGATTGGCGTAGTACTCGGAGACTGATTGTAAGCATGACTTTCATTAGCTGTCACACTGATTGTATGCATGAGCAGGTGGAAGATTAGGTTAGTGCGAAGCTTACCTTAAACCCTATCGTCGCCGTTGAAACGAGGCGAGCGTCGAGAGAACCGTGGAGAATGGCGGGGAAGTGACGTCGCGCCATCCAGCCTCCTCTTGTGGTGGGAGACCGAATACTCCTGTGGCTCCGGCTGGCTCTGCACCCTCACGAACGGCACATCATACTCGATCGATTCGTTATCCTCTGGGTGCTTGACCTTTGACATGTACGCCCACCACCTCCGCCTGACTGTCGCCTCGGGCGAATCTGTCTGCTCCATCGCCCAGAGGAGATACTCGATGAACTCAGAGGACTGCGGCGTGACTGCCCTCATCACCGCCGCTCTTTCGCATAGATTGCCACATGGCCCGAACCGTCCTCGAAATCTCCCACTCATTGTCAAACCAACTAAGGATCTCCTTCAACCTGGCTAACTTTGCCTGGTCTCCGCCGCCGATCTGCCTGATTCGCTGGTGCATCCTCTCCATAGATGTCCTTCTGAGTGGTCCGGTGCTAGCTTCGGAAGATGGGAGGAGAGACGGTGGTCTTGCAATAGAGAAAAGGGAGAGGCGAGACAGTGGTTTTGGAATGGAGATGATGGAGAGGAGAGGAGGTGGTTTTGCAATGGAGAAGATCAGAAGAGGGAGAGGCGAGACGGTGGTTTTGGAATGGAGATGATGGAGAGGAGAGGAGGTGGTTTTGCAATGGAGAAGATCAGAAGAGGGAGAGGCGAGACGGTGGTTTTGGAATGGAGATGATGGAGAGGAGAGGAGGTGGTTTTGCAATGGAGAAGAGGGAGAGGAGCGTTCGGCAGTGATTTAGGATTGGACGAGAGGGCCGACACGCTGTGACTGGATCAAAATCAAAATCAATTTACCCTTCAATTAAGAAAGCGACCCCACATTAACTAGTCTCCCTTTTATTCTGGGTCATAATTGACCATGATTTTCGCACATAAAATATATGTTATACGTTGCAAAAATAATGTAATTTGAAAGTACATTCAGATACGAACCAAACGACACAATTTTCGGTGACATGCATTCACATTTTCCTTGTCAAATACAATACGTGGTCAAACTTTGACGCAAAATACGTAAAACAACAAAAAAATACTTCCAAGACCAGCGCCGCTCTTCCACTCTTCTCCTCTTAAACCACCGTCACTCCTATCCTGTTCCAATCTATAGGTAGCGCCGCTCCTCTCCTCTTCCATTTCAAAACCACCGCCCCTCCTCTCCTGTTCCAATCCAAAACCAGCGTCGCTCCTCTCCCATTCTAATCCAAAACCAGCGTTGCTCCTCTCCTCTTCCATTCAAAAACCACCGCCGGCGAGTGAAGGTGCTGTGGAGAAGTAGATCGATGGAGGAGTACAACCGATACGTGAGGATCGCAGACGGCGACCCTGTGAAGCTAGCTAGGATGTTGGAGATACAGTCTTGGTTTGACAACAAGGACCAACTAGCGGCGACGGCGACATCCATGGCCAAATATCTGCAACAGAGCGAAAAGGCGGCGATACTCCTGGAGGGAGTTGCGCCGGAGTACATAGAGCTGCTCCTCTGGGCCATGGAGCAAACAGATTCACCGAATCCGATCATGAGGGAGCGGTGGTGGGAGTATCGATCCCAGATGGATCATCCACCAGAGATTGAAGGATCGAGCATCTACAGGGTGCCGTTTGTGAGGGTGTCCTGCTAGAGTGAGCCGATGGAGTCTTCGTCGACCAAACCCAACTACAAGAGGAGAAAAACAGTTGGCCCGACAACGCTTCCCCGCCATCGTCTCCCTCGCCGTTCACATCGTCTCACGGGGCGGCTGTCTGCCGCCGAGGAATAGGAGGGGGCTGCCCCCCCCAGCCCAATAGTCGGGCAAGTTGTGAATTGTCAGGAGGAGCTTAGGGTTGTCAGTATTTGCAGGTTGTGAATTGTGTTTTGTGTTGTGTATTTTGAGAGTACTTTCAGATATGAATGTCTTTTGAATTTCAGATTTGCAGTATTGAGCATATGAAGTATTTTATGAATTCTAGAGATCTATTTTTAGCACTTAAAAAATGTAGTTTCATACGAGTATAAAAGTGCAGACAATGTGATTCTCAGAGAAGAAACTGCAAGTTTCAGTTTCAGATAAAAAACTGCAAGTTCAGTTTCAGATAAGAAAATGTAACTTTCAGAGGTAGAGCACTTATCTTAACACAGCCTTTTCAAACAGGGTTAACATCATGTTGGAAGTTTTATTCATGGTCAAAAATGGAACTATCAGCCAGTTAACATCATGCTGATCAACATTCATGCATAGCACATCTTCATATGATGCACAGCCAAAATGCTCACACAATGTCGAGTGTGCAAAACACAGAGAAAACGAGGGACGAAGTTTTGGCAAGTGTTGGACGTGGTTTTGGGCTGCCCCGTCTAGGCTTTCATTTTTAACATGCGTAGCCCACGACCTCGGATGGGAGGTCCATAGGCCTGATTGTCCATAGGCCTGATTGTATTTTCTTAGGGCCGTCATGTATCGACCGGCCTATGGACCTCCCATCCGAGGTTTTATTTTTGGCAGCCCAATTTATGTATTTTTTTTTGAAGAAAATGCACACGTCTGCTCTATTTTTCTATATAAGAATAGGAACGCCAGGTCCAACTTATGTTTCCCTTCTAACTATATTATATATATTTAAATTATTTTATATGTTATTATATATTATTTTTATTGTCATCATATATTTAACAGATACTTACATATGTAAGAAAACAGTATCCCACATCTTATTAACTTATAAAATAATTTCTTAACAAATAAAATCCTGGATTGTTTTGGCACGAAAATCCTAGTGATTGTGTACAAAAGCTTGGTAAGATTTAAGGACGAATGTAATAATATCACTTATTATTTAAATATATTTATAACAAAATGCTCAGCCCCTTTTTATTTTTTTTATAACATTGCTGGCCCAGCCCAACATTATAATTAGAATCAGCCCAGCAAAATCGTGTATTTCGAGAAAGTGCAAATGGCATGTAATTTTTTAGGAAATAAAATAAATGGACAGCATGGACGCTACATTATTTGTTCACCCAGCCCAGCTAATGGCTGTAATTCAAAAAAAGATCAAATTGACTGTAAATTCTACCATGCAAAAAAAAGACTATAAATTCTGAAAAAATGGGTTGAATACGTGCCACATTTTTGGAGGCTGGAATGTGGGCCAATAGGTTGAAGCCAACGCAAGTCGTTGTCAATTTAGTCAACAAATGATTCTGACATGTTAGCCGTTGGATTTACATCCAACGACCGGCATCCATCTTCAATCTCTCGTCTTCTTCCTCCAGCACCGCCGGGACCACCTCCCGCCTCCTGCTGCTAGCAGCTCTGCTTAGCACGCTTCACTATGAAGCGCTACTCCACCGTTGCCCAGGTCATCCCTCCACCCCTCCACACCTCATGTTCTTCTCCACAGACTGCCAAACCACACCGCACTAGAACCAGTTAACCCTCGCACACCTCTCCGTATGCGACTCTACTCCCGCGTCTTCCCATCTCCGGCTCGTTGCTGTCCGGGGCCTCGCCGTCGTCCACCACCTTGGATGCGCTCGGCGCAGCATGGTCAACGTGGTCAACGAACGACACCATCGGAAGTAGACTGTGCGTGGAGGGGCTAACAGCTGGGTCCACGGCCGCACACAAGGAAATGCCTCCTTATTACGCGCAAAATAATGATTCCTCCACCTGACATCTGGGACCCACCGGAAGGGCCTCTGTATTTCACGAAAATAACGTGCCCCCCGCTGACATGTCGGACCCACCAGCTATCCTCGCACGCAAGGAAGTGCCTCCTTATTACGCACAAAAAAATGAATACTCCCCCTGCCAGCTGGAACCCAGCATAGTGGGAGGCTGACTTGTGGGCCTACCAAGTTGACGGGGACGGAGGGCTTTGTCAACTTAGTCAATATGAACGATTCTAGCTCCTGTTACCATACGATGTTCATCCAACGGCCATAGTGCTTCTTCAACCTCTGGTCTTCTTGCTCCAGCCGCCCAAACCAGCGCCGGTCGTGCTGCGTGCTCCTGCCTCCCGTGGTTGGCTGTGATGCCGCGGAGGCCTCACCACCCCTTACTACTCCCACCGCTGGCAAGGCCATCACTCTACTCACCCACACCCCCTGTTATTTTGTGGCGATAGCAGCCTCACACCGCAGCCGATCCAGTGAATCCTCGTACTCCTCTTCGCGTGGGCATCCACTGCTGCGTCTTCCCCGGCTCCGAGTCGTCCCCTTCCTAGTCCTCGTCGTCTTCCACCGCCGTGGTGCTCTCGGTGCGGCGTGGTCAACGTGGTCAAGGACGACTTCCATCTGACGTGGACTGTACGTGGAGAGGCTGACAGCTGGGTCCACGGCCGCAGCAAGGAAGTGCCTCCTTATTACGCGCAAAATAATGATTCCTCCATCTGACAGCGGGGACCCACCGGACGGGCCACCGTATTTCACGAAAAAAACGTTTCCCCCTGATTGCTGGGACCCACTAGCTACATCTTCGCACGCAAGGAAGTGCGTCAGGGCAAAAAAATGATTTGCCCCCCTGACTGGTGGGACCCACCAGCTACATCTTTTCACACAAGGAAGTGCGTCCGGGCAAAAAAACGATTCGCCCCCCTGACTGCTGGGACCCACCAGCTACATCTTTGCACGCAACGAAGTGCCTGACAGTCGGGACCCACCTAGTCGAAGTGTACGTAGCGTTGTCATTCTGGTCGCGAACGTGTACGTACATATATACTGGTGGATGTAGAGGTGTGCACGTGTCGTAGTAGAGGCGCGTACGTGTCGTAGTAGAGGCGCACACGTAGCATGTACACGTACGTAGAGTGGCCAGGGTGCAAGAAAGAAAATACGTCCACGTATGTGTACATACGGGCGGGGTCTCGAACGCCTACTCGCGCATACGTACGGCCAGGGCTCGTGTACATGGCTGGGTCGGAACGGAGAAACAGCGTCGTCTTCATGTTCATGTGGAGGCAACGGAATGTGTCGTGTTCATGGGGAGGCAACGGAATGCGTCATGTTCATGGGAAGGCAACGGAATGCTCGTGTTCATCCAGAGGCAACGGAACGCATGGGAGCCAACCGGCTGGGTCGGAACGGAATGCGTGGTCGTGTTCATCGGGAGGGCTTGGACAGAACAGGCGATGGAAACAAGGCCTGGCCTACCGCAAAACGGAGGAAACGGACCGCCTACGTTTGGAACGGGGTCCTGTTGATTGGGAGGGGTGTGGCGTACCGCAAAACGGAGGAAACGGACCTCCTACAATCGAAACGGGGGTCCTGTTGGTCGGGAGGGGTGTGGCGTACCGCAAAACGGATGAAACGGACCTCCTACGGTTGAAATGGGGGTCCTGTTGATCGGGAGGGATGTGGCGTACCGCAAAACGGACGAAACGGACCTCCTACGGTCGAAACGGGGGTCCTGTTCATCAGGAGGGGTGTGGCGTGCCGCAAAATTGGACTCCACAGGATACTGTTCATCTCCACCGTCGACCTCCTCCAGCCTCCACGGGCTCCTGTTCATCCAGCCTCCACCGCGCGCTACTCCACCGGCTACTGTTCAACCACCCCTCCACGGGCACCCCTCCACCGTATACTGTTGATCCAGCCCTCCACACCATGGGGTCCTGTTCAACCACCCCTCCACGGGCACCCCTCCACCGTCTACTGTTCATCCAGCCCTCCACACCACGGGGGTCCTGTTCATCCAGAGGCAACGCCACTGCTCACTGTTCATCCAAACCCCCTACAACGCTCACTGTTCATCCAATCGATCGGCTTCAGTTAGCAACAGTAGCGAAGGAATCGCTCGATCGGGTTCAGTTAACAGCCATCGATCGATCGCTCGGGTTCAGTAACGTGTAGCCTGTAGTGCAATCGCTCGGGTTCAGTTAGAGCCCAACGCCTCGCACACACGCGCGTACGTGTACGAGAGAGACGTGCATTGCTCGGCCCCCGACCTCCCACCGTAACCAGGAACTCCCCGAAATTTTCCTCCCCCTCGCTTCTACAACGGTTTTTTCCGTCATGGACGGCCCAAAGAATGTCATGCAGCTGCGTCTCCGGCCCGCCCAGGATGAAAAGCCCATTTTCTGTCATGATTTCTTGCCATAGAAGTAGGAGCCCACCACATCTATGATGATACCGGGTTTTGTCACAATTATCGTCATAGAAGTGTCATATGTATGACAGGAAAAAAATTCGTTCGGCCCAAAATGTCAAGGATGTGTCTCTTTTTTGTAGTGTCATCTGTGAAGGTTAGAAAATAACGATACCCACCACGATCCTCAACACTCATTGGACCGCATACATCGGTATGAATTATTTCCAATAAGTCAGTGGCTCGCTCCATTGTTCCGGAGAACGGAGTCTTAGTCATCTTGCCCATGAGGCATGGTTCGCAAGCCTCAAAGGATTCATAATCAAGTGATTCCAAAAGTCCATCCGCATGGAGTTTCTTCATGCGCTTTTCAACAATATGACCTAAATGGCAGTGCCACAAATATGTTGCACTATCATTATCAATTTTGCATCTTTTGGCATCAATATTATGAATATGTGTATCACCACGATCGAGATTCAACAAAATTAGGCCACTCTTCAAGGGTGCATGACCATAAGAGATATTACTCATATAAATAGAACAACAATTATTCTCTGATTTAAATGGATAACCGTCTCGCATCAAACAAGATCCAGATATAATGTTCATGCTTAACGTTGGCATCAAATAACAATTATTCAGGTCTAAAACTAATCCTGAAGGTATATGTAGAGGTAGCGTGCCTACGGCGGTCACATTGACCTTGGAACCATTCCCGATGCGCATCGACACCTCATCCTTAGCCAATCTTCGTTTAATCCATAGCCCATGTTTCGACTTGCAAATATGAGTAACAGAACCAATATCAAATACCCAGGCGCTACTACAAGCATTAGTAAGGTACACATCAATAACATGTATATTAAATATACCGTTGTTCACTTTACCATCCTTCTTATCCGCCAAATACTTGGGGAAGTTTCACTTCCAGTGACCAGTCCCTTTGAAGTAGAAGCACTCAGTTTCAGGCTTGGGTCCAGACTTGGGCTTCTTCCCAGGAGTGACAACTTGCTTGCCATTCTTATTGAAGTTCCCCTTCTTTCCCTTGCCCTTTTTTCCTGAAACTAGTGGTCTTGTTAACCATCAACACTTGATGCTCTTTCTTGATTTCTACCTCCGCAGCTTTGAGCATAGCGAAGAGCTCGGAAATTGTCTTATCCATCCCTTGAATATTATAGCTCATCACGAGCCTTTGTAGCTTGGTGACTGTGATTGAAGAACTCTGTCAATAACACTATCATCCGAAAGATTAACTCCCAGCTGAGTCAAGTGGTTATGGTACCCAGACATTCTGAGTATGTGTTCACTGACAGAACTGTTCTCCTCCATCTTGCAGCTATAGAACTTGTTGGAGACTTCATATCTCTCAACTCGGGCATTTTCTTGAAATATTAACTTCAACTCCTGGAACATCTCATATGGTCCATGAAGTTCAAAACGTCTTTGAAGTCTCGATTCTAAGCCGTAGAGCATGGCACACTGAACTATAGATTAGTCATCAGACCACGTCTGCCAGACGTTCAAAGCGTCGACATTAGCAGGAGGGGGCTTTTCGCCTAGCGGTGCATCAAGGACATAATTCTTCTACGCAACCATGAGGGCAATCCTCAAGTTACGGACCCAGTCCGTGTAGTTGCTACCATCATGTTTCAACTTAGCTTTCTCTAGGAACACATTAAAATTCAAGGGAACGGTAGCACAGGCCATTGATCTACAACATAGATATGCAAAAACTATCAGGACTAAGTTCATGATAAATTAAGTTCAATTAATCATATTACTTAAGAACTCCCACTTAGATAGACATCCCTCTAGTCATCTAAATGATCACGTGATCCATATCAACTAAACCATGTCCTATCATCACGTGAGATGGAGTAGTTTTCAATGGTGAACATCTCTATGTTGATCATATCTACTATATGATTCACCTTCGACCTTTCGGTCTCAGTGTTCCGAGGCCATGTCTGTACATGCTAGGCTCGTCAAGTTTAACCCGAGTATTCCGCACGTGCAAAACTGTCTTGCACCCGTTGTATGTGAACGTAGAGCTTATCACACCCGATCATCATGTGGTGTCTCGGCACGACGAACTGTCGCAACAGTGCATACTCAGGCAACACTTATACCTTGAAATTTTAGTGAGGGATCATCTTATAATGCTACCATCGTACTAAGCAAAATAAGATGCATAAAAGATAAACATCACATGCAATCATAATACGTGACATGATATGGCCATCATCATCTTGTGCCTTTGATCTCCATCTCCAAAGCACCGTACGTCATGATCTCCATCGTCACCGGCTTGACACCTCGATCTCCATCGTAGCGTCCTTGTCGTCTTGCCAACTGTAGCTTCTACAACTACGCATAGTGATAAAGTAAAGCAATTACATGTCGATTCATTTCATAAAATAAAGCCACAACCATAAGGCTCCTGCCAGTTGCCGATAACTTTCACGAAACATGATCATCTCATACAATAACGTATATCACATCATGTCTTGACAATATCACATCACAGCATTGTTGGGGAACACAATATTTCAGAAATTTGCCTACGATCACGCAAGATCTATCTAGGAGATGCATAGCAACGAGCGGGGAGAGTGTGTCCACGTACCCTCGTAGACCAAAAGCGAAAGTGTTTAGTAACGTGGTTGATGTAGTCGAACGTCTTCGCCATCCAACCGATCCAAGCACCAAACGTACGGCACCTCCGCATTCAGCACACGTTCAGCTCGATGACATCCCTCGAGCTCTTGATCTAGTTCAGGCCGAGGGAGAGTTCCGTCAGCACGACGGCGTGGCGACGGTGATGATGAAGTTACCGGCGCAGGGCTTCGCCTAAGCACTACGACGATATGACCGAGGTGTGTAACTGTGGAGGGGGCACCACACACGGTTCAGAGAAACCTGTGTATCTATGGGGTGCCACCTCCCCCGTATATAAAGGAGGGGAGGAGGAGGCGGCCGGCCTAGGGGGCGCGCCATAGAGGGGAGTCTAACTAAGACTCCCAATCCTAGTTGGACTCCCTTTCCTTTTCCGAAGAGCGGGAAAGAGGGAAGGGAGAGGAGGAGAAGGAAAGGGGGGCGCGCCCCCTCCCTAGTCCAATTCGGACTCCCTATAGGGAGGGGCGCGGCTGCCCCTTGTGAGCTGCCTCCCCTCTTCCCTATGGCCCATGTAGGCCCAATCTTCCCTCGGGGGGTTCCCGGTACTCCGGCCCGAATCACTCGGAACCATTCTGATGTCCGAATGCAACCTTACAATATATTAATCTTTAGGTCTCCACCATTTCGAGACTCCTCGTCATGTCCATGATCTCATCCGGGACTCCGAACAAACTTCGGTCATCAAATCACGTAACTCATAATACAAATCGTCATGGAACGTTAAGCGTGTGGACCCTACGGGTTCGAGAACTATGTAGACATGACTGAGACACATCTCCGGTCAATAACCAATAGCGGAACCTGGATGCTCATATTGGCTCCCACATATTCTACGAACATATTTATCGGTCAAACCGCATAACAACATACGTTGTTCCCTTTGTCATCGGTATGTTACTTGCCCGAGATTCGATCATCAGTATCACCATACCTAGTTCAATCTCGTTATCGGCAAGTCTCTTTACTCATTTCGTAATGCATCATCACACAACTAACTCATTAGTCACATTGCTTGCAAGGCTTATAGTGATGAGCATTACCGAGAGGGCCCAGAGATACCTCTATGATACACGGAGTCACAAATCCTAATCTTGACCTATGCCAACCCAACAAACACCTTCGGAGACACCTGTAGAGCATCTTTATAATCACCCGGTTACGTTGTGATGCTTGATAGCACACAAGGTGTTCCTCTGCTATTTCAGGAGTTGCATAATCTCATAGTCAGAGGAACATGTATAAGTGATGAAGAAAGCAATAACAATAAAAATAAACGATCATTATGCTAAGCTAACGGATGGGTCTTGTCCATAAAATCATTTTCTAATGATGTGATCCCATTCATAAAATGACAACACATCTCTATGGCTAGGAAACTTAACCATCTTTGATTAACGAGCTAGTCAAGTAGAGGCATACTAGGGACACTCTTGTTTGCCTATGTATTCACACATGTACTAAGTTTCCGGTTAATAAAATTCTAGCATGAATAATAAACATTTATCATGATATAAGGAAATATAAATAACAACTTTATTATTGCCTCTAGGGCATATTTCCTTCAGTCTCCCACTTGCACTAGAGTCAATAATCTAGATTACTTAGTAATGATTCTAACACCCATGGAGTCTTAGTGCTGATCATGTTTTGCTCGTGGAAGATGCTTAGTCAACGGGTCTACAACATTCAGATCCATATTTATTTTGCAAATCTCTATGTCTCCCTCCTTGACTTGATCATGGATGGGGTTGAAGCGTCTCTTGATGTGTTTGGTTCTCTTGTGAAATCTGGATTCCTTCGCTAAGGCAATTGCTCTAGTATTGTCACAAAAGATTTTCATTGGACCCGATGCACTAGGTATTACACCTAGATCGGATATGATTTCCTTCATCCAGACTCCTTCATTTGCTGCTTCCGAAGCAGCTATGTACTCCGCTTCACACGTAGATCCCGCCACAATGCTCTGCTTGGAACTGCACCAGCTGACAGCTCCACCATTCAATATAAATACGTATCCGGTTGTGACTTAGAGTCATCTGGATCAGAATCAAAGCTTGCATCGATGTAACCATTTACGACGAGCTCTTTGTCTCCTCCATAAACGGGAAACATATCCTTAGTCCTTTTCAGGTATTTCAGGATGTTCTTGACCGTTGTCTAGTGATCCACTCTTGGATTACTTTGGTACCTCCCTACTATACTTATGGCAAGGCACACATCAGGTCCGGTACACAACATTGCATACATGATAGAACCTATGGTTGAGGCATAGGGAATGACTTTCATTTTCTCTATACCTTCTGCAGTGGTCGGGCATTGAGTTTGACTCAACTTCACACCTTGTAACACAGGCAAGAACCCTTTCTTTGACTGGTCCATTTTGAACTTGTTCAAAATCCTATCAAGGTACGTGCTTTGTGAAAGTCTAATTAAGCGTCTTGATCTATCTCTATAGATCTTGATGCCCAATATGTAAGCAGCTTCACCGAGGTCTTTCATTGAAAAATTCTAATTCAAGTATCCTTTTGTGCTATTTAGAAATTATGTATCATTTCCAATCAACAATATGTCATCCACATATAATATTATAAATGCTACTGAGATCCCACCCACTTTCTTGTAAATACAGGCTTCTCCAAAAGTCTGTATAAAACCATATGCTTTGATCACACTATCAAAGCGTATATTCAAACTCTGAGAAGCTTGCACCAGTCCATAAATGGATCGCTGGAGCTTGCACACTTTGTTAGCACCTTTAGGGTCGAAAAAACCTTCTGGTTGTATCATATACAACTCTTCTTTGGGAAATCCATTAAGGAATGCAGTTTTGACATCCATTTGCCAAATTTCATAATCACAAAATGCGGCAATTGCTAACATGATTCGGACAGACTTAAGCATCGCTACGGGTGAGGTCTCATCGTAGTCAACTCCTTGAACCTGTTGAAAACCTTTCACAACAAGTCGAGCTTTGTAGATAGTCACATTACCGTCAGCGTCAGTCTTCTTCTTGAAGATCCATTTATTCTCTACTGCTTGCCGATCAACGGGCAAGTCAACCAAAGTCCATACTTTGTTCTCATACATGGATCCCATATCAGATTTCATGGCCTCAAGCCATTTCGTGGAATCTGGAATCATCATCGCTTCCTCATAGTTCGTAGGCTCGTCATGGTTAAGTAACATGACCTCCAGAACAGGAATACCGTACCACTCTGGTGCGAATCTTACTCTGGTTGACCTACGAGGTTCACTAGTAACTTGATCTAAAGTTTCATGATCATTGTCATTAGCTTCCTCACTGATTGGTGTAGGAATCACTGGAACTGATTTCTGTGATGAACTACTTTCCAATTCGGTAGAAGGTACAATTACCTCATCAAGTTCTACTTTCCTCCCACTCACTTCTTTCGAGAGAAACCCTTCTCTAGAAAGGATTCATTCTTAGCAACGAATATCTTGCCTTCGGATCTGTGATAGAAGGTGTACCCAACAGTCTCTTTTGGGTATCCTATGAAGACACATTTCTCCGATTTGGGTTCGAGCTTATCAGGTTGAAGCTTTTTCACATAAGCATCGCAGCCCCAAACTTTAAGAAACGAGAACTTCAGTTTCTTGCCAAACCACAATTCATATGGCGTCATGTCAACCGATTTAGATGGTGCCCTATTTAACGTGAATGCAACCGTATCTAAAGCATAACCCCAAAACGATAGCGGTAAATCAGTAAGAGACATCATAGATTGCACCATATCTAACAAAGTACGGTTACGACATTCAGACACGCCATTTCGCTGTGGTGTTCTAGGTGGCGTGAGCTGCGAAACTATTCCGCACTATTTCAAATGAAGACCAAACTCATAACTCAAATATCCACCTCCATGATCAGATCGTGGAAACTTTATTTTCTTGTTACAATGATTTTCCACTTCACTCTGAAATTCTTTGAACTTTTCAAATGTTTCAGACTTATGTTTCATTTAGATATACCCATGTCTGCTCAAATCTTCTGTGAAGGTCAGAAAATAATGATACCCGCCGCAAGCCTCAACACTCGTCGGACCGCATACATCAGTATGTATTATTTCCAACAAGTCTGTTGCTCGCTCCATTGTTCCGGAGAACGGAGTCTTAGTCATCTTGCCCATGAGGCATGGTTCGCAAGAATCAAGTGATTCCAGAAGCCCATCATCATGGAGTTTCTTCATGCGCTTTACACCAATATGACCTAAACGGCAGTGCCACAAATAAGTTGCACTATCATTATTAAACTTATATCTTTTGGCTTCAATACTATGGATATGTGTATCACTACTATCGAGATTCAACAAAAATAGACCACTCATCAAGGATGCATGACCATAAAAGATATTACTCATATAAATAGAACAACCATTATCCTCTGATTTAAATGAATAACCGTCTCGCATCAAACAAGATCTAGATATAATGTTCATGCTTAATGCTGGCACCAAATAACAATTATTCAGGTCTAAAACTAACCCCGAAGGTAGATGTAGAGGTAGCGTGCCAACGGCGATCACATCGACTTTGGATCCATTTCCCACGCGCATCGTCACCTCGCCCTTAGCCAATCTTCGTTTAATCCGTAGCCCCTGTTTCGAGTTGCAAATATGAGCAACAGAACCAATATCAAATACCCAGGCGCTAATACGAGAATTGGTAAGGTACACATCAATAACATGTATATCAAATATACCTTTCACTTTGCCATCCTTCTTATCCGCCAAATACTTGGGGCAGTTCCGGTTCCGGAGACCAGTCCCTTTGTAGTAGAAGCACTCAGTCTTAAGCTTAGGTCCAGATTTGAGCTTCTTCACTTGAGCAGCAACTTGCTTGCCGTTCTTCTTGAAGTTCCCCTTCTTCTCTTTGCCCTTTTTCTTGAAACTAGTGGTATTGTTAACCATCAACACTTGATGCTCCTTTTTGATTTCTACCTCCGCATCCTTTAGCATCACGAAGAGCTCGGGAATAGTCTTTTCCATCCCTTGTATATTATTGTTCATCACGAAGCTTTTGTAGCTTGGTGGCAGTGATTGAAGAACTCTGTAAATGACACTATCATCAGGAATATTAACTCCCAGTTGAGTCAGGTGATTGTGGTACCCAGATATTCTGAGTATATGTTCACTGATAGAACTATTCTTGTCCATCTTGCAGCTGTATAACTTATTGGAGACTTCATATCTCTCAATCCGAGCATTTGCTTGAAATATAAACTTCAACTCCTGGGACATCTCATATGCTCCATGATGTTCAAAACGTCGTTGAAGTCCCGGTTCTAAGCCGTAAAACATGGCACACTGAACTATCGAGTAGTCATCAACACACGACTGCCAGGCATTCACAATGTTTGCAGTTGCTGGTGCGGGTGGTACACCTAGCGGTGCTTCCAGGACGTAATTCTTCTATGCAACAATGAGGATAATCCTCAAGTTACGGACCCAGTCCGTGTAGTTGCTACCATCATCTTTCAACTTAGCTTTCTCTAGGAACGCATTAAAATTCAAAGGAACAGTAGCATGGGCCATTGATCTACAACAACAACGTAGACATGCAAAATACTATCAGGTACTAAGTTCATGATAAATTAAAGTTCAATTAATCATATTACATAAGAACTCACACTTAGATAAAAATCCCTCTAGTCATCTAAATGATCACGTGATCCATATCAACTAAACCATGTCCGATCATCATGTGAGATAGAGTAGTTTTCAATGGTGAACATCACTATGTTGATCATATCTACTATATGATTCACGCTCGACTTTTCGGTCTCAGTGTTCCGAGGCCATATCTGCATATGCTAGGCTCGTCCAGTTTAACCCGAGTATTCTGTGTGTGCAAAACTGGCTTGCACCCGTTGTATGTGAACATAGAGCTTATCACACCCGATCATCACGTGGTGTCTCGGCACGATGAACTGTAGCAACGGTGCATACTCAGGGAGAACACTTATACCTTGAAATTTAGTGAGAGATCATCTTATAATGCTACCGCCGTACTAAGAAAAATAAGATGCATAGAGGATAAACATCACATGCAATCAAAATAAGTGATATGATATGGTCATCATCATCCTGTGCCTGTGATCTCCATCTCCAAAGCACCGTCATGATCACTATCGTCACCGGCTTGACACCTTGATCACCATCGAAGCATCATTGTTGTCTCGCCAACTATTGCTTCTACGACTATTGCTACCATTTAGTGATAAAGTAAAGCAATTACATGGCGATTGCATTTCATACAATAAAGCAACAACCATATGGCTCCTGCCAGTTGCCGATAACTATTACGAAACATGATCATCTCATACAACAATTTATATCTCATCATGTCTTGACCATATCACATCACAGCAAGCCCTGCAAAAACAAGTTAGACGTCCTCTACTTTGTTGTTGCAAGTTTTACATGGCTGCTACGGGCTTCTAGCAAGAATCGTTCTTACCTATGCATCAAAACCACAACGATTTTTCGTCAAGTGTGCTATTTTAACCTTCAACAAGGATCGGGCGTAGTCAAACTCGATTCAACTAAATTTGGAGAAACTGACACCCGCTAGCCACCTGTGTGCAAAGCACATAGGTAGAACCAGTCTCATGAACGCGGTCATGTAATGTCGGTACGGGCCGCTTCAGCCAACAATACCGCCGAATCAAAGTAAGACGTTGCTGGTAAGCAGTATGACTATTATCGCCCACAACTCTTTGTGTTCTACTCGTGCATATAACATCTACGCATAGACCTGGCTCGGATGCCACTGTTGGGGAACGCATTATTTCAAAAATTTGCCTACGATCACGCAAGGTCTATCTAGGAGATGCATAGCAACAAGCAGGGAGAGTGTGTCCACGTACCCTCATAGACCGAAAGCAGACGCGTTTAGTAACGCGGTTGATGTAGTAGAACGTCTTCGCGATCCAACCGATCCAAGCAACAAACGTACGGCACCTCCGCATTCAGCACACGTTCAGCTCCACGACGTCCCTCGAGCTCTTGATCCAGTTGAGGCCGAGGGAGAGTTCCATCAGCACGACGGCGTGGAGACGGTGATGATGAAGTTACCGGCGCAGGGCTTCGCCTAAGCACTATGATGATATGACCGAGGTGTGTAACTGTGGAGGGGGGCATCGCACACGATTAAGAGAAACTTGTGTATCTATGGGGTGCCCCCCTCCCCCGTATATAAAGGAGGGGAGGAGGAGGCAGCCGGCCTAGGGGGCGCGCCATAGAGGGGAGTCCAACTAGGACTCCCAATCCTAGTTGGACTCCCTTTCCTCTTTCGGAGAGGGGGAAAGAGGGAAGGGAGAGGAGGAGGAGAAGGAAAGGGGGGTGCACCACCCTCCCTAGTCCAATTCGGACTCCCTATAGGGAGGGGGTGTGGCTGCCCCTTATGGGCTGCCTCCCCTCTTCCCTATGGCCCATGTAGGCCCAATCTTCCCCCGAGGGTTTTCGGTAACCTCCCGGTACTCCGGAAAAATGCCCGAATCACTCGGAACCATTCCGATGTCCGAATGCAACCTTCCAATATATTAATCTTTAGGTCTCCACCATTTTGAGACTCCTCGTCATTTTCGTGATCTCGTCGGGACTCCGAACAAACTTCGGTCATCAAATCACATTACTCATAATACAAATCGTCATCGAACGTTAAGCGTGCGGACTCTACGGGTTCAAGAACTATGTAGACATGATTGAGACACATCTCTGGTCAATAACCAATAGAGGAACCTGGATGCTCATATTGGCTTCTACATATTCTATAAGATCTTTATCGGTCGAACCGCATAACAACATACGTTGTTCCATTTGTCATCGGTATGTTACTTGCCCGAGATTCGATCGTCGGTATCACCATACCTAGTTCAATCTCGTTACCGTAAATTCTCTTTACTCGTTCCGTAATGCATCATCCCGCAACTAACTCATTAGTCACATTGCTTGCAAGGCTTATAGTGATGAGCATTACTGAGAGGGCCCAGAGATACCTCTCTGATACACGGAGTGACAAATCCTAATCTTGATCTATGCCAACCCAACAAACACCTTCGGAGACACCTGTAGAGCATCTTTATAATCACCCAGTTACATTGTGACGTTTATAGCACACAAGGTGTTCCTTCGATATTTCGGGAGTTGCATAATCTCATAGTCAGAGGAACATGTATAAGTCATGAAGAAAGCAGTAGCAATAAAACTAAACCATCATTATGCTAAGCTGACGAATGGGTCTTGTCCATCACATTATTCTCTAATGATGTGATCCCGTTCATCAAATGACAACACATGTCTATGGCTAGGAAACTTAACCATCTTTGATTAACGAGCTAGTCAACTAGAGGCATACTAGGAACACTGTGTTTTGTCTATGTATTCACACATGTACTAAGTTTCCAGTTAATACAATTCTAGCATGAATAATAAACATTTATCATGATATAAGGAAATATAAATAACAACATTATTATTGCCTCTATGGCATATTTCCTTCAAACATGCCCCTCAAAAACAAGTTAGATGTCCTCTACTTTGTTGTTGCAAGTTTTACGTGGCTGCTACTGGCTTCTAGTAGGAACCGTTCTTACCTACGCATCAAAACCACAACGATGTTTCGTCAAGTTTGTTGTTTTAACCTTCAACAAGGACCGGCCGTAGTCAAATTCGATTCAACTAAAGTTGGAGAAACAGGCACCCGCCTACGACCTTTATGCAATACAAGTTGCATGTTTGTCGGTGGAACCGGTCTCATAAACATGGTCATGTAAGGTTGGTATGGGCCGCTTCATCCAACAATACCACCGAATCAAAATAAGACATTGGTGGTAAGCAATATGACTATGATCGGCCACAACTCTTTGTGTTCTACTCGTGCATAACATCTACGCATAGACCTGGCTCAGATGCTACTGTTGGGGAACGTAGCATGCAATTTCAAAAAAAACTACGATCACGCAAGATCTATCTAGGAGATGCATAGCAACGAGAGGGGAAGAGTGTGTCCACGTACCCTCGTGGACCGAAAGCGGAAGCGTTTACTTAACGTGGTTGATGTAGTTGAACGTCTTGTCGATTCAACCGATCAAGTACCGAACATACGGCACCTCCGAGTTCTGCACACGTTCAGCTCGATGATGTCTCTCGAACTCTTGATCCAGTAAAGTGTCGAGGGAGAGTTTCGTCAGCACGACGGCGTGGTGCACTACGACAATATGACCGGAGGAGCAAACTGTGGAGGGGGCGCCGCACATGGCTTGGAACAACTGATGTGTGTTAGAGCCCCCCCCCCCCCCCCGCCCAGTATATAAAGGAGGGAGAGGGGAGGAGGCCGGCCTAGGCACGCCCCAAGTGGGAGGAGTCCCACTTGGGCTCCTAGTCCAATTCCCCCCCCCCCTTTCCTTATGCCGGAAGGGGAAAGGGTGAAGGAGAGAGAGGAGGAGAAGGAAAGGGGGCGCCGCCCCTTCCCTTGTCCAATTCAGACTCCTCCCTTGGGGCGGCGCCACCCCTTGTGGGCTGGCTTGCCTCCCTCCTATGGCCCATATGGCCCATATCTTCCCCCACGAGGTTCCGGTAACCCCCCCCCCCCCCCATGTTACTCCGATATGTACCCGATACATTCCGAAACACTTCTGGTGTCCGAGTACTATCGTCCAATATATAAATATTTACCTCTCGACCATTTCGAGACTCCTCGTCATGTCTATGATCTCATCCGGGACTCCGAACAATCTTCGGTCACCAAAACACATAACTCATAATACAAATCGTCATCGAACGTTAAGTGTGCGGACCCTACGGGTTCGAGAACTATGTAGACATGACTGAGACACCTCTCCGGTCAATAACCAATAGCGGAACATGTATGCTCATATTGGTTCCTACATATTCTACGAAGATCTTTGTCGGTCAAACTGTAATGACAACATACGTCATTCCCTTTGTCATCGGTATGTTACTTGCCTGAGATTCGATCGTCGGTATCTTCATACCTAGTTCAATCTCGTTACCGACAAGTCTCTTTACTCGTTCCATAATGCATCATCTCGCGACTAACTCATTAGTCACATTGCTCGCAAGGCTTATCATGATGTGCATTATCGAGAGGGCCGAGAGATACATCTCCGATACTCGGAGTGACAAATCCTAATCTCGATCTATGCCAACCCAACAAACACCTTCGGAGATACCTGTAGAGCATCTTTATAATCACCCAGTTACGTTGTGACGCTTGATAGAACACAAGGTATTCCTCCGGTATTCGGGAGTTGCATAATCTCATAGTCAAAGGAATATGTATAAGTCATGAAGAAAGCAATAGCAATAAAACTTAACGATCATTATGCTAAGCTAACATATGGGTCTTGTCCATCTCATCATTCTCCTAATGATGTGATCACGTTCATCAAATGACAACACATGTCTATGGTTAGGAAACTTAACCATGTTTGATTAACGAGCTAGTTTAGTAGAGGCATACTAGGGACACTGTGTTTTGTCTATGTATTCACACATGTATCAAGTTTCCGGTTAATAAAATTCTAGCATGAATAATAAACAGTTATCATGATATAAGGAAATATAAATAACAACTTTATTATTGCCTCTAGGGCATATTTCCTTCAGTTTATACTTAATAACCAAGGGAACTCCTGTGTCGGAAGGACCTTGGTTGGACATAGAATCTCGAATCAACGGGTAGTCGGTCGTGGGGTTCTTTGGATGCATCTTTCACGACAATTCATTGACAATATATATAAAGGTGTTTACCGGTGTCACATTGTTTATCCAGATAAAATTCTGAGTGCACGTATATGCAGGTGAAACCTTTAGCCATGACATATTTCTCTATTATTGTCTTTTTAACCACCTCTCCAAAAACACATACATTTTGAGATAACAAGTTCTTGCAGTAATTTCTTTTCCAAAGCATCACCTTCTGTGGTTTGATAACCTATGGTCTCCAAGGAAGAAGGCTATATCTACATCTGAAATCGGATTGAAGGTAATCACAAATGGGCAAAGGAGGTCCACGTGGCCGCTGTATTGCTCCACCCTTAGTGCGGCCGCGAGTGGGCTTATGACGTGGAGACCAACACATGGCAAAGAGCCTTACATGTCGTCGGATCTGCACATCTGTGTGTTGCCAATATTTATGTCGAAGTAGTCAAGCGGGCTTTCGATGAAGAAGCCAAGGTTGCACTGAACCATTTTAGATCGAAAAGTCCCAACGATCTAGTTTGCATTGCTCAACGATGCTTTCTTTAGTGGAGAGGCCATTCACCATCAACAAACTTCTGATGCCCACAATATACACCTTCCTTCTATACAGTTAGCAACATCTTCTTTTGAATAAACTGTTATCATCCTCATGGGAACTAAATTTCAGTAGTTCAACTACCCTCGAGTTTATCATACTTCCAACTCCACATCCCAAAAAAGTTCTAAAGTGTTTATTTCAGAAAAATACACCATCTGCACCGTAGTCTTGTCTCATGATAAAAGAAAATTTCCCTGTTATCCTCATCGTTGCCACGGTAATCAGAGTCGCACGGACTTTAAGGAGCCTAACACTGGAGAATTATGATGAAAATGGCTGAATTAAACCGAATGCACAAAAAATAATCCCAATTTGCAATCTGTAAGCCTTGAATTCACTTCTGGTTCGAGGCAAAAATGACCATCTGAGGTAGAAATATCGCTCTAGGATACCATGGCGGCGGCGTAGCACGACGGCAACAGCTTGCGGTAGTGGATCTCGACAAGATGGTCGGGCGGCACCACTCGATGGTGACTGGAGCTCGGGGGAGAGGATGCGGTTGAGTGAGACGAGATGGAAGAGAATGAAATCAATTGGTAAAACAGCTAGTCACCCCTCAAAAGGAAACGGCTAGTCAGGAACTTATCGTATAAGGATGTTTCACTTTTAAACCTCACACTCACCGAGTGGTGGGCTGCAGCCAACGCGAGAGTTCCAACGGCCAACAAGAGAGGTTTCAACACTTTCGTCGTCGCTACCATCTGGTCACTATGGAAACAACGCAATGCGAGAGTCTTCGAGAGATTGACCGTGCACAAGAATTCGAGGCAATTGTCGGAGCAAGTCCTGAATGAGTTCAAAGAATGGCACACTGCCAGTGTTGGTAGATTATATCGTTTTGTGAGAGAGTAGCTTTTAGGTGTTTCTAGGTGTGGGTGTGGTGTTTGGGGTAGCGTTGTTCGCAACGCTTGGCCTCACTCTTGTACATTTTTTCTCCCTTCTATAAAACAAGGGCACAACATTGGCGTACTCTCGAAAAAAAAACTTATAAACATAATTGACTACTTATTCATGTGGCACCACCCCTCAAACCCGGTGCTAGGGGTTCAGGTTCAGACATCAAGTTGGAGTTCGATGCCCTTCAACAACGTTTGAGGTTTTGTTTCCTTGTATAGTGCTTCAGTTCTCTCTATCTGAGGTTTTGTTTCCTCGCATAGTACTCCAGTTCTCTCTATTCATGATTGTGGCCGTCATGTGGCCAAGAGGAAGTGCAAGGCTATCTCAGCGGAACATTGCCCTTCGGCACGGTCTGCGACCCTTGCCCTTCGGCACGGTCTGCGACCCTCTTTATCACGAGGCCAGGCGACGGGAAGCCCTTTGATGATATCTGCGAATCTCCTACGTCTTCAAGGTGCCGAGTGATTCGCAACACAGACGGTGACTTCTTCTCTACATCATCTCCGCGTCGGATCTACTTTCGACAAATCCAACAATGTTAGTTTCCACACTCCTCAGTCTGCCTAGTGCGATGAGTGCTAAATTCGTGGTGATGATTGCCTGTCGTATCTCGTTTCTGGTTCTCTCTTACTTCCCTGTAACTTCTTGGGCGTGCCAGGTGCTACTTTCTGTAGCCGTTGCGTTCGTATCGCCTTCTTTCTTTCCAAAATGAAAATGGAACTTGTACAGGCTGGCTTTTGCCCGCCGAAGCTGCTTCAAAACAGAAGTGCAATATACCGTACTTCGGAGGTGGAGTTGTATTTAAAAGATAGATGAACAAACACGTCAGTTGAAACAGTAGCTCAGTATACAAAAACGCTACAGTTTTCTGCAAGCCAGAGGATACAACAACCCATGGTACCATACTGCACGGCTTCATTTGAGGTGTCCCAGAAACTCCGCACGCAAAATTCTGTAAATCTGTAATATATCAGCAAGCCATAGGCTCGGGCATGCTGAAGGCTCAAACATCTAGTACCATTCTAGAAGTACACCACAGAAATGAAACAGAAGTAATGAAAGAATGATAACGTATGCTCTCTATTTACGCTGACACAAGACCAAGGTATCCTGCCAACACAGTTAAGAAGCATGTCATGATGTATGCACCCGCCACGATATAAGGCTCCTTTATGCCCCACAGTCTAAGATAGTAATGTGAGGGAAGAATTCGCTGGAAAGATCTGTTTGTCCCATGGATGTGCTTCAGAGTCATGCTTAAAGGAACCTGAGACAGAAACGAAACATAA
Organism: Aegilops umbellulata; assembly: GCA_032464435.1. NCBI lineage: Eukaryota > Viridiplantae > Streptophyta > Magnoliopsida > Poales > Poaceae > Aegilops > Aegilops umbellulata. The sequence continues at coordinate 44,032,580 of CP136056.1, forward strand.
CGATATATTATGATCTTGCATTCTAGACAAAGACATATAGTCCACACTGCACTATTTTGTGTTCTTACAAGAATGGAGAACGAAAACAATTAGCAAACATATGGACACAGTGCGTTGTAGAAATGATTGATAACTGAAGCTTCTTTTATGAAATTTGAATAAACTAGGATTATCAGTACGGATTGTGAAGCAAAAAACAAGTCCAGCTAAATATGTTTCTATGTGATGTCTCATTGTTCACAAACTGATAGTTAAGTAACAGAATTATGCATTTCAATTGCCAATAAGACCAAAAGGGCTTCACAGAAGTCAGAAGGCCCTTGTTCAGCACTTCTCATCTCACTTTCACTCAATGAACTAGCACATAGGGCTCATGACTCTGGGCCACAAAGGTATAGAGGATAACATGAACTAGAGGGTTTAGTGCTGCAGAATCAGAACAAATGTCGATTATGACTTGATACAGGTTCATGATGAAAGGTGTAAAGCATATTCACACAATTAACCGAGACAGAATGATCCAGTGATCAACTGATGGATGTTTAACCACTATCCACTGGAAAGCAAATAAATATCATAATTCAACTCATGCAGTTCACTGCACATGCAAATGCCGTATAACAGTAACTAAAGGGTGTCAACAGTAAGCATATATCATAATTATTGAGGTAAAACAATAAATACAAACAGTACTATACCTGCAATATTACCACAAGCAGCTCAAGAAAAAAGACGCTGCATGCAATTAACAGAGGAATGAACATTCCACTACATGCAGCAATTGTAGCAAGTGCTCCTCCAAGTGCAAAAGAGCCAACTCGGCCCATAACTATTGAGGCCCTATACCTGTTATGTAAAAGAAAGCCAGTGCAAGCACCTGACATGGATGCTCCAAAAACACTCAGCTCTGCAACAAATTGTGAATAGTTGATTCAGACAAGACCTCATTACAATCAACACAAAGTAGAAAGATCATGAAGATGAATTCGAAAAAGTCCACAGGGTGATATCCATTTAGGTGACCTCTTTGCATCATACTATGGAGAAATTCAGTTCTGACACACAATGTCACAATTTACCCTGACTAATGACCACACATAATATTTTTTTGAACTTCAAAGACACTGCACTGAACCCTTTTCAGCAAATGGAGCATAGATCCATGAAAAGCTCCAGAAGAAATAAAATCGGTACAATAAACCATTACGGGAGTCATGAGTTAAATAGGTTCGTTATGATGACAGGAGCAAAAGCTAATATGCTATAACTATAAGGAATTAATTACGATGTGGGATTACAACTTTGAGAAAACAAGTTAATAGGCAGAAATAACAACATACCCGAGCAAATCGGAAGAGCGGCAACAGACAATCCAACGAGTGCCAAAGCAGCAACACCACCAGCCAAACCATCAAGACCATCAACCAATGTTACTCCAGTACCCATGGAAAGAGAACATACTGTAGCCAGAACCAGATAAAGTTTCCCCATGAATGCAAGGCCAAATGGCGGAGGCAGAGGAACAATGAATTTCCTACATGAACAAATTTGAGTCAGTAAAGTTGAGACAGTCAACGAGAGTATTAAACTGTGATATTTTTAATATATGTTCCTTGTAACGTGTGACCAGAGAATTAAGAGTCATATAATGTGCTTGGTATACCAAGATATGAGGTAGGAATTTAGACATCTTCGAAGTATAATCAGCAAAGCACCATCCACTCTAAAATTAACATGTAAACATTGTGACTAGTTACCGACATGAGTTCAAAACCCAACATTAGTTGTGCAACTATGCACTAACATAAAGTGACACCATTGAAGGACGCAGCCCACAGATAAACTGGTATATGGTCCTTGGGCTGTACTCTGTGACAATCCTTTAGGCAATTAAGAAATATTTTGCTTTTCATGTAAGAACACCAACCCGAAAGGCAACCACAATGATATCATAACTGACCAAGCACTAAACTAACCTAGCTTCAAAGCACACATCAGTTGCAATAATGCTTACATGTTGTATGGTGTTGAAATATTTGCAGAACCCAACCAGATAAAGAAGTAGATCCCAGCAGCAGTCTGCAAGAAATACAAGATTACTTCTAAGTTGCATTTAATATAACATGTAAAGGGCACCCTATCATCTAACTTGAGAAAAGCATCACTTACCTGAACCAAAAATCTTATCCACTGAGGTATTTTACGATTGCGATCCACGACAAGGTTTGAAATATCGTCAAGTAACCCAACTATTGCAAATATGAGCGTTATTATAGCTGCTCCATTTACTCCACTTGAGTTTGAACCGGCATGTCTTCTTGCAACCAAAATACCAATCGGAATGAAGAACAATCCTCCCATTGCCGGGGTTGGTTTTCCATAGGATGGAGATACAGGCTTCCCTCTCCTCCGGAAATGATGAATCTTCATTCTATCAGCAATGGGTGCAAAAATAAATCCAGCTAATGCGGATAGAACTGCTGATATTAGAAAAGGGCGTGTCAAATAAAATGAGTCCAGAGGTAGCCTAATAATCCACCACGAACACCAGTCGACAAACAAAAGTAGCACTGCTAGGAAAGCAATCAGCCCAACATTATTCATCAGCCCTTGTTGAGTTCTGGGAATTGATGTAAGAAACTTTAGTCAGAAACTAACAAACACATTTCTAAAACCCTATCTGTTCTTATTGGTTCGGCAGCCTTTGTGTTCAGTTGACCGTGAAGAATAAGAATTACATAACCTTTCTAGCGCAATATTAATCTGGAAGGTCGTTGCATATGCTCTTAATGTACTACTGTTACTCCACATTCGTTACGTGTGTATTATTCCCCACAAAATTACACACTATACTATACAACTGCATATTCGTTAAGTGTGTGCTGTTTGCCGGAAAATTACACAACATACTACGCAACTCATTGTGATACAATGCTGACACCTAGCCATATTCTTATGATGGTAATGAATTATGGTTGTACAGCTACTTGAATTAGCTACACTTGTTTGTACTCCACTTGTGATCTGAAAAGCTAGATAATTTACCTGCTCTTCCTTTGCCCTTTCCCAATGGTGGCGAGCCTATGGGCAGCAACAGTTATCGCACCCTCTGCCGCCTTGAAGCGCCTCTCCGTCATCATCGTTGGCAACTCAACATCCCCAATTTGAGCTAACACAACCTCATCGTCGCTCCAATCACTCTCACTTGAATACAAAACAACACCAAATGCATCATCCTCATTGTCATGATGCACTAGCGAGAAATCCCCCAGATCCTACACCAAAGTAACTCCAACTAGTAAAATAATCTAATTCGTGGTGTAGCACTGCTATTTCAATTTGAAGAAGAGAAACAGCACAATACATCATCAAAGGATGTGGCGATTTGAATGGAACCACGCCTGCGTGTGGGTCTGGATGGGATGCTTCCGAGCTGGGACTCCTGCAGAAGGGCAATAGCAGCGAGATCAGTTCCACCGCACGTCCATCTGGTGAATCGTTTGAACTGAAACGCCAAATTAGCATACGACTACCTCCTACTGCAACAACAAACAAACGGCCTGAATAATTGGAACTAAAAACCTGAATAAAATGGCAGCTGGTGGATTAGCTCAAGCATGCTAGAGATCACTTGTCGCCACCCGGGTAGTACTACGCTTCGATGAATACGGCGGCAATAACGAGGCGAAAAACAATCTCTACGCGGAATGGGGCGGAGCGAGAGATCTAGGAGTTCACCTGCACAGCGGAGGGTCGGAGGGAGGACGGCGTCGAGCAGGCACGCGCCCGCGGGAGAGGCGGCCGCCGGAGGGATCGCCGGAAGCGCGGGTGGTGGGGTGCAGGGCACGAGTAGTAGGAGTAGGAGCAGGAGGCGGCGGAGGAGGAGGGAGATGCCATGGCTGGTACTTCGTCGGCGGGGACGAAGGGGGTAGAAGATGGCCGGGGATCAAGGAGTGTTTTCTGACGGCGACCGGAGGACAGCGAGTACTGTTCTTCGAATGCGTCGTTGCGAGGTGGGTGTTTGCTGGATACTTCTCGTTTTGGAGGCCTCGTCCAACCTCGGGGCAATTGTGCTCCCTTGGAAAAGTGGTCGCCGCTCCGCACATTGACATTTGCTATGCGGTGGATCTGGACATGTGGAGCTCTTGTTGAACACATTGGGAACGTCGAAACACGACACTCCTTCTTTTTTTTTTAGGGAAAACACGACACTCCCTCAATTTCGATGAATTCAACCTCGACCATAAGAGCAACTCCAACGTGCCGACACATTTTGTCCGCGCGCGTTTGTTTGGATCGGCGTGATAGAAAAGTCGACCCGATGCGCCGATTCAAACGGACACGGTCCACTGGACATCCACCCCTGCGACTCCACCACCTCCCACGTCGCTGCCACCGCCGTCTTGTCGTCGGGGATTCGAAAGCTTCCCACCCCACTCCCCCGACACAGCCGTGACCAAGAAGCCGTCTCGCCGCCCCGGCCAGCTCCTTCGTCCTGACACCGGCACACTCGTTGGACGCTGGCACGCTCGTCAGACGCCGCTAGGGCAGGCAGCTGGTCCGGGGGCGGCACGACTCCCTTCGACGATCGGCTCCTTTGTCGACGCCCGCAAGATGTTCGAAAGTTCGCCAAGGTACAGATTGGACTCCGCCGACAAGTTCTTTTTTCACAAATTTCTTTGCGACTCCGATGATTCCTCGTTCGATGATGAGAGGAGATCTTGGCTGCCGTGTTGGTCCATCATCACCTCAATAGCCAGCGGCCGTTGTTCCGTGGCTCCATTTCGGGGCACCGTCCGGCGTTGAATCGCAACTGAGAGAGCATGCATTTTCTTCTTTGAAATGACTACTTTGACACAACGAACCCGTTGTTCAAACATCAGAAATTCCGCCGCCGCCATATGAGTAGGCATCTTTTCAACCGTATTAGAGAGGGGGTGGTCGGCTACGATGACTATTTCAAGTGCAAAAAGGATGCCCTTGGAAAGATTGGCTTCTCCTCTTATCAGAAATGCACTGCAGCCATCCGGATGCTTGTATACGGAGTGTCCGATGATCTCGTTAACGAGTATGTCCGTATGAGCGAGTCTACATGCCTAGACTTCCTTTACAAGTTCTGTAGGGTTGTTATTTGCTGTGTTTGGCCCTGAGTACTTGAGAGAGCCAACTCCTCAAGATATAACCCGCCTGTTGGCCATTAATGCCAGCAGGGGTTTCCCAGGGATGCTTGGCAGCATAGACTGCATGCACTGGGAGTGGAAGAACTGCCCTTCTGCTTGGCAGGGCAGTATCTCAGGGCTTGCACTGTCATACTTGAGGTTGTGGCATCTCAAGATCTCTGGATCTAGCACTCTTTCTTTGGCATGGCTGGGTCACACAATGATATCAACGTGCTTCAGCGCTCGCCGGTGTTTGCTAGGCTTGCCGAAGGCAACAGCCCACCGGTTAATGTTACCATCAACGGCCACAACTACGACAAAGGATACTACCTGGGTGACGGTATATATCCTCAGTGGACCACTATTGTGAAGGCAACCCCCAACCCTGTCGGAGAGAAGAGGAAAAGATTTGCCCAAGAGCAAGAGAGTGCTAGGAAGGACATCGAGCGTGCCTTTGGTGTTTTGCAATCTCGATGGGGCATCGTTCGGTATCCTGCTAAGACTTGGAGCACGAAGAAACTGTGGGAGGTGATGACTGCTTGTGTGATCATGCACAATATGATCATAGAAGATGAGCGTCCGGAACATCTCTACGATCAAGGGTTTCAGTTTCAGAGTGAGGATGTTGTGCCTGAGCATGGAGGAGCGGTAACGTTTGAACAGTCCACCAAATTTCATCATGACTTGTGTGATTGGAAAACTCACATGCAACTGCAAAATGATTTGATTGAGCATATGTGGGCTCATGTTGGCAACCAATAGATGTATTTTTTTTATTCGGCTTGCAAAACTATGTGAGACTATTTTTCTTTTTATTCGGCTTGTAAAACTATGCTATTTATTTGGTTGTGGACTATATGTTTGCTTGTGAAATAATGCAAAATTTGTGTGTGTGAAATGATGCAAAATTTGTGCTATTTGTTAAAAAAAAGGGCGGCCAGCCGGCCATGCCGGCATATATGGGTCGGCACGTTGGGCGCACTGCCGACCCAAATCTCAAATAGGGCGGACGCCGAGTGGGCGGCCTACCCAAACGGACAAAAAACGGACAAAAGCGTCGTCCGTTTGAGTCGGCGCGTTGGAGTTGCTCTAAATTGGACTAATCAAATATGGATTGTATATGATAAAAATTATATCATTCAATTCATATTGATTTTTCTAATGGTATACTTCTCAAGTCACAACAATATATATTATAGGCCTAGTTTATAGTCCAAACACCCTCATTCGTCCGAACATGGCTGTTCGGGTACAGTTTGTCATCCAACATGGTACCCTATTGGTCTATGGATCAATCACATGTTCGAAATCCCGCGAAACGTACGCAAACAAGAGGGGCATTGCAGGCATATGAACTGTTGCCACATACGCGTCCACCATCCCGGACCCATCCAAAAAACTATCCCATGTGAAGCGTTTGCCACACATTCATGCCGGTCCCGAGCGCCAACATCCCATTCATGCCAACTCAGACAAGACCTCTCACTGGAGCCATCATTGAAGCGGCGCGCCAACCGAGAATGTTGTCCTCATCGTGTCTCGATCTTCGCATCTGTTCAATGCCGGAGCGACGTGACTGGACGGGGCTGGACGACTATCTCCCGCAATTAAAACCGGTTGCCCCTCTGTCCGTCTGCCGACATTAAATAGGTGTGGCGGCCAAGAAACCCATTATGGCGCCCACATTCACACAACCCACCGCTTGACCTGACCGGCACTAGCTATTTAAACGCGGCCTTGGCCGGCAACATCCACACCACACGATGCCCGCTTCCAATCCTCCTTCGTGCACCACCTCTGCCATGACTGCGAGCTCGAGAGTGACGTGGAAGAGCCTCTCGAGGGAGAAGTATGAGGTGCTGGCTGGTAGGGCCGTCGTGTTTGATGGGGCCGTCTTGCCGGCAAGCTCGTCGTGAGCAACGACGACCAGATGGTGGAAGAAGCTTCCGCCGATGAGCCAGAGTCCCTTCTCATGCCGATCCACGCCGGCTTAACCATGGAGTAGGCGCAGGCGCACTTAAACATCGTCATGACAGAGGAGCAGTCGGCGTTGCAACCAGTGTTGGCGTTCTGGCATGCGCATGAGGAGCAATGCTACAACTTCGCCCTCCTTGCGCTTCATCGTCTAGTGGAGGGCCAAATCTATGGTGAGTTCGCGACCGGGAAGGCTGTGGCGGCCATTGCCGCGGAGAACCCGTACATCATGGACGAGCAGCGGGCGCCCTACGAGGTCAGGCGCAACGCTCATGCGGTGGCAGCGGATGTGCAGACGGAATAGGTGGACGTGGATGGGAATGCTAGCAGTTGCTTGTTGTTCATGCCGGCAGCAGCACACCATTGGTGCTGCTACAACCACAATGTCTACCCATCCACATCCATCGTCAACCTCACCTCCACTGGCGACATGTTGGGGAACGTAGTAATTTCAAAAAATTTCCTACGCACACGCAAGATCATGGTGATGCATAGCAATGAGAGGGGAGAGTGTTGTCTACGTACCCTCGTAGACCGAAGCGGAAGCATTGACGCAACGTAGAGGAAGTAGTCATACGTCTTCCCGATCCGACCGATCCAAGCACCATTACTCCGGCACCTCCGAGTTCTTAGCACACGTTCAGCTCGATGACGCTCCCCGGGCTCCGATCCAGCAAAGCTTCGGGGATGAGTTCCGTCAGCACGACGGCGTGATGACGATGATGATGTTCTACCGACGCAGGGCTTCGCCTAAGCACCGCAACGATATGACCGAGGTGGAATATGGTGGAGGGAGGCACCGCACATGGCTAAGGAACGATCACGATGATCAACTTGTGTGTCCTAGCGTGCCCCCCTGCCCCCGTATATAAAGGAGGGGAGGGGAGGGCACGGCCAGCCCCCAAGGGGTGCGCCAGGAGGAGTCCTACTCCCACCAGGAGTAGGACTCCTCTCCCTTGCCTTGTAGGAGAAGGAAGGAGAGAGGGGGAAAGGAAAAAGGGGGGCGCCCCCCCTTCCTTGTCCTATTCGGACTAGGGGGGAGGGGGCGCGCGTCCTGCCATGGCCGCCCCTCCTCTTTTCCCTTAAGGCCCATATGGGCCCATTAACCCCCGGGGGGTTCCGGTAACCCCCCGGTACTCCAGTAAAATGTCGATTTTACTCGGAACCATTCCGATGTCCAAATATAGGCTTCCAATATATCGATCTTTATGTCTCGACCATTTCGAGACTCCTCGTCATGTCCGTGATCACATCCGGGACTCCGAACTAACTTCGGTACATCAAAATGCATAAACTCATAATAACTGTCATCGTAACTTTAAGCGTGCGGACCCTACGGTTCGAGAACAATGTAGACATGACCGAGCCATGTCTCCGGTCAATAACCAATAGCGGGACCTGGATGCCCATATTGGCTCCTACATATTCTACGAAGATCTTTATCGGTCAGACCGCATAACAATATACGTTGTTCCCTTTGTCATCGGTATGTTACTTGTCTGAGATTCGATCGTCGGTATCCAATACCTAGTTCAATCTCGTTGCCGGCAAGTCTCTTTACTCGTTTCGTAATACATCATCTCACAACTAACATATTAGTTGTAATGCTTGCAAGGCTTATGTGATGTGCATTACCGAGAGGGCCCAGAGATACCTCTCCGACTATCGGAGTGACAAATCCTAATCTCGAAATACGCCAACCCAACAAGTACCTTTGGAGACACCTGTAGAGCACCTTTATTATCACCCAGTTACGTTGTGACGTTTGGTAGCACACAAAGTGTTGCTCCGATAAACGGGAGTTGCATAATCTCATAGTCATAGGAACATGTATAAGTCATGAAGAAAGCAATAGCAACATACTAAACGATTGGGTGCTATGCTAATGGAATGGGTCAGGTCAATCAGATCATTCAACTAATGATGTGACCTCGTTAATCAAATAACAACTCTTTGTTCTTGGTTAGGAAACATAACCATCTTTGATTGATGAGCTAGTCAAGTAGAGGCATACTAGTGACATTCTATTTGTTTATATATTCACACATGTATTATGTTTTCGGTTAATACAATTCTAGCATGAATAATAAACATTTATCATGATATATGAGGAAATAAATAATAACTTTATTATTGCCTCTAGGGCATATTTCCTTCAGTCTCCCACTTGCACTAGAGTCAATAATCTAGATTACACAGTAATGATTCTAACACCCATGGAGTTTTGGTGCTGATCATGTTTTGCTCGTGGAAGAGGCTTAGTCAACGGGTCTGCTACATTCAGATCCGTATGTATCTTGCAAATCTCTATGTCTCCCACCTGGACTAGATCCCGGATGGAGTTGAAGCGTCTCTTGATGTGCTTGGTTCTCTTGTGAAATCTGGATTCCTTTGCCAAGGCAATTGCACCAGTATTGTCACAAAAGATTTTCATTGGACCCGATGCACTAGGTATGACACCTAGATCGGATATGAACTCCTTCATCCAGACTCCTTCATTTGCTGCTTCCGAAGCAGCTATGTACTCCGCTTCACATGTAGACCCCTCCATGACGCTTTGTTTAGAACTACACCAACTGACAGCTCCACCGTTTAATGTAAACACGTATCCGGTTTGCGATTTAGAATCGTCCGGATCAGTGTCAAAGCTTGCATCAACGTAACTTTTTACGGTGAGCTCTTTGTCACCTCCATATATGAGAAACATATCCTTAGTTCTTTTCAGGTACTTCAGGATGTTCTTGACCGCTGTCCAGTGATCCACTCCTGGATTACTTTGGTACCTCCCTGCTAAACTTATAGCAAGACACACATCAGGTCTGGTACACAACATTGCATACATGATAGAGCCTATGGCTGAAGCATAGGGAACATCTTTCATTTTCTCTCTATCTTCTGCAGTGGTCGGGCATTGAGTCTTACTCAACTTCACACCTTGTAGTACAGGCAAGAATCCTTTCTTTGCTTGATCCATTTTGAACTTATTCAAAACTTTGTCAAGGTATGTGCTTTGTGAAAGTCCAATTAAGCGTCTTGATCTATCTCTATAGATCTTGATGCCCAATATGTAAGCAGCTTCACCGAGGTCTTTCATTGAAAAATTCTTATTCAAGTATCCCTTTATGCTATCCAGAAATTCTATATCATTTCCGATTAGTAATATGTCATCGACATATAATATCAGAAATGCTACAGAGCTCCCACTCAATTTCTTGTAAATACAGGCTTCTCCAAAAGTCTATATAAACCCAAATGCTTTGATCACACTATCAAAGCGTTTATTCCAACTCCGAGAGGCTTGCACCAGTCCATAAATGGATCGCTGGAGCTTGCACACTTTGTTAGCTCCCTTTGGATCGATAAAACCTTCTGGCTGCATCATATACAACTCTTCTTCCAGAAATCCATTCAGGAATGCAGTTTTTACATCCATTTGCCAAATTTCATAATCATAAAATGCGGCAATTGCTAACATGATTCGGACAGACTTAAGCATCGCTACGGGTGAGAAGGTCTCATCGTAGTCAATCCCTTGAACTTGTCGAAAACCTTTTGCGACAAGCCGAGCATTGTAGACAGTAACATTACCGTCAGCGTCAGTCTTCTTCTTGAAGATCCATTTATTCTCAATTGCTTGCCGACCATCGGGCAAGTCAACCAAAGTCCACACTTTGTTCTCATACATGGATCCCATCTCAGATTTCATGGCTTCAAGCCATTTTGCGGAATCTGGGCTCACCATCGCTTCTTCATAGTTCGTAGGTTCACCATGATCTAGTAGCATGATTTCCAGAATAGGATTGCCGTACCACTCTGGTGCGGATCTTACTCTGGTTGATCTACGAGGTTCTGTAGTAACTTGATCTAAAGTTGCATGATCATCATCATTAACTTCCTCACTAATTGGTGTAGACGTCGCAGAAACCGGTTCCTGTGATGTGCTATTTCCCAATAGGGGAGCAGGTACAGTTACCTCATCAAGTTCTACTTTCCTCCCACTCACTTCTTTCGAGAGAAACTCCTTCTCTAGAAAGTTTCCGAATTTAGCAACAAAAGTCTTGCCTTCGGATTTGTGATAGAAGGTGTATCCAATAGTTTCCTTTGGATATCCTATGAAGACACATTTCTCCGATTTGGGTTCGAGCTTATCAGGTTGAAGCTTTTTGACATAAGCATCGTAGCCCCAAACTTTTAGAAACGACAACTTTGGTTTCTTGCCAAACCATAGTTCATAAGGCGTCGTCTCAACGGATTTCGATGGTGCTCTATTTAACGTGAATGCGACCGTTTCTAAAGCATAACCCCAAAATGATAGCGGTAAATCTGTAAGAGACATCATAGATCGCACCATATCAAGTAAAGTACGATTACGACGTTCGGACACACCATTACGTTGTGGTGTTCCAGGTGGCGTGAGTTGCGAAACTATTCCGCATTGTTTCAAATGTAGACCAAACTCGTAACTCAAATATTCTCCTCCACGATCAGATCGTAGAAACTTTATTTTCTTGTTACGATGATTTTCCACTTCACTCTGAATTTTTTTGAACTTTTCAAATGTTTCAGACTTGTGTTTCATTAAGTAGATATACCCATATCTGCTTAAATCATCTGTGAAGGTGAGAAAATAACGATATACGCCACGAGCTTCAATATTCATCGGACCACATACATCTGTATGTATGATTTCCAACAAATTTGCTGCTCTCTCCATAGTACTGGAGAACGGTGTTTTAGTCATCTTGCCCATGAGGCACGGTTCGCAAGTACTAAGTAATTCATAATCAAGTGGTTCCAAAAGTCCATCAGTATGGAGTTTCTTCATGCGCTTTACACCGATATGACCTAAACGGCAGTGCCACAAATAAGTTGCACTATCATTATCAACTCTGCATCTTTTGGCTTCAATATTATGAATATGTGTGTCACTACTATCGATATTCAATAAGAATAAACCATTCCTTACGGGTGCATGACCATAAAAGATATTACTCATATAAATAGAACAACCATTATTCTCGGATTTAAATGAATAACCGTCTCGCATTAAACAAGATCCAGATATAATGTTCATGCTCAACGCTGGCACCAAATAACAATTATTTAGGTCTAAAACTAATCCCGAAGGTAGATGTAGAGGTAGCGTGCCGACCGCGATCACATCGACTTTGGAACCATTTCCCACGCGCATCGTCACCTCGTCCTTAGCCAACCTTCGCTTAATCCGTAGTCCCTGTTTCGAGTTGCAAATATTAGCAACAGAACCAGTATCAAATACCCAGGTACTACTGCGAGTATTAGTAAGGTACACATCAATAACATGTATATCACATATACCTTTGTTCACCATGCCATCCTTCTTATCCGCCAAATACTTGGGCCAGTTCCGCTTCCAGTGACCAGTCTGCTTGCAGTAGAAGCACTCAGTTTCAGGCTTAGGTCCAGACTTGGGTTTCTTCTCTTGAGCAACAACTTGCTTGCTGTTCTTCTTGAAGTTCCCCTTCTTTTTCCCTTTGCCCTTTTTCTTGAAACTAGTGGTCTTGTTGACCATCAACACTTGATGCTCCTTCTTGATTTCTACCTCCGCAGCTTTTAGCATTGCGAAGAGCTCGGGAATCGTCTTATCCATCCCTTGCATATTATAGTTCATCACGAAGCCTTTGTAGCTTGGTGGAAGTGATTGGAGAATTCTATCAATGACGCAATCATCCGGAAGATTAACTCCCAGTTGAATCAAGTGATTACAATACCCAGAGATTTTGAGTATATGCTCACTAACAGAACTATTCTCCTCCATCTTGCAGCTATAGAACTTATTGGAGACTTCATATCTCTCAACTCGGGCATTTTCTTGAAATATTAACTTCAACTCTTGGAACATCTCATATGCCCCATGACGTTCAAAACATCGTTGAAGTCCCGGTTCTAAGCCGTAAAGCATGGCACATTGAACTATCGAGTAGTCATCAGCTTTGCTCTGCCAGACGTTCTTAACATCGTCAGTTGCATCAGCAGCAGGCCTGGCACCCAGCGGTGCTTCCAGGACATAACTCTTCTGTGCAGCAATGAGGATAATCCTCAAGTTACGGACCCAGTCCGTGTAATTGCTACCATCATCTTTCAACTTTGCTTTCTCAAGGAACGCATTAAAATTCAACGGAACAACAGCACGGGCCATCTATCTACAATCAACATAAACAAGCAAGATACTATCAGGGACTAAGATCATGATAAATTTAAGTTCAATTAATCATATTACTTAAGAACTCCCACTTAGATAGACATCCCTCTAATCTTCTAAGTGATCACGTGATCCACATCAACTAAACCATGTCCGATCATCACGTGAGATGGAGTAGTTTCAATGGTGAACATCATTATGTTGATCATATCTACTATATGATTCACGCTCGACCTTTCGGTCTCCGTGTTCCGAGGCCATATCTGTATATGCTTGGCTCGTCAAGTATAACCTGAGTATTCCGCGTGTGCAACTATTTTGCACCCGTTGTATTTGAACGTAGAGCCTATCACACCCGATCATCACATGGTGTCTCAGCACGAAGAACTTTCGCAACGGTGCATACTCAGGGAGAACACTTCTTGATAATTAGTGAGAGATCATCTTAAAATGCTACCGTCAATCAAAGCAAGATAAGATGCATAAAAGATAAACATCACATGCAATCAATATAAGTGATATGATATGGCCATCATCATCTTGTGCTTGTGATCTCCATCTTTGAAGCACCGTCATGATCACCATCGTCACCGGCGCGACACCTTGATCTCCATCGTAGCATCGTTGTCGTCTCGCCTATCTTATGCTTCTACGACTATCGCTACCGCTTAGTGATAAAGTAAAGCATCACAGGGCGATTGCATTGCATACAATAAAGCGACAACCATATGGCTCCTGCCAGTTGCCGATAACTTGGTTACAAAACATGATCATCTCATACAATAAAATTTAGCATCATGTCTTGACCATATCACATCACAACATGCCCTGCAAAAACAAGTTAGACGTCCTCTACTTTGTTTATTGCAAGTTTTACGTGGCTACTACGGGCTTAAGCAAGAACCAATCTCACCTACGCATCAAAACCACAACGATAGTTTGTCAAATAGACTCCGTTTTAACCTTCGCAAGGACCCGGCGTAGCCATACTTAGTTCAACTAAAGTTGTAGAAACTGACACCCGCCACCCACCTGTGTGCAAAGCACGGCGGTAGAACCAGTCTCGCGTAAGCGTACGCGTATTGTCGGTCCGGGCCGCTTCATCCAACAATACCGCCGAACCAAAGTATGACATGCTGGTAGGCAGTATGACTTATATCGTCCACAACTCACTTGTGTTCTACTCGTGCATATAACATCAAACCATAAAAACCTAGGCTCGGATGCCACAGTTGGGGAACGTAGTAATTTCAAAAAATTTCCTACGCACACGCAAGATCATGGTGATGCATAGCAACGAGAGGGGAGAGTGTTGTCTACGTACCCTCGTAGACCGAAGCGGAAGTGTTGACGCAACGTAGAGGAAGTAGTCGTACGTCTTCCCGATCCGACCGATCCAAGCACCGTTACTCCGGCACCTCCGAGTTCTTAGCACACGTTCAGCTCGATGACGCTCCCCGGGCTCCGATCCAGCAAAGCTTCGGGGATGAGTTCCGTCAGCACGACGGCGTGATGATGATGATGATGTTCTATCGACGCAGGGCTTCGCCTAAGCACCGCAACGATATGACCGAGGTGGAATATGGTGGAGGGGGGCACCGCACACGGCTAAGGAACGATCACGATGATCAACTTGTGTGTCCTAGGATGCCCCCTGCCCCCGTATATAAAGGAGGGGAGGGGAGGGTGCGGCCAGCCCCCAAGGGGTGCGCCAGGAGGAGTCTTACTCCCACCGGGAGTAGGACTCCTCTCCCTTGCCTTGTAGGAGAAGGAAGGAGAGAGGGGGAAAGGAAAAAGGGGGGCGTCGCCCCCCCCCTTCCTTGTCCTATTCGGACTAGGGGGGGAGGGGGCGCGCGGCCTGCCATGGCCGCCCCTCCTCTTTTCCCTTAAGGCCCATATGGGCCCATTAACCCCCGGGGGGGTTCCGGTAACCCCCCGGTACTCCAGTAAAATGCCGATTTTACTCGGAACCATTCCGATGTCCAAATATAGGCTTCCAATATATCGATCTTTATGTCTCGACCATTTCGAGACTCCTCGTCATGTCCGTGATCACATCCGGGACTCCGAACTAACTTCGGTACATCAAAATGCATAAACTCATAATAACTGTCATCGTAACTTTAAGCGTGCGGACCCTACGGTTCGAGAACAATGTAGACATGACCGAGCCATGTCTCCGATCAATAACCAATAGCGGGACCTGGATGCCCATATTGGCTCCTACATATTCTACGAAGATCTTTATCGGTCAGACCGCATAATAGTATACGTTGTTCCCTTTGTCATCGGTATGTTACTTGCCTGAGATTCGATCGTCGGTATCCAATACCTAGTTCAATCTCGTTGCCGGCAAGTCTCTTTACTCGTTTTGTAATACATCATCTCACAACTAACATATTAGTTGTAATGCTTGCAAGGCTTATGTGATGTGCATTACCGAGAGGGCCTAGAGATACCTCTCCGACTATCGGAGTGACAAATCCTAATCTCGAAATATGCCAACCCAACAAGTACCTTTGGAGACACCTGTAGAGCACCTTTATAATCACCCAGTTACGTTGTGATGTTTGGTAGCACACAAAGTGTTCCTCCGATAAACGGGAGTTGCATAATCTCATAGTCATAGGAACATGTATAAGTCATGAAGAAAGCAATAGCAACATACTAAACGATCGGGTGCTAAGCTAATGGAATGGGTCAGGTCAATCAGATCATTCAACTAATGATGTGACCTCGTTAATCAAATAACAACTCTTTGTTCATGGTTAGGAAACATAACCATCTTTGATTAACGAGCTAGTCAAGTAGAGGCATACTAGTGACATTCTATTTGTTTATATATTCACACATGTATTATGTTTCCGGCTAATACAATTCTAGCATGAATAATAAACATTTATCATGATATATGAGGAAATAAATAATAACTTTATCATTGCCTCTAGGGCATATTTCCTTCACGACATAGGTCGTGGCATGGAAGACGGCAGCGCCTTGTGTCCCATGTGGGTCAATCAGTGCCCCTTGTTCTACTTTTCCTCGCCAGCGACCTCACATTCACTTCGTAGGGTTCACACCAGTCAGGCATGGACACGGAGGGAAACTACTGTCGGGAATCCTTGCATGGAATACAAAAGAAATTCTATGCACACACAATGATCTATCCATGGAGATGCATAGCAACGAGGGGGAGAGTGTGTCTACATACCCTCGTAGACCGTAAGCGAAAGCGTTTCACAACACGGTTGATGTAGTCGAACTTCTTCGCATTTCAACCGATCAAGTACCGAACGCACGGCACCTCCGCGTTCTGCACACGTTTAGCTCGGTGACGTCCCTCGCCTTCTTGATCTAGCAAGACGTCGAGGTAGTAGATGAGTTCCGTCAGCACGACGGTGTGGTGACAGTGATGGTGAAGTGATCTCCGCAGGGCTTCGCCGAAGCACTACGAAAATATGGCCGGGAGGTGGAGGGGGCAGCGCACACGGCTAGGCAATTGTCTTGGGTGTGCTAGGCGCCCCCCTCCGCATATATATGGGAGGGAGAGGGGAGAGGCTAAGGGGCGCCCCAAGTAGGTCTGAATCCTACTTGGCCTCTTGCCCTTGGCCGCGCCCCCCAGCCATATTTGTCGGAGGGGGAAGGAAAGAGGGGGGAGGGGATAGGGAAGGAAGTGGGAATCCTAATCCACACATACCTTTCCCTTCTACCCTTTCCTTCTCCTCCTTAGGCCGGCCCATATGGGGGGCGCACCAGCCCCTTATGGCTGGTGTGTTTCCCCTCTTGGCCCATAAGGCCCTTATCTTTTGAACGTTAAGCGTGCGGACTCTACAGGTTCGAGAACTATGTAGACATGATCGGGACACCTCTCCGGTCAATAACAAATAGTGGAACCTGGATGCCCATATTGGCTCCTACATATTCTACAAAGATCTTTATCGGTCGAACCATTATGACAACATATGTAATTCCCTTTGTCCATCGGTATGTTACTTGCCTGAGATTCGATCGTTGGTATCTTCATACCTAGTTTAATCTCGTTATTGGGAAGTCTCTTTACTCATTCTGTAATACATCACCTTGTCGCTAACTCCTTAGTCGTTTGCTTGCAAGCTTATGATGTGTATTACCGAGAGGGCCGAGAGATACCTCTCCGGTACTCGGAGTGACAAATCCTAATCTGATCTATGCCAACTCAACAAACACCTTCGGAGATACCTGTAGAGCATCTTTATAATCACCCAGTTACTTGTGACATTTTATAGCACACAAGGCATTCCTCCGGTATCCGGGAGTTGCACAATCTCATAGTCGAAGGAATATGTATTTGACATGAAGAAAGCAATAGCAATAAAACTGAACGATCATTATGCTAAGCTAACGGATGGGTCTTGTCCATCACATCATTCTCCTAATGATGTGATCCTGTTATCAAATGACAATTCATGTCCATGGTTAGGAAATCTTAACCATCTTTGATCAACGAGCTAGTCTAGTAGAGGCTCACTAGGGACACAGTGTTTGTTTATGTTCACACATGTATTAAGTTTTTCGATCAATACTATTCTAGCATGAATAATAAACCTTTATCATGAATAAGGGAATATAGAATAACAACTTTATTATTGCCTCTAGGGCATATTTCCTTTAGTATCCCACTTGCACTAGAGTCAATAATCTAGTTCACATCACCATGTGATTAACACCCATAATTCATGTCGTCATGTGACCAACACCCAAAGAGTTTACTAGAGTCAATAATCTAGTTCACATCGCCATGTGATTAACACCCAAAGAGTATTAAGGAGTGATCATGTTTTGCTTGTGATAGAAGTTTAGTCAACGGATCTGTCACATTCAGATCCGTATGTATTTTTGCAAATTTCTATGTCTACAAAGCTCTGTATGGAGCTACTCTAGCTAATTGCTCCCACTTTCAATATGTATCCATATTGAGACTCAGAGTCTTCTGAATCGGTGTCAAAGCATGCATCAACGTAACCCTTTACGACGAACTCTTTATTACCTCCATAATCAAGAAATATCTCCTTAGTCCTCTTAGGTAACTAAGGATAATTTTGACCGATGTCCAGTGATCTACTCCTGGATCACTATTGTACCCCCTTTCCATACTCATGGAAAGGTACACAACAGGTTTGGTACACAACATGGCATACTTTATAGAACCTATGGCTGAGGCATAATGAATGACTTTCATTCTCTCTCTATCTTCTGTCGTGGTCGGGTTTTGAGTCTTACTCAACTTCACACCTTGCAACACAGGCAAGAACCTTTTTTTGACTGATCCATTTTGAACTTCTTGAAAATCTTGTCAAGGTATGTGCTTTGTGAAAGTCCTATTAAGCGTCTCGATCTATCCCTATAGATCTTGATGCCCAATATATAAGTAGCTTCGCCGAGGACTTTCATTGAAAAATTCTTATTCAAGTATCCTTTTATGCTATCTAGAAATTATATATCATTTCCAATCAACAATATGTCATCTACATATAATATTAGAAATGCTACAGAGCTCCCCCTCACTTTCTTGTAAATACAGACTTCACCGGAAGTCTGTATAAAACCATATGCTTTGATCACCTCATCAAAGCGTATATTCCAACTCCGAGATGCTTGAACTAGTCCATAGATGGATCGCTAGAGCTTGCACACTTTGTTAGCACCTTTAGGATCGACAAAACCTTCTGGTTGCATCATATACAACTCTTATTTAAGAAATCCATTAAGGAGTGCAGTTTTGACATCCATTTGCCAAATTTCATAATCATAAAATGCGGCAATTGCTAACATGATTCAGACTGACTTAAGCATCGCTACGGGTGAGAAGGTCTCATCATAGTCAACCCCTTGAACTTGTCGAAAACCTTTCGCGACAAGTCGAGCTTTGTAGAC
The DNA here is from genome assembly GCA_032464435.1 of Aegilops umbellulata. Lineage (NCBI taxonomy): Eukaryota > Viridiplantae > Streptophyta > Magnoliopsida > Poales > Poaceae > Aegilops > Aegilops umbellulata. The sequence continues at coordinate 44,051,807 of CP136056.1, forward strand.
GGTGACATTACCATCAGCGTCAGTCTTCTTCTTGAAGATCCATTTATTCTCAATGGCTTGCCGATCATCGGGCAAATCCACCAAAGTCCATACTTTGTTCTCATACATGGATCCTATCTCAGATTTCATGGCCTCAAGCCATCTGTCGGAATCTGGGCTCATCATAACTTCTTCATATTTTGTAGGTTCACCTTGGTCTAATAACATGACTTCAAGAATAGGATTACCGTACCACTCTGGTGCGGATCATGCTCTGGTTGACCTACGAGGTTTAGTAGCAACTTGATCTGAAGTTTCATGATCATTATCATTTTCTTCCTCTAGTTGGTGTAGGCATCACGCGAACGGATTTCTCTGATGTGCTAGTTTCCAATTCGAGAGAAGGTACGATTACCTCATCAAGTTCTACATTTCTCCCACTCACTTCTTTCGGGAGAAATTCCTTCTCTAGAAAGGTTCCATTCTTGGCAACAAAGATCTTGCCTTCGGATCTGTGGTAGAAGGTGTACCCAATTGTTTCCTTAGGGTATCCTATGAATACGCACTTCTCCGATTTGGGTTCGAGCTTATCAGGCTAAAGCCTTTTGACATAAGTGTTGCAACCCCAAACTTTAAGAAATGACAACTTAGGTTTCTTGCCAAACCACAGTTCATACGATGTCATCTCAACGGATTTAGACAGTGCCCTATTTAACGTGAATGCAGTTGTCTCTAATGCATAACCCCAAAACGATAGTGGTAAATTGGTAAGAGACATCATAGATCACACCATATCTAATAAAGTACGGTTACGACGTTCGGACACACCATTACGCTGTGGTGTTCCAGGTGGCGTGACTTGTGAAACTATTCCACATTGTTTTAAATGAAGGACAAACTCGTAACTCAAATATTCACCTCCGCGATCAGATCGTAGAAACTTTATTTTCTTGTGACGATGATTCTCCACTTCACTTTGAAATTCTTTGAACTTTTCAAATGTTTCAGACTTGTGTTTCATTAAGTAGATATGCCCATACCTACTCAAATCATCTGTGAAGGCTAGAAAATAACGATACCCACTGCTTGCTTCAACACTCATTGGACCGCATACATTGGTATGTATTATTTCCAATAGGTCATTAGATCGCTCCATTGTTCCGGAGAACGAAGTTTTAGTCATCTTGCCCATGAGGCGTGGTTCTCAAGTATCAAATGATTCATAATCAAGTGATTCCAAAAGTCCATCTGCATGGAGTTTCTTCATGCGCTTTACACCAATACGACCTAAACGGCAGTGCCATAAGTATGTTGCACTATCATTATTAACTTTTGCATCTTTTGGCATCAATATTATGAATATGTGTATCACTACGATCGAGATTCAATAAACCATTCACAGTGGGTGTATGACCATAGAAGGTTTTATTCATGTAAATAGAACAACAATTATTCTCTGACTTAAATGAATAAATGTATTGCAATAAACATGATCTAATTATGTTCATGCTCAACGCAAACACCAAATAACATTTATTTTGGTTCAACACTAATCCCTAAGGTAGAGGGAGTTTGCGATGGTGATCATATCAACCTTGGAATCATTTCCAACACACATCATCACCTCGCTTTTAACTAGTCTCTGCAACTCTTGTTTTGAGTTACTAATCTTAGCAACTGAACCGTATCAAATACTAGGGGTTACTACGAACACTAGTAAAATACACATCAATAACATGTATATCAAATATGCCTTTGTTCACTTTGCCATCCTTCTTATCCGCCAAGTATTTGGGGCAGTTTCGCTTCTAGTGACCATTCCCTTTGCAGTAGAAGCACTCAGTTTCAGGCTTAGGTTCAACTTTGGGCTTCTTCATGAGAGTGGCAACTTGCTTGTCATTCTTCTTGAAGTTCCCTTTCTTCCCCTCGCCCTTTTTCTTGAAACTAGTGGTCTTGTTAACCATCAACACTTTATGCTCTTTCTTCGCTGATTTCATCATCGCGAAGAGCTTGGGAATCGTTTTTGTCATCCCTTGCATATTATAGTTCATCACGAAGTTCTAGTAGCTTAGAGATAGTGACTAGACAACTCTGTCAATAACTATCTTATATGGAAGATTAACTCCCACTTGATTCAAGTGATTGTAGTACCCAGACATTCTGAGTACATGCTCACTGGCTGAGCTATTATCCTCCATCTTGTAGGCAAAGTACTTGTCAGAGGTCTCATACATCTCAACACGAGCATGAATCTGAAATACCAATTTCCAGCTCTTGAAACATCTCATATGCTCCGTGGCATTCAAAACGTTTTTGAAGTCCCGATTCTAAGACGTAAAGCATGGCGCACTAAACTATCAAGTAGTCATCATATCGATCTTGCAAAACATTCATAACATCTCCATCTGCTCTTGCAACAGGTTTGTCACCTAGCGGTGCATCAAGGACATAATTCTTCTGTACAGCAATGAGGATAATCCTCAGATCACGAACCCAGTCCGCATCATTGCTACTATCATATTTCAACTTAGTTTTCTCTAGGAACATATCAAAAATATATAGGAGCTATATCGCGAGCTATTGATCTACAACATAGATATGCAAAACTATCAAGACTAAGTTCATGATAAATTAAGTTCAATTCATCAAATTACTTAAGAACTCCCACTTAAATAGACATCTCTCAAGTCATCTAAGTGATACGTGATCCAAATCAACTAACCCATGTCCGATCATCACATGAGATGGGGTAGTCATCAATGGTGAACATCTCTATGTTGATCATATCTACTATATGATTCATGTTCGACCTTTCGGTCTCCAGTGTTCCGAGGCCATGTCTGTACATGCTAGGCTCGTCAAGTTTAACACAAGTATTCCGCATGTGCAAAACTGTCTTGCACCCGTTGTATGTGAACGTAGAGTCTATCACACCCTATCATCACGTGGTATCTCAACACTATGAACTGTAGCAACGGTGCATACTCAGTGAGAACACTTTTACCTTGAAATTTAGTGAAGGGATCATCTTATAGTGCTACCGCCGTACTAAGCAAAATAATATGCATAAAAGATAAACATCACATGCAAACAAAATATGTGACATGGTATGGCCATCATCATCTTGTGCTTGTGATCTCCATATCCAAAGCATTGTCCTTCGCCACCGGCTCGACACCTTGATCTCCATTATTGCGTCGTGGTCGTCTCGCCAACTATTGCTTCTACAACTATCCCTAACACATAGTGATAAAGTAAAGCAATTACATGGCGTTTGCATTTCATACAATAAAGAGACAACCATAAAGCTCCTGCCGGTTGCCGATAACTTACAAAACATGATCATCTCATACAATAACGTATAGCACATCATGTCTTGACCATCTCACATCACAACATACCCTGCAAAAACAAGTTAGGCGTCCTCTACTTTATTGTTGCAAGTTTTACGTGGCTGCTACGGGCTTCTAGCAAGAACCATTCTTACCTATGGCAAAAACCACAACAATGATTCATCAAGTTTGCTATTTTAACCTTCTTCAAGGACCGGCCATAGTCAAATTCGACTCAACTAAAGTAGGAGAAACAGACACCCGCCAGCCACCTTTATCCAAAATTAGTTGCATGTCTATCGGTTGAACCGGTCTCATGTGCGTGGACATGTAAGGTTCGTCCGGGCCGCTTCATCCCACAATACCACCGAATCAAAATAAGACGTCGGTGGTAAGCAGTATGACTATCACCGCCCACAACTCTTTGTGGTCTACTCGTGCATATCATCTACGCATAGACCTGGCTCATGATGCCACTATTGGGAATCGTTGCATGGAAAACAAAAAAATTCTATGCACACGCAATGATCTATCCACGGAGATGCATAGAAACGAGGGGGAGAGTGTGTCTACATACCCTCGTAGACCATAAGCGGAAGCGTTTCACAACGCGGTTGATGTAGTCGAACTTTTTCGTGCTTCAATCGATCAAGTACCGAACGCACGACACCTCCGCGTTCTGCACACATTCAGCTCGGTGACGTCCCTTGCCTTCTTGATCCAGCAAGACGTCAACAGAGTAGATGAGATCCATTAGCATGACGGCACGGTTACGGTGATGGTGAAGTGATCTCCGCAGGGCTTCGCCTAAGCACTACGAAAATATGACCGGGGGTGTAAACAGTGGAGGGGGCACCGCACACGGCTAGGCAATTGTCTTGGGTGTGCTAAGCGCCCCCCTCCTCATATGTATAGGTGGGAGGGAGAGGGGACAGGCCAAGGGGCGCCCCAAGTAGGTCTGAATCCTACTTGGGCTCTTGCCCTTGGTGCTACCTCTTGAGCATGCGTTGGTTTTCCCTTGAAGAGGAAAGGGTGATGCAACAAAGTAGCCTAAGTATTTCCCACAAGTCACCTAGTACCTGCACAAACAATCAAGAAACTTGCAACCAACGCGATAAAGGGGTTGTCAATCCCTTCACGCTCACTCGCAAAAGTGAGATCTAATAAAGATAATAAGATAAATATGTTTGGTATTTTTGTTGTATAGATTGGCAAGTAAAGATTGCAAAATAAAATAAATAGGAAACTAGAATTGTAGATCGGAAACTTATATGATGTAAAATAGAAGATTATATGATGGAAAATAGACCCGGGGGCCATAGGTTTCACTAGTGGCTTCTCTCAAGATAGCATATATTACGGTGGGTGAACAAATTACTGCCGAGCAATTGATAGAAGAGCGCATAGTTATGAGAATATCTAGGCAATGCTCATGAATATAGGCATCACGTCCGTGTCTAGTAGACCGAAACGATTCTGCATCTACTACTATTACTCCACACATCGACCGCTATGCAGCATGCATCTAGAGTATTAAGTTCATAAGAACAGAGTAATGCATTAAGCAAGATGACATGATGTAGAGGGATAAACTCAAGCAATATGATATCAACCCCATCTTTTTAGACTCGATGGCAACAATACAATATGTGCCTTGCTGCCCCTACTGTCACTGAGAAAGGACACTCCAAGAATGAACCCAAAGCTAAGCACTTCTCCCATTGCAAGAAAGATCAATAGGCCAAACTAAACCGATAATTCGAAGAGACTTGCAAAGAGATCAAATCATGCATATAAGAATTCAGAGAAGAACCAAATATTATTCATAGATAAACTTGATCATAAGCCCACAATTCATCAGATCTCGGCAAACACACCGCAAAAGAGTATTACATTGAATAGATCTCCAAGAACATCGAGGAGAACTTTGTATTGACAACCAAAGAGAGAGAAGAAGCCATCTAGCTAATAACTATGGACCCGAAGGTCTGTGGTAAACTAGTCACACATCATCGGAGAGGCTATGGTGTTGATGTAGAAGCCCTCCGTGATCGATTCCCCCTCCGGCAGATCACTGGAAAAGGCCCCAAGATGGGATCTCACAGGTACAGAAGGTTGTGGCGGTCGAAAAGTGGTTTCGTGGCTCCCCCTTATGTTTTTAGGGTATAAGAGTATATATAGGCGAAAGAAGTATGTCGGTGGAGCTCCGTGGGGCCCACGAGGGTGGGGGTGCGCCCTCCTGCCACGTGGCCGCCTCACAGAGTTCCAGACTTCAACTCCAAGTCTTCTGGATTGCTTTCGTTCCAAGAAAGATCATCACGAAGGTTTCATTCCTTTTGTATTCCGTTTGGTATTCCTTTTCTGCAAAACACTGAAATAGGCAAAAAAATAGAAACTGGCACTGGGCCTTCGGTTAATAGGTTAGTCCCAAAAATAATATAAAAGAGCATATCAAAGCCCATTAAACATCCAAAACAGATAATATAATAGCATGGAACAATAAAAAAATATTGATACGTTGGAGACATATCAAGCATCCCCAAGTTTAATTCCTGCTCGTCCTCGAGTAGGTAAATGATAAAAACAGAATTTTTGATGTGGAATGCTACCTAACATATTTTTCAATGTAATTTCTTTATTGTGGCATGAATGTTCAGATCCAAAATATTCAAGACAAAAGTTTAATATTGACATAAAAATAATAATACTTCAAGCATACTAACCAAGCAGTTATGTCTTCTCAAAATAACATAGCCAAAGAAAGCTCATCCCTACAAAATCATATAGTTTGGCTATGCTCCATCTTCGTCATACAAAATGCTCCAATCATGCACAACCCCGATGACAAGCCAAGCAATTGTTTCATACTTTAGTATTCTCAAACTTATTCAACTTTCACGCAATATATGAGCGCGAGCCATGGACATAACACTATAGGTGGAATAGTATGGTGGTTGTGGAGAAGACAAAAAAGAGGAAGATAGTCTCACATCAACTAGGCGTATCAATGGGCTATGGAGATGCCCATCAATAGATATCAATTGAGTGAGTAGGGATTGCCATGCAACGGATGCACTAGAGCTATAAGTGTATGAAAGCTCAACAAAAGAAACTAAGTGGGTGTGCATCCAACTTGCTTGCTCATGAAGACCTAGGGCAATTTGAGGAAGCCCATCATTGGAATATACAAGCCAAGTTCTATAATGAAAAATTCCCACTAGTATATAAAAGTGACAACATAAGAGACTCTCTATCATGAAGATCATGGTGCTACTTTGAAGCACATGTGTGGAAAAATGATAGTAACATTGTCCCTTCTCTCTTTTTCTCTCATCATTTTTTTAGGACTTCTCCTTTTTTATGGCCTTTTTTTCTCTTTTTTTATTTTTCGTCCGGAGTCTCATCCCGACTTGTGGGGGAATCATAGTTTCCATCATCCTTTCCTCACATGGGACAATGCTCTAATAATGAAGATCATCACACTTTTATTTACTTACAACTCGATATATAGAACAAAATATGACTCTATGTGAATGCCTTCGGCGGTGTACTGGGATGTGCAATGAATCAAGAGTGACATGTATGAAAAATTATGAATGGTGGCCATGCCACAAATACGATGTCAACTACATGATCATGCAAAGCAATATAGCTATGATGAAGCATGTCATAATAAATGGAACGGTGGAAAGTTGCATGGCAATATATCTCGGAATGGCTATGGAAATGGCATAATAGGTAGGTATGGTGGCTGTTTTGAGGAAGGTAAATTATGGGTTTATGGTACCGGCGAAAGTTGCGCGTCACAAGAGAGACTAGCAATGGTGGAAGGGTGAGAGTGCGTGTAATCCATGGACTCAACATTAGTCATAAAGAACTCACATACTTATTGCAAAAATCTACAAGTCATCAAAACCAAGCACTATGCGCATGCTCCTAGGGGTATAGATTGGTAGGAAAAGACCATCACTCGCCCCTGACCACCACTCATAATGAAGGCAATCAAAGAAACACCTCATGCTTCAAATTTGTCACACAATGGTTACCATACGTGCATGCTATGGGACTTGCAAACCTCAACACAAGTATTTCTCAATTTCACAGTTACTCAACTAGCACGACTCTAATATCACCATATTCATATCTCAAAACAATCATCAAGTATCAAACTTCTCATAGTATTCAATGCAATCTATATGAAAGTTTTTATTATACCCATCTTGAATGCCCATCATATTAGGACTAATTTTATAACCAAAGCAAATTACCATGCTGTTCTAAAAGACTCTCAAAATAATATAAGTGAAACATGAGAGATCAATAATTTCTATAAAATAAAACCACCACTGTGCTCTAAAAAGATATAAGTGAAGCACTAGAGCAAAATTATCTAGCTCAAAAGATATAAGTGAAGCACATAGAGTATTCTAATAAATTCCGATTCATGTGTGTCTGTCCCAAAAGGTGTGTACATCAAGGATGATTGTGGTAAACTAAAAGGCAAAGACTAAAATCATACAAGACGCTCCAAGCAAAACACATATCATGCGGTGAATAAAAATATAGCCTCAAGTAAAGTTACCCATAGACGAAGACGAAAGTGGGGATGCCTTCCGGGGCATCCCCAAGCTTAGGATTTTGTTGTCCTTGAATTTTACCTTGGGGTGCCTTGGGCATCCCCAAGATTAGGCTCTTGCCACTCCTTATTCCAAAATCCATCAAATCTTTACCCAAAAACTTGAAAACTTCACAACACAAAACTTAACAGAAAATCCCATGAGCTCCTTTAGTATAAGAAAACAAACCACAACTTTAAGGTACTGTAATGAACTCATTCTTTATTTATATTGGTGTTAAACCTACTGTATTCCAACTTCTCTATGGTTCATACCCCCCGATACTATCCATAGATTCATTAAAATAAGCACACAACCCACGAAAAACAGAATCTGTCAAAACAGAATAGTCTGTAGCAATCTGATTCATACGAATACTTCTGTAACTCCAAAAATTCTGAAATAAATTGGTAGACGTGAGTAATTTGTATATTAATCATCTTAAAAAAGAATCAACCTAAAAGCACTCTCCAGTAAAAAATGGTAAGCTAATCTCGTGAGCTCAAAAGTTTCTGTTTTTTACAGCAAGATTGCAAAGACTTCACCCAAGTCTTCCCAAAGGTTCTACTTGGCACAAACACTAATTAAAACATAAAACCACATCTAAACAGAAGCTAGATGAATTATTTATTACTAAACAGAACCTAAAAAGCAAAAGCAAAAATAAAATTGGGTTGTCTCCCAACAAGCGCTTTTCTTTAAAGCCTTTTTAGCTAGGCATTGATAATTTTAATGATGCTCATATGAAAGACAAGAATTGAAGCGCAAAGAGAGCACAATAAAACATGTGACAAACATATCTAAGTCTAACATACTTCCTATGCATAGGCATTTTATAAGCAAACAAATTTTCAAGGCAAGCAAAAACTAGCATATGCAAGGAAGAAGAAAGAGACGTAGCATTCTCAACAGGAAGAGAGGTAATTTAGTAACATGAAAATTTCTACAACCATATTTTCCTCTCTCATAATAATTACATGTAGGATCATAAGCAAATTCGACAACATAGCTATCACATAAAATATTCTATTTATGAACCACATGCATGCAAAGTTGACACTCTTCCAAACCCACTTTCAATATTATTGCAAACACTATTATCAATCTCATATTCATCATGGGGCTTAAATAAATTTTCAAGATCATAAGAAGAATCACCCCAATCATGATCATTGCAACAAGTAGTAGACATAGCAAAATTAGCATCCCAAACCTTAGGGTTTTGCATATTATTAGCACAATTGACATTAATAGAATTTATAGTAGAATCATTGCAATCATGCTTTTTATTCAAGGAGCTATCGTGAATCACTTTATAAACTTCTTCTTTCAACACTTCATCACAATTTTTAGATTCACGAATTTCAAGTAAAACCTCATAAAGATAATCTAGTGCACTCACATCACTAGAAATTGATTCCTCATAATTGGATCTCTTAAAAAGATTAGAAAGTGGATGAGGATCCATAAAATTTTAGCAAGCAAAGATGCAAGCAAAAGGAAGGCACATGGTAACACAAGATCGAACGGAAGGAGGGCGAAGAAAAGCCAAAGGTTTTCGAAAATCATTTTAGAAGTGGGGGAGAGGAAAACGAGAGGCGAATGGCAAATAATGTAATGCGAGGGAGAAGAGTTTATGATGGGTACTTGGTATGTATTGACTTGAGCGTAGATCTCCCCGGCAATGGCGCCAGAAATCCTTCTTGCCACCTCTTGAGCATGCGTTGGTTTTCCCTTGAAGAGGAAAGGGTGATGCAGGAAAGTAGCGTAAGTATTTCCCTCAGTTTTTTTAGAACCAAGGTATCAATCCGGTAGGAGATAACACGTAAGTCACCTAGTACCTGCACAAACAATCAAGAACCTTGCAACCAACGCGATAAAGGGGTTGTCAATCCCTTCACGCTCACTCGCAAAAGTGAGATCTAATAAAGATAATAAGATAAATATTTTTGGTATTTTTGTTGTATAGATTGGAAAGTAAAGATTGCAAAATAAAATAAATAGAAAACTAGAATTGTAGGTCCGAAACTTATATGATGTAAAATAGAAGATTATATGATGGAAAATAGACCCGGGGGCCATAGGTTTCACTAGTGGCTTCTCAACATAGCATATGTTACGGTGGGTGAACAAATTACTGCCGAGCAATTGATAGAAGATGGCATAGTTATGAGAATATCTAGGTAATGATCATGAATATAGGCATCACGTCCGTGTCAAGTAGACCGAAACGATTCTGCATCTACTACTATTACTCTCCACACATCGACCGCTATCCAGCATGCATCTAAAGTATTAAGTTCATAAGAACAGAGTAATGCATTAAGCAAGATGACATGATGTAGAGGGATAAACTCAAGCAATATGATATCAACCCCATCTTTTTATCCTCGATGGCAACAATACAATATGTGCCTTGTTGCCCCTACTGTCACTAGGAAAGAGCACTGCAAGATTGAACCCAAAGCTAAGCACTTCTCCCATTGCAAAAGATCAATCTAGTAGGCCAAACTAAACCGATAATTCGAAGAGACTTGCAAAGATATCAAATCATGCATATAAGAATTCAGAGAAGAACCAAATATTATTCATAGATAAACCTGATCATAAATCCACAATTCGTCGAATCTCGGCAAACACACCGCAAAAGACTATTACATTGAATAGATCTCCAAGAACATCGAGGAGAACTTTGTATTGAGAAACAAAGAGAGAGAAGAAGCCATCTAGCTAATAATTATGGACCCGAAGGTCTATGGTAAACTAGTCACACATTATCGGAGAGGCTATGGTGTTGATGTAGAAGCCCTCCATGATCGATTCCCCCTCCGGCAGATCGCTGGAAAAGGCCCCAAGATGGGATCTCACGGGTATAGAAGGTTGTGGCGGTCGAAAAGTGGTTTCGTGGCTCCCCCTTATGTTTTTAGGGTATAAGAGTATATATAGGCGAAAGAAGTACGTCGATGGAGCTCTGTGGGGCCCACGAGGGTGGGGGTGCGCCCTCCTGCCTTGTGGCCGCCTCACGGAGTTCCAGACTTCAACTCCAAGTCTTCTGGATTGCTTTCGTTCCAAGAAAGATCATCGCGAAGGTTTCATTCCATTTGGATTCCGTTTGGTATTCCTTTTCTGCAAAGCACTGAAATAGGCAAAAAAACAGAAACTGGCACTGGGCCTTCGGTTAATAGGTTAGTCCTAGAAATAATATAAAAGAGCATATTAAAGCCCATTAAACATCCAAAACAGATAATATAATAGCATGGAACAATAAAAAATTATAGATACGTTGGAGACGTATCACTTGGCTGCGCCCCCTGCCATATTTGTCAGAGGGGGAAGGAAAGAGGGCGGGGGAAGGAAGTGGGAATCCTAATCCACACTTACCTTTCCCTTATCCCCTTTCCTTCTCCTCCTTAGGATGGCCCATATGGGGGCGCATCAGCCCCTTGTGGCTGGTGCGTTTCCCCTCTTGGCCCATAAGGCCCATATCTTTTGCCGGGGTTGTTCGGAACCCCTTCCGGTGACCCGATAAGTACCCGGTTCCCCCGAAACACTTCCGGTGTCCGAATATCATCGTCCTATATATCAATCTTTACGTCTGGACCATTTCGAGACTCCTCATCATGTCCGTGATCTCATCCGGGACTCCGAACAACCTTCGGTCACCAAATCACATAACTCATATAATACTATATCGTCATCGAACGTTAAGCGTGCGGACCCTACGGGTTCGAGAACTATGTAGACATGACCAAGACACCTCTCCGGTCAATAAAAAATAGTGGAACCTGGATGCCCATATTGGCTCCTACATATTCTATGAAGATCTTTATTGGTCGAACCATTATGACAACATACGTAATTCCCTTTGTCCACCGGTATGTTACTTGCCCGAGATTCGATCGTCGGTATCTTCATACCTAGTTTAATCTCGTTACCGGCAAGTCTCTTTACTCGTTCCGTAATACATCACCTCGTGACTAACTCCTTAGTCGTTTGCTTGCAAGCTTATGATGTGTATTACTGAGAGGGCCGAGAGATACCTCTCCGATACTCGGAGTGACAAATCCTAATCTTGATCTATGCCAACTCAAGAAATACCTTCAGACATACCTGTAGAGCATCTTTATAATCACCCAGTTACTTGTGATGTTTGATAGCACACAAGACATTTGTCCGGAATTCGGGAGTTGCATAACCTCATAGTCGAAGGAATATGTATTTGGCATGAAGAAAGCAATAGCAATAAAACTGAACGATCATTATGATAAGCTAACGGATGGGTCTTGTCCATCACATCATTCTCCTAATGATGCGATCCCGTTATCAAATGATGACTCATGTCCATGGTTAGTAAACCTTAACCATCTTTGATCAACGAGCTAGTCTAGTAGAAGCTCACTAGAGACACGGTGTTTGTTTATGTATTTACACATGTATTAAGCTTTCCAATCAATACAATTCTAGTATGAATAATAAACCTTTATCACAAATAAGGAAATATAGAATAACAACTTTATTATTGCCTCTAGGGCATATTTCCTTCAACAACAAGGACTTGGAGGATGGGCGTCAGTGAAAAATTAGACTAGGTTAGGGTCCCGACGTTTTTGTTTAACGAAATATGTCGATATGTCGAAACTGTAATGGATGTGGTCCAGTCTAAATGACAATCCTTCAGTTTGCATAAAAATCGTTTGAATTATTCAGACCCTGTTTAAAATATATGCGGACATGGTTAAATGGCCGACTTCCATATCACTATTCATGTACGCGTCCGCTGAGAAATACAGTGTCTGTTTTAGGGGTCCGCGTTGAAGAAGCCCTAAGGAAGTTTAACTATACACATGTGAATGTTGGCATTGTTGTAAACTGTCAAAGGGAAGCTTTATTTTTCTCGCATGTGTCCCTCGCCTCCTATAGCCACTTCGGCACAATGATGGGGTGGGGGTGGGGGGAGACGGAACTGGATCCTCTAACATCTAGGAGAGTAGTCACGTAAGCTATAGTGCCCTAAACTCCCTCCTTCACATCCATATGATTAAGATACGGACTTGAATTAATTTGTAAATTACAAATCTATTGTATAAGTTTAAAAATTACATACGAACAAAATTATGGTGCAATAAAATTAATTTTAGATTTATTTTTTGTCAAACGGTAACTGCGTATACAGTAGATCCATACAATGTTCGCTAAACTACTCTAACTTTCCTTCTTTGTTTTGCACTAGTTTGCACCGTAGATACGTGACTTCCCTCCTTGATGTTAGAGGATCCGATTCCAGGGGAGACATGAGAAGGGAGCACCAACCATGGCTGCACGAGAAATCTGGGACGAGGATTTGCGGCACGCAAGTCTTGGGGCACTCAGGTCCCTGGTGCTGCCTTTTTATTTTGGCTTCTAATTTTTAAAGTTCTATATCTTTTAAACATAAATTCCAAATTAAGTTCTATGTTCATATTCGTGTTTCTCATGATTAGCACATCGTTTTGAATATATTTTGATGACTTTTTCTTAAAAAATGTTAAGTTTCAATGTTGAAACTTTGTACAAGAAATGGATTAAACTTAATTATTTTGTGTCTACGATCGATAGAAAAATTTGCTTAAAATTGTATCTCTGAAACTTATTGAAACTTGGCAATTTTAGATGCAAAAATCATAAGTTTCATCGTTGACACTTAAAGCTTTTTGAGGGATTTTCCTTTTTTACTTTGCCCTTGCGCGGGATTCATACTTCATGAATCACGAGACAAAGAAGCGGGTGACAGGCCTTTGGCAGGTGAGTGCCCCTGCACTCGTGTGCACCTGTGAATTTCCACAGGAATCTGCAATATGTTATCCCATGGATGGATGGATGGATCTAGATTCGGTAGGTTATCATCTTTTTTTGTTGATAGCTTATTGACCGCTTGGTCAGTAGGTTGTCATCTGACGCTTCACCGTGTCAAGGAAGTGGCCACGGCGAGCGTAAGGTCGAGTTTGAGTTGGGCAATGGTTCTCACATTTCAATTTTTGGTGTTTGCGATTTTCTTCTTGGACAATACAACAACAAAGTTGGCATTCATCAGTTTGTCTTACAATGGTGTAGTTTTAGCGAATATACAATTCTGATTTCGGGCTCATCTGCACCCGGTGATAGTAAATTCAAAATAAATACTATATATTAAAAAAACTTTTTTGCATGGAGATATTTGTGTGCGTTAGGTGTGTGCCAAATTTCAAAGCTTTTGGACATCTGAGTAGTTCTCAGCAAAATAAAAACAAAATCGAGTCCAAACAGTAAAATAATTCACATACCCTAAATTTGTTTTTTAGAGCTACACACACATCCAAATGCTTTGAAATTTGGCACGGACATCACACACTCAGTCATCTTTCTCCACAAATTTTTTAGAATTTTTGGAATTTATTTCATATTTTTAATGATTTCTTTTTTCCCTCCCGGGCTCATCTAAGCCTGGGAGCAAAAATGCCTCATCTGTACAAATTAAAAAAAAGTCGTCAAATGACCAGAATGGTATAAGATCTCTCAATGTGGGCAGTATCAATGCCTAGTATCATATTGTCACTTCACTAATTCATGCGTAAAATCCCAATACAAAGGTATGAATAGGATTTATATTTCATAAAAACATTTCTTGCTTGATGTGTTATGATATTACATGTCATAATATGATGCCTGGACTCTCTCACACATCATATTGTTTGCTTAGGTAGCAGTGTATGCTATTCTTATGATATTCCCAGTGTAAGAGGTCTAAGGGCACTCGCAACATTTGGTTCTTAGCACAGTTTCATATGCATAATGCTAAGGTGACATAGCAATTCAATAAAAGAGATAGATGAGTTGTATGTTAGTGGAGGGACAACTCTTACACGTTTCACTGCACAATGAATTTAATTTCTTTGATCCAGTGTGGTGTCACTCCCTATTTTTGTCTCCATAAATACATCACAATGTGAGAAGCAAATATGAAAGACTCCTAAATGAAATAAATGCAGCATCATTTACACACAACACCTAAAATCAAGTATAATAAGATGATGTAAGGGAGTTTAAATATTATACTTTTGCTAAGATGGAGAAGTGAAAGAGAAGCAAGTTGTACATAAGTGCTAGTTGCAGCACGGGTCTCAAAGACAACTTTGTGTGGTCATGAGATGAGCTAGGTATTAATAATGTAGTACATATTTATAAGAGCATGGTTCATAATATAGCCAATTGTTGGATATATGTTGTTATCACATCATCTATAGCACACCTTACAGCTAACATGCATAGTCATTAGAAATAAATATGTAGTACTTGGCTCACGTCACAATCTCATGGAATTTTTTGGAGCTCATTATGCAATTGGCTCTTATTTTATAGCCCGCTTCGCTTCTCTCTCCTCTTCTTTCTCATCCAACTCAATAAATAAATAAATTAAAGTCTTATAGTCTGCTTACATCACACCATTATATTTGCTCTAACTAACTACTATACTCAGTATGAGTTTAAATGATTTAAGGAAAATTCTAGTATTTGGTTTGCTCTAACTAACTGCTATACTCGAGTTGCACCATTTTGCTGTCCAGCATGCTCCTGGAGCTCTCAGGATGACTCCAAGCCGCTCAACCTGCTCGCCTGTGACCCGTTCCGACTTCTTCATTGAGCCCGTGCGTGCACTACCGCAAACCCTAACCGCCGGCTATGATTCAGTTCACCACTGGCAGGCCCACCCACCCCAATGTATACGCACTATCTCCGGCTACCCAACGCACCACGCCACCGTCCATTTGGTAGTTGTCGTCGGTGGCTGATATGTCCATTTTGCATCATGTTTTCTTACTGCTATTTATGATGTTTTTATCCATAATAATGCCTTTTGGAGTAATTCTAATGTCTTTTCTCTCATAATATGCAAGGTATACACAAAGAGGGAGAATTCCGGCAGCTGGAAATCTGGACCTGGAAAAGCTACGTCAGGCTACCTATTCTGCACAACTCCAAACAAGCTGAAACTTAACGAATACTTTTTATGGAATATTTGAGGAATATTGGAGCAAATAACTACCATAGGGGGCCCACCAGGTGGGCACAACCCACCTGGGTGCGCAAGGGAGCCCAGGCGCGCCCTGGTGGGTTGTGCTCACCCAGGCCCACCTCTGGTGCCCATCTTCTGGTATATATGTCATTTTTGACCTAGCAAAAATAAGGATAGGACTTTCGGGACGGAGCGCCGCCATCTCGAGGCGGACCTTGGGCAGGAGCACTTTTCCCCTCTGGCGGAGCGATTCCGCCAGGGGAACTTCCCTCCCGGAGGGGGAAATCATCTTCATCATCATCACCAACAACTCTCCCATCTTGGGGAGGGCAATCTCCATCAACATATTCAACAGCACCATCTCATCTCAAACCCTAGTTCATCTCTTGTGTTCAATCTTGTTACCGGAACTATAGATTGGTGCTTGTGGGTGACTAGTAGTGTTGATTACATCTTGTAGTTGATTACTATATGGTTTATTTGGTGGAAGATTATATGTTCAGATCCAATATGCTATTTAATACTCCTATGATCATGAGCATGATTATCATTTGTGAGTAGTTACTTTTGTTCTTGAGGTCACGGGAGAAATCATGTTGCAAGTAATCATGTGAACTTGATATGTGTTTGATATTTTGATAGTATGTATGTTGTGATTCCCTTAGTGGTGTCATGCGAACGTCGACTATATGACACTTCACCATATTTGGGCCTAAGGGAATTCATTGTGGAGTAGCAATTAGATGATGGGTTGCGAGAGTGACAGAAGCTTAAACCCCAATTTATGCGCTATTCTGTAAGGGACCGATTGGATCCAAAAGTTTAATGTTATGGTCGGAATTTATTCTTAATAACTTTCTCGTAGTTGCGGATGCTTGCGGGAGGGTTGATCATAAGTAGGAGGTATGTTCAAGTAAGAACAACACCTAAGCACCGGTCCACCCACATATCAAATTATCAAAGTAGCGAACACAAATCGAACCAACATGATGAAAGTGACTAGATGAAATTCCTGTGTACCCTCAAGAACGCTTTGCTTATCATAAGAGACCATTTTGGCCTGTCCTTTGCCTCAAAACGATTGGGCTACCTTGCTGCACTTTTGTTACTACTATTGTTACTTGCTCGTTACAAATTACCTTGCTATCAAACTACTCTGCTACTTACAATTTTAGCACTTGCAGACATTACCTTACTGAAAACCACTTGTCATTTCCTTCTGCTCCTCGTTGGGTTTGACACTCTTACTTATCGAAAAGAGCTACAATTGATCCCATATACTTGTGGGTCATCAAGGCTATTGTTTGGCGCCGTTGCCGGGGAGTGAAGTGCCTTTGGTAAGGAAACATTTTTATAGTGTGCTGAAATTTATTGTCACTTTTTACTATGGAAAACAATCCTTTGAGGGTTTGTTCGAGGTATCTTCACCTCGACTGGAACCACAATTAGCTACCCCTCAACCTACTGCACCTACTGAAAATATTGAATATGAAATTCATATGGGTATGATAGAACAACTGCTAGCTAATCCTTATGCAGGAGATGGAACCGAACATCCTGATATGCACTTGATATATGTGGAACGAATCTGTGGATTGTTTAAGCTTGCAGGTTTACCCGGGGTTGAAGTTATGAAAAAGGTTTTCCCTTTATCTTTGAAGGGAAAGGCATTGGCATGGTATAGGCTATGCGATGATATTGGGTCTTGGAATTGGAATCGATTGAAATTGGAGTTTCACCAAAAAAATATCCTATGCATCTAGTTCATCGTGATCGGAATTATATATATAATTTTTGGCCTCGTGAAGGAGAAAGTATCGCTCTAGCTTGGGGGAGGCTTAAGTCAATGTTATATTCATTCCCCAATCCTGAGCTCTTAAGAGAAATTATTATCCAGAACTGTTATACTCGGCTTTCTCGTAATGATCGAATCATGCTTGATATTTCTTGTGCTGGTTCTTTTATGAAGAAGACTATTGAATTCCGGTGGGATCTTTTGGAAAGAATTAAACGCAACTCTGAAGATTGGGAACTCGACGAAGTTAAAGAGTCAAGTATTAAACTTAAGTATGATTGTGTCAAAAGTTTAGCACTAAATATGGACTTGACTCTGAGATAGTAGCCTCCTTTTGTGAATCATTTGCTACTCATGTTGATCTCCCTAAAGAGAAGTGGTTTAAACATCACCCACCTATTAAAGAAGAAATCAAAGAACCGGTACCACTTAAAGAAGAAACCATAATTTATAATGTTGATCCAGTTATTCCTTTTGCTTATATTGAGAAACCACCTTTTCCTATTAGGATAAAGGAACATGCTAAAGTTTCGACTGTGGTTAACACAAGCTATATTAGAACACCTAAACCTGATGAACAAATCAAAGTAGAACCTAGTATTGCTATGGTTAAAGATCTCTTGGAAGCAGATATGGATGGGCATGTTATTTACTTCTGTGAAGAAGCTGCTAGAATTGCCAAACCTGATAAAAAGGATAAACATAGACTTGTTGTTGGCATGCCCGTCATCTCAGTAAAAATAGGAGATCACTGTTATCATGGTTTATGTGACATAGGTGCTAGTGTGAGCGCTATTCCTTACACCTTATATCAAGAAATTATGAATGTCATAGCACCCGCAGAGATAGAAGACATAGATGTTACTATTAAACTTGCTAATAGAGACACTATACCACCAATTGGGATTGTTAGAGAAGTTGACGTCTTGTGTGGGAAAATAAAATACCCTACTGATTTCTTGTTCTTGGTTCCCCACAAGATGACTTTTGTTCCATTATATTTGCTAGACCTTTCTTGAGCACCGTTAATGCTAGAATAGATTGTGAGAAGCAAACTGCCGGTGTTAGTTTTGGTGATGAGTCTCATGAGTTTAATTTTTCCAAGTTTAGTAGAAAACTTCATGAAAAAGAATTGACTAGTAAAGATGAATTAATTGGTTTTGCTTCTATTGATGTGCCTCCCACTGATCCATTAGAACAATATTTGCTAGACCATGAAAAGGATTTACATATGCATGAAAGAAATGAAATAGATAAGATTTTCTTTGAACAACGTCCTCCGCTTAAACACAATTTTCCTATTGAAACTCTAGGAGGTCCTCCTCCACCTAAAGGTGATCCTGTGTTTGAATTAAAACAATTGCCAGACACTTTGAAATATGCTTGTCTTGATGAAAAGAAGATATATCCTGTTATTATTAGTGCTAACCTTTCAGAACATGAAGAAGAAAGATTATTGAAAGTTCTAAGGAAGCACCGAGCTGCTATTGGATATACTCTTGATGATTTAAAGGGCATTAGTCCCACTCTATGTCAGAACAAAATTAATATGGAACCTGATGCTAAACCTGTTGTTGATCACCAACGTCGGTTAAATCCGAAGATGAAAGAAGTGGTAAGAACGGAAATACTAAAACTTCTGGAAGCAGGTATAATATATCCCCTAGATGATAGTAGATGGGCAAGTCCTGTTCATTGTGTCCCTAAGAAAGGAGGTATAACTGTTGTTCCCAATGATAAGAATGAACTTATTCCACAAAGCATTGTTACAGGCTATAGAATGGTAATTGATTTTAGAAAATTAAACAAAGCAACTAGAAAAGATCATTACACTCTACCTTTTATTGATCAAATGCTTGAAAGATTGTCTAAGCACACACATTTTTGCTTCCTTGATAGATATTCTGGTTTTTCACAAATACCCGTTTCTCAACCTGATCAAGAAAAGACCACTTTTACTTGTCCCTTTGGAACTTATGCTTATAGATGTATGCCTTTCGGTTTATGTAATGCACCTGCTACCTTTCAAAGATGTATGACTGCTATATTCTCTGACTTTTGTGAAAATATTGTTGAGGTTTTCATGGGCAATTTCTCCGTTTATGGGAAGTCTTTTGATGATTGTTTCAGCAATCTTAATCGAGTTTTGCAGAGATGTGAACAAACAAATCTTGGCTTGAATAGGGAGAAGTGTCACTTTATAGTTAATGAAGGCATTGTCTTGGGTCATAAAATTTCTGAAAGAGGTATTGAAGTGGACAAAGCTAAGGTTGATGCAATTGAGAAAATGCCATGTCCTAAAGATATAAAAGGTATTCATAGTTTCTTAGGTCATGCTGGTTTCTATTGGAGATTTATCAAAGACTTCTCTAAAATTTCTAGGCCTCTTACGAGTCTTCTACAAAAGGATATTCCTTTTGTTTTTGATGATGATTGTTTAGAAGCCTTTGAAACACTCAAGAAAGCCTTAATTTCTACACCTATTGTTCAACCACTTGATTGGACTTTCCTTTTGAAATTATGTGTGGTGCTAGTGATTATCCTGTTGGTGCTGTTCTAGGACAAAGAGTTGATAAGAAATTGAATGTTATTCATTATGCTAGTAAAACTCTAGAAAGTGCTCAAAGAAATTATGCTACTATTGAAAAAGAATTCTCAACAGTGGTATTTGCTTGTGATAAATTTAGACCTTATATTGTTGATTCCAAAGTAATTGTTCACACTGATCATGTTGCTATTAAATATCTTATGGAAAAGAAAGATGCTAAACCTAGACTTATTCGTTGGGTACTCTTATTACAAGAATTTGATTTACATATCATTGATAGAAAAGGAGCTGAGAACCCCGTAGCTGATAATTTATCTAGGCTTGAAAATTTGCCTGTTGATCCACTACCTATTGATCATAGTTTTATTGATGAGCAGTTAGCTGCAATAAATGTTGCTCCTAGTACTCCTTGGTATGCTGACTATGCTAATTACAGTGTTGCTAAATATTACCACCTAGCTTTACTTACCAACAAAAGAAAAAATTCTTCTATGATTTAACACATTACTTTTGGGATGACCCACATCTTTATAAAAAAGGAGTAGATGGTATTATTAGACATTGTGTACCTGAGCATGAACAGGGACAAACCCTATGGAAATGTCACTCCGAAGCTTATGGAGGGCATCATGCTAGAGATAGAATTGCTCACAAGGTATTGCAGTCTGGATTTTATTGGCCTACTCTCTTCAAGGATGCCCGTAAGTTCGTCTTATCTTGTGATGAATGTCAAAGAATAGGTAATATTGGTAAGCGTCAAGAAATGCCTATGAACTATTCACTTGCTGTTGAACCATTTGATGTTTGGGGATTTAATTACATGGGACCTTTTCCTTCCTCTAATGGGTATGCACATATTTTGGTTGCTGTTGATTATGTTACTAAATGAGTAGAAGCTATTCCAACCAGTAGTGCTGATCACAACACCTCTATTAAAATGCTTAAGGAAGTTATTTTCCCAAGGTTTGGAGTCCCTAGATATTTAATGACTGATGGTGGTTCACACTTTATTCATGGTGCTTTCCGCAAAATGCTTGCCAAGTATGATGTTAACCATAGAATTGCATCACCTTATCATCCTCAGTCTAGTGGTAAAGTTGAACTTAGCAATAGAGAAATAAAATTAATTTTGCAAAAGACTGTCAATAGGTCCAGGAAGAATTGGTCTAAGAATTTAGATGATGTACTTTGGGATTATAAAACAACATATAAAAATCATATGGTTATGTATCCTTATAAAATGGTTTATGGAAAAGCTTGTCATTTGCCTCTTGAATTAGAACATAAAGCATATTGGGCAATCAAAGAGCTCAACTATGATTTCAAACTTGCTGGTGAAAAGAGGTTATTTGATATTATCTCATTAGATGAATGGAGAACCCAAGCTTATGAAAATGCAAAATTATTCAAAGAAAAAGTTAAAAGATGGCATGACAAAAGAATCCAAAAGCATGAGTTTAAAGTCGGAGAATATGTTCTTCTGTACAACTCTCGTTTCAGATTCTTTGCAGGAAAACTCCTCTCAAAATGGGAAGGCCCCTATGTTATCAAGGAGGTATATCGGTCTGGAGCCATCAAGATAAATAATGCCAAAGGTACTAACCCAAAGGTTGTCAATGGGCAACGAATAAAATATTATATGTCACGTACGCCCATTAATGTTGAAAGTAATATTATCCAAACTTTGACACTGGAAGAACACATAAAAGAGTCCTTCCGGAAAACTCAAGAATCGTGAAAATAAGGATGTACGTATACGGTAAGTAAACGGACTCCGAAAAATCCGCAAAAATATTTTTTGTCAGTTTTGAAATATTTAGTAAAACAAAAAAATAAGAAACTTCCAGGAAGCATACCCTGGTGGGCACAAGACACCATGGCGCGCCAGGCACCTGACGACCCACAAGTATAGGTGATCTATCGTAGTCCTTTCGATAAGTAAGATCGTCGAACCCAACGAGGAGCAGAAGGAAATGATAAGCGGGTTTCAGCAAGGTATTCTCTGCAAGCACTGAAATTATAGGTAACATATAGTTTGGTGATAAGATAATTTGTAACGAGTAACAAGTAACAAAAATAAATAAAGTGCAGCAAGATGGCCCAATCCTTTTTGTAGCAAAGGACAAGCCTGGACAAACTCTTATATAGAGAAAAGCGCTCCCGAGGACACATGGGAATTATCGTCAAGCTAGTTATCCACTACAAGAAATATGTCAACTTGTGACCTCCACTATTGGTCACTGAAAGGTCATAGTTTTTCATTTACGACCTTTTTGTGACCAAAAACAGAAGGTCAAAAGCTGGCGGTCGTAAACTGACTATAGCGACCTTCTTCGAGATAAGGTCGTAGACGTTTACGACCAAAACAAAAGGTCGTGGAACCCATGACCTTTTGTTTTGGTCACTGGCTGTCTGCCCAGGCCACGTCGGATCCGACGTGGCAATCTGACGTGGCAAAATTGCGACGAATTGAAAAGGTCGTTACTTAGAATGAGCCCGGTCCAATTCTGTCTTTTACATGGGCCGAGCCCATTAATTCAGCCTTTTAGGATTTTTTCCTTGTTAATTCTGGTCCGCTTCATGGGCCAAGCCCAACGTTGTAGCCTTTTTTATTGTTGGACCGTGGCCTTTTATTATTTATTGCTTTTCTATTTTCAGCCATTATATATTCAAGCTGGTCCCACTAGTCAGAAGGGTCCCATAAGTCATAATGCCATACATGAGTCCCACATGTCATATATTTCAAAATTGCTTAGATTATATTCATAAGTGGGTCCCATTGGTGAAGTTTCCATATCTTCTCAACATACATAACTGCTATTTCAAATAGGACAGAACAAACATAGTTCATCAAATAACACTACATAGCCTTTTACAATCCGTTACAATATTACAGTTTACAATCTACTACAGAGCCAAAAGAACTCTTTGCGAAGTACGGCTTCACTGCTTCGCACTTGGCTTCACGGCTTCACACTCAGAAAAATTAGGACTGGAGCTCCTGTAAAAGAGTGAATGACAAGGAAAAAATTAGGCTTGGAGCTCCTGAAAAAGAGTGAACGCATAAAGGAAAACAAGTAAGAAAACTATACAGGAAAACAAGTAGAGTGTATTGAGCATATATATGTTGTCCCTGGAAGGCGAACACATACAACAACAAGAACAGCAGGAGAATTATCCAAGAATAGAGCATGGAAGCGGATTAACTATATGGAACCAAAAACTGAATCATTGCAAATCAGATTACACAGAACAGAATGTAGAAGCAGATCATATGGTAGCAAAACCAAATCATTACGGAGAACATAATAATACATGAAGAGAAAGATGCAACTATCCACAACAACAGCAGCAGTAGCACAACGAGAGAAGTAGCCCTATTTGCATCATGTTGACCAACACAAGCAGCCATATATGCATCGCAAACAAAGAACACTCGACATCCAACATCTGAAGACATTGCAATGATTTCTAAGCACATCTAGCATACTAGTTTCCGCAAAGAGCATAAGCAAGCATGATACCATATCAATTGCATCACATCAACCAAATTATTCAGGGAGCACAATATGCACATGAACAAAGACAGGTTCTGGGTCCTGTTTGATTCACCTAGTTGATGAGGGCGGCTGAGCGGGAGACGAGCTCGATGTCGTTGCCATCAAGGACGATCTCATCCTTGACCTTCTCGGACTACAGCTCCACCAGATGCAGCAGCAACACCTCCGACAACCACAGCAACAGCACCAATAATGACCTGCGTGACATTTCATATCATCATTACAGAATAAAAAATTAAGACACAGGCAACAAATATAGCTTCAGCATTATGAAATTATCATGTAACTGTTGAGCAGACAGGAATATAGCTTCAGCATTATAGAATTATCATGTAACCGTTGAGCAGATAGGAATATAGCTTCAGCATTATAGAATTATCATGTAACTGTTGACTGTGAAGCTGTCAAACAGAAACCTGATTATAAACTATGGACTATGAGATGTCACAGCCGATCCAGTGGACTGTGAGATGTCAAGCAGAGC
The DNA here is from genome assembly GCA_032464435.1 of Aegilops umbellulata. Lineage (NCBI taxonomy): Eukaryota > Viridiplantae > Streptophyta > Magnoliopsida > Poales > Poaceae > Aegilops > Aegilops umbellulata. Next base: position 44,076,150 of record CP136056.1, read on the forward strand.
AACATCTGCTAGAGCAACAGCTCCATGGACTAAAATAAATGCCCACAAGGATCATGAGAAAGAGCTAAAAAGGTTTGTTGTAAAAGAGTGAACATAAAGCTACCATTAGAGTGTACTACTGTTGAGGCCAGAACCAAACAACTTCAATGGAAACACTAAATGTAAGCGGTAGAACAGATCTAAAAAGGTAAACAAAATATGAATTATGGTTCACTTAAAATGTGATAGATGTTTAGCAAAATTGTTTGTGGGAGTAACCTTAATCGTTCAAAATCAGAGTTGAAAATGCAAGGAAATTAAGTTGCAGAAGACAATCAGGTATTCTATTTACACAGCATTGTCAACAATAATAGAAGGAAGCCTTGATGTTCCCTCGACAAGGTTTCGATATATACGGATATACCATATTATTTTGGTACAATTTCGTTAAATACCACATAAAAAAGAGCATATACTTGATAAATTGAGTAGGTGATAAATTTTCTTAACTATAAACTAACACCACCAACACTCATTCCAATTCTGTAGCACAAACAGTAAGGTATTTACCCAAACTGTACCACTGTAAGCTAGCGCAAACACTTGCATGCATTAATGTTCATTCTGTAGTAGCACACTAGCTTGCGGCACAGGACCACCAAGCCTTTATAGAGGAGCACTGTACAAGTACGCACATCACTTGCATGCACAAATCACTCCTGTGTAGTAGACTAGTAGTATCACACTTGCTCTTGGCAACTAACTTTAACATGTTCACTGTTGTTCTAATGCGTAGATGACTAGGGGAGATGCATGCATGGTGACGACCAAGTCACTATATATTGCAGACAAACACATCATCCCAGGATGATTGGGGCTGTATGATTTTTGTATGATAAGTATCAACAACAAATGGAAGTTAGTTTTTACCGGCTTCTTGTTTACTCCTAGTTGTGCCCACGTGATGACTTAAGCAACTCCTCCAAGGTTCCATAGCCACCTGTCAAATTAAATGAATGTCAAAACACTTGTTGAAGAACTGTATTCAGAAATTTCTTTCACTTACGGAAGAATTGTACAGGTACTTAGTAAAGCAATAAAAGCGTCAACAAACCAAGTATAAACCCGACGGGTGGCCTACATGATAACTTGACCTACATGACTTGACCTACAATAGTATAGGAGCATGGATCAAGTTTGATCTAGTAAACAACAGTATAAACCTGACGGGTGGCAATAATGTACTACTAAACAGTAGTGCTCCCCCAGCCAGCTTGTTGCAGCTCAGCAGAGAGGGGACCCAACACTCCCCAACCCCACAAGACCCGGAGCAAGCAAACTAACAGTAGGGTGAAATAGATATCTATCAAGCCTCTACAGATTTGGTAAATAAAACACACAAATTTAAGTTGCTGATGCAGTACAAGTCGAATAAAAATGTTGCAGATTGGTTTGTGGGAATTGAACACCAAACCAACAGTATAAACCTGATTGGTTTGTTCGTCCAGGTGTCTGTCATAGCATACACATTCAGCTTATTTGGTGACAACGGACTAAAAGATGCCTGATATACAATCCTAATTGCAGAAAATTCTTACTAGCACCAAAATACTCAGGCTGAAATCAATGAGTTGAACATACACCATATTGCATCTAATCACAGGACACTAGTCTGTAACAGACTACCTGGTATTGACATACAAGAGTACGGCTAGGCGCGAAGAAGGGTAAAACTATCACTTTATTTGCTGCCCAAATGCAAGAAGCTAAGGCACTAAAAAGAGGGCAGAAGCTACAATCTTCCTGGTCTAAGCATCATCTGATCAAAGAAGGAAGTACAGGCAGAGGCCAAGCTGTACTACTCGCTTCCGAGCACCAGTTCCATCAGCTCTTAATACCACCGCATCTACTAGCCGACCATGGACGAACAAAGTCGCAGCAATACATGGAGCTCAAGAGCTAGGGGTCGTTGACACACGCACGGGCAGCCGAGTGGGTCGAGGAGGGTACCTTGGCGTGGTTCTAGGTGTTGCCGACGGTGAGGGGCCCGTGGTCGGCGAGGATCTGGAGGAGGCGGCCAGAGATGGCCAAATTGGATGGAGAAGGAGCTCCATCTCCTTGGTGGCGACCCGTCCCATGGAGGTTCGCCCCTCCTGCCATCGTCGTCGCCCCATCCACAACCATGTTGACCTGCCGAAAGGGAACACAAGACGAGGTGAGGTGAGGAGGAGATAGTGCGTGGATAAGGAGGGGAGGGGCTTACCGGTGCCAGATCCGGCCACCTCTGGCCTCGCCGTCGCCGGATTTGGCAGATCCCGACGAAGTTAGGGGTGGCGGCCGAAACCCTAGCCACTGGTGAGGGTTGCGGGCGAGTACTAGAGGGCGCGGGTCGGGGCGTGGGCTCGATGGTGAGGGTCGTCGACGGTGGAGGTGGGCGGCGGAGGGGGTGGGCGACAGTGGGCGGCGGTGGGGGTGGGCGATGGTGTGCGGAGGTGGATTCAGATCAGATCGGAGTGAGGGAGAGGACAGAGGGGCGTCAGTGCGAGGGAGAGAAGGGTGCGAGAGGAGGAGTGCGGGACGTGGGTGAGACGGGCGACGTGCGGGCCGTTGGATCCAGGAGCATCCGACGGTGATTATCCACGATCCGCATGAGAGGCCTCTGGACCAATCAAAACGCAGTATACATGTATGATATTTTGACCATTTAAATTGGTCATAATCGACTAAAAGTAAGGTGCTAAATCATGTTAGCTATTTTATTATGACCTGAAAAATTGAAAAAAAAACTTTGCATTGTGTCAGCAAATTTGAATTTAATTTTCAGGAATAATCACAAATTGAAATAAGACAAATATTTTTATAAAGAGGTATGAGAAATGACTTCTTTTAATTCATTTTTTCATTTATCGTGTGTCCAAAATGAGTTCTTTTGTGAAGGACCTATCATATATTTATTACAAATTTTTACCAAATTAATTTTCTAAAATACTAGAACATATTTAATGCACAATTGACCAAATAGTTGGGTGTAAAAAGTTTTGATCTACCTCTCGTGAAAAAGACAAATTTCGCCGATTCAGCTGGAAGCGGGTCAAATTTGAACTGTAGCTACCTCGTAGTTTGCTATTTATTTTTTCCAAAAATCATTTCTAGGTACATAAGTATATATTTTATCAGAGAAACACCAACAAAATTCCAAGATTCAACCACTAGCTAGGAACGGTCATTCCCGCCGTTTTGACCGCATTTTGAAATGGGCATAAAAAATTCATAAAAAAATCAAAAAATTGGGAAACCTTCACATGGTGTCATTATATATGGCCAAGTTCCTAGGAAAAATAACAAACTTGTAATACGGCAATTATTTTAAAAAAGTGTTCTCAGAAACGAGCTATCACGTATGGAGATCAATGGCTTTCAAGCCAAATGATCAATCTTATGGCCACATTCATGACATAGTTTGTTCAAATGATCTCATATTGTGCACAAGGGTGCATATTGGAATGACAAACAATGTTGCCTAAGGAAGTTTTAATTTTCTTTGGACGAAAAAACCATTTTTCATTTTTCGAGTGCCCAAAAGGAGGTTTTTTTGTGAAGGACCTCCCAAATAATTGTTGCAAAATTGGACCAAATCATGTTTATAAATTCTATGACATATTTAATGCACAATTGACCAAATGGTTGGGTGCGAAAAATTTTGATCCACCTCTCGTGAAAAAGACAAATTTCCGCCGATTCAGCTGGAAGCGGGTCAAATTTGAACTGCAGCTGCCTCATAGTTTGCTATTTATTTTTCCAAAAATCATTTCTAGGTACATAAGTATCTTTTTAATCAGAGAAACACCAACAAAATTCCAAGATTCAACCACTAGCTAGGAACGGTCATTCCCGCCGTTTTGACCGCATTTTGGAACGGGCATAAAAAATTCAAAAAAAATCAAAAAATTGGGAAACCATCGCATGGTGTCATTATATGTGGCCAAGTTCCTAGAAAAAATAACAAACTTATAATACAACAATTATTTTAAAAAAGTGTTCTCAGAAACGAGCTATCACGTATGGAGATCAATGGCTTTCAAGCCAAATGATCAATCTTATGGCCACATTCATGACATAGTTTGTTCAAATGATCTCATATTGTGCACAAGGGTGCATATTGGAATGGAAAACAATGTTGCCTAAGGAAGTTTTCATTTTCTTTGGACGAAAAAACCATTTTTCATTTTTCGAGTGCCCAAAAGGAGGTTTTTTTGTGAAGGACCTCCCAAATAATTGTTGCAAAATTGGACCAAATCATTTTTATAAAATTCTAGGACATATTTAATGCACAATTGACCAAATGGTTGGGTGCGAAAATTTTTGATCCACCTCTCGTGAAAAAGACAAATTTCCGCCGATTCAGTTGGAAGCGGGTCAAATTTGAACTGCAGCTGCCTCACAGTTTGCTATTTATTTTTTCCAAAAATCATTTCTAGGTACATAAGTATTTATTTAATCAGAGAAACACCAACAAAATTCCAAGATTCAACCACTAGCTAGGAACGGTCAAGCCCGCCGTTTTGACCGCATTTTGAAACGGGCATAAAAAATTAAAAAAAAATCAAAAAATTGGAAAACCTTCGCATTCTGTCATTATATGTGACCAAGTTTCCAGGAAAAATAATAAACTTGTAATACGGTAATTATTTTAAAAAAGTGTTCTCAGAAATGAGCTATCAAGTGTGAAGATTCATGGCTTTTAAGCCAAATGATCAATCTTATGGCCACATTCATGGCATAGTTTGTTCAAATTATCTCATATTGTGCACAAGGGTGCATATTGGAATGGCAAACAATGTTGCCTAAGGAAGTTTTCATTTTCGTTGGACGAAAAAACCATTTTCCATTTTTCGAGTGCCCGAAAGGAGGTTTTTTTGTGAAGGAACTACCAAATAGTTGTTGCAAAATTGGACCTAATCAATTTTATAAAATACTAGGACATATTTAATGCACAATTGAAAAAATGGTTGGGTGCAAAAAGTTTTGATCCACCTCTCGTGAAAAAGACAAATTCCTGTCGATTCAGTTGGAAGCGGGTCAAATTTGAACTGCAGCTGCCTCATAGTTTGCTCTTTATTTTTTCCAAAAATCATTTATAGTTACATAAGGACCTATTTAATCAGAAATACATGGTTTGATGGCGAGACATCGAGGTTTGGACGGTGGCCGAGGGCCCCAACTCTAGAGCGCGTAAGCTCGCATGCCCGCCGCGTGGTCACCGCGTGACCGTGGTGTTGCCATGTGTTCTGGGCGGCCTAGGCATGTCTAGTGGGTTGGGCACTCCCCAGGTAGGTGCTATGAACAAAATTACAACATAAGATTCTCATGAGGAGACCGATCGATGCTCAAATATGAATTAGCAGCCAAGTGTTTGATTAGCGGTACGAGAAATGTACTAGGCTAATGGGCATGAGTTTTGGCTGAGGATGATCAGTTACTAAGAAGACCGTCTTCAAAAAATTTCAGCTCAAAAGGAGGAGCATAGGTGGTACTTGCTTTGCAAACCACCACACTGGGCATAAATACGAATGTTGAAGCTCGGCTCAAAATAATGAATGGATTGAGCTGGCATTTGGTGGAGGATGGTTATTTGGGCATAGGAAAGCACTGTAGAAAATGGATGCTATTTGGACATGCCAAAGTGGTACTTCCTTCACAAACTGTTACTCTAAACAGAATAGGAAAATGAATATTTTTGAATTATTTTTGAACTAGGAAAAGAAGGTTTTTACATATTTGAGGAAGATATGACCCAAAGAATTTATGAGATTTGTTTGGGAATTTTGGCCATGACAGAAATATAGGTTGCTTCACAACCTAGGGCAAAAACTGCCACATGGACATGACACATAGGCAAAACTGATGAGATGGCGCCTAGTCATCGCAACCCACCACAATTTACAAGGCTATGACCATCTATATTGGTCGTTAACAACTAGAAATAAGGCAATGGACTAGCGCTGTTTGCTTTATGACCATTTCATGTAAGAAAATTACGACCTTTCTGACCAAAATGGTCGCAATGGTTTAGGGTTTGGAGCCCCTCGAACAGATTTTGACCAATTGGTCTCAAATGGTCATAAATCTATGACCAATTCTTCCAGGGTCACTGACATAAGGTCATAAGTTGACATATTTCTTGTAGTGATCATCACGTTCACATGATTCGCGTTCGGTACTTTGATAATTTGATATGTGGGTGGACCGGCGCTTGGGTGCTGTCCTTACTTGGACAAGCATCCCACTTATGATTAACCCCTATTGCAAGCATCCGCAACTAAAAAAGAAGTATTAAGGTAAACCTAACCATAGCACGAAACATATGGATCCAAATCAGCCCCTTACGAAGCAACACATAAACTAGGGTTTAAGCTTCTGTCACTCTAGCAACCCATCATTTACTTATTACTTCCCAATGCCTTCCTCTAGTCCCAAATAATGATGACGTGTCATGTAATCGATGTTCACATAACACCACTAGAGGAAAGACAACATACATCTCATCAAAATATCGAACGAATACCAAATTCATATGACTACTTATAGCAAGACTTCTCCCATGTCCTCAGGAACAAATGTAACTACTCACAAATCATATTCATATTTATAATCAGAGGGGTATTAATATGCATAAAGGATCTGAACATATGATCTTCCACCAAATAAACCAACTAGCATCAACTACAAGGAGTAATCAACACTACTAGCAACCCACAGGTACCAATCTGAAGTTTTAGGACAAAGATTGGGTACAGGAGAGGAACTAGGATTTTAGAGGAGATGGTGCTGGTGAAGATGTTGATCGAGATTGACCCCCTCCTGATGAGAGGGTCATTGGTAATGACGATGGTGATGATTACCCCCTCCCGGAGGGATGTTTTCCCGACAGAACAGCTCCGCCGGGGCCCTAGATTGGTTCCGCCAAGGTTCCACCTCGTGGCGGTGGTATTTCGTCCCGAAAGCTTCCTTACGATTTTTTCCAGCGTAAAAGACTCCATATAGCAGAAGATGGGCATCGGGGGCCTGCTGGAGTATTTTTTATTATTTCCAAAAATAACTTCCGTGGAGTTTCAGGAATTTTGGAGTTGTGCAGAATAGGTCTTTAATATTTGCTCCTTTTCCAGCCCAGAATTCCAGCTGTCGACATTCTCCCTCCTTATGTAAACCTTGTAAAATAAGAGAGAATGGGCATAAGTATTGTGACATAATGTGTAATAACAGCCCATAATGCAATAAATATCGATATAAAAGCATGATGCAAAATGGACGTATCAACTCCCCCAAGCTTAGACCTCGCTTGTCCTGAAGCGGAAGCCGATAACGATAAATATGTCCACATGTTTAGAGGTAGAGGTGTCGATAAAATAAAATATGGACATGAGGGCATCATGATCATTCTTATAACAGCAACATATATGGATATTGTCCTATGATTTCTTATGCTCAAGTAATAATCTATTCACAATGTCAAGTATGAATCAGAAACTTTATTGAGAACTAACAAAATATAATCTCAATCATTGAAGAAATTGCAATTTATCATAATATCAGAAAGAGTCTATGTCAGAGCTTTTCAGCAAGTCCAGATACTCAACTATCATTTAGTCTTTCACAATTGCTAACACTCATGCAATACTTGTGGTTACGGATTTTTAATCGGACACAGAGAAAGATAGGGGCTTATAGTTTCGCCTCCCAACCTTTTACCTCAAGGGTAATGTCAACAATAATAGTTCATGCTAACTATTCATCACCCAGGGTGCAGAATAAGCTATTCTTCACCCAAGGTAATATTACGATCATTTCATAATTAAATTACGTTTGGAATTCAAATAGTTAAATTCCTACTGATTCACTACGTAAAATTTGGCATAAAAAATAATACTATAGGTCATAAGACAAGAAAATGTGATGTTTATGTGTATTTTACACTATGTTTTTACGTTTGTAATTTTACATAACATAAAATATTTTTTACGACGATTATATATTTTCTTACGGTCTCTTTTTACGTCGGAAATAAGACAAAATTTACGAAACATAAAATTACAGTGAATTGATGGTAAAATAGAGGGGGGTGAAGAATAACTATTCCTCACCCAGGGTGACGAATAGTCAATCCCTCTATCTATCTATCTATCTATCTATCTATCTATCTATCTATCTATCTATCTATCTATCTATCTATCTATCTATCTATCTATCTATCTATCAGGATCTTTCCAACACACTGCGCTTGCCAAAGGATAAAATGGAAAAGAGGAAAGGTGAGGATCACCATGACTCTTGCATAAGGTAGAAGATAAAAGTAAAAGATAGGCCATTTGCAGAGGGAAGCAGAGGTTGCCATGCGTTTTCATGGTTGGATGCACGAAATCGTAATGCAAAAGAACGTCACTTTATATTGCCACTTGTGATGTGGACCTTTATTATGCAGTCCGTCGTTTTTATTTCTTCCACATCACAAGATCGTATAAAGCTTATTTTCTCCCACACTAAGAAGTCATACATATTTAGAGAGCAATTTTTATTGCTTGCACCGATGACAACTTAGTTGAAGGATCTTACTCAATCCATAGGTAGCTATGGTGGACTCTTATGGAAAAACTAGGTTTAAGGATATTTGGAAGCACAAGTAGTATCTCTACTTGGTGCAAAGAATTTGGCTAGCATGAGGGGTAAAGGCAAGCTCAACATGTTGGATAATCTATGACAATATACTTTATTTCAGATATAAGAAAACATAACCCATTACGTTGTCTTCCTTGTCCAACATCAACTCTTTAGCATGTCATATTTTAATGAGTGCTCACAATCATAAAAGATGTCCAAGATAGTATATTTATATGTGAAACCTCTCTTTGTTTATTACTTCCTATTAATTGCAACGATGACCAAAGCTATGTTTGTCAAATCTCAACAACTTTTAATCATCATACTCTTTCGATGTGAAGTCATTACTCTTCATAAGGTCAATATGATCTCTTTGTTTCTTTTTATTCTTTTCTCTTTTCTTTTATTCCCTCAAGATCATAGAAAGATAATCAAGCCCTTGACTCAACACTAATCTTTATTATATAGCTCACAGACTCAATTACATAGAGGGATCATAAGGCAAAACTCAAAACTAGATCATACCAAAAACTTTATTCTACTAGATCAAGATATTACTAAAAGGATCGAACTAAGAAAAACGGTAAAGATAGAGATGTGATGATGATACACCGGCGCACCTCCCCCAAGCTTGGCAGTTGCCAAGGGGAGTGCCCATACCCATGTGATTATGCCTCTTTCTTCGGGGGTGGTGATGTGATATTCTTGGCTATGATATCCTTCAGGATACGATTCTCCTCCTCGAGCTTGTTGACTTGCTGCTTTAGATCCATTATTTCCTTACGGAGCTTACCCATGACGGTTAGAGCTCCTTGCACCCATAGATGCTGCATAGCTGCGGGAGAACAAGTAACACTCCTTTTCATATTTTCATAAGAGAGAAATTTAACATTGGAGGGGATGACCGAGTTTGGGATAGCTGAGCTATGCAGTTCCCCCATCGTGAATCCTGCCAGGAAGCGAGAAGTAACTTCTTGATCCTCCTCCATGGCATCTATCCTTTTCAAGTCAGCTTCCATCTCTTCCTCCGTTGAGGGCCCAAAGTGATAGGCATCGCTGTTTGCCCCTGGACCTGGTGTTGGATGAGACACCCGACTCTCCTCGACTGACTCTTGAGAAGACATCTTGCTCTAAATCTGCTAGAGAAACAACTCGAAACAAAAACAGAGGATATTTGCATGATACGGTGGTCAAAACCTTTGGGAGATTATATAATGAATTTTTACTGAGCAAAATACGTATCGTGCAAGAAAACGGAGTCCGGAGAGTGCACGAGGTGCCCACGAGGCAGGGGGCGCGCCCAGGGGGGGTAGGGCGCGCCCTTCACCCTCGTGGAGGCCTAGTGTCCCTCGTGTTCTATAGGCCCATAATGCATCATCAAGTTTCTTGGACCAATTCTTTCTAGATCTATTAACAATCTTTTGCAAAATTAATTTAAGCTCTCTATTGCCCAGTTCTACTTGACCACTAGACTGTGGGTGATATGGAGATGCAATTCTATGTTTAACATCATACTTAGCAAGTATTTTACGAAAGGCACCATGAATAAAATGTGAACCACCATCAGTCATTAAATATCTAGGGACTCCAAACCTCGGAAAAATAACTTCTTTAAGCATCTTAATAGAGGTGTTATGATCAGCACTACTAGTTGGAATAGCTTCTACCCACTTAGTAACGTAATCAACATCAGCTAGAATATGTGTATACCCATTAGAGGCAGGAAATGGTCCCATATAATCAAAGCCCCAAACATCAAATGGTTCAATAACAAGTGAATAATTCATAGGCATTTCCCGACGTCTACTAATATTACCAATTCTTTGACATTCATCACAAGATAAGACGAACTTACGAGCATCCTTTAAGAGAGTAGGCCAATAAAAACCGGATTGCAATACCTTATGTGTTGTTCTATCTCCAGCGTGGTGTCCTCCATAAGCCTCGGAATGACACTTGCGTAGGATCTGTTCCTGTTCATGCTCAGGTACACAACGTCTAATAACACCATCTACTCCTTCTTTATAAAGATGTGGGTCATCCCAGAAGTAATGTCTCAAATCATAGAAAACCTTTTCTTTTGCTGGTATGTGAAACTAGGTGGTATAAATTTAGCAACAATGTAATTAGCATAATCAGCATACCATGGAGCAGTACAAGAAGCATTATGACATTTAATTGTTCATCAGGAAAGCTATCATCAATAGGTAGTGGGTCATCAAGAACATTTTCTGACCTAGACAAGTTGTCTGCCACGGGGTTCTCAGCTCCCTTTCTATCAATAATATGCAAATCAAATTCTTGTAGCAAGAGAATCCATCTAATAAGTCTAGTTTTAGCATCTTTCTTTTCCATAAGATATTTGATAGCAGCATGATCTGTGTGAATAGTTACTTTAGAATCAACAATATAAGGTCTGAACTTATCACAAGCAAATACAACTGCTAGGAATTCTTTTTCAGTAGTAGCATAATTTCTCTGAGCACTGTCTAGAGTTTTACTAGCATATTGAATAGCATCTAATTTCTTATCAACTCTTTGTCCTAGAACAGCACCTACAGCATAATCACTAGCATCACACATAATTTCAAAGGGTAAGTTCCAATCAGGTGGCTGAACAATAGGTGCAGAGGTTAATGATTTCTTAAGTATTTCAAATGCTTCTACACAATCATCATCAAAGATAAATGATATATCTTTTTGTAATAGATTAGTCAGAGGCCGAGAAATTTTTGAGAGGTCCTTAATGAACCTCCTATAAAACCCGGCGTGACCAAGGAAACTTCTTATACCTTTGATGTCCTTGGGACATGGCATCTTTTCAATAGCATCAACTTTAGCTTTATCAACTTCAATACCTCTTTCAGAAATTTTATGCCCCAAGACAATACCTTCATTAACCATAAAGTGGCACTTTTCCCAATTCAAGACAAGATTAGTTTCTTCACATCTCTGCAAAACTCGATCAAGGTTGCTCAAGCAATCATCAAAAGAGGATCCATAAATGGAGAAATCGTCAATCAAAACCTCACAAATCTTTTCACAAAAGTCAGAGAATATAGCTATCATGCATCTTTGAAAGGTAGCAAGTGCATTACATAAGCCAAAAAGCATACGTCTATAAGCAAAAGTACCTAAAGGGCAAGTAAAAGTGGTCTTAGCTTGATCATCAGCTGACACAGGTATTTGAGAGAAACCAGAATAACCATCTAGAAAGCAAAAATGTGTATGTTTGGATAATCTTTCTAGCATTTGATCAATAAAAGGTAAGGGGTAATGATCTTTCTTAGTAGTCTTATTTAATTTGCGGAAATCAATTACCATCGTATAACATGTAATAATTCTTTGCGGAATCAATTCATGTTTATCATCAGGAACGACAGTAATACCTCCCTTCTTAGGGACACAATGGACAAGACTTACCCACTGACTGTCAGCAACGGGATAGATTATACCTGCCTCAAGGAGCTTTAATATTTCCTTTCTTACCACTTCTTTCATCTTAGGATTCAGCCGTCGTTGGTGATCAATAACTGGTTTGGCATCTTTCTCCAATTTTTTTTGTGTTGACATAGAGTGGGGCTAATGCCCTTAAGATCATCAAGAGTATATCAAATAGCAGCACGGTGCTTCTGAAGAGTTTTCAATAATTTTTCTTCCTCCTTCTCTGAAAGGCCAGCACTAATAATAACATGATATATCTTCTTTTCATCAAGATAAGCATATTTAAGAGTAGCAGGCAATGGTTTAAGCTCAAACACGGGATCACCCTTGGGTGGAGGAGGATCCCCTAGGATTTCAACTGGCAAATTGTGTTTCAGAATAGGTCCCTGTTTAAAGAATACTTCATCTATTTCCCTTATTTCATTCATAAACATATCATTTTCATGGTATAGCAAGTATTGTTCTAAAGGATCACTAGGAGGTACGACAATAGAAGCAAGACCAATAATTTCATCTTTACTAGGCAATTCCTCTTCATGGTGTTGTCTACGAAATTTAGAAAAGTTAAACTCATGAGACATATCACCTAAACCAATAGTAACACCATCCTTTTCGCAGTCTATCTTAGCATTAACACTGTTTAAGAAGGGTCTACCAAATATAATGGGACAAAAGCTATCTTGTGGGGAACCAAGAACAAGAAAATTAGTAGGATGTTTAGTTTTCCCACACAAGACTTCAACATCTCCAACGATTCCAATTGGTGATATAGTATCTCTATTGGCAATCTTAATGGTAACATCAATTTCTTCTAACTCAGCGGGTGCAATATCATGCATAATTTCTTTGTATAAATCAATAGGTATTGCACTAGCACTACCACCCATGTCACATAAGCCATGATAACAATAATCTCCTATTTTAACAGAAATAACAGGCATGCCTACCACAGGTCTATGTTTATCTTTAGCACAAGGTTTAGCAATTCTAGCAGTCTCATCACGGAAATAAATAACATGCCCATCAATATTATCAGCCAAGAGATCTTTAACAATAGAAATATTAGGTTCAACTTTAACTTGTTCAGGAGGTGTATAGGTTCTAATATTACTTTTACGAACCACAGTTGAAGCTTTAGCATGATCTTTTATCCTAACAGGGAAAGGTGGTTTCTCAACATAAGTAGTATGGACAAAAGGATCATTATAAGTGATAGTCGTTTCTTCAACTTTAATAGGTGCAACTACTTTTAATTCTATGGGAGGATGATATTTAGACCACTTCTCCTTAGGGAGATCAACATGAGTACCAAAAGATTCACAGAAGGAAGCTACTATCTCAGAGTCAAGTCCATATTTAGTGCTGAATTTACGGAAAACATCGGTCTCCATAAAAGATTTAACACAATCAAACTTAGGTGTTATACCTGACTCCTTACCTTCATCGAGGTCCCAATCTTCAGAGTTGCGTTTAATTCTTTCCAATAAACCCCATTTGAATTCAATAGTCTTCATCATAAAAGAGCCAGCACAAGAAGTATCGAGCATGGTGTGATTGTTGTCAGAAAGCCGAGCATAAAATTTTTGAATAATCATTTCTCTTGAGAGCTCATGATTGGGGCATGAATATAACATTGACTTAAGCCTCCCCCAAGCTTGAGCGATGCTTTCTCCTTCGCGAGGCCAAAAATTATATATATAATTACGATCACGATGAACAAGATGCATAGGATAAAACTTCTGATGAAATTCCAATTTCAATCGTTTGTAGTTCCATGATCCCATATCATCACATAGCCTATACCATGTCAATGCATCTCCCTTCAAAGATAAAGGGAATACCTTCTTCTTGATAACATCATCGAGCATACCTGCAAGCTTAAATAATCCACAAACTTCATCCACATAGATTAGGTGCTCATCAGGATGTAATGTTCCATCTCCTGCAAAAGGATTAGCTACCAGTTTTTCTATCATACCCGAAGGAATTTCAAAGTAGACATTTTCATTTTCAGTAGGTTTAGTAGGCTGAGGAGCAACTCTTTGCTCTACCGGTCGGGGTGAAAATACCCCGAACAAGCCCCTCAGAGGATTACTTTCCATAGTAACAAGTGATAGTAAATTTCAGCACACTATATAAATTTTTCCTTACCAAATTCCACCTACCAAAGGCGCTTCACTCCCCGGCAACGGCGCCAGAAAAGAGTCTTGATGACCCAAACGTATAGGGGATCTATCGTAGTCCTTTAGATAAGTAAGAGTGTCGAACCCAACGAGGAGCAGAAGGAAATGATAAGCGGTTTTCAGCAAGGTATTCTCTGCAAGCACTGAAATTATAGGTAACAGATAGTTTGATGATAAGATAATTTGTAACGAGTAACAAGTAACAAAAGTAAATAAAGTGCAGCAATATGGCCCAATCCTTTTTGTAGCAATGGACAAGCCTGGACAAACTCTTATATAGAGAAAAGCGCTCCCGAGGACACATGGGAATTATCGTCAAGCTAGTTTTCATCACGTTCATATGATTCACGTTCGGTACTTTGATAATTTGATATGTGGGTGGACCGGCGCTTGGGTGTTTTCCTTACTTGGACAAGCATCCCACTTATGATTAACTCCTATTGCAAACATCCACATCTACAAAAGAAGTATTAAGGTAAACCTAACCATAGCATGAAACATATGGATCCAAATCAGCCCCTTACGAAGCAACGCATAAACTAGGGTTTAAGCTTCGGTCACTCTAGCAACCCATCATCTACTTATTACTTCCCAATGCCTTCCTCTAGGCCCAAATAATGGTGAAGTGTCATGTAGTCGACGTTCACATAACACCATTAGAGGAGAGACAACATACATCTCATCAAAATATCGAGCGAATACCAAATTCACATGACTACTAATAGCAAGACTTCTGCCATGTCCTCAGGAACAAACGTAACTACTCACAAAGCATATTCATGTTCATAATCATAGGGGTATTAATATGCATAAAGGATCTGAACATATGATCTTCCACCAAATAAACCAACTAGCATCAACTACAAGGAGTAATCAACACTACTAGCAACCTACAGGTACCAATCTCAGACTTGGAGAGAAGAATTGGATACAAGAGATGAACTAGGGTTTGAGAGGAGATGGTGCTGGTGAAGATGTTGATGGAGATTGGCCCCCTCCCGATGAGAGGAGCGTTGGTGATGACGATGGCGATGATTTCCCCCTCCCGGAGGGAAGTGTCTCCGGCAGAACAGCTCCGCCAGAGCCCTAGATTGGTTCCGCCAAGGTTCCGCCTCGTGGCGGCGGAGTCTCGTCCCGAAAGCTTGCTTCTTGTTTTTTCTCGGACGAAAGACTTCATATAGCAGAAGATGGGCACCAGAGGGCTACCAGGGGGCCCACGAGGCAGGAGGCGCGCCCAGGGGGTAGGGCGCACCCCCACCCTCGTGCCCAGGGCGTGGGTCCTCTCTGGTATTTCTTCCACTCAGTATTTTATATTATTTCCAAAAATAACTTCCGTGGAGTTTCAGGACTTTTGGAGTTGTGCAGAATAGGTCTCTAATATTTGCTCCTTTTCCAGCCCAGAATTCCAGCTGCCGGCATTCTCCTCCTTATGTAACCTTATAAAATAAGAGAGAATAGGCATAAGTATTATGACATAATGTGTAATAACAGCCCATAATGCAATAAATATCGATATAAAAGCATGATGCAAAATGGACGTATCAGCACCCTAGTTGTGTTGTGCCCACCCAGGACACCTTCCGGACTCCGTTTTTCTACAGTTTGCTTGTTTCCCAAGATAAAAAAAATCTATATACACTTCCTGAACCTATTGACCACCGTATCGCGGAGAAATCCTCTGTTCTCTTTTCTTATTGTTTGCTGCACAGTTCTGAAAATATGTCGTCCCAAGACTCCGACGGAGAGAGCTATGTCTCACATCTCATTGCTGACCCAAAGACCTATGGGGACCTATCTCCTTATGGTCGAACTACAGATGATGAGGAGGATACTCACTTGATGATGATCGATGATTCAAGCTCGGAGGAGGATGATGTTCCTCTACCTCAACCGGGGGATATGCACGTGGAGTTCAAGAAGTCAAGTCTCCCTAAGAGAGCTAACCGGTCTAAAAACCAATCTATTCCTGTTTTCGGCAGAAAAGCAAAGGGGATTTATGTGACAAGATCTTGAAGCTGGAGTTGGAAGTCGATGATTTAAAGGAGGAAATTGCTCTCCTCAATTACAAAATGAAAAAGTTGAAGGCACAATTTTCATCACCACCATCATCTTCTTCACCACCAAAAGAGAATTGAGTATCGGGTATGTCCACTCCCCTTGGCTTCCGCCAAGCTTGGGGGAGGTGCCCCGGTATCGTATCATCCCACTATCTTTTTTCCTTTACTTATTTTATTTCTATATTTTGATTTAGATAAATAAAAGTTTAGTTCGATCCTTTCTTCTTTGAGAGTTGCTTAGTGATCTATCCTTGTAATCGTGTGCAAGATATATAATAAAGTTTAGTTTGAGTTTTTTGCTTTCTTTACTTCCATGTTGCAAATAAAAGAAAGGAAATAAGGAAGAAAAGAGAAAGGAAATAAATAAAAGGAAAGAAATAATGAAAAAGATCATATACTAATCTTATAGTAGGTGATGACACCACATAAGGAATAGTATAAGTAAAAAAAATTAATAGAGATTGACAAACATTGCATTAGTTGATACGTCTCCAATGTATCTATAATTTTTTATTGCTCCATGCTATTATATATTCTGTTTTGGATGTTTAATGGGCTTATTTATACACTTTTATATTATTTTTGGGACTAACCTACTAACCCAAGGCCCAATGCAAATTGCTGTTTTTTTGCCTATTTCAGTGTTTCGCAGAAAAGGAATATCAAATGTAGTCCAAACGGAATGAAACCTTCGGGAGAGTTATTTTTGGAACAAACATGATCTAGATGACTTGGAGTGGACGTCAAGAAATCAACAAGGAGGCCACGAGGAAGGGGGGCGCGCCTACCCCCTGGGTGCGCCCTCCACCCTCGTGGGCCCCTTATGGCTCCACCGACCTACTTCTTCCTCCTATATATACCTACGTACCCTGAAACCATCCAGGAGCACCACGAAACCCTATTTCCACCACCGCAACCTTCTGTACCCGTGAGATCCCATCTTGGGGCCTTTTCCGGTGCTCCGCCGGAGGGGGCATCGATCATGGAGGGCTTCTACATCAACACCATAGCCTCTCCGATGATGTGTGAGTAGTTTACCACAGACCTTCGGGTCCATAGTTATTAGCTAGATGGTTTCTTCTCTCTCTATGGATCCCAATACAAAGTTCTCCTCGATCTTCTTGGAGATCTATTCGATGTAACTCTTTTTGCGGTGTGTTTGTCGAGATCCGATGAATTGTGGGTTTATGATCAAGATTATCTATGAACAATGCTTGAATCTTCTCTGAATTCTTTATGACTAATGTTGAGTTGGATGACTAATATTCAATAACAATAGATTTTTGCAACAAGTATGTGAGTTCTTTATGACTAATGTTGAGTCCATGGATTATACGCACTCTCACCCTTCCACCATTGCTAGCCTCTCTAATACCACACACCTTTCGCCGGTATCATATACCCACCATATACCTTCCTCAAAACAGCCACCATACCTACCTATTATGGCATTTCCATAGCCATTCCGAGATATATTGCATGCAACATACCATCGTTCCATTTATTATGACACGCTTCGTCGTTGTCATATTGCCTTGCATGATCATGTAGTTGACATCGTATTTGTGGCAAAGCCACCTTTATAATTCTTTCATACATGTCACTCTTGATTCATTGCATATCCCGGTACACCGCCGGAGGCATTCACATAGAGTCGTATTTTGTTCTAAGTATCGAGTTGTAATTCTTGAGTTGTAAGTAAATAAAAGTGTGATGACAATCATTATTAGAGAATTGTCCCATGTGAGGAAAGGATGACGGAGACTATGATTCCCCCATAAGTCGGGATGAGACTCCGGATGAAAGAAAAAAAATAGGCCAAAAAAAGAGAAGGCCCAAATAAAAAAAGAGAAAAAATGAGAGAAAAGGAGAGAAGGGACAATGTTACTATCCTTTTTCCACACTTGCGCTTCAAAGTAGCACCATGATCTTCATGATACAGAGTCTCTTATTTTGTCACTTTCATATACTAAGTGGGAACTTTACATTATAGAACTTGGCTTGTATATTCCAATGATGGGCTTCCTCAAAATGCCCTAGGTCTTCGTGAGCAAGCGAGTTGTATGCACACCCACTTAGTTTCTTTTGTTGAGCTTTCATACACTTATAACTCTAGTGCAACCTTTGCATGGCAATCCCTACTCACTCACATTGATATCTATTGAAGGGCATCTCCATATCCCATTGATACACCTAGTTGATGTGAGACTATCTTCTCCTTTTTGTCTTCTCCACAACCACCATTCTATTCCACCCATAGTGTTATGTCCATGGCTCACGCTCATGTATTGCGTGAAGATTGAAAAAGTTTGAGAACATCAAAAGTATGAAACAATTGCTTGGCTTGTCATTGGGGTTGTGCATGATTTAAATACTTTGTGTGGTGAAGATAGAGCATAGCCAGACGATATGATTTTGTAGAGATAACTTTCTTTGGCCATGTTATTTTGAGAAGACATGATTGCTTTGTTAGTATGCTTGAAGTATTATTATTTTCATGTCAATATTAAACTTTTATCTTGAATCTTTCGGATCTGAACATTCATGCCACAATAAAGAAAATACATTGAAGAATATGCTAAGTAGCATTCCACATCAAAAATTCTATTCTTATCATTTACCTACTCGAGGACGAGCAGGAATTAAGCTTGGGGATGCTTGATACGTCTCCAACGTATCTATAATTTTTGATTGCTCCATGCTATTATATATTCTGTTTTGGATGTTTAATGGGCTTATTTATACACTTTTATATTATTTTTGGGACTAACCTACTAACCCAAGGCCCAGTGCAAATTGCTGTTTTTTTGCTTATTTCAGTGTTTCGCAGAAAAGGAATATCAAACGGAGTCCAAACGGAATGAAACCTTCGGGAGAGTTATTTTTGGAACAAACGTGATCCAGAGGACTTGGAGTGGACGTCAAGAAATCAACGAGGAGGCCACGAGGCGGGGGGGGGGGGGGCGCCTACCCCCCTGGGCACGCCCTCCACCCTCGTGGGCCCCTCGTGGCTCCACTGACCTACTTCTTCCTCCTATATATACCTACGTACCCCGAAATCATCCAAGAGCACCACAGAACCCTATTTCCACCGCCGCAACCTTCTGTACCCGTGAGATCCCATCTTGCGGCCTTTTCCGGCGCTCCATCGGAGGGGGCATCGATCACGGAGGGCTTCTACATCAACACCATGGCCTCTCCGATGATGTGTGAGTAGTTTACCACAGACCTTCAGGTCCATAGTTATTAGCTAGATGGCTTCTTCTCTCTCTTTGGATCTCAATACAAAGTTCTCCTCGATCTTCTTGGAGATCTATTCGATGTAACTTTTTTTGTGGTGTGTTTGTCGAGATCCGATGAATTCTGGGTTTATGATCAAGATTATCTATGAACAATATTTGAATCTTCTCTGAATTCTTTTATGTATGATTGGTTATCTTTGCAAGTCTCTTCGAATTATCAGTTTGGTTTGGCCTACTAGATTGATCTTTATTGCAATGGGAGAAGTGCTTAGCTTTGGGTTCAATCATGCGGTGCTCGATCCCAGTGACAGTAGGGGAAACGACACACATTATATTGTTGCCATCGAGGATAAAAAGATGGGGTTTATATCATATTGCTTGAGTTTATCCCTCTACATCATGTCATCTTACCTAATGCGTTACTCTGTTCTTATGAACTTAATACTCTTGATGCATGCTGGATAGTGGTCGATGTGTGGAGTAATAGTAGTAGATGCAGACAGGAGTCGGTCTACTTGTTGCGGACGTGATGCCTATATACATGACCATGCCTAGATATTCTCATAATTATGCACTTTTCTATCAATTGCTCGACAGTAATTTGTTCATCCACCGTAATACTTATGCTATATTGAGAGAAGCCACTAGTGAAACCTATGCCCCCCGGGTCTATTTTCCATCATATTAATCTCCCGTCAACTAGCTATTTCTGTCACCGTTTATTTTGCAATCTTTACTTTTAATCTTTATCATCAAAATACCGAAAATATTATCTTATCATCTCTATCAGATCTAACTTTTGCAAGTGGCCGTGAAGGGATTGACAACCCCTTTATCGCGTTGGTTGCAAGGTTCTTTTTTGTTTGTGTAGGTACGAGTGACTTGCGTGTTGTGTCGGTGTCAAAACCGGCGGATCTCGGGTAGGGGGTCCCGAACTGTGCGTCAAGGCCGGATGGTAACAGGAGACAAGGGACACGATGTTTTTACCCAGGTTCGGGCCCTCTCGATGGAGGTAATACCCTACTCCTGCTTGATTAATATTGATGATATGGGTAGTACAAGAGTAGATCTACCATGAGATCAAGGAGGCTAAACCCTAGAAGCTAGCCTATGGTATGATTGTGTATGATGATGGTTCCCTCCTACGGACTACAACCCTCCGATTTATATAGACACCGGATAGGGTTAGGGTTACACAGAGTCGGTTACAATAGTAGGAGATCTTGAGTATCCGCATCGCCTAGCTTGACTTCCACGCCAAGGAAAGTCCCTTCCGGACACGGGACGAAGTCTTCAATCTTGTATCTTCATAGTCCAGGAGTTCGGCGAAGGTATAGTCCGGCTACCCGAACACCCCCTAATCCAGGACTCCCTCAGTAGCCCCTGAACCAGGCTTCAATGACGACGAGTCCGGCGCGCAGATTGTCTTCGGCATTGCAAGGCGGGTTCCTCCTCCAAGTACTTCATAGAAGATTGTAAACACCAAAAATAGTGTCCGGCTCTGAAATAAGTTTCCACATATTGCCATAGAGAGAATAATATTAACACAAATCAAATCTGCTGACGTACTCCGCAGTGCGTCATCACATCACGACTGTCGGGGATATACCCCGCGGTGTAAACCGGCCGGAAGTTAACCCGGCCGGACTTGGCGGTTTATTTGAGGTCCCGCTGGCACTTGGCGATATTCATCTGGTGACCCGCCCAGACCTGGCGGTTTACCAGCAACCCGTCGGGACGTTATAACTCACTGGTAACCCGACGGACAGGTCAGAGGAGCGACAAGACCCGGTGGCCGGTCTGGCGGTTCATGAAAGCCGGTTCAACTATTGTGGGCCGGTTTAAGAGGAAAGGAATATTTGTCTTATAAAGAGTTAAGACCTGGACTTGTATCCGGTTTGTATTAGAGATCGACTAGTCCTAATCCTAATAGGACTCCACATGTAAACCACCCCTTCAACATATATAAGGAGGGGCAGGGCTTCCCAAAGAGGGATAAGTTACAAGTTAGAAGCTAGAGGCTACAGACAATCAATAATCTCTAGAGCTAGACACAAAGAGCCGGTTTACCGGCAACCCCCTCATGAGCATAATGAGACCTAGCCACAAACAGCATGTAGGGCTATTACCGGATGATGTTTCCCGGGGCCCGAAGCTGTCTAAACCCTTGTCTTGTGTGTTGATCGCCTCGCGTCTCTCGATTCCGACCAACCCCTTCAAGCTACCGCATAGATGCGTTGGCCTCACGATTAAGTCCTCACACTAGGACATCTGACGTGACAAATCCACGACAGTTGGCGCCCACCGTGGGGCCTGCGTACGGTGGTGTTGAGTTTTTGAAGGGAGCTCTTCAGGGATCGAGAAGTTTGCAATTTAAAGGATAAAGAAGAGTCGGCATGGAACAATCGCGCAGGAAGCCTGCCGTCAGCCGGGTTAAATAATTCCGCTCATCAACTTTGGAAGAATGAATACGAGATTGAGATCGGGAGTTAGGGCTGTGTTTGTACGAGGCCGCAAGTCGCCGAGATCAATACGAGTTTTTTCCGCAGAAAACATATTGCAGTATACATCAATTGATGGGATTTGACAGCCGGGTCCGATTTAGTGACCAGGTCTGACTACTATGGCCTTACGCCATCACCTCAGCTATTAATTGCAAAAGGATTAAGTCTCAAGGAGAAGAAGAGAAATTTCTGTTTGCTACACGGAGAAGCAAACCTTTCAAAGGAAGGATTCCTAGGCCATCATTACCATAAATTGATCTCACGCAAAGCTTTCCAAGTGATTTTGCTCAACAACAGTTGCTCCTTGCTCCGCACCAACACACAAGAGCATCAATTGGCAGAGCACGCGCCTGAAAGGCTGCTATGTGAGCGTGGACTTGAAGTCAACCGCTACGGCCTCGTCTCCACTTCGGGCTGCCCGCTCCAAACCGGCTGCCTACGAGTCGCCGAGCAGCCCCCTTGCCGTGGTCGCCTCTGCTTCAACCTGCTTCCACGACCATCTCCGCGCCGAGCCGCTGCCGTCTCTGCGGCCACAAGCCGCCGCCGCGCCTCTCCGTGCTGGGCATCGCCTCCGCCCGAGGCTGCATGGGCCGCCGTCGCACTTCTCCAAGCCGCCTGACTCATCCTCCACAGCCTCGAGTCACCCCCTCGGCCAGCTTTGTCCCGGGCCGCCTCGGCCCAGAATCCGAGCTGTTTTTGCTCGGAATGGCCGGCGCACTTCTGCCGCGTCACCGGCCCGGCGGGGCCAAGGAGCCGACTGGTGCCGCCCATGTAGACGAGCCGCTGCCGACGCTCGCTTCGGCCTCCGCCACTGACCTCGAGCGCCACGTCCTCGCCTCGCTCGAGCTCGAACCACTGTATACAAGGACCAAAACGAACGGATGGTTGAACCCGGACTCTGCGCCTCCATCGGTCGTCGCCGCCGGTCGTCTCTGTCTTGGCTGCAGCCCGTTGAGCCGCTTTGGCTGCTCCAACCCGCTGCGGTCACCATCGCCTCCCGTCTGAATTGCTACCGAGGCTACTCGTCGCCACACATCAAAGTGTACAAGCAGGCAATCATTACTTTGGAAAGGGAAAAAAGACAAAGGAAAGCACGTAGATGACGTGCATCTATACGGACTATCTCAGTATCATTGTCCGCGTTCATCCGGAAAATAAATCAGGTGCTATCTGTTCCCAGTATTTTTAGCACATGTTAATTCTTCTGAGAACAATTACTCTGTCCTGTAATATTTTTGCACAGGACAATTTTTATGCCATTTACAGACACGAGTATCGCGGTCCGGTTTACGTCGACACGCCGGTTGACTCGCCCGTCCGCCCTCGCCGCCGGTTCATGCGTCTGCGCCGGTTTACAACACGGAGGGCAACTTGCTCGTCCGCACCGGTTTACAACGCCGCGGCCGATTCATCCGTTTGCTCGCATGGACGACTCGTCCGTAATTGATTTCAGTTTCACTGTGGTGATCATCAACTCCGTGGTGGATATTTTTTGGCTAACATATCAGGTGAAAACCATCCACTATATTTTCATATTACATATTGCTTTCTTTAAAAAGAGCAATTACTCTGGCTTGCAAGTTTTCCAATGCAGGACAAATTGTCTATTGCAAAAAGGGATTATTATATCGCTGAGCTATTGGATAACCCGTGCCGGTTTATATCGTGATCCAGTCCACGTCAACTCGTCAGGACCATGCGAATTACCCAATAGCTCGTGCATAGGCTACCATCCCTGCAGTCCGGTCTACATCAACATACCGGGCCGCACCTGTCTGCATGAGCCATTTATTGAGTATGAACAAGTCACAGCTTGGGTAGCCCGGTTTTCTTTCAAATTGGAGGCAAATTATCATCAACAGCCGTCCGCACTGGATGGATCAATGGGCAGGCGCACAAGTCGCCGCCGCTACAGTTTGGTTAACTTCAAATCACTAGTTGGAAGGAACCATTGGCCGAGTTGCTGACACGGTTCATACGGGATCATTTACAACCCGCCGCAGTCACCTCAACCTTCTGTGGATTCACATCGTGTTATCAACACCAATGATATACAAGTTATACCGGTTTATATCACGGTCAAATATGGAGAGTTTCAAGCCAACTCTTCGAGTCACCTTGAGGCTCGGGGGCTACGATGACATGACTCAGCAATTCTTGCCACTTTCAGACGGTTTAAGAACCCCAGGACGATGGAGGGAAAGATAACCCGATCCCGGAGGCTACTGTTATATTGATGAAAATTTGAAGGCCGTCAGAAAATTTCCGGCTTAGAAAGTATATGACAGTTATAAAATCCCGGCTTAATGAAGAAGTTTCGGATCATCAGAAAGGATTCCGTTTTAAAATCCGGCTCAAGGGAAGCCAGTCTCATTGAAGCTCTCAAATATCCGGTTTACAATCCGGTTCAAGGGAAATCTATTCTCCCACAAAGCTCTGAAGCGCTCAAATCCGGTTTAAGAATTTCCGGTTCAGAAAGGAATTAACCTCTTGCAAATTCGAGTTTAAAGGCCGTCAGAAAATTTTTGACTGAAAATGAAGATTCCGGTTTACGATCCGGTTCAAGGGAAGGATGTCTCCCACAAAGCTTTGAAGCTCTTAACATCCGGTTCAAAATCCCGGTTCAAGAAGGATTTATCTCTTGCAAATAGTTAAAATATGCCAAAGAGGACCTGCTGCCATGATGCACGGTTCAAACATGGGTATCCTGCCTTATTGGCCTGACATATTATTGATCACTTGGGGCTTCCTGTTCAAACATAGGTCGTATTCGAACCAAGGAGAACATAGCCGTCCTTATAAGGTCATTTGGGGGCTCGGTCATGTTTTGAACCGATGCAATGCCTCTTGGCCGGCGAAAGCCACCAGGTCACTTGGGGGCTCGGTCGTGTCCGAACCGATGCAATACCTCTTGGCCGGCGAAAGCCACCAGATCATTTGGGGACACGGTCACGTCTGAACCGGTCACGCCTCTTGGTCGGCCTACGGGCCTTAGAGTCATTTGGGGGCTTGGTCGAACCCGAACCATAGCAATGCCAGTTGGCCGGCGTAACGCCACGCGTCATTTTGGGGTCCTGGCTGACTGGCACCATCGCTACGCCTTCGGGGGCTTAGTTGCGTCTGACCATGGTAATTCCATTTGACCAAGCTCAGTAGAGCTCTTCTTTTGCAAAAAGTTGTTGCCATTGCTTTTGCTTTAATAGCCTTTCTTGAGAAGTTGCTATTTTATTTGCGTTTTTTAAACCGACAGTATTTTGTACCAGTTCAAACAGCTAAATTGGCGGAACACGGTCCATTTTTAGACCGGAGATTATCTGTCCGGTTTGATTTTCTGTTACCATCCTATTATGGAGTAAACCGGTGTTTATCAACCCGGCTCGGCTTTCAACTACAAGTTGTGAGTACATGATCAAGTTATAATCCGGAGATTATCAGCCCGGTCTGGTTTGACTACAAGTCACCAGTATTATATATGGTTAATCCGGTGTTTATCACAACCCGGTACGGTTTTATCATAAACCGACACAATATGGAAGGAGTTATCATTACTCGAGATTGGGGTTATCACTCTTACTACAAAAAGTTGGTAAACCAACGATGTGATTCAATGTCACAGGTATGATATATTTCATATTTTAAGTGCAGCCTTGGTTATAAACCCAGGTTATATGTTGGACGTTATTACCCGTCCGATGGTAAACCGCCAGGACACTTTAAACTTGTTGTATGCAGAAATAGGTTGAATAAAGCATAATTATAAATTATCCGGTGTTTATTAAACCGGCCTGGCTTTAAGACGATAAGTCGCCAGTATGATGAGAAATTATCCGGTGTTTATTAAACCGGTCTAGCTTTGGACTATAAGTCGCCAGTATATATTTGGATTGCGCCATTGGAATTATGCGCTTATAAATTATTGGATTATATTATTCAAATAGCCAAACTTGGCTGAATTTTCATTATGATATTGGATGAATAAGGTTTTCATACCAGATTATATTATCTTGAATAGCCAACATGGCTGGATTTTTATTATGGTTATCAATAACCAGTATTGTTATTGAGGTTTTCAAAAGTCGCTTTAGCGCAATGGCTATTATTTTATCAAAGAATATGATTTATTTTGCAATCGAAGGAATAGTCCTGAGTCGTGCAGGCTTACGACCCGGCACTTGGGGGCTACATTATTTAAGTTGAGATTACATCAAATATGCAAGTCTCATGTCGCTGCAAGCATGCACCATGACACTTGGGGGCTAATGCAAAGTCATTTTAGCAAATCTTATTGAAGACCCGACTCATCACAATGTAACGAGCCGGCCCTTGGGGGCTACCAATTGCTCCTGTCAAACTATTCAAGATACAAAACTTTTTATCCATTCTATTGAAGGGTCCACTGCTCAGTTGGTAAAGCACAAAGCTCTTAACCTTGTGGATGTGGATTCAAGCCCCATGATGGGGGTTACATCATATGATGTTATTTTCATTGAAGTATATATCAAAGTCCCAGCTCAATATTATCTTACTGAGCCGGCCCTTGGGGGCTACACGTTGCTGTTCAAAGTTTACAAGATTATATTTATAAAGTCCCTGCTGATTATTACATAATGACCCGGCCCTTGGGGGCTACATTGGTTGAAGTTTTATGGGCATCACTCAATTATAAGTCCCAGGTTGCTGCAAGCATGACAACCCGACACTTGGGGGCTACAGGTATTATATTATTATCGAAGAAATATTTTCAAATTCTCTGTTTGAGCAAACTAGATTGACCCGGCGTCACCAATCATTATGACCCTATGGCTGCAACCCGATGTCATCAATAATCATAAACCGGTGTTGGCAACAATCATGAACCGGTGTCTGCAACAATCATGACCCGGAATTATCAGTTTTTATAACCCGACAGTTTTTGGCAATGATAAACCGGCAAGTCCAGCATCTTCAAACCGGTTGAATATCAGATTAGTATTTCAAGACCAATATTTCTTAAACCGGCGCTTTGGAACCCGATTCAAGTGGACTATTCTTCATAATATTTTTCTGTGAGAAACCAATGTCAGCAAACTAAGTATGAAGCTGGTTATTGACCCGGATTTTCTAGAAGGAGGAAATGACAAGGACTTAAGGACGACCAGGTTCCGGTTTACAAAAATTCTTAACCCGGAGCACAACCTGTCAAATTTGTTCTGGTGTTTATTTGCAGCATAAGTTTACCATGGATAAATCCAAGCTAAACTTGGGGGATAATGTCGGGGACATACCCCGCGGTGTAAACCGGCCGGAAGTTAACCCGGCCGGACTTGGCGGTTTATTTGAGGTCCCGCTGGCACTTGGCGATATTCATCTGGTGACCCGCCCAGACCTGGCGGTTTACCAGCAACCCGTCGGGACGTTATAACTCACTGGTAACCCGATGGACAGGTCAGAGGAGCGACAAGACCCGGTGGCCGGTCTGGCGGTTCATGAAAGCCGGTTCAACTATTGTGGGCCGGTTTAAGAGGAAAGGAATATTTGTCTTATAAAGAGTTAAGACCTGGACTTGTATCCGGTTTGTATTAGAGATCGACTAGTCCTAATCCTAATAGGACTCCACATGTAAACCGCCCCTTCAACATATATAAGGAGGGGCAGGGCTCCCCAAAGAGGGACAAGTTACAAGTTAGAAGCTAGAGGCTACAGACAATCAATAATCTCTAGGGCTAGACACAAAGAGCCGGTTTACCGGCAACCCCCTCATGAGCATAATGAGACCTAGCCACAAACAGCATGTAGGGATATTACCGGATGATGTTTCCCGGGGCCCGAAGCTGTCTAAACCCTTGTCTTGTGTGTTGATCGCCTCGCGTCTCTCGATTCCGACCAACCCCTTCAAGCTACCGCATAGATGCGTTGGCCTCACGATTAAGTCCTCACACTAGGACATCTGACGTGACAAATCCACGACAACGACCAAGCTCTTTATACAAATTGTTTTCACTTTTCCACCTCAGCACGTTTAGCGAGGCGGTTTCCTTGGCACGTCTTGTCAAAGCAGAGATCGTGTGCCCCTTTTAACGGGATTCTCATCAATACGGACGTGGGTAACCCAACCGCGCCATTTACCACGGCACTTGGGAGGCAAGCGAGTTTTATTAGGTAGGTGGGGACACATAACCGCATCCGCCCATATAAGGGGATAAGGATCCACCTTTTTTACCTACGCCTTCTTCCTCCTTTGCCAATCCATCTCTCGCGCACTCAAGCTCCAACGCCCAAGCCCGCTCTTCCCACCTCAACCTTCTCCAGCAATGTCCGGAGCGGGAGGCAAGTGGATGGTCTCCTCCGTCACGGAGGTTCAAGTAAAAAAGCTAAGGAAGGCCGGATACCTGTCCAAGGACATCCCGCACCGGCTTCCCGAGAAGGGGCAGCTTCTTCCCACCCCAAGGCCCCATGAGAGGGTAGTTTTCCTTCCCCACTTCCTCCGCGGACTAGGTTTTCCACTTCACCCATTTGTCCGGGGACTCATGTTCTACTACGGCCTAGATTTCCACGATCTGGCCCCGAACTTCATCCTCAACATCTCGGCGTTTATCGTCGTGTGTGAGGCCTTCCTCCGCGTCCGCCCCCATTTCGGCCTTTGGCTCAAGACCTTCAACGTCAAGCCCAAGGTGGTGTGCGGCAGCCAAGCGGAGTGCGGAGGCGCCATGGCTGGCAAGATAGCCAACGTCCTCTGGTTCGAGGGCTCCTTTGTGGAGACCCTAAAGGGTGGAAAGCCAGGTGGTTTTACATCACTGAGCCACGCGATCCGGAATGGGTCGCAGCCCCCGAGTTCAGGTCCGGACCCCCCACGTGGCTTATGTCTTGGAAAGAGACAAGCCTGTCGTGGGGCAACGAGGAAGAGGTGACCGGACTGAAGACCTGCATCCAGTCCCTGGTAAACAAGCCAATCCGACTTGTCAATATAGTCCAGGTCATGCTCGTTCGTCTGATCCTCCCGTGCCAACAACGGGATTTCAATTTGTGGGAGTTCGACCCGGCGCAGCATCGAACCCTCACCAGGCTCTTTGACACGTCGTATGAAGACGTCTGGAAGGTGCTAATCAAAGGCACCGAGGCCTCCGCATCCGCTTCCGAGGACCGCGGATACAGCATGCAGCATCACGCTAGCGAGGTAAGCTATCTATGCCTTTGACAAGATTATATTAAGCTCTTTTTCATAGATTAACTCTATGCGGGATCTAAACTCCCTTACCTTTGACAGGCTTGGCAGGCGATATCCGGACCAATTAACTGTCCGGCTCCCCAGCCCGAAGACCCAGCCCCAGCTCTCCTAGTGAAGCTGCTGACTCTGGCGCCTTATGTGGTGCCGGAGAGGAAGGTCAAGAAGAAGAAGACCACCGGGACTCGAAAGAGTGCCCGTAACATGGTGGTGTCGGACTCGTCATCTGACGAGTCCGGGACGCCCTCCTCTCGTGAAAACGAGGAGGAGGAAGAAGAAAGCTCTCCCCCCCCAGCAGAGGGAGAAGAGAAGAAGAAGGCCGCCCCATCAGGGGAGGCCGAGGGGTCTAGGAAAAGGAAGACCCCTCCGCCGGACTACTCCCATGACGCCGAAGAGAGCGGAGAGGGGTGGCCGAACAGGGCCAAGCGTCCGGCGAAATCGTAAGTTCGGACATCAGAGTAACTCATGATGTTCCTTTGTTGCACAGCTTTCCTTAATGTCGAATGTGAATATGCAGCCCGCCCCAGGGCGAATACAACGAATCGTCGGGCGGCTCCCTGGACTCATCGGACGTGAACTCCATTCCGCCCGCTATCTCCCCCCGCACCACGGATGACGCCGAAGTGGCGTCACGACAAGCTCCGGGGCAGGAAGAGGTGGTCCTAGAGGAGCCGCAAGGCAACCTCCCGAACTCCAGGAGTGAAGGGGACAAGACCCCCCAGGGCTCCAAGTCCGGCTTTGTGCCGGACACCGCGCCAGAATCTTCAACAGTTCTGAGCCGCGGTAGGTGAACTCCTTCCAAAAGGAGCAAGCCTTCTAAGCCAGCGACCTCCGTCCAACCGGAGTCGCTGGACCATCTGCTGGAGGTGCTTGACGGCGCCTCCATCGACAAGGGGCATCGTACTATTATGAGTACGGTGATCCAAAAGGTTCAGTCTGCCAAGAGCGGACTGACTGAAGCTTGCGCTAGCCTTCTGACAGGCTTCGAGGTAAGTACAAATATTCGAGGTAAGTACTGAGGTGGCGACCCTCCAGCAGGCGCTATCTGAGGCCGAAAAGAAAACGGCCGAGGAGCGCACCGAGCAAGAAAGACTTGGGGCTCAGGTTGGTGAGGTGCAGCAAGAGCTGCAGGCTCTCATGAAAAAACATGAGAGCTTGGAGCTTGAGTCAAAGGCGCAACCATCCGAGCTTGCGTCGGCCCTTGAGACCGCCAAGGGTGCCAAGGCCGAAGCCCAAAAGGCCCTCCAAGAGTTGGAGGAGATGAAAAAGATAGCAGCAGGTAAGGCATTCTTAATGCAAAGTAGAAATATAAAAGTAAACTACTTGTCACTTACCCGAATCCGGAGTTCTCCAGGGGCGTTCGCAGATCTTCCCCGCAACGTATTATATGCCGCCGCATTCTACCGAGCTGAAGAGGGCAGCTCGACGGAGAGTGTGTTCTGGTCTCAGTATTCTGAGGCCGGATACCCTGTGCCCTTGAGCGACCAGCTGAAACAGCTGGTCGAGCTCCACAAGGCGGCCGAACAAGCCATGAAGGGCTTCCTAGTTCGGCTGTGGCCCGGAGAGGCCCTTCCTGGGAGCTACTTCGCGCTGGTGCGGCGGCTGGTGGAGGCCTGTCCAAGGCTTGAGGTCATCAAGCGTTCCGTCTGCATCGAAGGTGCCCGGAGGGCCCTTGCTCGTGCAAAGGTGCACTGGGGTAAGCTTGACGGTGAGAAGCTGGTGAAGGACGGGCCGCCGCAGGGGAAGGAGCATCGCAAGCCCGAGAACTACTACAAGGATGTTCTTGCAGGTGCCCGCCTTATTGCGGATGAATGTACCAAAGATGTAATTTTTGAATGAACTCGCTCGTGTTTATCATGTGCGCTGAAAACTTGTGCATATGCGCTAAGCAATGCTTATTGAATTTAAAATATTATTTTCTGTGCGGCCGTTTATCAAAAATTGAGAGATGGCCAGTCGTCGGCTTCTGCCCCCATGCCGCTAGTGCTGGGGTGTTCGGGATAAACCTGAGCGCTCTTTTTCCCATGGTTGGGTCCTTCGAGGGAGGCGCTCAGCACAACGAACCAGGCAATCGGACTATAATGCTTGAACACTCTCACTTAGCCATAGAACTTTATAATTTTAAATTTCGGCGAAGCCCCTAGTTCGGAAGACCGAATTCGGGGCGCTATCCACGCCTTTGGCCGGACAAAGCCAACTCCTCGCTCGAAGCGGCATAAGTCTTTAGGGACTCGAAAAACTTCTCGAACAGCGACCGGTTTCTCGCCTTATCATGACAGTCAGTTTTAGCTTTCTCCACTGAGGTGCTTAACCCAGCTGAACCGGGGCACAATCGCAGTGGTTCTCCTAGTGCTACCTTAGCCGATATACCGGAACGTAAGGCACCAAAACATAGGAGTCAGACAAACCCAACTATTGACCCAAATCATGATTCGGAGCCGATGCATATAGTGCTATAAGTTCGGGGTGCCGCACTTGTGAAAGTGTACAGACTTCTCACACCAGATCGAAGGGTACTGAAGCCCCTGGCGTGTTTGCCATACCATGGTGTACGGGTGCGATCATGTTATTTAATAAACATATATATTAAAAGAGGATAATGCAAAAAATAGACAAAAAGCTATGCATTGTTTATAAAGAGGCTATTTATCAAAGCCGAACGATACAAGTAGTGCGATAAGCAAGAAGATATTAGATTACTTAACATGTCCTGACCAGGGGCAGGCCGCGGAATTGTATTCAAAACAGGTATACTGCTCGTAACAGAGACCACCTGGGAGTTCCATAATGCGGCATGGCTTGTCTACCTCGTTGAATCTTGCATCGTTTGTGCGGCAGTCGAATTGCCGAACAGGTTGTCCAAAGTGTGGAGTCCTGAAAGTAAAAAAAAGAATCCGGCAGCCCCTAGTACGTTTTAAGCCGTATTTTGGGCATGCCGTTACTGTGCCCCTTCCCCTGTGCCCATGGTATTTCAAGGGCATAATTATGTACGCGAGGTACTAGCTTCGCTATGTCGCGATGGCTGGGGTTGGGGCCGCATTGCTACGCCTGCTCAGAACGTGCCAGGCGGTCTTGTTGTAGGTTACTCCGGGCGCGCTTGGCAGTGTCTGGCTTTTTAACAGCCGGACTGGAGAGTTGCCTAAAAAGGTTGCTTTGTACTTCCGCTGCGAGAGCCGCCGTGTGCTCCTTCGTACGGAGGGAGCGTTCGGTGTTTTCGTTGACCGTGATTACTCCTCGAGGGCCTGGCATCTTGAGCTTGAGATATGCATAGTGCGGCACCGCATTGAACTTTGCGAATGCGGTCCGTCCAAGCAGGGCGTGATAGCCACTGCAAAACGGGACTATGTCGGAGATTAACCTCTTCGCTTCGGAAGTTATCCGGAGATCCAAAGACCACATCAAGTGTTACGGAGCCTGTACAGTTGGCTTCTATACCTGGTATAACGCCTTTAAAGGTTGTTTTTGTGGGTTTAATCCTTGAGGGATCTATGCCCATTTTCCGCACTGTATCCTGGTAAAGCAGGTTCAGGCTAATGCCGCCGTCCATGAGGACTCTTGTGAGGTGAAAGCCGTCGATGATTGGGTCGAGAACCAATGCGGCAAAGCCGCCATGACGGATGCTAGTGGGGTGGTCCCTTCGATCAAAAGTGATCGGGTAGGAGGACCATGGGTTGAACTTTGGGGCGACTGGCTCCATCGCGTATACGTCCCGTAGCGCACGCTTCCGTTCTCTCTTGGGAATCTGGGTTGCGTATATCATGTTCACCGTCCGCACTTGTGGGGGAAACCCCTTCTGTCCATTGTTGTTCAGCGGCCTGGGCTCCTCCTCGTCGTCGCTATGTAGCCCCTTGTCTTTGTTTTCGGCTCTTAACTTGCCTGCCTGCTTGAACACCCAACAATCCCTGTTGGTGTGATTGGCTGGCCTTTCAGGGGTGCCATGGATCTGGCACAAGCGGTCGAGTATTCGGTCCAAACTGGACGGGCCCTGAGTATTCTTTTTAAAAGGCTTTTTCCGCTGACCGGATTTATAGCCTCTGATTCCGGCGTTGACTGCCGTATCTTCATTGCTGTCGCTACTAACGCGGCGTTTTTGCTTATTTCGACGTGTCCTGCCATTTTTGTCCTTGGTATCCGAATTACCAGGGTTCTTTGATAAGTTGTTGCTGTGAGCTAGCCAGCTATCTTCACCCGCGCAAAAGCGGGTCATGAGTGTCGGGAGGGCTGCCATAGATTTCGGCTTTTCCTGTCCCAGGTGCCGGGCAAGCCACTCGTCGCGGATGTTATGCTTGAAGGCTGCTAGGGCCTCTGCGTCCGGACAGTTGACTATCTGGTTTTTCTTTGTTAGGAACCGTGTCCAGAATTGCCTGGCCGATTCCTCTGGCTGCTGAATTATGTGGCTTAGGTCGTCGGCATCCGGTGGTCGCACATAAGTGCCCTGGAAGTTATCGAGGAATGTGGCTTCCAGGTCCTCCCAAGAACCGATTGAGTCCGCTGGCAGGCTGTTAAGCCAGTGCCGGGCCGGTCCTTTGAGTTTGAGCGGGAGGTATTTGATGGCGTGTAGATCATCGCCACGTGCCATGTGGATGTGAAGGAGATAATCCTCGATCATACCGCCGGATCTGTCGTGCCATCGTATGATTCGATGTTTACGAGTTTGAAACCCTCTGGGATTTTATGATCCATTACTTCATCTGTGAAGCATAGTGGGTGTGCGGCGCCCCTGTATTGGGCTATGTCACGACGCAGCTCAGAGGAGCTATGTCTGTTGTGTTCGGCCCTGCCGGATTTGTTGTATCCGGAGTGAAGATCATCGTCACGTGTCGTAGGGCGCATGCGCGATCCGTAGATCGATCTTGTTTGCCTTGCCTTATTGTCCAATACATCTCGCAGGTCTGGCGCGTTTTCCCGTGCCTTAGTTGAGCGGCGTCGGGGCATGGCTTGTGTGGAGGGCCAAGAGGCCTCTCTGTCGCGGCCGCGAGGTGGCCGGTCTGCCATGTCGTGCGCTGGTGATGTAGGCGCTTCCTCCTCTGATTGGGGTAGCGGCCTGCGCTTTGGGTAGCTCCTGGAGGGGCGTTCGAGTTCATACTCTTCAGCCGCAAGGACTTCAGTCCATCTATCAGCTAGCAGATCTCGATCAGCTCTAAGCTGTTGCTGCTTTTTCTTGAGGCTGTTCGCCGTGGCTAGAAGCCTGCGTTTGAAACGCTCTTGTTCGGCGGGGTCTGATGGTACGACGAATTCATCGTCATCGAGGCTGGCCTCGTCTTTGGAGGGAGGCATATAGTTATCATCCTCAACCTCTCGGTCTGCCGCTCTCTCATGAGGGCTGGCTTCTCCATCTTCCTGCGCCGAATCTTGCTGGGGAGGGTGTTCTTCGGTGCTATCCGGAGTACTATTATCTCCGGTGCCGGAATCACCCTTTTGCTTTGGCGGGATTTAGAGCGGCGCCGCTGACGCCGGCGCTTTGGCTGTTTCTTAGAGGTGTCATCCCCCGATGTTCCCTCTCCATCTCCATCTTTTGGAGTATCCACCATATATATGTCATATGACGAGGTGGCTGTCCAGCGCCCTACAGGTGCTGGTTCTTGTTCGTCTCCTACCTCGTCGTCCATACCGTCGAAGTCTTCGGAGCCGTAGTCAAGCATGTCGGTTAAATCGTCGACAGTGGATACCAAGTGGGTGGTGGGTGGGCTTTGAATTTCTTCATCATCCGTATCCCATCCTAGCTGACCATAATTCAGCCAGGGCTCTCCTGATAAAGAGAGAGACTTGAAAGAATTCAGGATGTCGCCAAAAGGCGAGTGCTGAAAGATGTCCGCGGCGGTGAACTCCATTATCGGCGCTCAATCGGATTCGACCGGCAGGGGCGCGGGGGGTTCGGAGTCCGGGGAGGAGTCCGGACCCTCGGGGTCACGGGTCACGTGGAGTGCGGGGCTGGCGTTCAGCTCGATCGCCTTTGAGATCGTAGCCCCCGAGGTGACGTCCAACCGTCCATCCTCGATTGACGCAATAGGCTCCGAGTCAAGGGTCGGATCCGGTGCGTATGCGGCCTCCTGGACACTGTTCGGAGGCAGAGCTAGATCATGCCCCTCGAGGTAGTGCGGCGCGCTTGGCTGTGGCTCGAACCCATCGAAGATCAAGTCTCCGCGGATATCGGTCGTGTAGTTTAAGCTTCCAAACCTAACTTGATGGCCAGGGGCGTAGCTTTCGATCTGCTCCATATGACCAAGCGAATTGGCCCGCAGAGAGAAGCCGCCAAAAACGAAGATCTGTCCGGGGAGAAAAGTCTCACCCTGGACCTCATCGTTGTTGATGATTAGAGTAGCCATCGGGCCTAAAGGTGACGACACAGAGGAACTCTCAATGAAAGCACCAATGTCGGTGTCAAAACCGGCGGATCTCGGGTAGGGGGTCCCGAACTGTGCGTCAAGGCCGGATGGTAACAGGAGACAAGGGACACGATGTTTTTACCCAGGTTCGGGCCCTCTCGATGGAGGTAATACCCTACTCCTGCTTGATTAATATTGATGATATGGGTAGTACAAGAGTAGATCTACCACGAGATCAAGGAGGCTAAACCCTAGAAGCTAGCCTATGGTATGATTGTGTATGATGATGGTTCCCTCCTACGGACTACAACCCTCCGGTTTATATAGACATCGGATAGGGTTAGGGTTACACAAAGTCGGTTACAATGGTAGGAGATCTTGAGTATCCGCATCGCCTAGCTTGCCTTCCACGCCAAGGAAAGTCCCTTCCGGACACGGGACGAAGTCTTCAATCTTGTATCTTCATAGTCCAGGAGTTCGGCGAAGGTATAGTCCGGCTACCCGAACACCCCCTAATCCAGGACTCCCTCATGTGGCCTCCTACTGGATTGATACCTTGGTTCTCAAAAACTGAGGGAAATACTTATGCTACTTTGCTGCATCACCCTTTCCTCTTCAAGGGAAAAACCAACGCATGCTCAAGAGGTAGCATTAGTCAATGATGCAACTCATGAAAGAATTAATAAGGGAAGAGAAGATTCACATATAAATATACTATCCTAGAAATCTTTTGTGATTGTGAGCCCTCATCAAAATATTATATGCCAAAATTGTTGACGTTGGATAAGGAAGACACCTTAATGGTTTATGTTTGTTTATATTCACATAGAAGTCATATTGTCATTGATCCTTAAACATGTGGTGCTTGCCCCCTATCTTTGCTAGCCAAAAATTCCGCACTAAGTAGAGATACTACTTGTGCATCCAAAAACCCTTAAACCAAAATCTTATTTTTCAAGTGTCCACCATACCTACCTAGGGATTGAGCAAGATCCCTCAAGTAAGTTGTCATCGGTGCAAAAAGGCAATAAAAATTGCTTCTAAATGTGTAAGATCATTTAGTGTAAGAGAAAATTGAGTGTAGCACAAACTTGTGATGGTGAAGAATAAATGCGACAGACTGCATAATAAAGGTCACTATCAAAAGGGGCAATGCAACATGACGTTCTTTTGCACTAAGGGATTGAGCATACAAACAAATAAGCGCATGGCAACCTCTACTTCCCTCTGCGAAGGGCCTATCTTTTACTTTTATGTATTTACTTTTATGCAAGGAGTCAAAGTTTTCCTGCTATTCTTTTTAATTTTCTCCTTTGGCAAGCATCATGTGGTGAGGAAAGATCTAGGCACATATGTCCAGTTGAATATAGATAGCATGGGTTATTATTGTTGACATCACCCTTGAGGCGAATACATTGGGAGACGAAACTATAAGCCCCTATCTTTCTATGTGTCCAGTTGAAACGTTTTGCTCATGTGTACGCAGTGAGTGTTAGCGATCATAGAAGACTATATGATGGTTGAGTATGTGGACTTGCCTAAAGGCTCCGATACATGACCCTTCCTGAAAAGATGATGAATTGTAGTTGCAAAGTTGATTGAGAACATAGTTTGTTGGTTTTTAATAGAGTTTTCGCTTTATACTTCAATAGTGCGATGAATTGTCACTTATTCATGAGAAGTATATGATAAAAGTTCTATGACAAAAGTC
Organism: Aegilops umbellulata; assembly: GCA_032464435.1. Taxonomy (NCBI): domain Eukaryota; kingdom Viridiplantae; phylum Streptophyta; class Magnoliopsida; order Poales; family Poaceae; genus Aegilops; species Aegilops umbellulata. Next base: position 44,113,452 of record CP136056.1, read on the forward strand.
TTATGTTTAATTTTTTTGCTGTTATAATAATGAACATGATGCTTCTATGTTTGTATTTTGTTTTTATCGACACCTCTCCCTCAAAGCATGTGGACATGTTTTTCGATTTTGGTTTTCGCTTGAGGACAAGCGAGGTCTAAGTTTGGGGGAGTTGATACGTCCATTTTGCATCATGTTTTCTTACTGTTATTTATGATGTTTTTATCCATAATAATGCTTTTTGGAGTAATTCTAATGCCTTTTCTCTCATAATATGCAAGGTATACACAAAGAGGGAGAATTCCGGCAGCTGGAAATCTGGACCTGGAAAAGCTACGCCAGACTACCTATTCTGCACAACTCCAAACAAGCTGAAACTTCACGGATATTTTTATGGAATATTTGAGGAATATTGGAGCAAATAACTACCAGAGGGGGCCCACCAGGTGGGCACAAGCCACCTGGGCGCGCTAGGGAGCCCATGCGACCAGTTGTGGGTTGTGCTCACCCAGGCCCACCTTCGGTGCCCATCTTCTGGGGCACAACCCACCTGGGCGCGCCAGGGAGCCCATGCGACCAGTTGTGGGTTGTGCTCACCCAGGCCCACCTCCGGTGCCCATCTTCTGGTATATAGGTCATTTTTGACCTAGAAAAAAAAGGAGAGGACTTTCGGGACGAAGCGCCGTCGTCTCGAGGCGGAACTTGGGCAGGAGCACTTTTGCCCTCTAGCGGAGCGATTCCGCCAGGGGAACTTCCCTCCCGTAGGGGAAAATCATCGTCATCATCATCACCAACAACTCTCCCATCTGAGGGAGGGCAATCTCCATCAACATCTTCAACAACACCATCTCATCTCAAACCCTAGTTCATCTCTTGTGTTCAATCTTGTTACCGGAACTATAGATTGGTGCTTGTGGGTGACTAGTAGTGTTGATTACATCTTGTAGTTGATTACTATATAGTTTATTTGGTGGAAGATTATATTTTCAGATCCAATATGCTATTTAATACTCCTCTGATCATGAGCATGATTATCATTTGTGAGTAGTTACTTTTGTTCTTGAGGTCACGGGAGAAATCATGTTGCAAATAATTATGTGAACTTGATATGTGTTCGATATTTTGATAGTATGTATGTTGTGATTCCCTTAGTGGTGTCATGTGAACGTCGACTACATGACACTTCACCATATTTTGGCCTAAGAGAATGCATTGTGGAGTAGCAATTAGATGATGGGTTGCGAGAGTGACAGAAACTTAAACCCCAGTTTATGCGCTATTCCGTAAGGGACCAATTGGATCCAAAAGTTTAATGCTATGGTTAGAATTTATTATTAATAATTTTCTCGTAGTTGCGGATGCTTGCGGGAGGGTTAATCATAAGTAGGAGGTTTGTTCAAGTAATAACATCACCTAAGCACCGGTCCACCCCACATATCAAATTATCAAAGTAGTGAACACAAATTGAACCAACATGATGAAAGTGACTAGATGAAATTCCCGTGTACCCTCAAGAACGCTTTGCTTATCATAAGAGACCGTTTTGGCCTGTCCTTTGTCTCAAAAGGATTGGGCTACCTTGCTGCACTTTTGTTACTACTATCCTTACTTGCTTGTTACAAATTACCTTGCTATCAAACTACTCTGCTACTTACTATTCAACACTTGCAGACATTACCTTACTGAAAACCACTTGTCATTTCCTTCTGCTCCTTGTTGGGTTCGACACTCTTACTTATCGAAAAGATCTACAATTGATCCCCTATACTTGTGGGTCATCAGTGGCCCGAGGCCCTCCGCCGTGATCTGTGCTCGCTGATGGCTTAACCGCCAGTTTGCTGATGTGGCAGAGATTAGCTTAGGCTAATCTCTGTTTAGTTAAGCCCTTTTCTAAACTTTGTTTAGTCAAGCCCTGAGTCTATGACAATAGGCCCCATCCCTTTAATTAAACCTTTTATTTTCTGTTGTAAGAGAGAGAGAGAGAGAGAGAGAGAGAGAGAGAGAGAGAGAGACAGAGAGAGAGTTTCCATGGTGGGGTCCACCTGTAAGAGAGAGAGGGTTTTTTCTTTTTTGCCAAGGGTAGGTCCCACATGTTAGTGACATATCCACACAAGGGCAACTATGTCCAGAAAACGTCCATTTGACGATCAAACCCCTTTGACCGGGCGGAAACAGCACGGAGGGGTATTTCCATAAGGGCACCAAACAGAAGAGGGCTATAGTTCACCACTGTTTTTATTCGGGGGTAAAGATGCGGGCCGAAATTAAGGGGGAAAATGTAAATGTCCCTATTAATAAAGTAGTACACAATTATAAGTAACTATTATACATGCCCACTATTAGATTGGTTATAGATGACATGTCACTAAGATATAGTCAGAAGTTGACGATGTATTGTGATGGTTTCCCTAAAAGAATCTCCACTTAAAATGACACATTAATAGCTAGATTGTTAGGTTCCTTGTAGTGGAACATGTCCACTCGGGTTCAAGCCGTAGACTTGACACAGATGATGCATTTTTCTCGATTTATTTCAGCATTTCCAATGATATCCGTTCAGTTGTATGGTGTGCCCGTCAACTACGAAGCGCTCGCGACGATTTCGTCAACCTCAAGATTTATCGACTCAGTCTGCGACGATTAGTTTCATTGGAAGTGTGTTCACAACAAACATGGAGTTTCGGCTAACGAGCTCAAATACTCCCTCATGAATAGTAAATTAAAAATATAAAATTTTCTTTTTTAAATAATCTGTTTTTTTTTGCAACAAACATTGACAATTTGTCTATTTGCGTAAGCATTTTCATGAAGAAAAAACATTCCTAAGTGTTCTGGGCTGAAAAACAAAATCGATGACCCAAAAAGATTATTTTGAATGCATTTTGGAGCATTGATTTTTTTTCCAGAAGATTAGGAATTATTTTCTTCACCAAAAAAATCAGCATATATATAGACAATTAGTCAATGTTTGTTGCCAAAATAATTTTTTTAAAGTAATGTTTTTTTAATTTTATATTCACTCCAAGTACATTTGAGCTCGTGAGAAAAAAAAACGCCTTTGCTTAACAATTTTGTTTTACGGGAAGCTTAACGAAATATTTTTACACTCCTACATGAAGCGGGGGAGAATTTGTAGCAGCAGGGGCACGTAACCCCCTTTTCTTTTTCATTTTGGCTTTCGATTTTCAATCTTTTCTATTTTTGAACTAAAAATTCAAATTAGGTTTCATTTTCATATTCGTGTTTCTAGTGACGAGGCCTTTCAAAGGAGATCCATTTTGAATATGTTTTAATGAATTCTCAAAATTTTATTAAGTTTTAACTTCTGAAACTTGGTGCGAGCAAAGACAAAATCGTTAGTTTCGGACCCTACGGTCGACAAAATAGTAAGCCTTTTCACTCTGAAACTTGGTATGAGCGACCGAGAAAATTGTTAGTTTTAGAAGCTGTGATCGACAAAGTCGTAGTTTCATAAATTAATCCTTAAAGAGGGAAATCCATATTACAACCTCGAACTACCACCGAAGTCTAAAACACAACCCTAAACTACGAAACCGTCTAATTTACAACACTCAACTTTCAAAACCACACAAAACAACCCTAGGGTGATTTTTTACTAGTTTGGTCGGTTTTGACTAGTCAACAACCTTCTTTCTTCTTTTTATTAGTATTTATACTTAGATACTGAAAGATACTAACAGGTAGTTTAGAATTTAGAGATTTGTTTAAAATAGCTAATAACTGGATTCCTAATGATGAAATTAAGTCATATGCCATGACACCATCTCCTGAATTTGAAATTTTCTTCTATTTCTTATCCATTGGGCGAAACTTCTTGAGACCTTCACAGATTGAATCTAAGGGTTGTGTGGATATTTGAGACTCGTTTCAAAAAATTCTGGAAACTTTGTTTTGCCCAAAATTTGACCCAAAATTTCTCTGAATTTAAATTTTCGCTGTAATTTTTTTCTTCTACTTGGCAAAACTTCTTGAGACTTTCTCAAATTGAGATGGTGACATGGCGTATGACTTGGCGTTGATTAGGCTGTTAACTGGTCAAAACCAGTCAAAAACCACCCCAAGGTTGTTTTTTGTCCGGTTTTGAAAGTTGAGGGCTGTAAATTAGATGGTTTCCTAGTTCAGGGTTGTGTTTTAGACTTCGGTGGTAGTTCGAGGTTGTAATATGGGCTTCTCTCAAACTTAAAATTTTGTTATACCCACGTGCGGGATCCCAAGACTTTAAGAATCCTGGCATGGCTGGACAGTGCCCCTTCGAATTTATATACATAAAACTACTTTATTAAATGGAAAACGCTACCCCTCAGCTGACTAATGCACACGGAGCGTCCGCCGGCTGTGTAGCCGTCAGATCGATTTTGATTAAGCGCTCACGCTAGCCACCAATCCCGTGCAACCAGTTTTTTTTGCAACAAGCGTATTGTTTCTTCTGCAACAGAGGTCTTGTTAAAAAAACGTTCGATGGTGAATTTTTTCAGCAACATGGTCTAGTTTTTGGAAGTTTCTACAACAGAGGACTTGTTTCAGAAAGAAGAAAAATGGCTCGATGGTGAATTTTTTTTCTTTTGCAACATGGCTCTTGTTTTAGAAGCATATCCCCGGTTGCAGAAAGCGTCGGAGGAGCGCCCGGTGTTAGAGCATACAAGGCCAAGCATTGCAACATGATGACTGTTTCAGAAACATAGCTCTAGTTGCAGAAATCGTCAGAGGAGTGTCCGGTGTGAGAGCTCGTTGCCATTGTGCTGGAGTAGAGGCAGCTGCTCGGGGTGGTGGGTCGGAGGAGGTGTGGCAACTCCGGCGGCCGGCGGCGCTCCACAGCCGAGGCGCTCAGGCCATGGCGGGGCAGTCATGTTGTCTCGATGGACCTTTGCAACAAGGCCCTTGCTGGAAAGCCCCTGAGCGCAACAAGCTAGTTGTTGCAAAGGTCTTTGGTTAGCTGGGACGGTAGATCAGATGGCTATTTCTAGCAGCATCTGACGGCTGCCAAGGCGGCTGATCTAACCAGTTTATCACCCGACGAACGCGTAGCTGTTGGAGTTGTGTCGAATATAATGTACAAGATAGGTTACAGTTGGACTTGTAGTTGTATTGTGTTTAGATAGGATATGGAGTCGTGTCCTAGTAGAACACTTCTATCCTAGGCCTCTCTTATATAGCGGGGTAGACACGATGTAACCTATGCCAGCATAATAGCACAGGCGCGCAAGGGGGAGCCGGCGGCGTGTGCCGGCGCCCGGGTGGCCGGTGTGCGGTATTGTGACGGTGTCACGGGGAGGAGCGCCCGTAGTCAGGCCCCGGGGATGTAGCCATGATGGTGAACCTCGTTATCTAATCTCGGTGTCGTGCTCGTGTGATTGCTTGATCCTCGGATGTTCGACGGAGTGCTTCGGATTTATTCTAACAATTGGTATCATGAGCTAGGTTGTTTGGAGGTTGTGGATTGTTGATCTAGATGCAGCCGGCTGCGGTGTGGTTTTTGACGAGATTGACAAAAGCAATCGGACCAGCGCGGCATGTTTCTCGGCGAGATCGGATGTTCCGATCGAGAGCGCGTTCGAGCGGCGGCACGTAACAGGAAAGCAGCAAGCGGTGGCGCAAGCAGGATCGTTACGAAGCAGCAGCAACAACAAGGCGTTGGCAGCGGCCAGATCGAATCGGAAGCAGCGGCAGCACGTGCACGTAACGCGTGTGGGGCAGCAGATCGATGGGTAAGGCGGCAGCGTGATGCGTACGGGAGGCCATGGCGCGTGCGGCTGGGCCGAAGCCTGGTGGACCAGGTGGAGCAAGAACCGTGTTGGGCTGGCTAGTTCCGTTGAGTTGCACAAGGGAAGTGCACAGGCGTGTGGTCATGTACTGTGTGCTACAGGAGGCTGCAGAGGCGTTTGTTGAGCTGTGAAGGCTTGCACGTGAAGGGATTTGTTTGGACAAAAAAAGCAATCTGCATGGTTTGGTATTGACCGTGGCATTGACACCAACACAATAAAGAAAGGACTTTTGAGGTTATGGGAGCAGTTTTGTTGCGTCCATATAGACTATCCGGAAAGTAAATTTCTTTTGGAAGTGTTGCCAATTGGACACGAGGTTTTTATCATAATGATGGCAGATTGACGACGTGCGTATAAGGCTTGGAGGAGTCTGGAGCGCGTCGTGGCGGGACCATGCAAACATAGGGCGTCAAACAATGCACGGAGATGTGCGGGATGGACACGGCGCAGGGTGGAGCATGGTTGCAGTCGGACCAGTTCGGCTGGGTTGGACTAGACAGTCTGACGGATCGACGCATGTCGGTTGGTGCAGAAGACGGTGGTGGAATCAGTGACGACGACATAGGGACGTGATGCTAATGGTGACCGACTTCTGGGCGTGGAAACACGCGGCGCAGGCCCCGAGGGTTTGTGTAGCTTCAACAAGACTATGGCGCGGGATTGATTCAAGGTGGTGTATATACGGAGCTTGAAGTCGATGAGGCGCGAGGGTGGACTGATCATCTACCATGGAGTCATGTTGAAGGTGGAGCTGGATTGAGGGGCTACGGTGTAAGGATCCAGGGAATCGAAGCCTATTCAGCAATGGAGAAAAGCAAGTGACACGTAGTTCGGACTGGAGCCCAGTGGTCTGATGAAAGCGTGAAACTCGTCATCGGTCGGTGATGATCGATGGTACTCTGCAATGGGGGTTGAGTGGTGTGGTTTTACGACCCTTGAGACTCGACCGGGACAGCGGAGGCTCGACGCGGTAATAGTGGCGAGGCGTGCAGTACGCACGAGGCATGGAGACGGGCCAGGGCTCTGGTGGTCATACATGTGGTGAGACAACTGTGAATTTGACTCGGGATGACTACAAGCAATGGTGAAATTCCTTCAAGTTTCAGACAGGCGGTTAAGAAAGGAGTGGTGATGTTGAGTTCAGGTAACTCTTATGTGTGACACCCAATATGTGAGTTGTTCACTTTCACGCAGGTCAGTGATCGGTGTGTGATGACTTTGACGGATACTCTGGAAGTTGGGAGCACGGACTAGAGTAACAAGGAACTTAATTTTGCTCGAGTGTTGACTGTGGTCAAGAAAAGAAGGGACTACAAGTTGCAGGTGGAGTCGCATGGAGTCTTTGGAGTAGCAGCGGTACTCATGGGATAAGCTCAAGTCCAATGTACATGGAAGTTTGACGCATGGACAAATTCAAGGTGGTGGAGTATATTCGCCAAGGTGGAGTTTGTTGGAGTTGTGTCGAATATAATGTACAAGATAGGTTACAGTTGGACTTGTAGTTGTATTGTGTTTAGATAGGATATGGAGTCGTGTCCTAGTAGAATACTTCTATCCTAGGCCTCTCTTATATAGCGGGGTAGACACGATGTAACCTATGCCAGCATAATAGCACATGCGCGCAAGGGGGAGCCGGCGGCGTGTGCCGGCGCCCGGGTGGCCGGTGTGCGGTATTGTGACGGTGTCACGGGGAGGAGCGCCCGTAGTAGGCCCCGGGGATGTAGCCATGATGGTGAACCTCGTTATGAAATCTCGGTGTCGTGCTCGTGTGATTGCTTGATCCTCGGATGATCAACGGTATGCCTTGGAGTTATTCTAACAGTAGCACTGCTCTATTTATTAAATTGCAAAAATAACAAATCTTATATTTTAGGTACCACAAAACGAGCGGGCAGCTAAAGCACCATGTACATCTTATACTTGCACCACAAAGAGCACAGTGAGAGCCACGATCAGGCCAGCCCCCAAGCTGACTAGATTTAGAGTAGAACCCGAAGTACTAGTACTCGTCTCGTCATCGGAAGCACTGGTGTCCGACGGCGTGGAGACGTTCTTTGGGTGGCTGAAGTCGAAGGCCGGCGCCCTGTCCGCGCTGTCAGGCCCGGCTGCTGGCCCTGGCGCGTCGGCCACCGGCGGCCTGAGGTCCGGCGGGAGGCCTTGGCCGTGCGCAACCGCTATGGCGAAGCGCTGGCCGTTCTCGCACTGCTCGCCGTCGTAGTTCCCGGAGAAGAAGTACGTGTTGCCCTCCTTGAGCAGTGGCACGGCGGCGGTGACGGCATCCTTGCTGAACTCCGGCGCGGCGGCAGACCAGTCGACGGTGTCGTCGAGGCCGGAGTCGTCGTAGTCGCAGCTCTTGTACAGGGTCTCGTTCCGTGTCTGCACCACCGAGTGATTTTTGTCCGTGTTGAATACTGCATCACGGAGACGCGAAACGTTAGTCTGTTTATTTTTATGCGAAACGGAGACGCGAACGGGAACTTGATAATGGCCATCGGTTGCTGTAAAAGGATGAATGAGCAATGATTGACAACAGATCTGCATCGTCGTTTGCAAAACTGCTGGTGGTTGACAAAGCGACCAGGGAAATGGAGCATGTTGCACTTTGCACCCACGAGCAAGCCATGTGCACGTACAGGGAAATGGAGATGCAACTGTATGTACACTCACTGAGGAAATCTCCGAGGGTGAAGTTGTAGCCCTCGGCCCACGCCTGGTAGTCGACGGCGAGGCCGTCGTACCAGCCCTTGTCGTCGCCGACGGTGTAGTTCTTGTACGCCTCCACGGCGGCGCGCGGTTTAGCTGCGCCCAGGACGGCTACCGCCACGGCGACCACGAGGACGCGCCGGCTGCAAAGCTGCAGCATCGCGCGCGATCCGAGTGGCCGCAAGAGAACTGATGATGAGAAACCACGGCCGTCGTTGCGCAGCGGAGAGATGCTCTTGTGACGGCCGACAGTGCGCCGTGGGCTGGCTAGCTGCGCATATATCTTTCGGGAGTTGGGAGCTGGGAACTTTATAGCTAGCTAGACTAGAGCACGCACTGATGGAGTGGTGGGGAGGGGAAGCATATATTTTCGTGGTGTGCTGGCGCGGTACCATGTGTGTCGGCAGCGAGGCGGTTGCTTTTGCGTCCATCTCGTGGGCATGTGAGACTGATGAATGGCGATGAAGACCGATCTCCGTTTCGGTTGCGGCGTCCTGTCACCGCACCCGATGCGCTCCAGCCGGCCACCTCCCTATTGTTCTTCAATTCATCACACGTATAACTATAGTGTTCGTCCATGACGCGTGTAACAGAAAAAAGAATAAAATTAGAGCCGAATGAACGAAGGTCGGCATCAGCACAGGCTTGGCCAGCAGTTGTACTTGTCGGATTATACAGTACTCCATCTTTTAGTGCATGTCCTAATTATATACAATATCCTTAGGAGTATAACTAACATAACATGTACCAAATGATTGCCAGTTCTTGTGAGTGATCAAGTGCTTTCTGTTGATAGGCCAATCGGTATGACTCCAGGTGGCGTATCTGACTTCACCACTATTATGTTTTGATGAAGATAAAAAAAAGGAAGAAGAGATGGCTGGACTATGACAGCTAACCATCTGCCGGTTATCCGTGATTGTTCAACCAAGGGCTGGTTGATACCGATACCCCATCTGCCATATCGGCTGTTCGACTAGCAAACATCAATTACAACATTTATCCTATCAAAATCGATAGCCTTGAACTTTTTATTAAACAAGGAAATAATTTTTCATTTCATTAACTAAGAGGAAGAGGGTTTAGGAAAAAAAATGGACAAAAACCGTGAGAACATGCTAATTAAGCCCCCCCCCCCCACACACAATCCACATACACTATTGCGGAGAAAACATCGTCGAGGATGCACATCGATGCCAGCGTCATCACTTTTCCTGGAGCAAGTTAGTCCAATTTCACTGCAATGACCACCGACAAGCCCACACATCAAAGACCATGAGAAGCAACATGAAGATCTGTGCCAAGCGATCAGGCACACACGTTAGCAGCAGCTCCGGATCAAAAAATGATCAACAACGGAGAACAATGCAAGGTTGGCGCCGTGAAAGATCCTCAACTGGGCCTCTGTTGTGCAGCTCCGACTTCACCGCAACAAGTAGACCAGATAGACCACATGCAGTGCATGCTGAGGATCTCCTAGACCGTTTGGTGCTTCCGGCTAGCCGGCGAGCTGCTTGGTGAGGCCACCGGATTTCTTGGTGTGCCTCACGCGAGGTCAGGTCACATCAACAACCTTGATAGGGCGGCAGTTTTAGCCAGGAAGGTGGCTTTGGGTTAATTTACATATTTATTTTGTAAGGCCTTGATTGAATAATGCAATAAAGATGATTGTGTGCATCGCTCGATGCAGAGGCCGGGGGTAATCCTCCTTTCGAAAAAACAAATAGACCACAACGGCCCTGTGAACGCACCTAAGAGTCGGCTACCTCAACCTTGCCATGACCCCGCCCTCACTCATACATATAGTTGTTTCCACATGAGTTACCAACGCTAACCACGACTTCCCTCAGTCGGAACCAACTCCAAAACGGTGCACCCAATATGTAAAAAAGACACGAGTGTTGCCACCTTCTGACCCGGATATACCCTCTCGGTGTTTTGTAACCAACAATGTTGTCGAGCGACAACGAGTTTGTGTAGAGGAGGTGCGAGAAGCGGATCGAGATGGTAAGGCGAGACATGGAGTTTACCCAGGTTCGAACCTTCCGGGAAGTAAGACCCTACTCCTGCCTTTGGTATTTGTATTGATCGAGTGCTCGTCGGCGATTGGGAGGATCACCAGAGAGATGTATTTCTTGAGTTACAAGCTCTCGGCCTCATGGCAGAGAGAAGGAAGTTGGTGGTATGTGAAAACCTTGGAGAATGAGTCATGTGACCACCATCGACGACGGTGGTGAAAAAGGAAAGTGGCAACACAGATGGGTCGCTAGAGGCGTGCTAGGATTTGTTTCTCCCATTGCAACCCGCGTGTACATTTTTCATACATGTTGATGAAATCTTAGTCTAAGTTTTGTAAAGCAAGCATCGAAAAACACATAAATACAAGGTGAATCAAGGGACACACACTTCTTAATGGTAAAATGTGTTTTAGTGTATCTTTAGTGAAATACTCCCTTTGTTTTTAAATATAAGTTTTTTTTAGAGATTTCAATACAAACTATATACAAATGTATATAGACATATTTTAGAGTGTAGATTCATTCATTTTGTTCTGTATGTAGTTTTTTATTGGAATATCTAAAAAGACTTATATTTAACAACGGAGAGAGTATGTTTTAGTGCATTTGGGGAAAGGGAAAGTGGCAACACAGATGGGTCGCTAGAGGTGTGCTGGGATTTGTTTCTCCCATTGCAGCGCATTCGTTTCTCCCATTGCAACCCACGTGTACATTTGCTAGTTGTTTCATACATGTCGATGCTATCTTAGTCTAAGTTTTGTAAAGAAACCACTGAAAAACACATAAATACAAGGTGCATTTAGGGACACGGGCATCTTAATAGTAAAATGTGTTTTACTGTATTTTTAGTGAAATATGTTTTAGTGCATGTCCAATAGAAAACCTGCCACTTGACTGTTGTGGCTTCAAATGGGCCAAAATGGTTGGGCTCAAGGCCCATCTTTGTTAATATTGTGTTCTTTAACTTGCACTCAGCGCGGCAAGAGTAGTAGCTAGTGATCACAAAAGTTATCTTGAGCAAATCCAAATGATATAGAAGTGGTATGGCTATAGGAAAGACACTGGAATCGTCCATACGCCATCAGTTGTCTTCCCATGTGCGCTACACAATAGGACCCATGTACCACTCTCCATACTTTATCCCTCCTTCCTTTTCACATAGGCACACATTTCCTCTTGGAGCGCTCTCTCTCTCTCTCTCTCTCTCTCTCTCTCTCTGTCTCTCTCTCCCTCCCTCTCTCTCTCTCTAACACACACACACACGCACGCACGCACGCACACACACACACACACACACACTTATGTCGTCGGTGTCGGATTCTGGGTTCCGGCAAACCTTGAGGTTCGAACACTAGGGTGCGCATGAGGATCTCTCTCTCTCTCTCTCTCTCTCTCTCTCTCTCTCTCTCTCTCTCTTTCTCTCTCTCTCAAGCTCGCTCTCGCAACGATCTCAAGGCTTAACTCGATGAACCCAAAGAACAATAGACACAGGGGTTTATACTGGTTCAGGCCACCGTTGCGGTGTAATACCCAACTCCAGTGTGGTGTGATGGATTGCCTTGTAGGCTGAGGATGAACAAGTACAAGGGAAGAACAGCCTCCCGAGGAGAGATGTTCTTGAGCTCGGTGAGCTTGTGCACTGAGGATGGTCTGAATGATCCGTCCCCGATGAGATGCCTCCTAAGGTGGTGGCTAGTCCTATTTATAGAGGCCCGGGTCCTCTCCCCAAATATTAGGCGGGAAAGGATCCTACAACGGACAGTTTAAAGGGGGACAACTAGTACAAGTTATCCTGACAAAAGGTGGTCTTCGCCTGCCAAAGGCTCTGGTGGTGACGGCGTCGTGGGCTCCGTGGTGACCTCTGTCCTGTCGTCCTGCTGGTCTTGGTCTCGTTGCACCAATATGGAAACCTTTGCCTGCTGCCTCGGGACTCCTGGCCTGTGCTTGCCTCTTTAGCACCAAAGAGGCAACGAGTACTTTGCGCCTGCTGGCGCCCGCCTGGGCTTGGCCGTCATGGCTCACATCACGAGTACCACGCGAGGTGCCCCTTGCCTTGATATCTCCGCTCCTGGGGAGCCAGCCTAGGGAGGATGCCCCTGAGGAGGTCTTGCGGCGTCCGCCTCGAGAGGCTTGGCCCCTTGCGAGGGTCTTGAGTGGTTGTTGATGAAGATGGGCCGTACCAGGCCGCTGGAGGAGCCACGCTCTGGGCCGCAGGCAGGCAAGTCTGGGTACCCCCGTTCCCAGGACGCCGACAGTAGCCCCCGGGCCCAAGGCGCGCTCGGACTTGGCTTCGGGGCGAAGCCAAGGGGCAAGTGCGGAGCGCCGCGGGCCCCAATAGCCTGCGGCCTTGATTGACGCATGGCGATTGACAGGATGTGGGCATCTCCGCTTCCCCACGCCGCCTCGGCAACTGCCCGACTTGACGAGTCCCCGCCACATGCAGAAAAACCATCATTACCTGCGATCGTGGAGGCCGGCGGTTGGCCACCCTCGGGCTATAAATGAGGAGAGGGGCGGAGCCCCCATCACTGATCTCCTCCTCCATTTTGCCCGCTTCTTCTTCTTCCTCCTTGCCGCGACACTCATGGCGCTAGTGAAAAGGTTCTCGACCGCCGAGAAGGGGAAGGCTCGCCAGGAGGGGCCTGGCTCGCCACCGCCTAAGAGGGGGCATGGTCACCCCCGCAAGCATGCTGCAACCCCCGCTGTGGTCACTCGTGGGCGCGGGCGGGCGCGGGCGAACTTCCTCGGGGTCTGGTGCCATCCATGGCGGCCGCGGCGGCGCCTCTTCGCGTGGTGGGAGCCGCCTAGGTCGTGGCAGCCCCGTTAATGAAGGGAGGCGCACCGTGGTCGCTCGGCCTCCCCGGCCATGCTTCCACTCCGCGAAGATGCTGCCTTAGTTCTTCGTGTGGTCGGAGAACCCGGCCGGCACCTGGCTTCAGCTTCCGTGCCCCTTTGTTGGCGAGCTGCCGGCCCCTGGTCCTGGCGGTCTCTGGCTGCACGCCGACGGCTACTACAGTAAGGCTTTGTGGGTCACGGTGGAGGTCTCTGTCGCGAGCAACGTAGCCCTGGCCCACCGCTGGCAGACGTTCGCCCGCGCGCGCGGCCTGAGCAGGCGGTGCACCCTCCACTTCAAGTACGACGGCGCAGCGACCCTTTTCATGAGGGTGTTCGGGGAAGACGGTCGCCGCATCGGATGCTTCCTTGAAGACAACGATGACGACGAAGTGCTCGGCCTTGGCGATGACCATGACGAGGATGAGGGTGAACTCGCCCTCGACGACAGCCATGGCTCGCCTGGCGATGACAGCTCCTCCTCCGGCGGAAGCTCCAGCAGCGGCGGCTACGACTAGCCGCCACGTCGCCGGGCTCGCTTCGAGGACGACGGCGGGTCGTCCCATCGCCGCGCCCCAGTGGAGCGCGAGGACGTCTCCGTCTAACTCCGAGGGGCTGATTGATACGTCCATATTGCATCATGCTTTTATATCGATATTTATTGCATTATGGGTTGTTATTACACGTTATGTCACAATACTTATGCCTATTCTCTCTTATTTTAGAACGTTTACATGAAGAGGGAGAATGCCGACAGCTGGAATTCTGGGCAGGAAAGGAGCAAATATTAGAGACCTATTCTGCACAACTCCAGAAGTCTTGAAACTTCACGGAGGCACGTTTTGGAATATATAAAAATACTGGAGAAAGAATCAACCAGAGGGGGCCCACACCCTGGCCACGAGGGTGGGGGGCGCGCCCTACCCCCCTGGGCGCGCCCCCTGCCTCGTGGGCCCCCTGGTAGGCCTCCGATGCCCATCTTCTGCTATATGAAGTCTTTTACCCTATAAAAAATCATAAGGAAGCTTCCGGGACGAAACACCGCCGCCACGAGGCGGAACCAATCTAGGGCTCTGGTGGAGCTGTTCTGCCGGGGAAACATCCCTCCGGGAGTGAGTAATCATCACCATCGTCATCACCAACGATCCTCTCATCTGGAGGGGTTCAATCTCCATCAACATCTTCACCATCACCATCTCCTCTAAAACCCTAGTTCATCTCTTGTATCCAATCTTTGTCCTAAAACCTCAGATTGGTACATGTGGGTTGCTAGTAGTGTTGATTACTCCTTGTAGTTGATGCTAGTTGGTTTATCTGGTGGAAGATCATATGTTCAGATCCTTTATGCATATTAATACCCCTCTGATTATGAACATGAATATGATTTGTGAGTAGTTACGTTTGTTCCCGAGGACATGGGAGAAGTCTTGCTATAAGTAGTCATGTGAATTTGGTATTCGTTCCATATTTTGATGAGATGTATGTTGTCTCTCCTCTAATGGTGTTATGTGAACGTCGACTACATGACACTTCACCATTGTTTGGGCCTAGAGGAATGCATTGGGAAGTAATAAGTAGATGATAGGTTGCTAGAGTGACAGAAGCTTAAACCCTAGTTTATGCGTTGCTTCGTAAGGGGCTGATTTGGATCCATATGTTTCATGCTCTGGTTAGGTTTACCTTAATACTTATTTTGTAGTTGCGCATGCTTGCAATAGGGGTTAATCATAAGTGGGATACTTGTCCAAGGAAGGACAGTACCCAAGCACCGGTCCACCCACATATAAATTATCAAAGTACCAAACGCGAATCATATGAGCGTGATGAAAACTAGCTTGACGATAATTCCCATGTGTCCTTGGGGGCGTTTTCTTTCATATACGAGTTTGTCCAGGCTTGTCCTTTGATACAAAAAGGATTGGGCCATCTTGCTGCACCTTATTTACTTTCATTACTTGTTACCCGTTACAAATTACCTTATCACAAAACTATCTGTTACTAATAATTTCAGTTCTTGCAGAGAATACCTTTCTGAAAACCGCTTGTCATTTCCTTCTGCTCCTCGTTGGGTTCGACACTCTTACTTATCGAAAGGACTACGATATATCCCCTACACTTGTGGGTCATCAAGACTCTTTTCTGGCGCCATTGCCGGGGAGTGAAGCGCCTTTGGTAGGTGGAAATTGGTAAGGAAAAATTTATATAGTGTGCTGAAATTTACTGTCACTTGTTACTATGGAACATAATCCTTTGAGGGGCTTGTTCGGGGCATCTTCACCCCGGCCAGTAGAGCAAAGATTTGATCCTCAACCTACTGAACCTACTGAAAATGTTTACTTTGAAATTCCTTCAGGTATGATAGAGAAACTGCTAGCTAATCCTTTCACAGGTGATGGAACATTACATCGCGATTTGCACTTAATCTATGTGGATGAAGTTTGTGAATGATTTAAGCTTGCAGGTATGCTCGAGGATGTTATCAAGAAGAAGGTCTTCCCTTTATCTTTGAAGGGAAAGGCATTGACATGGTTTAGGCTGTGTGATGATATGGGACCATGGAACTACAACCGATTGAAATTGGAATTTCATCAGAAGTTTTATCCTATGCATCTTGTTCATCGTGATCGCAATTATACATATAATTTTTGGCCTCGCGAAGGAGAAAGCATCGCTCAAGCTTGGGGGAGGCTTAAGTCAATGTTATATTCATGCCCCAATCATGAGCTCTCAAGAGAAATTATTATTCAAAAATTTATGCTCGGCTTTCTCTTAATAATCGCTCCATGCTCGATGCTTCTTGTACTGACACTTTTATGATGAAGACTATTGAATTCAAATGGGATTTATTGGAAAGAGTTAAACGCAACTCTGAAGATTGGGACCTCTACGAAGTAAGGAGTCAGGTATAACACCTAAGTTTGATTGTGTTAAATCTTTTATGGATACCGATGTTTTCCGTGAATTTAGCACTAAATATGGACTTGACTCTGAGATAGTAGCTTCTTTCTATGAATCCTTTGCTACTCATGTTGATCTTCCTAAGGATAAGTGATTTAAATATAATCCTCCCATTGAATTAAAAGTAGTTGCACCTATTAAACTTGAAGAAAAGACCATAACTTATAATGTTGATCCTATTGTTCCTACCGCTTATATTGAGAAACCACCTTTCCCTATTAGAATAAAGGATCATGCTAAAGCTTCAACTGTAGTTCGCAAGAGTAACACTAGAACACCTACACCCCCTGAGCAAATTAAAGTTGAACCTAGTATTGCTATGGTTAAAGATCTCTTGGCCGATAATATTGATGGGCATGCTATTTACTTCTGTGATAAAGCTACTAGGATTGCTAGACCTGATACTAAAAATAAAGATAGACATGTTGTAGGCATGCCTGTTATTTCTGTTAAAATAGGAGATCATTGCTATCATGGCTTATGTTATATGGGTGCTAGTTCAAGTGCAATACCTCATTCCTTATACAAAGAAATTATGCATGATATTGCACCCACTGAGATAGAGGAAATTGATGTTACAATTAAGCCTGCCAATAGGGACACTATTTCACCAGTTGGGATTGTTAGAGATGTTGAAGTCTTGTGTGGGAAAGTTAAATATCCTGCTGATTTTCTTGTTCTTGGTTCCCCACAAGATAACTTTTGTCCCATCATATTTGGTAGACCCTTCTTGAACACTATTAGGATATATTGCAAGAAGGATGTTGTTACTATTGGTTTGAGGGATATGTCTCCTGAGTTTAATTTTGCTAAATTTCTTAGACAACCCCATGATAAAGAATTTCCTAGTAAAGATGAAATTATTGGTCTTGCTTCTATTGCCATGCCCCCTAATGATCCTTTAGAACAATATTTTCTCGACCATGAAAATGATATGTTTATGAATGAAAGAAGGGAAATAGATGAAGTATTCTTTAAACAAGGACCTATCTTGAAACACAACTTGCGTGTTGAAATTCTAGGGGATCCTCCTCCACCCAAGGGTGATCCCGTGTTTGAGCTTAAACCATTACCTGATACTCTTAAATATGCTTATCTTGATGAAAAGAAGATATATCATGTTATTATTAGTGCTAACCTTTCAGAGCATGAAGAAAAGAAATTATTGAAAACTCTGAAGAAGCACCGTGCTGCTATTGGATATACTCTTGATGATCTTAAGGGCATTAGTCCCACTCTATGTCAACACAAAATAAAATTGGAGAAACCTTGATGGAACTTCTTTATGGAACTTCTTCTGATGATTGCTTAAGAAACCTTGATCGAGTTTTGTAGTGATGTGAAGAAACTAATCTTTTCTTGAATTGGGAGAAGTGCCACTTTATGGTTAATGAAGGTATTGTATTGAGGCATAAAATTTCTGAAAAAAGGTATTGAAGTTGATAAAGCTAAAGTTGATGCTATTGTAAAGATGCCGTGTCCCAAGGACATTAAAGGTATAAGAAGTTTCCTTGGTCATGCCGGTTATTATAGGAGGTTCATTAAGGACTTCTCTAAAATTTCTAGGCCTCTGACTAATCTCTTACAAAAAGATGTTCCTTTTGTCTTTGATGATGATTGTGTAGAAGCATTTGAAATACTTAAGAAAGCCTTGATTTCTGCACCTATTGTTCAGCCACCTGATTGTAATTTACCTTTTGAAATTATGTGTGATGCTAGTGATTATGCTATAGGTGATGTTCTAGGACAAAGAGTTGATAATAAATTAAATGTTATTCAATATGCCAGTAAAACTCTAGACAGTGCCCAGAGAAATTATGCTACTACTGAAAAGGAATCTTTAGCAGTTGTATTTGCTTGTGATAAGTTCATACCTTATATTGTTGATTCTAAAGTAACTGTTCACACTGATCATGCTGCTATTAAATATCTTATGGAAAAGAAAGATGCTAAACCTAGACTTATTAGATGGGTTCTCCTACTACAAGAATTTGATTTGCATATTATTGATAGACAGGGAGCTGAGAACCCCGTTGCAGACAACTTATCTAGGTTAGAGAATGTTCTTGATGACCCACTACCTGTTGATGATAGCTTTCCTGATGAACAATTAGTTGTCATAAACGCTTTTCGTACTGCTCCATGGTATGCTGATTATGCTAATTACATTGTTGCTAAATGTATACCACCTAGTTTCACATACCAGCAAAACAAAAAGTTTTTCTACGATTTAAGACATTACTTCTGGGATGACCCACACCTTTATAAAGAAGGAATAGATGGTGTTATTAGAAGTTGTGTACCTTAGTATGAACAAGAACAGATCCTACACAAGTGTCACTCTGAGGCCTATGGAGGACACCATGCTGGAGATAGAACTGCGCATAAGGTATTGCAATCCGGTTTTTATTGACCTACTCTCTTCAAAGATGCCCATAAGTTTGTCTTGTCTTGTGATGAATGTCAAAGAATTGGTAATATTAGTAGACGTCAAGAAATGCCTATGAATTATTCACTTATTATTGAACCATTTGATCTTTGGGGCTTTGATTATATGGGACCGTTTCCTTCCTCTAATGGGTATACACATATTTTAGTTGCTGTTGATTACGTTACTAAGTGGGTAGAAGCTATTCTAACTAGTAGTGCTGATCATAACACCTCTATTAAGATGCTTAAGGAAGTTATTTTTCTGAGGTTTGGAGTCCCTAGATATTTAATGACTGATGGTGGTTCACATTTTATTCATGGTGCTTTTCGTAAAATGCTTGCTAAGTATGACGTTAATCATAGAATTGCATCTCCATATCACCCGCATTCCAGTGGTCAAGTAGAATTGAGTAATAGAGAGCTTAAATTAATTTTGCAAAAGGCTATTAATAGATCTAGAAAGAATTGGTCCAAGAAACTTGATGATGCATTATGGGCCTATAGAACTGCATATAAAAATCCGATGGGTATGTCTCCATATAAAATGGTTTAAGGAAAAGCATGTCACTTACCTCTCGAACTAGAACATAAGGCATATTGGGCCATTAAAGAGCTCAATTATGATTTCAAACTTCCCGGTGACAAGAAGCTATTTGACATCAGCTCACTTGATGAATGGAGAACTCAAGCCTATGAGAATGCCAAACTGTTTAAAGAAAAAGTTAAAAGATGGCATGACAAAAGGATACAAAAGCGTGAGTTTAATGTAGGTGATTATGTGTTGCTATTCAACTCTCCTTTAAGATGTTTTGCAAGAAAACTTCTCTCTAAATGGGAAGGGCCTTACGTTATCGAGGAGGTCTATCGTTCCGGTGCCATAAAAATCAACAACTTCAAAGGCACAAATCCGAAGGTGGTGAACGGTCAAAGAATTAAACATCATATCTCAGGTAATCCTATAAATGTTGAAACTAATGTTATTGAAACCGTAATCCCAGAGGAATACATAAGGGACACCTTCCAGGATGTTTCAGACCCCGAAAAGGAATAGGTATGTGGTACGGTAAGTAAATGTAACGCCCCAGATGTAACTTGCCATATTTGTAATCCAACTCTTGCCATTTTCGGCTATGTGTTATGTTATTCCCTCCGTGGTTGGGTTTCCCATCGTTTTGTATTTTGTTCATGTCATGCATTTCATATCATGTCATCATGTGCATCGCATTCGCATACGTGTTCGTCTCATGAATCCGAGCATTTTCCCCGTTGTCCGTTTTCCAATCCGGCGCTCCTATGTCCCCCGGCGTCCCCTTTTACATTTCTTCGTGAGCGGGTATTAAACATTCTCGGAATGGACCGAGTTTTGTCAAGCGGCCTCGTTATAGCACCGGTAGACCGCGTGTCAAGTTTCAGGTCAATCGGAGGTCGTTTGGTACTCCAACGGTTAACCGGGTAACCGTGAAGGCCTCGTGTGTGTTGCAGCCCAACACCCCTTCAAAACAGCCCAATAACCCATCTAAGGCACTCCCATGTCCTCCGCCGTTCGATCACGATCGCGTGGCCGAAAACCGCTCTCCATTTGGAGCTTCCTAGCTCCTTCTACCTATAAAAAGGCCTCCCCCTCCTCCATTTGCGGCTGAATTCTACCCTAACCCTAGTCCATCTTCTCCCCCGCGCCGCCGGACGAAAACCCTCAGGCCGGACGCGTCCGACCCGCACCGCCACCGCCACATGGCGCGCTCCTATTCGTCCGCCGCCACCGCGCCCACATCGCCATCGCGCGGGCCCGCCGGGCCCGTCCGCGCCCCCCCGGCCCGGGCTGCCGCCGCCGCCGCCCCGCGGGCGCCCGCCCGCGCGCACCTCTCCCCGCGCCGCCCGCCGCCGCAGTCGCCGGCCGCGCGCCGGAGCCCGCCTTGGCTCCCGCGCCCCGCTCCGGCCGCGCGCTTCCTCCCGCGGCGCCGCGCCGCCTCCCGCGCCGCGTGGCGCGGCTCCCCGCCGCCCGCGCCGCCCCACGACCTCGCCGGCCACCGCCGACTCCGCCGTCGCCGGATACCGCCTCGGGCCGCGCGCCCGCTCGCCGGAGCCCGATCCAGATCCACTGTAGCGGTTGACTCGCCCCCCCTCAAATTCGCCTAAGTCCTCATATTTTCTTATTATCGTCACATGTTCATCGTGCCATAACTTTGCATCCGTAGCTCCGTTTCGTGCGTACAATATGTCAAATTGTTCGCCCCGAAGAGTACATCATTTCCTTCCATTGCGCCATTTTCATTTGAGGTCATTTTGATGCCCGAAATGCTGTTATAAAAGGGCTATATGATGTTAGTTGCTGGATCTTATCTGAACATGCACTTTTGTCATTTTTGCCATGATTGATGTGTGCCTCCTATGAAGTTGAGTACTACATGAGTTTTGTAATATGCCATGTTAGATTTCCAGATAATTATGCCATGTATTTTTGTGACCTTTGTGGTGACTAGCACAAGCATGCAAACTAGGGTACTTGATGTTGCTGATTTCAGAGACTTAGTAATTTCAGTCCCTGCCTGCTGATATTTTTATGCCATGTGTTCATGTTGTTTCCGAGAGATCTATGCATGTTTTGAGCATGATCAGTAAGAGTGTTTTGAACATATGGATTTGCTCTATCGATCCATGTCTTTGTTTGTATTTATGGTGTGCCATAGCTTGAGTCAATCGAGCTCTACTTTTGCTATAAAATGTTGCGGGCAGATTGTTTACATTGTTATTCGATTTTGCCAAGCTTGGTGTATTTGATCCTTGCATGCTATGATGTTATTCTTGCCATGTCTAGTTCCTATGCCATGTCTTCTTGATGTATGTATGCTTAGTTTATCAGGCAATGCTCTGTAGTGAGTGCATCGAGCTCACGAACATGCCTACTCGTTATCTGTTTTGACATATCCAGTTTTCTGCTAAGTCTGCAACCTGTAACGAAACTTGCTTAATCGACATGGGTGTTATTGTATTTTCTGATCCTTTTTGGCTTATGGTCAGTAAGAGACTTTTGTTAAGTGATTTGATTAGATTCATGCCATGCCTTATTTTGCCATGTACTGGTCCTGTAGCATGTTGTTTCATAGCTCTAAACATGTCATCCTGATGTTAGTTTCTGGCATGTTGTCATTTTCACTAAGTCTGGGAACCTGTTATCTTTTGCACTTTTGCCATGCTTGTTTGGACCTGTTATGGTGTGATTTAGCCGTAGCTCAGTGTTCATCTTTTGTCGAGCATCTTGTGCAGATTACTGTCATATGCTTCGTTGATATGTTTGGGTGCAGTAGCTTAATCTCTTGTTGCTTGCTAAGTAGCATCATGCTGTTAATGGCAGATTATCGTCATTCTTGTATTGCTTGTCATTTGCAAACCGTGCATCCGATTCCGGTGATCTTTATATCGATTTCAACCGAAATCACCTCACCTATCCAGTGGCATACTTGGTTTGCCAATATTATGCTTTGTTCATCTTTTCCCTTCCGGAGCTTGCATATGCATTGCATATCACATCTCGCATATCATGCCTTGTTTTGCATCATGTTGCCTGCGCATTGCATCGTGGTTGATATTTGTTTCTTTGCTTGTGTTCTTGCTTTGGGTAGAGCCGGGAGACGAGTACGTGAACGAGGAACCTGTTGAGAACGCTTTCGAGGACCAAGCTTTCGACAACTCTGAGAACCTTGCAGGCAAGATGACCATACCATCGAAATCACTTCTATTTTTGCTTGCTAGATTCTCGCTCTTTTGCTATGCCTATGCTACGATACCTACCACTTGCTATATCATGCCTCCTATATTGCCATGTCAGCCCCTAACCATCCATGTCCTAGCAAACCGTTGATTGGCTATGTTACCGCTTTGCTCAGCCCCTCTTATAGCGTTGCTAGTTGCAGGTGAAGATGAAGTTTGTTCCTGGTTGGAACATGGACTTGGTGTTCCTTGTTGGAACATGTTTACTTGTTGGGATATCACAATACCTCTTATTTAATTAATGCATCTATATACTTGGTAAAGGGTGGAAGGCCAGGCCTTATGCCTGGTGTTTTGTTCCACTCTTGCCACCCTAGTTTCCGTCATACCGGTGTTATGTTCCCGGATTTTGCGTTCCTTACACGGTTGGGTGATTTATGGGACCCCCTTGACCGTTCGCTTTGAATAAGACTTTTCCAGCAAGGCCCAACATTGGTTTTACCATTTGCCACCTAAGCCTTTTTCCCTTGGGTTCTGCAGACTCAAGGGTCATCTTTATTTTAACCCCCCGGGCCAGTTCTCCTTCGATTGCTGGTCCAAACTAGAGCCCTTTGCAGCGCCACCTCGGGGCAATTCGAGGACTGGTTTTAGTTGTACGGAGTGTTCATCCGGATGTGCCCTGAGACCGAGATATGTGCAGCTCCTATCAGGATTTGTCGGCACAACCGGGCGGCTTTGCTGGACTTGTTTTATTGCTGTAGAAATGTCTTGTAGTCCGGGATTCCGAGATTGATCGGGTATTCCCGGTAGAAGGAATATCCTTCGTTGACCGTGAGAGCTTATAATGGGCTAAGTTGGGACACCCCTGCAGGGTATTATATTTCGGAAGCCGTGCCCGCGGTTATGAGGCAAATGGGAATTTGTTGATGTCCGGTTGTAGAAAACCCGAAGTTGACCTTAACTAAAACGCATCAACCGCGTGTGTAACCGTGATGGTCTCTTCTCGGCGGGGTCCTGGAAGTGAACACGGTGTTGGAGTAATGTTTGACGTAGGTTGGTTCAGGATCACTTCTTGATCACTTCTAGTTTCACGACCGTGCTTTGCCTTCTCTTCTCGCTCTCTTTTGCGTTGTAGCCACCATATATGCTAGTCGCTTGCTGCAGCTCCACCTCACTACCCCTTTCCTACCTATAAGCTTAAATAGTCTTGATCTCGCGGGTGTGAGATTGCTGAGTCCCCGTGACTCACAGATTCTACCAATACAGTTGCAGGTACCAACGATGCCAGTGCAGATGACGCGTCCTAGCTCACGTGGGAGTTCGACGAGGAACGTGGCCGTTACTATGTTTCTTTTCCAGATGATCAGTAGTGGAGCCCAGTTGGGGTGATCCGGGGATCTATGTAGCATTTGGGGTAGTCTTCTTTCATTTTGGTACTGTAGTCGGACCTTGAGTGTAATTTGAATGATGGATGTTTATTTATGTATTGTGTGAAGTGGCGACTGTAAGCCAACTATGTATCTTTCCCCTTATTTATTACATGGATTGTGTGAAGATTACCTCACTTGCGACATTGCTTTCAATGCGGTTATGCCTCTAAGTCGTGCCTTGACACGTGGGAGATATAGCTGCATCGAGGGCGTTACAGTAAACCGACTCCAAAACAGTTCTAATGGCAATTTTTCTCCATTCTGGAATATTTAAGAAAATAGGAAAATAAGAAGCAGTCCGGGAAGGACACAAGGCATCCATGAGGGTGGAGGGCGCGCCCTACCCCCCCTGGGCGCGCCCCCTGCCTTGTTGGCACCTCGTGTGCTCTCCGGACTCCGTTTTCTTGCACGATACTTCTTTTTGGTCGGTAAAAATTCATTATATAATCTCCCGATGGTTTTGACCACCATATCACGCAAATATCCTCTGTCTTTGTTTCGAGCTATTTTTTTGCCAGAGTTGTCAAAGGCCAGGCATCATGTCGTCGCCCTCCTCCAACAATATATGAGGGCAACGATGCTTGGCTAATGAAGATAGAGCTGAAGAGAGAAGAACCCGGGGAGATCAACAAGGATGATGGGATCAAGAAGGCCATGGAGGACCAAGCTCCGGCAACCGAAGATGAAGACATCCTCCAATATCATCACAATCTTCTTACCCCAATGGAGATTGAAGCCTTCAAGATGATTGAGTTAGCTCGCATACAAAATAAGTATCTCACTCGTGAAAATATTTTGTTGAAGGAGCATATCACCGCACTCAAGGGCATTATCCGCAAATTGGAGGATCTCCTACGCTCGATGTGCGACTATCCATCATCACCACCATCTTCTTCACCAGCAAAGGAGAACTGAGTATCTGGTATGTGCACTCCCCTTGGCAACTGCCAAGCTTGGGGGAGATGCCCCGGTATCGTATCACCATCACACTCCTATCTTTACCGTTTTTCTTAGTTCAATCCTTTTAGTAATATCTTGACCTATTAGAATAAAGTTTTAGTATGATCTAGTTTTGAGTTTTGATTTATGATCCTTCTATGTAATCGAGTCCATGAGCTATATATAATAAAGATTAGTGTTGAGTCAAGGGCTCGATTATCTTGCTATGATCTTGAGGGAATAAAAGAAAGAATAAAAAGAAGTAAAGAGATCATATTGATCTTATGGAGAGTAATGATTTCACATATAAAGAGTATGATGAATAAAAGTTGTTGAGACTTGACAAACATAGTTTTGGTCATCATTGCAATTAATAGGAAGTAATGAAGAAAGAGAGGTTTTCACATATAAATACACTATCTTGGACATCTTTTATGATTGTGAGCACTCATTAAAATATGACATGCCAAAAAGTTGATGTTGGACAAGGAAGACAACGTAATGGGTTATGTTCTCTTATATCTGAAATAAAGTATATTGTCATGGATCATACAACATGTTGAGCTTGCCTTTCCCTCTCATGCCCGCCAAATTCTTTGCAGCAAGTAGAGATTCTACTTGTGCTTCCAAATATCCTTAAACCCGGTTTTGCCATGAGAGTCCACCATACCTACCTATAAGATCCTTCTAGTAAGTTGTTATTGTTGTATGCAATAAAAATTGCTCTCTAAATATGTATGATTTATTAGTATGGAGAAAATAAGCTTTATACGATCTTGTGATATGGAAGCAATAAAAGCGACGGACTGCATAATAAAGGTCCCTTATCACAAGTGGCAATATAAAGTGACGTTCTTTTGCATTAAGATTTCGTGCATCCAACCATAAAAGCACATGACAACCTCTGCTTCCCTCTGCGAAGGGCCTATCTTTTACTTTTGTCTTATACCTTATGCAAGAGTCATGGTGATCTTCACCTTTCCTTTTTACATTTTATCTTTTGGCAAGCACATTGTGTTGGAAAGATACTCATATATATGTCCAATTGGATGTAAGTTAGCATGAATTATTATTGTTGACATTACCCTTGAGGTAAAAGGTTGGGAGGCAACACTTTAAGCCCCTATCTTTCTCTGTGTACGATTAAAACTCCATACCCATAAGTATTGCGTGAGTGTTAGCAATTATGAAAAAATAAATGATAGTTGAGTATGTGGACGTGCTGAAAAGCTCTTATATTGACTCTTTCCGATGTTATGATAAATTGCAATTGCTTCAATGACCGAGTAGTTTGTTAGTTTTCAATGAAGTTTCTGATTCATACTTGACATTGTGAATAGATTATTACTTGAGCATAAGAAATCATATGACAATATATATATATATATATATATATATATATATATATATATATATATATATATATATATATATATGTTGCTGTTATAAGAATGATCATGATGCCCTCATGTCCGTATTTTATTTTATCGACACCTCTATCTCTAAACATGTGGACATACTTTTCGTTATCGGCTTCCGCTTGAGGACAAGCGAGGTCTAAGCTTGGGGGAGTTGATACGTCCATTTTGTATCATGCTTTTATATCGATATTTATTGCATTATGGGCTGTTATTACACATTATGTCACAATACTTATGCCTATTCTCTCTTATTTTACAAGGTTTACATGAGGAGGGAGAATGCCGGCAGCTGGAATTCTGGGCTGGAAAAGGAGCAAATATTAGAGACCTATTCTGCACAAGTCCAAAAGTCCTGAAACTTCACGGAGGCACATTTTGGAATATATAAAAAATACTGGAGAAAGAATCAACCAGAGGGGGCCCACACCCTGGCCATGAGGGTGGGGGCGCGCCCCCTGCCTCGTGGGCCCCGTGGCAGGCCTCCGGTGCCCATCTTCTGCTATATGAAGTCTTTTACCCTGGAAAAAATCATAAGGAAGCTTTCGGGATGAAACACAGCCACCACGAGGCGAAACCAATCTAGGGCTCCGACGGAGCTGTTCTGCCGGGGAAACATCCCTCCGGGAGGGGGAAATCATCACCATCGTCAACACCAATGATCCTCTCATCGGGAGGGGATCAATCTCCATCAACATCTTCACCAATACCATCTCCTCTAAAACCCTGGTTCATCTCTTGTATCCAATCTTTGTCCTAAAACCTCAGATTGGTACCTGTGGGTTGCTAATAGTGTTGATTACTCCTTGTAGTTGATGCTAGTTGGTTTATTTGGTGGAAGATCATATGTTCAGATCCTTTATGCATATTAATACCCCTCTGATTATGAACATGAATATGCTTTGTGAGTAGTTACGTTTGTTCCTGAGGACATGGGAGAAGTCTTGCTATTAGTAGTCATGTGAATTTGGTATTTGTTCCATATTTTGATGAGATGTATGTTGTCTTTCCTCTAGTGGTGTTATGTGAACATCGACTACATGACACTTCACTATTATTTGGGCCTAGAGGAAGGCATTGGGAAGTAATAAGTAGATGATGGGTTGGTAGAGTGACAGAAGCTTAAACCCTAGTTTATGCGTTGCTTCGTAAGGGGCTGATTTGGATCCATATGTTTCATGCTATGGTTAGGTTTACCTTAATACTTCTTTCGTAGTTGCGGATGCTTGCAATATGTGTTAATCATAAGTGGGATACTTGTCCAAGGAAGGGCAGTACCGAAGCACTGGTTGTCGGTGTACTAAAGTAGGGGTACCTTAGTACCCCGAACTCGTGCACGGACAGTAGTAGCCTCCCGCGACAAGGCCTGCCGGGGGAGCGACAAGAGTCTCCACGGCCCTTTCCGGGCCGGACGAAGGCCAAGTGATCGAGCCTAGAAGACCAAGCCCCGGCAAGAGGAGCTTGCCGGGTCAAGAAGGCAAGGTCCGGCAAGAGGAGCTTGCCGGGCCAAGGCGACAAGGCCCCGGCAAGAGGAGCTTGCCGGGACGACTAAGCCGAAGCACCAAGGCCCAGGCGGGAGGAGCTCGCCGGGACGGCCAAGCCAAGGCACCCCAAGAGAAGCCCGCCGCGGCGCGCCGCGCGCCCCGGCAAGGCCCGGCGAGCGGCAAGCTCCCAGGTGCGGCAAGGCAACTACCGCGGCAAGCCACTTGCCGCGGCAAACCACCACATCCGGCCCGCGCTCCAGCTCACCTGCCCACGCGTCGCTCTGGGGCTTCCCCGGAGGCACGTGGCGGGACGCCGCGCAACCTGAGACGCGCGGTGGCATGCGACGTTGGCAGAATCGCCCCCGTGGCGAGCGGAGGCGCACCTAACGGTCCGCCTCGGCACTGTTCAAGCGATCCAGACGGGCATTTAATGCCTTTGTCCCCCGCCGTCAGAGTTAGGTGCGATAGCACTGTGCGGCCACTATTCACACAATCCCTTGCCATTTTTACCCTCACCTGCGTCGCTCCCTGTGGGAAACCCCTTGGCATATAAAAGGAGGCCCATGCGCACGTAGAGAGGGGATCGGACCCAATAGGCCCTCGCCTACGTCCAGCTCCAACTTACTGTAGCTTCTTGCGCTCCAGAGCAAGAACCCTAATCAACCAGACATGCAGCAGTAGGGTATTACGCATCCATGCGGCCCGAAGCTGGGTAAAATTGTTGTGTGTGTGTGTCGCCTCGATCTGCTCTTTGTGCATCCTCCGCCCCCGCCGAACCAACAAGGGGCTCCGTCCCCATAGGTGCTCGTGGAGGCCAGATATCCCCCGACATCTTTGGCGCGCCAGGTAGGGGGAGCGTCGAGGTTGTGTGAATCAGATCCGGCGTCCGCGCAAGCCAGACTCTCATCGTCTGCGCCAGCATGGCGCCGAAGAAGAAAGCTCCGGAGGTGACCGGCCCGTCAGCGTCGAACCCACCGCCCATGGAGCAGACGGGTGGTGGGGAGGACGCTGGCGGAGGAACGGGCACCGTCGAACCAGTTCTTGGTCCCGCGGCATCCGAGCTCGCCCCGTGCCCCTCGCAGGAGGCGCGAAACCAGCAGCGCCATGGTACCCATGGTACCATACACTCGCTGGACCCGAGCCACGCTGGTGGATCCCAGGGCGCTCAGGACCGGCATGCGATCCAGCGTGCCGGGACGAGCGTCGCGCAGCTGCCTGGACCGGGTGCTGCTCCTTCTAACGTGGTTAGGAGTTCGAGCACATCCCGCTCCTCGTGCCGCTCGCCGCCTCTGCCCGCCACCCCAACGGAAGCTCTCGCGCGAGCTCAGCTGCTCCTAGACTACCCTCCAACGGCGGACAAGCTCGACGGCTGGAGGGCAACCATCCAAAGCCTCATCGGTTTCGCCAACGGTGACACTCCGCGGCAGCACAGCGCGTCGCAGCCGCGGCCAGTCACCCAGGCGAGAACCGATGGCGCCAAGCATGGCGGGGGTGCGACCACCGTGCACTCCCCGCCCCAGAAGCCACGGTCGCCGACTCGCCGGGCTCACCTCGACGACGATTCTACCACGTCGTCGAACCCGCGAACTCGCCGCGACCAACGCCAAGTACTTCACGAACGAAGGGAAGAAGACGCTCGAACCCGCATCGAGCGCAGAAGAGAGGCGCGGCGTCAATCAGACCAGCGCGTTGGGCCCACTGGAGACATGCACGCGCCGGGGGAACCAGGCGAACTGCCGTATTCGGTGGGTTGCCCTGCGTTCACCCGCGAGCTGCGGCAAGTCCAGTGGCCCAGCACAAAGAACGTCAAGCCCGACGTGCCCGAGAAGTACGACGGCAAGTCGCATCCGTCTGAGTTCCTCAGCATCTACACCATTGCGGTGCAGGCTGCCGGGGGACGGGACGATAAGATCCTTGCCAACTACTTCTCGCTGGTACTCAAGCCCAACGTCAGATCCTGGCTCATGCACTTGCCGGACGGCTCCATCTCCTCCTGGCTAGATCTATGCCATCAGTTCGTGGGCGCCTTTACGGGCGGCCACAAACCCCATGGCCAGGCGAGCGACCTTCATCTGCTTGTTCAGAAGGAGGGGGAGCCTTTGCGCAAGTTCATCCAGAGATTCAGCCGTGTGCACTACAACATCCCAGACGTCCACCCCGCCGCGGTGATCAGCGCGTTCCACCAGAACGTGCGTAACCGCAGGATGCGGGAGGAGATGGCGATGTGCAAAATCAAGGAGGTCAGCGAGCTTTACGCCCTGGCCGACAAGTGTGCACGCACTGAGGAGGGGAGGCGGCTCCCCGGAGAAAGTGTTGGAGAAGGAGACTCCGACAGTGAAGGTACCGCCCCGGCAAGGAGAGGCCGGCAGCGGAACGGCAAGAAGAAGAAAAACCCAGAGGTACTGGTTGTCGAGAAGTCCGGCAGCGAGGGCTCCGCCAAGAAAGCCCGGGCGGGAGGCCACGGCAAGGAGGTTGCCGGGTGCGCCAACTGCCGGGCGGTGGCGGCTGCCGATAAGCGGGATGGTACCGACAAGAAGTACTGCAAGATCCACCGCACCAGGGGCCACGACCTCCAGAGTTGCAAGCAGGTCGAGCGACTCGTCGACCTGCAGAAGGCCGAGTATGCACGACGCGACAAGGAGAGGGCCCAAGCAGGTGGCGGGGGATCCGGCACGAAGCGTCCCGGCCCGGGGGAGCGCCGCGGCAAGGACAAGCAGCGACAAGCAGACAGACCTCCCCGGGGCCGCGACAAGAGCGAAGACGAAGACGACGACGAAGACATGGAAGACCCCGAGACCAGCGAGCAGGAGTTTCAGAAAGCCACTGAGGTCTTGTGTGTGGACGGCGGTGCCTCCCTGCACGCTTCCCACCACCAGCTTAAACGGTGGGTGCGGGAGGTCAATGCAGTGGAGCCACCCGTCGAGTCACGCAGACCCCTGAGATGGTCCAGCACGCCTATCATCTTCGACATTGAGGACCACCCTGATCGCACAACCGCGGTCGGGTGCTTGCCGATGTTGGTTTCCCCAACGATCCACAACCTCAAGGTCACTAAGATGCTAGTTGACGGCGGGGCCGGCTTGAATCTGATCTCCTCTGCTGTTCTCCGGAGACTCCAAGTTCCCGACAGCGAGCTCGAAGAAACCGGCACATTCCAAGGAATCAACCCGGGAAGGAGCAAGCCGAAGGGAAAGATCACGCTGCCGGTAACATTTGGCAGCGAACTGAATTTCAGAACTGAGAAGGTCACCTTTGACGTCGCCGACCTCCCGTTGCCTTACAACGGGATCCTCGGCCGACCAGCACTCGCCAAGTTCATGGTGGCCTCTCACTATGCGTATAACATGCTCAAGATGCCCGGCCCGATAAGCGTCATCTCTGTCCCCGGCGACAAGAAGGATGCCCCTTATCTGCGCCGACCAATTATACCGGGATGCAACAACGGCAACGGCCCGCGGTCCGCTCGCCGCTGGAGCTTCCGGGGGAAAGAAGAAGTCCGGCAAGTGCTCTGGCGCCCACTCCGGCAAGCGCGCCTCTTCGGAGTGCTGCGCTGCCATCGAGGACGTGCCATTGAGCCCCGCCGGCAAGAAGACCAAGCCCGGCGAATGCTCTGGCGCTTGCTCCGGCAAGCGCGCCTCTTCGGAGTGCTGCGCTGCCGTCGAGGGCGTGCCATCGAGCCCCGCCGGCAAGAAGGCCAAGCCCGGCGAATGCTCTGGTGCCCACTCCGGCAAGCGCGCCTCTTCGGAGTGTTGCGCCGCCGTCGAGGACGTGCCATCGAGCCCCGCCGGCGAACACGAGAAGACGATGGCCGCTCCACCCGCGACCAAGAAGGTGCCCGCCAAGGAGGACGGCACTGGTGGTACCTTCACCATCAGTGCCACTCTCGGCCCCAAATAGGAAGGCGCGCTCGTTGCTTTCCTGTGGGCGAATGTCGATGTGTTTGCCTGGAAACCATCTGACATCCCCGGCGTTCCCAGGGAAGTGATTGAGCACCACCTTGCCGTCTGTCGTCATGCGCGGCCCGTCAAGCAAAAGGTCAGGAAACAAGCGGTGGAGCGCCAAGAGTTTATCGCAGAGGAAATCAAGAAGTTGGAAGCGGCAGGCCTCGTCAGAGGCGTGCTCCATCCGACGTGGTTGGCCAATCCTGTCGTCGTGCACAAGGCAAACGGGAAGTGGAGGCTTTGCATCGATTTCACCGATGTCAACAGAGCTTGCCCCAAAGATCCATTTCCCTTGCCGCGCATCGACCAGATTGTTGACTCCACGGCCGGATGCGACCTGCTTTCATTCCTTGACGCCTACTCCGGGTACCACCAGGTCTTCATGGCCGAAGAAGACGAAGAGAAGACTGCGTTCATCACTCCGTGCGGCACGTACTGTTTTGTGCGGATGCCTTTTGGACTGAAGAACGCGGGCTCGACATTTGCGAGGGTTGTCCACACTGCTTTTGAGCCACAGATCCACAGAAATGTGGAGGCCTACATGGACGACATTGTGGTCAAGAGCAGAGACAAGGCAACCTTGGTACAAGACTTAGAAGAGACCTTTGCAAACTTGCGCAGGATCAGCCTCAAGCTCAACCCCGAGAAATGCGTGTTCGGAGTTCCCTCCGGCAAGCTTCTCGGGTTCTTCGTGTCTCAGCGTGGGATCGAAGCCAACCCCGACAAGATCAAGGCCATCGAGCAGATTGAAGCACCAACGCGTGTCAAGGACGTGCGAAGACTTGCCGGCTGCGTGGCGGCTCTCAGCAGATTTATTTCCAGGTCCGCGGAACGCGCCCTGCCATTTTTCAAAATCTTGAAAAAGGCGGGTCCAGTAAAATGGACTCCGGAAGCGGAGGCTGCGCTGCAAGACTTGAAGAAATACCTGTCCTCCGCCCCTATACTTGTCGCGCCTAGACCACAAGAGAAGTTGCTGCTCTACCTAGCGGCAACCGATCAAGTGGCTAGTGCTGCGTTAGTTGCGGAGAGGGAAGCTGATGACGAGCCAGCAGCCACGGCAAGCGCGTCCGACGGCAAGCAGGGGGCTTCCCCGACAAGCTCTGGCCCCGGCAAAGGCGGATCCGCGCAAGCGCAAGGGGAAGTGTAGAGGAAGAGGATGGTGCAGCGCCCAGTTTACTTCGTCAGTTCCCTCCTGCAGGGGGCTAGGTCGAGGTACTCTGGTGTGCAGAAATTGCTCTTCGGCCTCCTCATGGCCTCGAGGAAGCTGCGCCATTACTTCCAAGCACACGAGATCACAGTGGTCACTCGCTTTCCGCTTAAGAGGATACTGCAAAATCCCGAAGCGACAGGCAGGATTGTCGAGTGGGCACTAGAACTGTCAAGCTTTGGCCTCAAGTTCGAGAGCACATCGACCATCCAGAGCCGAGCATTGGCAGAATTCATAGCAGAGTGGACGCCGACACCAGACGAAGAAATTCCAGAGACGAGCATCCCCGGCAAGGAAGCAACCAAAGAGTGGCTGATGTACTTTGATGGTGCCTTTTCGCTGGAAGGCGCCGGAGCCGGCGTGCTGCTCATCGCGCCCACCGGAGAGCACCTCAAGTACGTCGTCCAGATGCACTTTCCCAAGGAGCAAGCAACCAACAATACGGCAGAGTATGAAGGTTTGCTCGCCGGTCTCAGGATCGCGGCGGAACTTGGGATCAAGAAGCTCATTGTCAGGGGTGACTCGCAGCTCGTCGTCCGCCAAGTGAACAAGGATTACCAGTGCCCGTTGATGGAAGCTTACGTTGATGGTGTGAGGAAGCTGGAAGAGCGCTTTGACGGCCTGCAAATGGAATACGTTCCAAGAGCAGAAAACGACATCGCCGACGGCCTGTCAAAATGCGCCGCACTAAAGCTACCTGTGGAATCAGGGACCTTTGTGCTCAAGCTGACTCAGCCATCCGTGACGCCATCGACTGGGCCAAGCAAGAAGAGAAGACCGGTCTCTGACGGTTCTCTCCCGGCAGAGCTCCCCGAAGCCGCCGCCAAGAGAGTCCCCGAGATCGACGCCAAGAGTGCTGAGGAGCTGCCTGCTCCGGCAAGCCCCAGGGTTTGCCCCGATGAAGCAGGCGCTCCCGGCAAGGCACGCCCCCGCAAGCTTGCCGAGGAACGTCAAGATCCGGCTGAGCCCCGAGTCCTCGCCGTAGAAGCTGATGTTCCCGCAGCCGCCGACATGCCTTTGGTCCTCGTCGTCGAGCCCCAGGCTCCGACGTGGGCACAGCAGATCGTCCGTTTCCTCCAGACGGGAGAGCTTCCCGAAGAACAAGAAGAAGCTGAAAGAGTAGCCCGTCAGTCCAGTATATACCAGTTCGTCGACAGCGCACTGTACAGAAGAGGACGCAATGGGGTGAAATTAAAGTGCATCCACCGGGAAGACGGACAGAGGCTATTGGCGGAGATACACGGAGGCATATGTGGGCACCACATTGGCGCCAGAGCACTTGCCGGAAAGGCGTTCCGGCAGGGCTTCTTCTGGCCCACGGCCCTCCAGGATGCAACTGCACAAGTAACCAAGTGTGAAGCGTGCCAGTTCCATTCCAAGAAGATACACCAGCCAGCTCAAGCTCTCCAGACGATCCCTTTATCCTGGCCCTTCTCGGTCTGGGGGCTCGATATCCTCGGCCCCTTCCCCCGATCCGTCGGGGGCTTTGAGTACTTGTTCGTTGCCATCGACAAGTTCACAAAGTGGCCAGAAGTGGAACCAGTGAGGAAGGTGTCCGCCCAGTCCGCGATCAAATTCTTCAGGTCGATTGTTTGCCGCTTCGGGATCCCCAACAGGATCATCACCGACAACGGTACGCAGTTCACAAGCCACGCCTTCATGCAGTACACCCAAGATCTCGGCACCAAGGTCTGCTTCGCTTCTGTTGCTCATCCCCGGAGCAACGGTCAAGCGGAAAGGGCCAACGCCGAGGTACTGCGCGGGCTCAAGACCAGAATTTTTGACAAGCTGCTCAAGCGCGGACGGAACTGGATCGAGGAGCTGCCGGCGGTTCTTTGGTCGGTCAGAACGACGCCAAATCGAGCCATCGGCCAGACACCATTTGCTCTAGTCTATGGAGCAGAAGCAGTTACCCCCATGGAACTCGTATACGGGTCACCTCGAGTGCTCGCTTATGATGAGCTTGAGCAAGAGCGGTCGCGTGAAGATGACGCACTGCTCCTCGAGGAAGATCGTCTCCAGGCCGCTGTGCGATCCGCTCGCTACCAGCAAGCTCTGCGTCGCTATCATAGCCGCAAAGTTAAGGCCAGGAGCCTTGAGGAAGGCGACCTTGTTCTTCGGCGCGTTCAGTCGGCCAAGATACACAACAAGTTGACGCCGAAGTGGGAAGGCCCTTACCGGGTGAAACGAGTCACGAGGCCCGGCGCCGTCCGCCTCGAGACCGAAGATGGTACTCTGGTGAGCAATTCCTGGAACATTGAGCATCTTCGCAAGTTTTACCCGTAAGGCGCGGTTGTCGGACCCCGTCCGGCAACCAACTCTTTGTACAAAAGTCTTGCCGCAGACGCATGTAATCCTTTGTACAAAGCCAGGCGCAGACCCTGGCCGCAATTACACACTGGGCCCCCCAAGTTTTAGCATGCATGCTGAGTCAAGTCTCGTCCTTGGTTAGGGTCGATAGTGCCTAACAGTCGCTAACCCCTAACTTGGAGGTCGAGTCCGCGTCTTTTTCCCGTCCTTTCCCTTTGGCTCGCGGGAACTGCCTACCCTTGCCGAGCCGCTCAAGGACGAAGAAAGGGAGAAGGACGAGCCAGCACCCGCCTCCCGACAAGCCAGAGTTGCCGGGGGCTGCAACCTCAGATAAGTCTTTACATCCCTTATCATGCATTCTCTCATGGGCTGCGGAATGTGAAAACCTTGCTTCCTCCTAAAAAGCTGCCGTGCTCTCTTAAGCGACACACCCCGGAGCGCCTTCCCGGGGCCCGCTTCGGATAGTAGCCGCGGCGGCAAGGGGAGGAAGCGAGGGGCCAGAACCCGCCTTCTCCCTGCCTCCGCCTAGAGCGGGAGGAGGGCCGAGAGGCGCGGGGGACGGCAGGGTCCGTTGCCGGGCGGGGAAGTGTCTATCTTAACGGTGCAAAGGGTCCACCCCTTGCCGCGGGATGTACCCGCGAGACAAATGATCCGGCAAACAACCCCTTTTCATTAAAAACATTCCACTCAGGTACAGTTCAGAGAGAATGAAAAACATGAAAGATGGGATTACAAGATTTTAATGCAACCAAGGCCCGAGGGCTTACAAGATGAAAAGAGATAAGGTGCCCGTAATCCCTTTCTTGTCTCTCTCCTCAGGAAGTACGGCAAGGAGGCGAGAAGGGCAAAAGGGGCGCCTAGACGAGCTACGGGTGGCAGAAGACGCCAAGAGAGCGTCCGAAGCCCCACCCCGGGGCTCCGGAGGCCGGAAGAAGACGGCGACGCCAGAAGCGGAGCTCGAGAAGGAGGCGGCGGGACGTCGACACGCTGTCGAGGGCATCTAGCCCTCGTACTCCGAGTTGACGGCCTTGCCGCCAGCCTCTTCCGCAGCCTCGCCACTCCGGCCGCCCGAGAAGACGAAGCCCCGGCAAGAGGAGCTTGCCGGGCCGGGGAGAAGACCCCGGTGGTCGTCGCCGCGAGCAGGGGTGATGACGGCGTCTGGGGCGAGGTTGGAAGACGAGGCAGCGGCCTTGCCGCCCGTCCTCTTCCTCTTCCGCATCCTCCCCACGCCGGCCACCCAAGGAGACGACCCCGGGGAGTTCACGGCGCCAGTGACGCGGATGATGGGGGCCGCCGGTGCTACGCGGAGCTGCGACTAGTGCCTAGTCGTGCCCGTCACCCCGGCGACTGCCCGCCCTCGTCGTCGCTGTCGCTCCCCTCCTCGTCACCCTCGCTCGAGGAGGAGCCTTTGCTGTCGGAGGAGCTATCCACGCAGCATCGGGCCCGGGTGCCGAGGTCCCCGAAGACCTTGACGGAGAGCAGATCGCCCTCCATCAGCTTGAAATGGAGGGTGAACCCCGCCGTCAAGCTATGGATCCGGGCGAACGACTTCCACCCTCGGCCCAGGCACATCGCGCCGGGGGCTCGGGATTCGACGTGGACTCGCGTACCACTGATCCCACAACCCCTCATGCGCAGCCTCAGCGTCTCGTGTTGTTCCGCCTCCAAGACGTCCGCGAAGGGGGCCGGGAGGCGGAGGCGACGGCGAGGCGCCCGGCGCAGCCTGATGATGAACTCGCAGGGGTCGTCCCCGAGATGAACCGCCGGGGGACACGGAGCCGCCGGCGGAGGCGAGGCCGGCGCGCCGTCCTGCCCGCCTCGAGCGCCTCGGCCCCGTCCACGGCCTCGTCCGCGACCTCGCCCCCTCCCCCTTCCCCTTACGGTTAGCTCCGCCGCCGCGGGTGCAAGGGGAGGAGGGGCTCGCTGCCTGGCGGCAACCCTTGCCGCCACCGAAGAAGGACCAGGGTTCCCTTCCTCCATGACAGCTGGGGAGAGGGGACCAGGGATCTAAGAGGAGGAAGAAGGAAGGAGTGCGAACCCTCGTCATCCCCTTCCGCTCCTTATAAAGGGGCGAAGTGGGGGCTCGGCCGCCCCGCCCAACCAATCAAAGCAGAGGAAGGGCAGGCGACGAGGCCGACCCTCTACTTCGACCCGCGTCGGCCCGGCTTCCTGCCCCCACCACCGCGACCCCAAGTGCATGGAGGACGCATGGCGGGTGTGCAGGGCCGAGGCGACTGGTGAGGCGACCTCTCTCCCCCCCCCACTCGAAAGTGGGGGCGGACGTTTCGCTTCTCCTAATGAAAGAGATCGTGCACGACGTGACGCATGCCTGCGGGCCTCAGCCCCGCGCACGCCACCCACGCCTCGCCCCCCCCCCCACGACGCCGGGATAAGCGCGCGCCACTTGGGGAGGGCGCGACGAGCACGGAGTTAAGGAGCAGCGCAACCTAGGCCACGCGTGCCCGTGCACTGTTAGGGCCTGGCCCAACAACGCTCGGCACCGTGTATGGCCCAGACCCGGGGGCTCCTGTCGGTGTACTAAAGTAGGGGTACCTTAGTACCCCGAACTCGTGCACAGACAGTAGTAGCCTCCCGCGAGAAGGCCTGCCGGGGGAGCGACAAGAGTCTCCACGGCCCTTTCCGGGCCGGACGAAGGCCAAGTGATCGAGCCTAGAAGACCAAGCCCCGGCAAGAGGAGCTTGCCGGGTCAAGAAGGCAAGGTCCGACAAGAGGAGCTTGCCGGGCCAAGGCGACAAGGCCCCGACAAGAGGAGCTTGCCGGGACGACTAAGCCGAAGCACCAAGGCCCCGGCGGGAGGAGGTCGCCGGGACGGCCAAGCCAAGGCACCCCAAGAGAAGCCCGCCGCGGCGCGCCGCGCGCCCCGGCAAGGCCCGGCGAGCGGCAAGCTCCCAGGTGCGGCAAGGCAACTACCGCGGCAAGCCACTTGCCGCGGCAAACCACCACATCGGGCCCGCGCTCCAGCTCACCTGCCCACGCGTCACTCTGGGGCTTCCCCGGAGGCACGTGGCGGGACGCCGCGCAACCTGAGACGCGCGGTGGCATGCGACGTTGGCAGAATCGCCCCCGTGGCGAGCGGAGGCGCACCTAACGGTCCGCCTCGGCACTGTTCAAGCGATCCAGACGGGCATTTAATGCCTTTGTCCCCCGCCGTCAGAGTTAGGTGCGATAGCACTGTGCGGCCACTATTCACACAATCCCTTGCCATTTTTACCCTCACCTGCGTCGCTCCCTATGGGAAACCCCTTGGCATATAAAAGGAGGCCCATGCGCACGTAGAGAGGGGATCGGACCCAATAGGCCCTCGCCTACGTCCAGCTCCAACTTACTGTAGCTTCTTGCGCTCCAGAGCAAGAACCCTAATCAACCAGACATGCAGCAGTAGGGTATTACGCATCCATGCGGCCCGAAGCTGGGTAAAATCGTTGTGTGTGTGTGTCGCCTCGATCTGCTCTTTGTGCATCCTCCGCCCCCGCCGAACCGACAAGGGGCTCCGTCCCCATAGGTGCTCGTGGAGGCCAGATATCCCCCGACACTGGTCCACTCACATGAAGGAAATATGCCCCAGAGGCAATAATAAAGTAATTATTTATTTCCTTATTTCATGATAAATGTTTATTATTCATGCTAGAATTGTATTAACCGGAAACATAATACATGTGTGAATACATAGACAAACAGAGTGTCACTAGTATGCCTTTACTTGACTAGCTCGTTGATCAAAGATGGTTAAGTTTCCTTGCCATTGACATGGGTTGTCATTTGATTAACGGGATCACATCATTAGGAGAATGATATGATTGACTTTACCCATTCCGTTAGCTTAGCACACGATCGTTTTGTATATTGCTATTGCTTTCTTCATGACTTATACATGTTCCTATGACTATGAGATTATGCAACTCCCGTTTACTAGAGGAACACTTTGTGTGCTACCAAACGTCACAACATAACTGGGTGATTATAAAGGTGCTCTACAGGTGTCTCCGAAGGTACTTGTTGGGTTGGCATATTTTGAGATTTGGATTTGTCACTCCGATTGTCGGAGAGGTATCTCTGGGCTCTCTCGGTAATGCACATCACATAAGCCTTGCAAGCATTGCAA
Source organism: Aegilops umbellulata (assembly GCA_032464435.1). NCBI lineage: Eukaryota > Viridiplantae > Streptophyta > Magnoliopsida > Poales > Poaceae > Aegilops > Aegilops umbellulata. The sequence continues at coordinate 44,152,715 of CP136056.1, forward strand.
CTAATGAGTTAGTTGTGAGATGATGTATTACGGAACGAGTAAAGAGACTTGCCGGTAACGAGATTGAACTAGGTATTGAGATACCGACGATCGAATCTCGGGCAAGTAACATATCGATGACAAAGGGAACAACGTAGTTGTTATGTGGTCTGACCGATAAAGATCTTCGTAGAATATGTGGGAGCCAATATGAGCATCCAGGTTCCGCTATTAGTTATTGACCGGAGACGTGTCTCGGTCATGTCTACATTGTTCTCGAACCCGTAGGGTCCGCACGCTTAAATGTTACGATGACAGTTTCATTATGAGTTTATATGTTTTGATGTATCGAAGGTTGTTCAGAGTCCCAGATGTGATCTCGAACATGACGAGGAGTCTCGAAATGGTTGAGACATAACGAATGATGTATTGGAAGCCTATATTTGGATATCGGAATCGTTCTGGGTGAAATCAGGATTTTACCGGAGTACCGGGGGGTTACTGGAACCCCCCTAGTGGTTAATGGGCCTACATGGGCCCTAAGGGAGAAGAGGAGGGCCGGCCAGGGAAGGCCGCGTGCCCCTCCCCCCTAGTCCGAATAGGATAAGGAAGGGGGGGGTGCCCCCCTTTCCTCTTTCCCCCTTCCCCTTTCCTTCTCCAACAAGGCAAGAGGGGGGAGTCCTACTCCCGGTGGGAGTAGGACTCCTCCTGGCGCACCCCTAGGGGCCAGCCGCACCTCCCCCCTCCCTCCTTTATATACGGGGGCAAGGGGCACCCCTAGACACACAAGTTGATCTTCGTGATCGTTCCTTAGCCGTGTGCGGTGCCCCCTTCCACCATATTCCACCTCGGTCATATTGTAGCGGTGCTTAGGCGAAGCCCTGCGACGGTAGAACATCAAGATCGTCACCACGCCGTCGTGCTGATGGAACTCATCCCCGACACTTTGCTGGGTCGGAGTCCGGGGATCGTCATCGAGCTGAACGTGTGCTAGAACACGGAGGTGCCGTAGTTTCGGTGCTTGATCGGTCGGGCGTGAAGACGTACGACTACATCAACCGCGTTTTTATAATGCTTCATCTTTCGGTCTACGAGGGTACGTGGACAACACTCTCCCCTCTCGTTGCTATGCATCACCATGATCTTGTGTGTGAGTAGGAATTTTTTTGAAATTACTACGTTCCCCAACAGTGGCATCCGAGCCTGGTTTTATGCGTAGATGTCATATGCACGAGTAGAACACAAGTGAGTTGTGGGCGATATAAGTCATACTGCTTACCAGCATTCACACTTTGGTTCGGCGGTATTGTTGGATGAAGCGTCCCGGACCGACATTACGCGTACGCTTACGCGAGACTGGTTCTACCGACGTGCTTTGCACACAGGTGGCTGGCGGGTGTCTGTTTCTCCAACTTTAGTTGAACCGAGTGTGGCTACGCCCGGTCCTTGCGAAGGTTAAAACATCACCAACTTGACAAACTATCGTTGTGGTTTTGATGCGTAGGTAAGAACGGTTCTTGCTCAGCCGTAGCAGCCACGTAAAACTTGCAACAACAAAGTAGAGGACGTCTAACTTGTTTTTGCAGGGCATGTTGTGATGTGATATGGTCAAGATGTGATGAGATATAAGTTGTTGTATGAGATGATCATGTTTTGTTGAAGTTATAGGCAACTGGCAGAAGCCTTATGGTTGTCTCTTTATTGCATAAGATGCAAGCGCCAAATAATTGCTTTACTTTATCGCTATGCGATAGCAATAGTTGCAAGAGCAATAGTTGGCAAGACGACCATGTGACGACACATTGATATAGATCAAGATGATGGAGATCATGGTGTCATGCCGGTGACGATGGAAATCATGACGATGCTTTGGAGATGGAGATCAAAGGCACAAGATGATGATGGCCATATCATGTCACATATTATGATTGCATGTGATGTTTATCTTTTATACATCTTATTTTGCTTAATTCGGTAGCTTTATAAGATGATCTCTCACTAAATTATCAAGGTATAAGTGTTCTCCCTGAGTATGCACCATTGCGAAAGTTCTTCGTGCTAAGACACCATGTGACGATCGGGTGTGATAGGCTCTACGTTCAAATACAACGGGTGCAAAACAGTTGCACACGCGGAATACTCAGGTTAAACTTGACGAGCCTAGCATATAACCGATATGGCCTCCGAACACGGAGACCGAAAGGTCGAGCGTGAATCATATAGTAGATATGATCAACATAGTGATGTTGACCATTGAAACTACTCCATCTCACGTGATGATCGGACATGGTTTAGTTGATATGGATCACGTGATCACTTAGAAGATTAGAGGGATGTCTGTCTAAGTGGGAGTTCTTAAGTAATATGATTAATTGAACTTTAATTTATCATGAACTTAGTCCTGGTAGTATTAGCATATCTATGTTGTAGATCAATAGCTCGCAATGTTGCTCCCAGTTTATTGTGTTCCTAGAGAAAAATTATGTTGAAAAATGTTAGTAGCAATGATGAGGATTGGATCCGTGATCTGAGGATTATCCTCATTGCTGCACAGAAGAATTATGTCTTTGATGCACCGCTAGGTGACAGACCTATTGCAAGAGTAGATGCAGATGTTATGAATGTTTGGCTAGCTCAATATGATGTCTACTTGATAGTTTAGTGCACCATGCTTAACGGCTTAGAATCGGGACTTCAAAGACGTTTTGAATGTCATGGACCATATGAGATGTTCCAGGAGTTGAAGTTAATATTTCAAGAAAATACCCGAGTTGAGAGATATGAAGTCTCCAACAAGTTCTATAGCTAAAAAGATGGAGGAGAATAGCTAAGCAGCGAGCATGTGCTCAGATTGTCTGGGTACTACAATCGCTTGAATCAAGTGGGAGTTAATCTTCCAGATAAGATAGTGATTGATATAATTCTCTAGTCACCATCACCAAGTTAGTAGAACTTCATGATGAAGTATGATATGCAAGGGATAACGAAAACGATTCCCAAGCTCTTCGTGATGCGGAAATCGACGAAGGTAGAAATCAAGAAAAACATCAAGTGTTGATGGTTGGCAAGACCACTAGTTTCAAGAAAAGGGCAAAGGGAAGAAGGGGAACTTCAAGAAGAACGGCAAGCAAGTTGCTGCTCAAGTGAAGAAGCCCAAGTCTGGTCCTAAGCCTGAGACTAAGTGCTTCTACTGCAAAGGGACCGGTCACTGGAAGCGGAATGCCCCAAGTATTTGGCGGATAAGAAGGATGGCATAGTGAACAAAGGTATATTTGATATACAGATTATTGATGTGTATTTTACTAGTGTTCGTAGCAACCCCTCGGTATTTGATACTGGTTCAGTTGCTAAGAGTAGTAACTCGAAACGGGAGTTGCAGAATGAACAGGTACTAGTTAAGGGTGAAGTGACGATGTGTGTTGGAAGTGGTTCCAAGATTGATATGATCATCATCGCACACTCCCTATACTTTCGGGATTAATGTTGAACCTAAATAAGTGCTATTTGGTGTTTGTGTTGAGCATGAATATGATTTGATCATGTTTATTGCAATATGGTTATCCATTTAAGTAAGATAATAAATTGTTGTTCTATTTACATGAATAAAACCATATATGGTTACACACCCAATGAAAATGGTTCATTGGATCTCGATCGTAGTGATACACATATTCATAATATTGAAACCAAAAGATGCAAAGTTAATAATGATAGTGCAACTTATTTGTGGCACTACCGTTTAGGTCATATTGGTGTAAAGCGTATGAAGAAACTCCATGCTGATGGGCTTTTGGAATCACTTGATTATGAATCACTTGATGCTTGCGAACCATGCCTCATGGGCAAGATGACTAAGACTTCGTTCTCCGGAACAATGGAGCAAGCAACTGACTTATTGGAAATAATACATACTGATGTATGCGGTTCGATGAGTGTTAAGGCTCGCGGCGGGTATCGTTATTTTCTGACCTTCACAGATGATTTGAGCAGATATGGGTATATCTACTTGATTAAACATAAGTCTGAAACATTTGAAAAGTTCAAAGAATTTCAGAGTGAAGTGGAAAATCATCGTGACAAGAAAATAAAGTTTCTACGATCTGATCGCGGAGACAAATATTTGAGTTACGAGTTTGGTCTTCAATTAAAACAATGTGGAATAGTTTCACAAACTCATGCCACCTGGAACACCACAGCATAATGGTGTGTCCGAACGTCATAACCGTACTTTATTGGATATATTGCAATCTCTGATGTTTCTTACCGATTTACCACTATCATTTTGGGGTTATGCATTAGAGACAGCTGCATTCACGTTAAAAGGGTAGCATCTAAATCTGTTGAGACGACACCGTATGAACTATGGTTTGGCAAGAAACCAAAGTTGTCGTTTCTTAAAGTTTGGGACTGCGATGCTTATGTGAAAATGTTTCAACATGATAAGCTCAAACCCAAATTGGAGAAATGTGTCTTCATAGGATACCCAAAGAGTCAGTTGGGTACACCTTCTATCACAGATCCGAAGGCAAGACATTCGTTGCTAAGAATGGATCCTTTTTAGAGTGGGAGGAAAGTAGAACTTGATGAGGTAACTATACCTGCTCTCTTATTGGAAAGTAGTTCATCACAGAAATCTATTCCTGTGACTACTACACCAACTAGTGAGGAAGCTAATGATGATGATCATGTAACTTCAGATCAAGTTACTACCGAACCTCGTAGGTAAACCAGAGTGAGATCCGCACCAGAGTGGTACGGTAATCCTGTTCTGGAGGTCATGTTACTTGACCATGACGAACCTACGAACTATGAGGAAGCGATGATGAGCCCAGATTCCGCGACATGGCTTGAGGCCATGAAATCTGAGATGAGATCCATGTATGAGAACAAAGTGTGGACTTTGGTTGACTTGCCCGATGATCGGCAAGCCATAGAAAATAAATGGATCTTCAGGAGGAAGACGGGCGCTGATAGTAGTGTTACTATCTACAAAGCTAGACTTGTCGAAAAAGGTTTTCGCTTCAAGGTGTTGACTACGATAAGATTTTCTCACTCGTAGCGATGCTTAAGTCTGTCTGAATCATGTTAGCAAATCGCCACATTTTATGAAATCTGGCAAATGGATGTCAAAACTACGTTCCTTAATGGATTTTTTAAAGAAGAGTTGTATATGATGCAACCAGAAGGTTTTGTCGATCCTAAAGGTGTTAACAAAATGTGCAAGCTCCAGCGATCCATCTATGGACTGGTGCAAGCATCTCGGAGTTGGAATATACGCTTTGATGAGTTGATCAAAGCATATAGGTTTATACAGACTTGCGGTGAAGCCTGTATTTACAAGAAAGTGAGTGGGAGCACTACAACATTTCTGATAAGTATATGTGGATGACATATTGTTGATCGAAAATAATGTAGAATTCTTTGTAAATCATAAAGGAGTGTTTGGAAGGAGTTCTTCAAAAGAAAGACCTCAGTAAAGTTGCTTACATATTGAGCATCAAGATCTATAGTGATAGATCAAGGCGCTTGAGAAGTTTTTCAATGAGTGCATACCTTGACAAGATTTTGAAGTAGTTCAAAATGGAACAATCAAAGAAAGAGTTCTTACCTGTGTTACAAGGTGTGAAATTGAGTAAGACTCAAAGCCCGACCACGGCAGAAGATAGAAAGAGAATGAAAGGCATTCCCTATGCCTCAGCCATATGTTTAATAAAGTATGCCATGCTGTGTACCAGATCTATTGTATACCCTACACTGAGTTAAGCAAGGGAGTACAATAGTGATCTAGGAGTAGATTAATGGACAGCGGTCAAAATTATCCTTACTGGAATAAGGATATGCTTCTCGATTACGGAGGTGACAAAAGGTACATCGTAAAGGGTTACGTTGATGCATGTTTTGACACTGATCCAGATGACTCTAAGTCTCAATCTGGATACATATCGAAAGTGGGAGCAATTAGCTAGAGTAGCTCCACGCAGAGCATTGTTGACATAGAAATTTGCAAAACACATGCGGATCTGAATGTGGCAGACCCATTGACTAAACTTCTCTCACAAGCAAAACATGATCACACCGTAGTACTCTTAGGGTGTTAATCACATAGCGATGTGAACTAGATTATTGACTCTAGTAAACCCTTTGGGTGTTGGTCACATGACGATGTGAACTATTGGTGTTAAATCACATGGTGATGTGAACTAGATTATTGACTCTAGTGCAAGTGGGAGACTGAAGGAAATATGCCCTAGAGGCAATAATAAAGTCATTATTTATTTCCTTATTTCATGATAAATATTTATTATTCATGCTAGAATTGTATTAACCGGAAACATAATACATGTGTGAATACATAGACAAACAGAGGGTCACTAGTATGCCTCTACTTGACTAGCTCGTTGATCAAAGATGGTTAAGTTTCCTTGCCATTGACATGGGTTCTCATTTGATTAATGGGATCACATCATTAGGAGAATGATGTGATTGACTTGACCCATTCTGTTAGCTTAGCACACGATCGTTTTGTATATTGCTATTGCTTTATTCATGACTTATACATGTTCCTATGACTATGAGATTATGCAACTCCCGTTTACCGGAGGAACACTTTGTGTGCTACCAAACGTCACAACGTAACTGGGTGATTATAAAGGTGCTCTACAGGTGTCTCCGAAGGTACTTGTTGGGTTGGCGTATTTCGAGATTTGGATTTGCCACTCCGATTGTCGGAGAGGTATCTCTGGGCCCTCTCGGTAATGCACATCACATAAGCCTTGCAAGCTTTGAAACTAATGAGTTAGTTGTGATATGATGTATTACGGAACGAGTAAAGAGACTTGCCGGTAACTAGAATTAACTAGGTATTGAGATACCGACGATCGAATCTCGGGCAAGTAACATACCGATGACAAAGGGAACAACGTAGTTTGTTATGCGGTCTAACCGATAAAGATCTTTGTAGAATATGTGGGAGCCAATATGAGCATCCAGGTTCCGCTATTGGTTATTGACCGGAGACGTGTCTCGGTCATGTCTACATTGTTCTCTAACCCGTAGGGTCCGCACACTTAAACGTTACGATGACAGTTTCATTATGAGTTTATATGTTTTGATGTACCGAAGGTTGATCGGAGTCCCTGATGTGATCACGGACATGACGAGGAGTCTCGAAATGGTCGAGACATAAAGATTGATATATTGGAAGCCTATATTTGGATATCGGAATCGTTCTGGGTGAAATCAAGATTTTACCGGAGTACCGGGGGGTTACCGGAACCCCCCCGGGGGTTAATGGGCCTACATGGGCCCTAAGGGAGAAAAGGGGGGCCGGCCAGGGAAGGCCGCGCGCCCCCTCCCCCTAGTCCGAATAGGACAAGGAAGGGGGGCGGCGCCCCCCTTTCCTCTTTCCCCCTTCCCCTTTCCTTCTCCAACAAGGCAAGAGGGGGGAGTCCTACTCCTAGTGGGAGTAGGACTCCTGCAGGCGCACCCCTAGGGGCCGGCCGCACCTCCCCCTCCCTCCTTTATAACAGTGCTTAGGCGTGATCTTCGTGATCGTTCCTTAGCCGTGTGCGGTGCCCCCTTCCACCATATTCCACCTCGGTCATATCATAGTTGTGCTTAGGCGAAGCCCTGCGACGGTAGAACATCAAGATCCTCACCACGCCGTCGTGCTGACGGAACTCATCCCCAACACTTTGCTGGATCGGAGTCCGGGGATCGTCATCGAGCTGAACGTGTGCTAGAACTCGGAGGTGTCGTAGTTTCGGTGCTTGATCGGTCGGGCCGTGAAGACATACGACTACATCAACCGCGTTGTTATAACGCTTCCGCTTTTGGTCTACGAGGGTACGTGGACAACACTCTCCCCTCTCGTTGCTATGCATCACCATGATCTTGCGTGTGAGTAGGATTTTTTTTAAATTACTACGTTCCCCAACACCACATATCAAATTATCAAAGTACTGAATGCGAATCATATGAGCGTGATGGAAACTAGCTTGACGATAATTCCCATGTGTCCTCGGGAGCGTTTTTCTTCATATAAGAGTTTGTATAGGCTTGTCCTTTGCGATAAAAAGGATTGGGCCATCTTATTGCACCTTATATACTTTCATTACTTGTTACCCGTTACAAATTAGCTTATCACAAAACTATCTGTTACCGATAACTTGAGTGCTTGCAGAGAATACCTTACTGAAAACCGCTTGTCATTTCCTTCTGCTCCTCGTTGGGTTCGACACTCTTACTTATCAAAAAGACTACGATAGATCCCATACACTTGTGTGTCATCACTTATCCTCATGAGCAGCCGCGTCGTAGGAGCCACTTTTGCTTGTCCTTTCCTTCCCTTTCTTCGTGCATCGTCAGAAACAAGTATGGGACCCTATGGGGCGTGTAATGAACAATGGTGCTTATGTTGCTTTTGTGGCGTGTTTATTGTTTCCGGGTTGTGTCGTGAGATCTGTGCCTTATACGGGTGTAGTGGGGTAACTTAGCTTGATGCATCCGAGGTAGCCTTGACCTCGTGAGGGCGCGCGCCTCTAGGCGCCTGGTGGGGTTTCCCTGCTGCCGATTTAGGTGATATCACGAAGCTGCAAAAAAATCGTTAAGAAATCCTTAACCCCTCTCACGCGAGGCCTCAGGCATGGGCTGGTCATGGCCAAAGGCACCATGTCGTGGTACCCGTGGGGTACGGACTAGAAAAGGGGTGCTGTCGTGGTTTTGTCACGGCAGATGTCCTAGCCAAAGGACTTAGTCGTGGAGCCATCGCAACGAGTTAACTCGAAGGGGTTAAAGCGGACACAAGGACACAGAGGGTTTATACTAGTTCGGCCCCTTTGATGAAGGTAAAAACCTACGTCTAGTTGTGATGGAATTGATGGGGTTTCGAGGATTAGGGAGCAAACAAGCTTCGCCTAAGCCTTGAGTTGTGATTGTCTGTCCTGAACCGTCGTCAGATCGTCCCCTTATATACACGGGGACGCCCGTCGGTTTACAGAGTCCCAATCACCGGTTCATACTCGTATCCGGGTTGGTCTCTTTCTATTCCTAACTTATAACACAAGTTTATACATCAGGCCGGTTTATGGCTATAGGTTCTGAACCGACTATAGACCTTGGGCCCTTATTGCCTCTCTGGGCTTTAATACCATTGAACTACTGATGAAGTTAACCCGGCCCTGGTAGGCTGGTTTACGCCCATTAGTAATATCCCCAACATTAGGCCCCAGATTGATTTGAACGGGTTCATGTCAATCCTTAGCAAAAATCTTTGTCTTCAACGTCTTCCTGTAGTCGTTGAAACGTCGTGTCGTCATCTTCTCTGGTTGTTGTAAATCGGCATGACGTCATCATGAAGCTAACATTTATGATGCCTTCTTTATTTAATAGATCCGCAATAATCGAGGCGACAGCTCCGCTTCCGAAATTTGTGGCTCCTGGATTCGCGCGCCTGACACATGTCTTTTGCCTCATAAATAGGACCGAAGGGTCATTTCCTTTTCTCCCCTTCATACCCTTTCTCTTCGTCTTCTTCGCGTCGCCAGCCTCGGAGCTCCGCCGCCGTTGCTGACCTTTGCATCATCTTGGGCCGCTGGATCAACCTGACCGTACCAGAAAACCGCGGCGACCTTCCGCGTCTCCTCAAGCTCCGGTAAGACCTCTGCTTTTATCAACCTAGATCTGTTCTAGGGTTTCACGTTCTTGCAGTGTTCTTGCTCACTGTTCATACTCATGCCCATACCTCTGGATAGATCCATGAAACCCTACTGTGATTACCAATGGCCCTTTAGCATTCGTCTTGTAGATTCATACTTAAGTTCATAGATCTCAACAACTTTTCTGCTCATTGAATCAATACTGTTCCGCCTTAAGCTTTTAAATATTTTCCTTTTTCTGAACTGGCTTTAGATCCATCGTTGTAGAGAAATCTTGTGAAATCTGTTTCTGTACACTTATACAACCTCAATTGCTTTCAATGTTTAGATCCGGCGGTTTAACTTTGGCGTAGCAAATGTAATGAACCAGTATATATCATTAGTCCCCTTGTTGAACCGCCAGACGTTGCCACCTTGCATAACTCCGGTTTAGATAGGACTGCCTCCGGTTTAAATAGATATGCATCCGGTTTAACATTGTACATATCATCATGTTTGAACAAATGCACTCTTGAACAGGAACCACTTGTCTTGCAGATTTCATCATGGCCAAGCAAATATATGAGTGCAACTGGGTTCCTTCTCGTGTTACGGAAACACAGCTGAACAATTTAGTTCTAACTGGCGCTTTAAGCAGTAAAAACACCATCCACTTGAGAGTCCTAGGCACAGAATGTCCTCCCACACCTGAAGAAGGAGAGGTTGTTGTTTTTGCGGATCACTTGGCCCGGGGTTTTAATCCGCCCGGTTCAAAATTTTATCGGGATGTCTTAGCCAACTTTCAACTGCGCCCACAAGATACCGGTCCCAATTCTGTTACCAATATATGCCACTTCCAAGTGCTTTGCGAAGTGTACTTCCAAGAGGAACCCACAGTTGAGCTGTTCCGAGACTGCTTTCACTTGAACCGCCGCACAGAGTTTACTGATGGCCCCAATATGGAACTGGGTGGCATGGCGATTCAAAAAAGAAAAGAAGTCACTTATCCTCATGCGAAACTGCACAGTCATCCCCAGGAATGGAATCACTCATGGTTCTATTGCAAAGATACTTCTCCTGCTGACCAAAATCCTCTGCCTGGCTTCCATCCGGAACGGCTTAGCAATACACACCCCTTCCCACCAAGGCTATCTGCCAAGGAGAGAAGTAAATACGCTCCTCAACTGTCCAAGCTCCGAGCCTTCATGGCCAACGGTTTGACAGGGGTCGATCTCGCCCGCTACTGGATATCATGGAGCATACTGCCCCTTAGTATGCGCTCCGGTTTAATGTGCGAATATACTGGCCGGGTCAGCGATCCACTAAGGCATTGTAACATCCAACTGACCGACGATGAAGTCACCGAGGCTGTGAAGAAAATGTTTAATGAACCGGAATATGCTTGTGCCCGTACCGGCCTGCTTCCCTTGTGTGCCACCAACAAACCGCCTGCTGTAAGATCTTGACTTTGCTTTTACTGAATTTGTTATTGCTGCACATGTATATTGTTAACCTCCAATACTCTTTAAACAGGGAAATGATCCGTTTTGGAGTAAAAAGCTTTCACAAGAACAACCGGAGAAGACAACCCGACCAAAGACCAGGGTCATGAAGAAAACTACCCACAGGAAGAAAACCACTGCATCTTCCGATCCGGCGGCCGATGATGATGATGTGGGTAATCTGGACCTTGAGGTTGAGCTCGATTCAATAGGCTTACTTTTCACACGCCTTATTGATAATGATATTTGTCAGGATGATGCTGAATCTAGTAATGCTGATGTTGTAGAGGTAATTATTCTCTCTTCCGATTCAGATCCTTTGCCTTTGCCAATATTTTGCCAGGCAAACCGGAAAGTTAAATTTTCTCATCCTCTTGCTTACTTGGATCCCAAATTTCTTCTGAAGACTCAGCAACACGAAGTTCGCCGCACAACTCGGCACAGTGGCCAGGTAGTTACCTCCGCCGGTTTACCGAACAGTCTGGTTCAGAAACGCCGCTCAGAGGTCTCTAACCTACTTGTTAGTTTCCGTCCTAAAGCGGGTTTGATCCGTCAACCTCTTAATCCATCTGATTCCGATTATCAGGTTACTTCTCATTCATCCTCTGGTGAATCATCGGCCACTTAACTGCCACCGCTGAAAACGGTTCTTGGGTAAGCTAGACTGAACATACTACTTCTGGTACGTTGCCTTGCAATTTATGCTGTTTGTTGACTCTGTATTTCTCTTTCAGGGCTAAACCTAGACCGAGCAAAAAAGCCCGCCTGGATAAAGCGGCCGAGGAAAACGCTGCCCCTGAACCGGATAAAGCACCAGATGTTGAAGTGGTTGTTCGTGAGGATGTACCCAATGATCCACCCCTGCAAGATGATCGAATTACTGAAGAAAGACCCATTAATACTTCAGGCCCTGTTGATCAGCCTGCCAGCCCCATCCGGATTGAAAGGTCCACCAGTCCTTCCAAACCTGCCGACAACCCGACTGCACCGGTGCAAACCAGCGAGTCTAAGGATGATGATGTTGTACTTACTGGCATTGGTCGTTCCGAGCCAGGGAATCCCGTTGCTTTAGCTAAGCATACTGCCAAAGAAGAATTTTCTGCCATGAGCAAAGGCAAATGGGATGTTGATCTAATGACATATGCTGCTCTGAACGCCCAAGACCTTCATTCTGGCTACTTGAACCGGCTATATACTAGCCGTGATTATGAAGCTGGTCTGGTAAAGATGATGAAGGAAAAGCTTGAGGTAATTTCCATGTACTTCTTCCTGCTTTAATTACTGCAATCGCATTAACTCTCCTAACCCCCAAGGGTCGGTTTGTAATCTTCTTTCAAACCGGGACTTTAATATAGATCTCAATTTTTTGAAACTTGCCAATGTAGCCCCCAAGGGCCGGTTCAACTTAGTATATTTAAACCGGGATTTTGATTAATAACTTGACTTTAGAACATAGTTGAGCAAATAGCCATTAGCCCCCAAGTGCCAAGTTGAATACCTGTATTGAGCTTGAGACTTTGCAATTTTAGTAATAGATGAAGGTCAAATATGCATTAGCCCCCAAGTGCCAAGTGCATAACTTGTTATGTGATTGGTACTTCAAATTCTTGTACCATCTTGATAAATCATATAACTGTCTTTACGCAGGCTGAACTGAGGACCAAAGAAAACCAGCTTACCGACCTTCAAGAAATTTTGAAATCCCAACAAGATGAATCCTCAAAGGCAAAGGAAGAATTGACCAGCGCTTTAAGCGTGATGGAACAGCTGAAGGAGGGTTTCAAGAAGGAGGGGGCTGATTGGACCACTGAGAAGGCCGCTTTAACCAAAAAAGCTGAAAATGCCGAAGCTGCCCTTAAACCAGTGGTAGACGAGCTGACCAGCATAAAGCGGCAAGTGCATGCCATGACTTCTGCCATCTTTGGTAAGCTTCCTTTGGTTTTTATGAGAATTTGGCTTTCTCATGACAAGTCCGGTTTGTGATTTTTCTTGTAACGCTGCAGGCACATGCATTGGTCACTTGGGGTCAGATGTTCGGATGAAGTTGAAAGCTGCCTATACATTAATTGAACAGCTGTATACTGGAGCGCAGCGGATCATCACCACTGCATCACATAATAATCCGGCACCCACTTTAATTCAAGACACTCTGAAGAGGTTGTCAATGCTCCCTACCCGGATTGAAGAGCTGAAGAGATCTGCAGCTCGAACCGGAGCTATTAATGCCTTAATCCGGGCCAAAGCATGGGTGCCTGATTTTGATCCTATTGAGGCAGCTCAAGGCTATCCCAGCTTGAAAGAAGATGGCTCAGAATTCAACGAAGATGATCTGAGAGCGATAAACTAGGCGGTGCACCCTCTGGCTTGCCAATTGGCAGAAGAGGTAGATTTGTCACATTATCAAGCTTAATATGATGATCAGAACAAACGAGTGGCTGCACCAATCCCTGAAGTGGAGAATCTGATTCCTCCAATCCGTAAGCACACCTACGCTCCTGATATTGAACCATCTTCACTGATCCATGAGGAGGTTGTCTTTCAAGCTTTAATGGGAATCGATTGGACCACTGTTGACTTCCAGCCGCTGGGTAGGGCAGAAGACACTGAAGCGACGCAGGGCGACCCGCGATCATCAGACCAAGGCGGTGACCAAGCTTGAACCGGAGACCGGTTTAATAGGCTGCCTTGTGGTATTTTGCCAGAAAACAGTGATCTTATTTGGGCACCATGTTGCCTTGTAATAGGATAGCCAATACTTTTGCTTCTGAGATGCCTTCGTGCATCTGAACCGACACTTTTGGTTTGAAAGATCAAACCTGCCAATCTATACCACCTGAAATCATAAAATCTTAAACTACCAGGGCGGTTGTACCACCAGCCGGTTTATAAACTTCATATATACATGCAAGGAGATTGACATATATGATCAAATTTTGTGATACAAAGTACCTGCCATCATTGGGCATGAAGTAGGCTTAGCCAATCTTGACACGGTGGTTTGATAAACCTGCACCATCATGGGAGAAAACAGCTCCTGTATATACAATGCCGGTTTACTATGTAAACCGTGCTTGGTCATAATGAACAATTTGTTACTCCAAGAAAGGATGTTAACAGAAGAAATCAAACCGGGTAAATAACCTCTGGTTAAAAAATGGACCGTGTGCCGCCAAATTGGCAGTTTGAACCAGTGTAAAACGTTTGTTGGTTTAAAAACGCAATCAAGACAAAATAGCAGTTTATCAAGAAATTTAAAGCAAAGGCAATGATAAAACCGTTTGCAAAAAAGAGGCTTTACTGAGCTGATCAAATGGCATTACCATGGTCGGACACAACCAAGCTCCCAATAGGTGTAGCTATGGTTTGAGTCAGCCAGGTCCCCAAATGAAACCGTGGCGTTACGCCGATCAAGTGGCATGGCAATGGTTCGGGTTCGACCAAGCCCCCAAGTGATTCTATGGCCTTTAGGCCGATCAAGAGGTGTGACTGGTTCATACTTGACCATGTCCCCAAGTGATCTGGTGGCTTTCGCCTATCAAAAGGTGTTGCATCGGTTCGGACACGACCGAGCCCCCTAGTGATATTTATAATTTTTTGCAAGGGGTAAACCGAAGGCCGCTTTAAGACAGAACAACTCCATGTAACCACGCATGATGTAAAAGAACAGATACCCCGCTTTAACTGAGGATCCGGTTTATTGTATTTATAATATGTACATTGTCATAATATATACATAAGCAAAGCCAATGGCTCAAGTATAGTAAGGCCGAAGATGAGCTATGTTCCACGGCCTGTTGGTCTCCTCTTCTGATTTGCGTGAGTCTTTTCGCTCTCGAATATCGATCAGATAGTATGACCCGTTGTGCAGATTCTTGCTGATCACGAAAGGTCCCTCCCAAGGCGGGGATAACTTATGCATGTCGGTTTGATCTTGAATGAGCCGAAGCACCAAATCTCCTTCTTGAAAGGTTCTGGTTCTGACTCGGCGACTGTGATAGCGACGAAGATCCTATTGGTAAATCGCCGAGCGGGTAGCTGCTATGTATCGCTCTTCATCCAGCCGGTCCAAAGCGTCTTGTCGAGCTGTCTCATTGTCCGCTTCAACATAAGCCGCCACACGAGGTGAATCGTGACGGATATCACTAGGGAGAACCACCTCCGCTCCATAGACCATGAAGAACGACGTGTATCCTGTTGATCTGTTGGGTGTGGTATTAATGCTCCATAATACGGATGGCAACTCTTCTACCCAACAACCCGGCGTCCTTTGCAAAGGAACCATAAGCCGCGGTTTGATGCCTCTCAAGATCTCCTGATTAGCTCTTTCTGCTTGACCATTGGACTGTGGGTGCGCTACTGATGAAACGTCAAGGCGGATGTGCTCCCGCTCGCAAAACTCCTTCATGGCGCCTTTGGACAAATTGGTACCATTATCTGTTATGATACTGTGTGGAAAGCCAAACTGGAAAATCACCTTTTTGATGAACTGAACCGCCGTGGCTGCATCACACTTGCTAACAGGCTCCGCCTCCACCCACTTTGTAAATTTATCAACCACCACCAGGAGGTGGGTCTTCTTATCCTTGGACCTTTTGAAAGGCCCAACCATATCCAGCCCCCAAGTTGCAAACGGCCAAGTGATTGGAATCATCCTCAATTCTTGAGCCGGTACATGAGCACGTCTTGAGAACTTTTGGCAACCATCACATCGTCTGACCAGATCCTCCGCATCAGCATGAGCAGTTAGCCAATAAAAACCATGGCGGAATGCTTTAGCCACCAGAGACTTTGAACCGGCGTGGTGACCATAATCCCCTTCGTGGATCTCACGCAAAATTTCACAGCCTTCCTCAGGAGATACACAGCGTTGATATGCTCCCGATACACTGCAACGGTGCAACTCGCCATTGACAATTGTCATGGACTTGGACCGCCGTATTATTTGCCTGGCCAGAGTCTCATCTTCTGGTAACTCGCCCCGGTTCATGTATGCCAGGTAAGGAAGTGTCCAATCCGGGATGACGTGAAGAGCTGCCACCAACTGAGCCTCCGGGTCAGGAACATCTAAATCTGCTTCACCTGGGAGCTTGACCGACGGGTTGTGCAGCACATCAAGAAAAACATTAGGCGGGACCGGTTTATGTTGGGAGCCCAATCGACTCAGGGCGTCTGCCGCCTCATTCTTCCGACGGTCCACGTGGTCCACCTGGTAACCCTTGAAGTGACCCGCAACAATATCCACCTCACGACGATATGCATCCATGAGTGGGTCTTTGGAATCCCAAGTGCCAGACACTTGTTGAGCCACTAGATCCGAGTCACCGAAGCACTTAACCCGGCTTAGATTCATCTCTTTAGCCATCCGGAGACCATGGAGCAAGGCTTCATACTCAGCTGTATTGTTAGTACAAGGGAACATTAAGCGGAGAACATAACAGAACTTGTCACCTCATGGGGAAGTTAATACGACTCCAGCCCCCGAGCCCTCCAATAGCCGTGACCCGTCAAAATGGATGGTCCAATATGTGTGATCCGGCTTCTCTTCAGGGGCCTGCAGCTCCGTCCAATCATTGATGAAATCGACAAGCGCTTGGGACTTCACCGCCGTCTGAGGCACGTATTTTAAACTGTGCGGCCCAAGCTCTATAGCCCACTTGGCAATCCGGCTTGTTTCTTCCCGGTTCTGGATGATATCACCCAAGGGGGCAGAACTGACCACTGTGATAGGATGCCCTTGGAAGTACTGTTTCAGCTTCCGGCTTGCCATAAAAACTCCATATACCAGCTTCTGCCAATGCGGATACCTTTGTTTGGATTCAATAAGCACGTCGCTGATATAATAAACCGGACGCTGAACCGGATACTCCTTGCCTGCCTCCTTCCGCTCCACCACAATAGCTACGCTGACCGCGCGAGCATTAGCAGCAACATACAGCAACAATGGCTCCTTATCGATGGGAGCGGCGAGCACAGGCGGATTGGCCAATTGCCGCTTTAATTCTTCGAACGCCTGATCAGCAGCAAAACTCCAGACAAATTGATCTGTGTTTTTCAACATCTGATACAAGGGGATTGCTTTCTCACTAAGGCGGCTGATAAACTGACTCAACGCGGCAATCCGGCCAGCCAATCGTTGAACATCATTGATACACTTCGGTTTAGCCAAGGAGGTGATGGACGTAATCTTCTCCGGATTAGCCTCAATTCCCCTGTTGGACACCAGAAAACCCAACAACTTGCCTGCCGGTACACCGAAGACACACTTGGCCGGATTGAGCATCATCTTATACGTCCTCAGGTTATCAAAGGTCTCCTTCAAGCCGTCAACCAAAGTCTCCTTTTTCCTTGACTTAACCACAATATCATCCACATAGGCATGTACGTTGCGGCCAATCTGCTTGTGAAGACAATTTTGCACACACCGTTGATAGGTTGCGTGGGCACTCTTGAGCCCAAAAGGCATAGATACATAACAAAAGGCTCCAAAGGGAGTTATGAATGATGTCTTCTCCTGTTCCTTAATTGCCATCTTGATCTGATGATAGCCGGAATATGCATCCAAAAAACTTAAACGCTCGCAACCCGCCGTAGCATCAATAATTTGATCAATACGAGGGAGGGCAAAAGGATCTGCTGGACAAGCTTTATTAAGATTAGTGTAATCCACACACATGCGCCAGGTGCCGTTTTTCTTAAGGACCAGCACCGGATTAGCAAGCCACACAGGGTGGTAAACCTCAACAATGAAACCAGCTGCCAGGAGCCTGGCCACTTCTTCTCCAATAGCTTTGCGTCTTTCCTCGTTGAACCGGCGGAGGAATTGTTTCACCGGTTTGTACTTAGGATCCACATTAAGAGTGTGCTCAGCGAGTCGCCTCGGTACACCTGGCATGCCAGAAGGCTTCTATGCAAAAATGTCCCGATTCTCACGGATGAACTCGATGAGCGCGCTTTCCTATTTCGGATCCAAATTGGCACTGATGCTGAACTGCTTGGATGGATCGCCAGGTACGAAGTCAACAAGCTTAGTCTCAGCCGCCGATGTGAACTTCACGGCCGGATCATGCTCCGTGGTAGGCTTCTTCAAAGGGGTCATATCCGCCGGATCAACATTGTCTTTGTAATACTTCAGCTCTTCGGTGGCACAAACCGATTCTGCGTAAGCCGCATCTCCTTCTTCGCATTCCAAAGCGACCTTACGGCTTTCGTGGACCGTTATAGTCCCTTTATGACCCGGCATCTTGAGCTGCAAGTACACATAACAGGGTCGTGCCATGAACTTGGCATAGGCCGGTCGACCAAACAGGGCGTGATACGGGCTTTGGATTGTTACCACCTCAAACGTCAGTGTCTCTGATCTGGAATCATGATCATCTCCGAAGGCCACTTCCAGTGCTATCTTGCCAACGGGGTATGCTGACTTGCCAGGTACCACTCCATGGAAAACCGTACTCGATGGTCGGAGATCTTTATCCGTTAACCCCATGCGACGGAAAGTCTCATAGTATAGGATGTTAATACTGCTACCCCCATCCATGAGTACCTTGGTGAACTTATAACCTCCCACCTGAGGTGCCACCACCAAAGCCAGCTGACCCGGATTATCAACCCGGGGAGGGTGATCCTCTCTGCTCCAAATGATTGGCTGCTCTGACCAGCGCAGGTATCTCGGCACGGTCGGTTCAACAGAATTAACTGCCCGCTTCTGGACCTTCCGGTCTCGCTTGTCCAAGCTAGTGGTGAATACATGATATTGCCCACTATTCAGTTGCTTCGGGTTGCTCTGATAACCCGACTGCTGCTGCTGCTGATTGTAACCCCCCTGGTTATTCTGGTGGTTCTGATTGTTACCGCCGCCCGGATTACTGTTAAATCCTGAACTGGAATTCCCTCCACCGGAAACTGGCCCGGATGCACCGCCGGAGCCGGGATAGTACCGGAAAGCATTAGAGCTCTTGAACTCCTGCATTATGTAACAATCCTTCCAAAGGTGGTTTGCTGGTGCCTCCTTCGTCCCATGCTTAGGACAGGGCTGGTTCAATAGGTAATTCAGTCGGTGCGGATTAGGACTAGGCGCTCCACTGCGGTTCTGCGATTTACCCTTGCGTTGCTAGCCCTTGTCCTGTGCATTGGTATTAGCCACAAAGTCCATGTTGCCATCCGCCTTACGCTTGCCTCCACCGCCATTACCTGCTGAGTGATGTTGCTGACCCTTGGAGTTGTTGTTCCTCTTTCCCTTCCCTGTCTTTTCATCATCAGACTCGGGATCCTTGGTATTTTCAGAATCAGCATACTTTACCAAAGCGGCCATAAGAGTCCCCATGTCAGTGCAATGGTGCTTCATCCGTCCTAACTTCAACCTCAGGGGTCCAAACCGGCAATTGCCTTCCAAAGTTATGACTGCGGTGTCAGCATTGATGCGGTCTGATGAATGCAACACTTGTGGGACCCGGCGTACCCAATGAGTAGTTGATTCTCCTTCCTCCTGGACACAGGCAGCTAAATCCACTATCGACATAGGTTGCTTACACGTGTCTTTGAAGTTATTGATAAACCGGGCCCATAACTGGGCCCATGAACTGATAGAGTTGGGCGGCAAGCTCTTCAACCAGGTACGGGTCGTCCCTTCAAGCATCATGGTGAAATACTTTGCACATGCTGCGTCATCCACATCAAGCATCTCCATGGCCATCTCATAGCTCTCCACCCATGTCTCTGGAGGTTGATCCGCCGTATAATTCGGTACCTTGCGCGGGCCCTTGAAATCTTTAGGCAGGCGCACGTTGCGTAAAGCGGGGACAAGGCAAGGTACCCCCAATGCGCTAGAATTAAGCCCAGGCTCAATCGAAGTGGTCGGACGAACCGGCATAAGCTGACGAGCTTGATGCTGTGCCGCTAACTCGGCCTCCCTGCGCGCTCGGGCCCGGTCCACCACCTCCTGGGCATTGTCGGCACCACCGGCTGGATTGTTGCCACGGGGCGCTCCACGCCGCGCGTTACTTGACACAGCTAGTTCCTCCATATGCCTGCTATAACTCTGGGTCGGACGTGGGGTAGAATGAATCCGGTCGCGGCTGTGTGAATATGCTTCCTGTTGGACCAAAGCCGTCCTAAGGAGCTCCTTGACCCGGCGCGTCTCTATCGCCTGTAATGAATCACCTTCAACTGGAAAAGCCTCCAGCCGTGCCGCAGCGGCAACGAGGTTATCCGGGGGATTGGAGTAGTGACCCGGAGGTGTAGGCACAGCTTGTGGTACACCAGTATTATGACGGGGCAGATCTATTAAACGGGGTTGGACCGGCGCGCCTGTCGCAGGTGCCTCCGCCCGGTTTACCACCGGCGGATTATTGATTCCCGCCCCAGGGGTGTTGAAAAGGTCCCTTGCTTCGAAAACTGAAGGCAAACGAGATCGGTACTTCCTCCTCATGACTTCCTGTGATGCGTTCTAGTCCAGCATGAGTTTGTAAGCTTGCGCGTCCAACGCGGCTCGCTCTGCAGTCATCCTGACCTCTTCAGCTGCTAAATCCGCTTTGGCTTGAGTGATCTGCTCCCTCACCTTTGCAATTTCCGTGTTGTGAGCATCTTGATCCGCCGGGTTAGCCTCCCCATGAGCGTAGCCAACGCATCGAACAGATCTGATAAGACTTGAACCGACGAGCGCACAGAGCCTCCTGCCGCGACAGCCGTTGCCGCTGCTGAACCGGGAACCATCACTGCAACAGTTGATGAATGAAGCGCTGCTTGTGTACCGGCCATGAATATTCCAACCCAGTTGGGCTGATCGGAGGGGTCCGAAATACTGTCGCCATCGGAACAGCCCCCAATCCGGCCATCTTGTAACTGATACAAAGACTCGGTTTCTCCGGTTGACGACTTGTCGCCAGAATAAACGACGGTTTCGCCACCAGATCCCGATCCATCCTCATAGCTTCCTCCATGAATGACTCCCACGAAGGCACGTTTCACGGCCGGCTTAACCCGGGCAGGTCGCGCACGCTGAGTTGTCTCGACGAGGTCGGTGCAGGTGTCCAGCTCAGGGCCCGGTTCACCGATCCCGATGAAGACGTGTATGCCACCAAAGGGGACCCGGTACCCGTACTCAATCGAGCCGGCCTCGGGCCCCCAGCATGCATCGTCGATGTAGATCTTGCCGCGACGACTCTTGGTCATCCGGCCCACAGCGTATCCCTCGAGTCCTTCGAAGCGGCCCTCCAAGAACTTGAAACCATCGCGCGATAGCCCCACGGTGGGCGCCAACTGTCGTGGTTTTGTCACGGCAGATGTCCTAGCCAAAGGACTTAGTCGTGGAGCTATCGCAACGGGTTAACTCGAAGGGGTTAAAGCGGACACAAGGACACAGAGGGTTTATACTAGTTCGGCCCCTTCGATGAAGGTAAAAGCCTACGTCTAGTTGTGATGGAATTGATGGGGTTTCGCGGATTAGGGAGCAAACAAGCTTCGCCTAAGCCTCGAGTTGTGATTGTCTGTCCTGAACTGTCATCGGATCGTCCCCTTATATACACGGGGACGCCCGTCGGTTTACAGAGTCCCAATCACCGGTTCATACTCGTATCCGGGTTGGTCTCTTTCTATTCCTAACTTATAACACAAGTTTATACATCAGGCCGGTTTACGGCTATAGGTTCTGAACCGACTATAGGCCTTGGGCCCTTATCTGCCTCTCTGGGCTTTAATACCATTGAACTACTGATGAAGTTAACCCGGCCCTGGTAGGCCGGTTTACGCCCATTAGTAATATCCCCAACAGGTGCGCTGATCACAAGCTCAAACAAGAGCGCCTCACGGAGACCAGGGGAGTGCGCACGCACGCGTGCCTGTCCAGCCCCCTCGCGAGGTGCATGAGGGAGAGCGTCGTGCAACTGCCGCCCTCCCAGGCGCAAAACCAAGAATCAAGGGAAGAGTCAGAGAGAAGAGGGGGTTCAACCAAGCCATCGAGAAACACCAGAACTTCAAATTTCATTGAATAAAAAGGGGCAAGCCAACTATAGAAAGCAAATGAACAGCCGCGTACGGCACCTAGTCTAGTCTTCTCACCAGCGCGGAGCTAAGTGCTGCCACTAGGACGTGGGAGGGAGCCCCCGAGGCCCGAGGGAGGCACTCCAGAGATTCCGAGGCGTGTACAACCCCACTCATTATTACGTGAGAGTGTCATGAGCGGAGACCTTCACAGGCACTGGGCCTTGCTTCATGGGTAGAACCTCCGGAGATGATGGATGTTCCAGGCGTTCTGCATGGGGATCCTGTCCTACGTCTCCACGCACACGACGCCAGGCCTGGAGACGCAGGCGATCCTAAACAGGCCCTCCCACATGGGCGAGAGCTTGTGCAGCCCTTCCTCGTAGAGCACCCGCCTCAGGACGAGATCACCGACCTCGATTGTCCTGGAGTGGACACTGCGACAGTGGTACCGTCGCAGCGCCTGCTCGTATCTTGCCGCTCGGAGTGAGGCTTCACGGCGGCGTTCCTCCCCCAACACAAAGTCCATCCCCCGCATGGCATCCTGCTGCGTCTCATCAAATGCCAGGACCCGCGCGGAGCGATGCCTGACCTCGTGAGGTGATACGTCTCCGTCGTATCTACTTTTCCAAACACTTTTGCCCTTTTTTTGGACTCTAACTTGCATGATTTGAATGAAACTAACCCAGACTGACGCTGTCTTCTGCAGACTTTCCATGGTGTTATTTATGTGCAGAAACAAAAGTTCTCGGAATGACCTGAAACTCCACGGAACTTATTTTTGGAAAATATAAAAAATACTGGAAGAAGAATCCACGTCAGGGGGGCCTCCACCTGTCCACGAGGGTGGGGGGCGCACCTGCCCCCTAGGCGCGCACCCCTGCCTCGTGGGCCCCCTGATGCTCCACTGACCTCAACGCCAACTCCATATATTTGTGTTCGGGGATAAAAAAATAAGAGAGAAGGATTCATCGCGTTTTACGATACGGAGCCGCCACCAAGCCCTAAAACCTCTCGGGAGGGCTGATCTGGAGTCCGCTCGGGGCTTCGGAGAGGGGAATCCGTCGATGTCGTCATCATCAACCATCCTCCATCACCAATTTCATGATGCTCACCACTGTGCGTGAGTAATTCCATCGTAGGCTTGCTGGACGGTGATGGGTTGGATGAGATTTATCATGTAATCGAGTTAGTTTTGTTAGGGTTTGATCCCTAGTATCCACTATGTTCTGAGATTGATGTTGCTATGACTTTGCTATGCTTAATGCTTGTCACTAGGGCCCGAGCGCCATGATTTCAGATCTGAACCTATCATGTTTTCATGAATATATGTGAGTTCTTGATCCTATCTTGCAAGTCTATAGTCACCTACTATGTGTTATGATCCGGCAACCCCGAAGTGACAATAATCAGGACCACTCCCGGTGATGATCATAGTTTGAGGAGTTCATGTATTCACTATGTGTTAATGCTTTGGTCCGGTACACTATTAAAAGGAGGCCTTAATATCCCTTAGTTTCCATTAGGACCCCGCTGCCATGGGAGGGTAGGACAAAAGATGTCATGCAAGTTCTTTTCCATAAGCACGTATGACTATATTCGGAATACATGCCTACATTACATTGATGAATTGGAGCTAGTTCTGTGTCACCCTATGTTATGGCTGTTACATGATGAACCGCATCCGGCATAATTCTCCATCACCGATCCAATGCCTACGAGCTTTTCACATACTGTTCTTCGCTTATTTACTTTTCCATTGCTACTGTTACAATCACTACAAAACCCAAAAATATTACTTTTGCTACCGTTACCGTTACTTCCATATTACTTTGCTACTAAATACTCTGCTACAGATACTAAGTTATCCAGGTGTGGTTGAGTTGACAACTCAACTGCTAATACTTGAGAATATTCTTTGGCTCCGCTTGTGTCGAATAAATAAATTTAGGTCGAATACTCTACCCTCGAAAACTGTTACGATCCCCTATACTTGTGCGTTATCATGAGGGAGAACCGCTTCTGCTCCGTAGACGAGGAAGAACGGGGTCTCACCTATTGGCTTGGTGGCGGTGGTGCGGATGGACCACAGCACGGACTGGAGCTCGTCGTACCAGCCTTTGCCACAGGCCTCGAGCTTCTTCTTGAAGGTCCTGGTCTTGAGGCCCCTCAGGACCTCCGCGTTGGCGCGTTCGGCTTGGCCATTGTTCCTGGGGTGTGCCACCGAAGCATAGCAGATCTGCGTTCCAAGGTTAGCACAATATGTCTTGAAGAGGTTGCTAGTGAACTGCGAGCCGCTGTCGGTGATGATGTGGTTAGGAACCCCGAACCGGCTTACGAGGCCCTTGATGAACTTAACTGCCGACCCGGCTGGGATGGTGCAGACGGCTTCCACCTTTGCCTATTTGGTGAATTTATCGATGGCGATGTAGAGGTATCAGTAGCCCCCGGGCGCTCGCGGGAACGCGCCCAGGATATCCAGTCCCCAGACCGCGAATGGCCATGAAAGTGGGATAGTCTGGAGGTCCTGGGCCGGTTGGTGGATCTGTTTGGCATGGAATTGGCAGGCCTCGCAGGACTTCACCAGCTTGGTTGCGTCGTTGAGTGTCGTGGGCCAGTATAACCCGCTGCGGAACGCCTTGCCGACCAGGGTCCGTGATGATGAGTGATGCCCGCAGTCTCACCGTGTATGTCAGCTAGCAACTCGTTCCCCTGCTCCCTGGAGATGGATCGCAAGGTAACATCATTTGGTCGCCGTCTGTATAACTCACCATCCTATATGCAGTACGACGTAGCCTGCCGAGCCATGTGCTCCGGGTCCTGCTCTTTCTCCGACAGTGTCCCTCTCGCCAGGTACGTCTTGAACTCCTCGGTCCAGCACCCCTCCCGAGGTTCGAGCGCCAGGAGCAGGCGTGCACCTGTGGTAGGGCCACAGGCAGGGGCTCCCGAGGCTGGTGGTTGGGGGAGCTCCTCCCGAGATGGTGGAAGCCCCACAGATGGGGGTTCTGCCAAAGGCTTAAATAGTCGCTCTTCGAAGAGGCTTGGTGTTGGTGTCAAAATCGGCGGATCTCGGGTAGGGGGTCCCAAACTGTGCGTCTAGGATCGATGGTAACAGGAGACGGGGGACACGATGTTTACCCAAGTTCGGGCCCTCTCTATGGAGGTAATACCCTACTTCCTGCTTGATTGATCTTGATGAATATGAGTATTACAAGAGTTGATCTACCACGAGATCGTAATGGCTAAACCCTAGAAGTCTAGCTTATGGCTATGGTAATGTGTATATGCGGTGTCCTTTCCGGACTATCCCCTTCGGTTTATATAGACACCAAGGGGATCTAGGGTTTACATGGAGTCAGTTACATAAGAAGGAATCTTCATAGTTGGTCGCTAAGCTTGCCCTCCACGCCAAGTAGAGTCCACTTCGGACATGGTGCAGTCTTCGGCCTTCATGTCTTCACAACCCATCAGTCCGGCCCATGGATAACAGGCCGGACGCCCGAGGACCCCTTAGTCCAGGACTCCCTCAGTAGCCCCCAAACCAGTCTTCAATAGCGAGGTGCTCGGCACACATATTGTCTTCGGCATTGCAAGGCGGGTTCCTCCTTCGATGATCTTCAAGTAATGTATTCGGTCATCCATCCAATGTCGCCTCCTCGGTTTCTGCACGCTAAATACTCTTCGTCCAGCACGTATCGAGCGAATGCGGAAGGTCAGGGTATTTTTGCAAATAACACCCCATCTATGCGAGGAAGAGCGCCTATTTAAAGAGATTGGATCCCAAATCTATTCAGCGCTACATAGAAGAAATACCCAAAGACTGCCTAGGAGAAACCATTCCAGCATGTCTAGTGTTCCCAGCTCCTCCGCTCGTCCCGGCCCAGAGAAAGGCGAGTGGCAGAGGTGTTCCGTGTCTCATAGCCAATTGGCGAAGTTGCAAACGTAGGGATTCCTTCCCCCCACGGATCTAGTCCCTGTTCGAGCGGGGCTAGCTTCCTTCAACGGTGGGACTCAAGCAGAGGACTTCCCCAATCTGTCCGGGGGAGATCGAGTGTGTTTTGTCCCATACCTGCTAAGAGGCGTTGGATTTCCGATCCATCCGTTCCTCCGAGGGCTTCTGGAGTACTACGGTCTCCAGCTGCACAACTTCACTCCAGCCTCCATCCTGCACATTGCGGGTTACATCGCTTTATGCGAACTATTCCTGGGCATCGAGGCTCATTTCGAGTTGTGGAGGAAGTTGTTGTGTCTCGTCCCATGCAATCACAAAGGGTTGATATTTGAAGTGGGCGAAGCCGAAGTATGGCGTGTTGCCGATACCGGTTACCCATCCGGCACACCAAGGAAGGCACCTGATGAATGGCCCTCCGAATGGTTTTATATAGAGGGCGTCGCGCTTCCCGACCCAGTTCGAAAGGGTCTTCCGGAATTTGTGCGCGTCCCGCTGAAGAAATGCCCAGTTGGCGCCCCCACAGCCTTGAAGAGGAAGATAGTGCGGAGGTTCGTCAGCTGATGAGCAAGATAAAAGAGCTCGCTCAGTCCGGAGTCACGTTAATCGAGGTCATGGCGATCTCCATAACGCGAGGGGTTCAGCCGTTTCAGTACCGAGGGCTTCCAATGTGGGACTACAATGGGGAGGATGACGCCTCTTGGTGCGGCCGGAAAGGTCCGGATACCCCTGCCGCTTTGGCTAAGATATTGGCCGAACTGTACAAAGGGGAGGAAAAGGAATTTCTTCGCATCAATCTCAGAGACGGGTACTCTATGTATAACCCTCCCTGTTGGGTATGATTCGTCCCCTCTGTTTTTACTCCTTCCATCTCCGAATTTCCTTTGATAAATTTCGAGTTTGTTTGCTTACGATAGCATTGGCGAAAGGTCACCGAGGGATTTTATAGTCCCGCCCCACAGCCGGAGAACCACAACCGGGAACTTGATCCTGGGTTTGAAGAGGATCCGGATATATTTGTGGTGCTCGCGGAGGGGGTGTTTTACCAAGCAAGCTATGATGGCACATAAGTGGCCATAATCGCCGACTACCCTGGTCTTCTTCCTACTTCACAGGTAAGTAATCAAAAAACACCTTCTCCGAAAGGGTGCTCTTACTCTGCCTCACCCGCCGCATTGTCACGCGTTCTACAGGGGAGGCGTTTGATGATACCGAGGAAATTGGTTCCTGCGCCGGGCAGGCCTTCGAAGAGGAGGGCCGATGAAGGCATCACCGGGCCCTCGTCGAGGAGGTACGGATACATATATTTTCAGTGTCCGTATCCAACTGTGACCTATGCGCCTGCTTGATTAGAGGAAAAAGGTTTGCCGGACTGTGTCCGGGGGTCCGGCCAGCCGTGCTCCCGACAACCAAGATGTGGACCCAGTCGGGGAGACGGGGGCCGATGTAGGAACAAAGCCGGACTGCCCTTCGGCCGAGGGTTCGAACAATATGTCTGTTACCAACTCGGAAGTGGAGAGCGCCATGAATCATTGGTGCTGTAGGGCTGTTTTACGAGACCCAAAGTTCTCGGACAAGGCATTTAATGCCTTTAGCTCGGGCGACGCATACATTCGAGCTGCTCGGGATGGGCTTAGAAAAGCCACGAGGCAGTATCTGACAGATGTGCAGGTAAGTTCTCTTTGTCAGAAAGGTGTAGCCATATACCCGTAGCCCCCAAGACTGAAAGCAGTTGGCACGACTGATTTAAGGATTGTTGAACAACCAGGTCCTCGCGGAGAAGAATGAGCTGCTAACCCAGGAGCTGGAGCGGTGTCGGGCGCAGCTGAGAGCTGCTACCGCCGAGCTGGGAGATTTGAAGAATTCATCCTCTGGTATTGTTCCCTTCCACCAAGGAACAATAATTGTGTACCCACCGCACTAATGTAGCTACTAATTTCGCATAATAGAATCACCTGATCAACTTGCAAAGAAGCTGAAGGCTGCCAAATATTCCCAACAGGATTGTAAGTTAGACCGCCTGTTGGACGGTGCAGAGAGGGAACTGTTTGAGTCCAAGTGACTATGTATTTTCCTTGCCCTCTGTAATTCTAGCTGAATTGTATAGCATTTGTCATGGCAGACCTTTTCGCCTCATCCTCCGGACTCGAGGGTGCGGAGTGTTTCCGAATACCCTCGCGGCTGAATAGGCCGGGGCTTACCTGGAAAACTAGGCGTAGGGGTCATAATTGCTTGAACAGACAAGTTGAATTCTGCTAGTTATGTTATATTACATTTGAGTCGTAAGAAACACCTTCTAGAGAGAATAGTTCCGTTAAGGGTTCCTTTCCCTGGGTCTGCATGTAGTAATGTACATGTCCGAGTTATGGTGGAAGAAAAATCACCGTTTCTGTACCTTCTGGGGGTTACCAATGGACTAATTGGAAAAACGTCTTTAATTCACCGACCGAATATACCCTTAAGAATGCTAGCTTTTGGCTTCACCCAGTCTGAGGTACACATCTGGATGACCCGGCAGTAACAATCGCAGAGGTGCTCCCTTTATGCCCTAACCGAACTAACAGGAACATAGGGCATAAGCACAGGAGCCAGGCAATCCAGCTTGGCCAAAACTTAAGTCATATCGATGCATATAGTGGTGAAAGAAAAGGTACATATGGAAGAACTCATATGTCGAGAGCTTGATGCTCGAAAAGTAATGATAAAAAGCTTCTTTCTAAGAAGCCCCCAGGTATTATAATGGACACACATATTTGAAATATGTATGTGTTAGCGGTGTGCGATCTAGCCGTACCGAAAATTTAAAGTGAAGAGGAAAAGGTAATCGGAAAAGAGAGAAAAATAATGGAAACTACAAGGGAGAAGGAGACGAACTAGAAGTTCAGCACTAGGCATAGAATCTTTGGAGTCTGGCCGCGTTCCAGGGGCTCGGTTCGAGGTGATTGTCTGATGCATCATGAAGATGGTACGCTCCTCCAGTGAGAACTTCGTCAATTATGAAGGGACCCTCCCATTTGGGCTTGAGCTTGTCCTTTTTCTTCTCCGGCAAGCATAGAACGAGTTCGCCAACATTGTAAGTCTTGGCCCGTACTTCTCTGCTTTGGTATCTTCGAGCCTGCTGTTGACAGAATGCTGAACGGGCTTTTGCGGCATCGCGTTCCTCCTCCAGGGCATCTAGGCTGTCCTGCCGATCGAGCTCGTCTTCTCTCTCTTCGTACATACGTACTCGAGGTGATTCGTGAATAATATTGCAGGGCAACACGGCCTTTGCGCCATACACCATGAAGAAAGGTGTGTATCCGGTAGTATGGTTGGGCGTGGTCTGCAACCCCCAGAGTACGGAGTCGAGCTCCTCTACCCAGTGCTTGTCTGATTCTTTCAAGGACTGCACTAGTGTGGGTTTGATGCCACTCATAATGAGACCATTGGCTCGTTCGACTTGACCGTTGGTTTGTGGGTGATAGACGGAGGCGTAATCGAGTTTAATACCCAGATTAGTGCACCAGGTTTTTACCTCGTCGGCTGTGAAATTGGAGCCGTTGTCGGTGATGATGCTATGTGGGACACCATAACGGTGCACAACGCCTGATATGAAGTCAATCACCGGGCCGGACTCAGCCGTTTTGACCGGTTTAGCCTCTATCCACTTAGTGAATTTGTCTACCATGACCAACAGATATTTTTTCTTATGGCTTCCCCCCTTAAGGGGTCCGACCATATCCAGACCCCAGACCGCAAAAGGCCAGGTAATGGGGATGGTTTGCAAGGCAGTTGGGGGCATATGGCTTTGGTTGGCGAAGAGCTGGCATCCGACGCGACGCTGGACAAGGTCCTGCGCGTCTACTCGGGCTGTCGGCCAATAGAACCCAGTGCGGAAGGCCTTGCTAATGAGGGCCCGAGATGCGGCGTGGTGTCCGCCGACGCCAGCGTGAATTTTCACTAACAGCTGCCGCCCTTCTTCTTCGAAGATACATCTTTGAAGTACTCCGGTAGTTCTTTTCTTGTAGAGCTCTCCTTCGTGGACCTTATAGGCCTTTGAACGCCTGACAATGCGGCGAGCCTCATTCTGGTCATCTGGAAGCTCTTTTCTATGAATGTAGGCCAAGAAGGGTTCAGTCCACGGGGCAATGACTGCCATGATGAGATGGGCCGATGGTGTTACTTCGGTGGCTGAGCCCCCGGTACTGTCTGTATGCTCGAGATTTGAGGTTGTGTTCGGATCTGAACTGTGGTTGCCGCCCTCCTCTTGCCACACCACGGATGGCTTAAAGAGCCTTTCTAGGAAGATGTTAGGTGCGACGGGGTCGCGCTTTGCGCCGATGCGAGCCAGGACGTCCGCTGCTTGATTGCTTTCTCGGGCAACATGGTGAAACTCAAGTCCTTCGAACGAGCTGACATTTTTAGTATGGCATTGCGATAAGTTGCCATCTTTGGATATTTGGCATCAAAGTCGCCGTTTATCTAAGATATCGCGAGGTTCGAGTCCCCGCGCACCTCTAGGCGTTGTATGCCCATGGATGTGGCCATCCAAAGACCATGCAGTAGGGCCTCGTATTCGGCTGCGTTGTTGGAGTCTATGTATAATATCTGGAGTACATACTAGACGACGTCTCCATTAGGAGATGTTAATACGACTCCCGCTCCTAGTCTTGCCAACGTTTTGGAACCATCAAAATACATGACCCAATTTGAGTATGCGCCGTACTCTTTAGGGAGTTCGGCCTCCGTCCATTCGGCGACGAAGTCGGCCAACACTTGAGAATTGATGGCTTGACGCGGCTTGTATGTTATGTCGAATGGAAGTAGCTCTATGGCCCATTTGGCGATACGCCCCGTGGCATCACGGTTGTTAATTATGTCATTGAGTGGGACTTTGGAAGACACCGTGATTGAACACTCCTGGAAGTAGTGTCGTATTTTGCGGGATGCCATGAAAACTGCGTATGCTATCTTTTGGTAGTGGGGGTACCGAGATTTGCATGGTGTGAGGACAGTGGATACATAGTATACTGGCTTTTGAAGTGGGAGTTTGTGTCCATCTTGTTATCGTTCGACAACGAGCACGACGCTCACCACTTGATGTGTTGCCGATATGTATAGTAGCATGGGTCCGCCTGCATTTGGTGCGGCCAGGATTGGATTGCTTGCTAGGAGGGCTTTTATTTCCTCCAGTCCGGCAGTCGCCGCGTCTGTCCATTCGAAGTTATCCGTGCACCGTAAGAGGCGATAGAGTGGCAGTGCCTTTTCTCCTAGTCTGGAGATAAAGCGGCTTAGTGCTACCATGCATCCTGCCAGATTTTGGACCTATTTGAGGTCTGAAGGTATAGCCAACTGTGACAGAGCTCGGATTTTAGCCGGATTTTCTTCGATTCCTTAACTGGACACTATGAAGCCCAGTAGTTTTCCAGCAGGGACGCCGAAGACACACTTCTCCAGGTTGAGCTTGATGTCGTATGCCCGAAGGTTGTCGAACGAGAGACGTAAGTCGTCTATTAGTGTTTCGTCATGCCTAGTCTTGATGAGGACGTCATCAACGTAAGCTTCTACTGTTTTGCCGATCTGTCTCTCCAGGCATGTTTGGATCATGCGTTGGTATGTCGCGCCGGCGTTCTGGAGCCCGAAGGGCATAGTATTGAAGCAGAATGGCCCGTATGGGGTAATAAATGTTGTAGAAGCTTGATCGGATTCCTTCATCTTGATTTGATGGTATCCAGAATATGCATCGAGGAAACACAGTGAGTCATGTCCTGTGGTGGCGTCAATGATTTGATCAATGCGGGGAAGGGGAAAGGGATCCTTAGGGCAAGCCTTGTTGAGATCCTTGAAGTCGACACATAGGCACCAGGATTTATCCTTCTTTGGTACCATTACCAGGTTTGCCAGCCAGTTCGGATGCTTGATTCTCTAATGAATCCAGCCTCAATGAGCTTGGCCAGCACCTCCCCCATGGCTTGTCGCTTGGGTTCGAAAAAGCGCCGCAGTGTTTGCTTGACTGGTTTGAATCCCTTTAATATGTTGAGGCTATGTCCGGCCAACTTGCGTGGGATCCCTGGCATATCCGAAGGGTGCCAGGCAAATATGTCCCAGTTTTTGCGCAGGAACTCTCGTAGTGCGGCATCAACTGTTGGGTTCAGTTGAGCTCCGATAGATGCTGTCTTTTTGGGGTCCGTTGGGTGGACCTGAATTTGACTATTTCTTCTGCTGGTTTGAATGAGGTGAATTTGGGGCGTTTGTTAAGGATCACATTGTCCCTGTCCACTATGGAGCGTAGTGAGGTTAATTCTTCGGCCGCAAGGGCTTCGGATAACGCTTCCAGGGCCAGGGATGCGGTTTTGTTTACAACGTGGAGTGCTATGTCCGGATCACTGACGAGAGTGATTATACCGTTTGGTCCGGGCTTTGAGCTTCATATACCCATAGTGAGGTACAGCTTGGAAGCATGTAAAAGCATCGCGCCCCAACAAGGCATGATATCCGCTGCTAAAAGGGGCCACTTGGAAGGTTATTTCTTCGGACCGATAGTTCTTCGGCGTGTCGAATACTACGTCAAGTGTGATTTTGCCCGCGCATCGCGCCTCCCGACTAGGAATAATTCCCTGGAAGGTTGTGTTGCTTTGTTTGATGCGGCTCCTATCTATTTCCATTTTATGGAGTGTGTCCTCATAAATGAGATTTAGTCCACTTCCGCCGCCCATAAGGACATTGGTGAGTCGAAACCCATCCACGACGGGGCTGAGGACTAACGCGGTTGGTGCTCGTACTGTTCTGTACTGTGGTTCGTCACCGGTGTTGAATGTTATAGCCGTGTCGTTCCATGGGTATATTATAGCGATTTGGCAGACTTCGTCGAGATCGCGAAGTGCCCTTTTGCGCTTGTTATTTGAAGCGAATGTCTCGAACACTGTCAACACTCTTGGGTCGTCGTCTTCTGGAGGGTGTTGTTTCGGGGCGTCCTTGATAAGAATGTCCTTGCCGCTCTTGGCTACCTGTCGTAGTATCCAACATGCTCTAAGGCTGTGGGTTGCCACGTTATCTATTGTTGTATGTATTTTGCATGGGCCATCAAGCCACCCTTCCAGAACAGTGCCGTGCCATATAGCGGCTTTGTGCTTTTTGACTGTTGGGCTGGGCGTGGCGCGAGGGTACGCCCTTTTCGCCTGTATGGGGAGCTTGGTTGAGACTGATGGTTCCCAGCGAGCTGCCACAGTTTCCCAGGTGCTTTCCATCGCAGTATTTTTGCACGATAGTTGCTAAGTCAGCAAATTTTAGTATGCGGCGACGATTGATGGCGTTGAGGACTCCTTCGTCCGCGCAATTTTTGCAGAATGCTGATATTGCGTCTTCATCGTGACAGTCTTTCACCTTGTCCTTGACAAGGAGGAATCTGGCCCGGAAGTGGTGGACCTTTTCCTGAGGCTGATGTTTTATGCTCATGAGAGCCTCTATGTCCGGTTGGGTGGGTGGAATTAAATCCGAACCCCGACCTAAACGATTGTCCGGAGTCTGATGATCTTCCGGACTGGACAGTCCGGGCTCCGGAATATCTTCTAATTGTTTGGAACCGCCGTCCGATGCTATGTTCGGAGGGATGGATGCATCCTTTCGCAGGTGACTATCCGGTTCTTCATGAACGGTGATCCGAACATAGTCCGTCTTCAATATAGAAGAAGAATCGCCGTCTTGCTCCACGACTACCGCGATCTGGTGGGCGACCGATGGAGTTTTGGTTTCTCCCTGATCGGTTTTAGGCCCAATATGATCGTAATCGATGGTGATTCCCAAAGCAACAATGCGATCTAGGAGCTTGTTTAAAGACAAAAACTCAACCGGATCCATCTGCTTCGAGTGCTCGGAGCTGATGCGAAGGGGATTTTCGATGACCTGAGAGGTCACCGTCGGCTGCGGCCGAACGGGCGATCATAGTAAAGTCACCCAGCCGGAGGGCTTGGCCCGGGGCCAAAACTACCCCTGCGGTAATGTTGTCTTTTATGACAAAGTGAGCCATCAAACGTTTCGTCGTCGGCACAGTGGAACTCTCAATGAAAGCACCAATGTCGGTGTCAAAACCGGCGGATCTCGGGTAGGGGGTCCCGAACTGTGCGTCTAGGATCGATGGTAACAGGAGACGGGGGACACGATGTTTACCCAGGTTCGGGTCCTCTCTATGGAGGTAATACCCTACTTCCTGCTTGATTGATCTTGATGTATATGAGTATTACAAGAGTTGATCTACCACGAGATCGTAATGGCTAAACCCTATAAGTCTAGCCTATGACTATGGTAATGTGTATATGCGGTGTCCTTTCCGGACTATCCCCTTCGGTTTATATAGACATCAAGGGGATCTAGGGTTTACATGGAGTCGGTTACATCAGAAGGAATCTTCATAGTTGGTCGCTAAGCTTGCCCTCCACGCCAAGTAGAGTCCACTCCGGACACGATGCAGTCTTCGGCCTTCATGTCTTCACAGCCCATCAGTCCGGCCCATGGATAACAGGCCGGACGCCCGAGGACCCCTTAGTCCAGGACTCCCTCACCTGGCTCCTGCGGCAGGCACTTGGATGCCCTTCTGGCGATGTCATCAGCTTCCTGGTCCGTGCCGCGAGGCACGTGTTGTAGCTCCAGGCCCAAGAACTGCTTCTCCATCTTACGCACCTTCGCGAGGTACACCTCCATGGGCTCGTCCTTCGGCTCGTACACCTTGTTGGAGAAATTGACGAGGAGCTACAAGTCGCCCTTAATGGTGAGACGTTTCACCCCCATGGCCGCGGCGGCCTTGAGGCCGGCGATCAACCCCTCGTACTCCGCGATGTTGTTTGAGACCTTCTCGCCCCGCTGGAAGCAGAGCTGTACTGCATAGTATAGCTTAACTTGGGTGGGGAAGATGAGCACGGCGCCGGCCCCTGCACCTTGGCGTGCGAAAGCACCATAAAAGTACATGACCCAGCCATCTGGCGCTTCGCTTCCTGGCGAGAGGGATTGGCCCTTGTCTGCCTCAGGTTCCAGAGCGTCGGTCCATTCCGCCACGAAGTCGGCGAGGGCGGCTCCCTTGATGACTCTGCTTGTGCTGAACTCGAGATGGAACGCTTGCAATTCGATGTTCCATTTAGCGACCCTTCCCGCAGCGTTGGGGCTCCGGAGCACCCTCTTCAGTGGGTAGGTTGATATGACCTTAATTGGGTGGCCTTGAAGTAATGACGCAGCTTGCACGAGGCCACCAGGAGTGCAAGAAAAAGCTTCTGTGGCATGGGGTATCACGCCCTTGCATCCCACGACACCGTGCTGACGAAGTGCACCGGGTGCTCGACGAGGGCAGGGCATCGATGGAGCTTGTGGCGTCCGGGGTTTGTGGCGCCTCCCAAGGTGGGGTGTCCCCAGGAGCTTGGTCACGTGTCGGGGCCTCCGCAAGCCCAGGAACACCGTCTTGCAGGGCCTGATCATTTGCGGGCATCGTCGTGGCTTTAGCAGCGTCGCCTTGGTGCCGTGTTGTCTCAGCCGAGGTTGTGGCATCATGCGGCGCACTCTTGTCCTGGCGCTCCTCCCGGATGGCCACCAACACTGCGCTGGCTGAGTGAGGCGTGGCAGCCGGGTATAGCACCAGGGGCTCGAGAGGACAAGGTGCTACCATCACCGGTGGGTTGGTCAAGTATCTCTTGAGGTTCTGAAATGTCAGGTCGGCCTTCGGGGTCCATTCGAACGGGCCCTTCTTCTTCATCAGTTTGAAGAACGGCAAGGCGCGCTCCCCCAGCTTGGAGATGAAGCGCCCCAGTGAGGTCACACAGCCCGCGAGCTTCTGCATTTCCTTCAGGGTTTGCAGTGGGCTCATGTCTTCTATTGCCTTGACCTTCTCTGGATTGGCTTCGATCCCCAGGTGCGACACGAGGAAGCCCAGCAGTTTGTCGGAAGGGACACCAAACACACACTTCTCCGAGTTGAGCCGCAGGTCCACCTGGCATAGGCTGGCGAAGGTCTCCTCCAGGTCCTGGAGGAGGGTTCCTGTCTCCCGAGATTTTACCATGATGTCGTCGACGTAGGCTTTTGCGTTCCTCCCTAGCTGCTGGCCCAGGGCGATGTGCATCAACCACTGGAAGGTCGCCCCCGCGTTGCATAGTCCGAACGGCATGCAGGTGTAGCAGTATACCCCGCACGGGGTCAAGAAGGCTATCTTCTCCACGTCCTCCACCGCCATCTTGATCTGGTGGTAGCCTGAGAACGTGTCGAAGAAGCACAGCAGGTCGCACTCGGCGGTGGAGTCGACAATCTGGTCGATGCGCGGGAGCGGGAACGGGTCTTGAGGGCAGGCTTTATTGAGGTTAGTGAAGTCGACACACATGCGTTCCTTCCCGCCCTTCTTGGGGACGACGACGGGGTTTGCCAGCCATTCCGGGTACCGTATCTCACGAATGACACCCGCCGCTTCTAGATTGCGAGTTTCTTGGATGATGAAGGCCTGCTTCTCCGTGGATTGTCGCTGTGCCTTCTGCTTCACGGGGCGCACATTGGGGTACACCCTTAAGTGATGCTCGATTACCCCTCTGGGGACCCCCACCAGCTGCTTGGGC
Organism: Aegilops umbellulata; assembly: GCA_032464435.1. NCBI lineage: Eukaryota > Viridiplantae > Streptophyta > Magnoliopsida > Poales > Poaceae > Aegilops > Aegilops umbellulata. Next base: position 44,189,319 of record CP136056.1, read on the forward strand.
TCCCAAGCAAATACCTCCTTGTTCGTGCACAAGAACTTTACCAATGCCTCCTCTTGGCCTGGGTCGAGGTAGGCGCCTATGGTGAAGGTGGCTCCCAAGGACCCATCTTTCTCGACCGGGACTTGCTTCGTTTCGGCCCGATCTTGAGCGAACAACTGCTTCTTCTTCGCCAGCGCGACCTCTTTACCCCCCGGGGCGGCTTCGTCGGCTGGGTGAGCTGCCGCAGCGGCCCTGTAGGCGAGCTTGAGGGCCATAAGTGCCTCCTTGGTACCCCCAACCATGGTGAGGACGCCGCTGCTGCCCGGCACCCTCATGAGGTTGTAGGCCGGATGGGTCGCCACCATGAATTGGGCTAAGGCAGGGTACCCGAGGATGGCGTTGTACGGGAGACCAATGCGGGCGATGTCAGAGTCGATCAGCTCGGTGTGGTAGTTGTCCCGAGTGCCGACGGTGACCGGAAGGCGTATTTGCCCCAGGGGGCTAGTGGACCCGCTGCCAACCCCAGAGAAAGGCCTGGCGGGGCGGAGCCGGCCATGCGGCACGTGAAGCAAGCCGAAAGCTTCCGCGGAGAGCACGTTGAGGCCCGCTCCGCCGTTGATGAGTGTCTTGGTCATGCCAACATGGCATATGGTGGGCGTGCAGAGCATTGGGAGCGCGCCTGAGCCAGTGGTGGTGGTGGGGTGATCCCCTGAATCGAAGGTGAGATCAGCCTTGGGCGCCGCCCATCCTGGAGGGGTTCCTTGCTGCACAGAGGCAGCGCCGATCTGGAGGAAGAACTGCTTGATGTGGCAGTTTGTGGGTGGCACTTGAGAGCCGCCGAGGAGGGTCGCAACAGCGACAAGCGCCAGTGCCACGAAGCGTGCGATGAAGAGGCCGCGCAGCTCTCCCCAAGAAGCCATAGAGGATCCTGGCAGGTTGAGCAGCCAGGCGCACGACGCGCCAGCGAGGGCCATGGGGAACTAGTTGTCCATGACCTTGTCATCGCTTCCTGCCTCCAGGACGACCTCCTCGTAAGCCAGCAGGAAGGTCAACGGATCCGCGCGCCATCGAAGGGGGGCGGCATCCTCGACCCGAACTTGGGCGGCCACCGCACTCGTCGTAAGGTGGGGGTGAGGGCCCTGAGCCCCATGGCATCGTCGTGGTCGCCCGTTGACCCAGTCGGTGGAGCAGCACCAGCCATGGGGACTGAACAGAGAAGCGGAGCCGGCGGAGGAGCGGAACTTCGGTGCACCCATACCTGGCGCCAAATGTCAGATTCTGGGTTCCGGCAAACCCTTGAGGTTCGAACACTGGGGTGCGCACGAAGATCTCTCTCTCTCTCTCTCTCTCTCTCTCTCTCTCTAGCCTGCTCTCGCAACGATCTCAAGTCTTAACTCGACGAACCCAAAGAACAAGCGACACAGGGGTTTAGACTGCTTCATGCCACTGTTGCGGTGCAATACCCTACTCCAGTGTGGTGTGGTGGATTGCCTTGCAGGCTGAGCATGAACAAGTACAAGGTAAGAACAGCCTCCTGAGGAGAGATGTTCTTGAGCTCGGTGATCTTGTGCACTGAGGATGGTCTGAATGATCCGTCCCCGATGAGATGCCTCCTACGGTGGTGGCTAGTCCTATTTATAGAGGCCCGGATCCTCTCCCCAAATATTAGGCAGGCAGGGATCCTACAATGGCCAGTTTGAAGGGGGGACAACTAGTACAAGTTATCCTAACAAAAGGTGGTCTTCGCCTGCCAAAGGCTCTGGTAGTGACGCCGTCGTGGGCTCCGTGGTGACCTCCGTCCTGTCGTCCTGCTGGTCTTGGTCTCGTTGCACCAATATGTAAACCTTTGCATACTACCTCGGGACTCCTCTCCTACGCTTGCCTCTTTAGCACCAAAGAGGCAACGAGTACTCTGCGCCCGTTGGCGCCCGCCTGGCCTTGGTCGTCATGGCTCACGTCACGAGTACCTCGCGAGGTGCCCCTTGCCTTGATATCTCCGCTCCTCGGGAGCCAGCCTAGGGAGGCTGCCCCTGAGGATGTCTTGCGTTGTCCGCCTCGCAAGGCTTGGCCCCTCGCGAGGGTCTTAAGTGGTTGTTGATGAAGATGTGTCATACCAGGCCGCTGGAGGAGCCACGCCCTGGGACGCAGGCAGGCAAGTCTGGGTACCCCGTTCCCAGGACGCCGACAATCGGTGCTCAACCCCAATCCCAGGTAATTGCGCAACGCATCAAGGTGGGGTCATGCCATAGTTGTGAGCACTTGAGCTGTCGCGAACAGGGCACTATCATTGTGTGCAAGTCCGCAGCTATGAGCCCATGTCAGGCAATGCTACAAACTGATTTGTGCCCCTTGTTACCGTCGACTTTGCCGCAATGCCCCCTCCTGGCGGCACGGTGCGGGTGAGCAACGTGGGAAGCAAATTCAATAGGACGCGCAACAGGGTGATCTGATCGACATGCCCAAAGCCCAACGGATGGCTCCTGTCGTGGTTTTGTCACTGCAGATGCCCTAGTGAAAGGACTTAAGTGTGGAGCCATCGCAACGTAGGTTAGCTTGAAGGGGTTGAACGAGACAAGAGACACAAAGGATTTACCCAGGTTTGGCCCCTCACAACAAGGTAAAACCTATGTCCTGCTTCTAGTTGTATTGCTTGACTTTCGATTACAAGGGAGCGAATACGCTTGACCTAGTTCTCGATTGATTGTTTCTTGAGTTAACTCACCGCCAGGTCTCGCCTTTATATACACAGGTCGAGGTCCGGCGGCTTACAAGAGTCCGGGGCGGATCATACAACGTAACCGACTCTGTCTCTAAGCTATCTTGCCTTGTTAGGTAAGCTATCATCAGGCGGCTCACACCTTCGGGTCTTGAGTCGCCTCCGGGTCATGGGCCTTCTACAGCCTGGTTGTAAACCGCCTTCGGTCCTCTTAGGCCTTACTGGGCCTTCAATTATAAATCGCCTATGATATGACCCGGCCCCTCCTGGGCGGGTCATACCACGGGGTTCAACATTAGGCCCAGATTGATTTGAACATGTTCATGTCAATCTTCAATCTTCAAAGCAACTCCTTAGAATTCCTTCAACTCTGAATCTGATAAGCTTATATAACCCGCCATAACAAAGAGATGACACCATGTTACTAATTTCATAAAAAACCTCATGGCATCATAACGGATCTTTGCATTAATCAGTCACTCTGAGAATCGAGGCGCTTCCGCTGTCAAGATAATGATGATGTCTCCTTGATTTTCGCACTTACCATTCACTGTTTTCACTTTTTCCTTATAAATAGGCATGAGAGGGTTCATTTTTTCACTTTTACCCCCGCCTTCTCCTCTTCTTCTTCCTCACGACGGCCGATGCCACCGGAGCTCCGCTGCCCCAGTCAATTACTTCGTCTTGGCCGCTGCGTCAACCTGATTTCGACAGAAAAACGGTGGTGCCCCTTCGCTGCCCATCAACATCAATAGGTACGCATCTCCCTCTGTTTCCAATCTACATTAGGGTTCCCCTGTTCTTCGGTGTTCGTCGGCGTTTGTCATGCTTGTTTGTAGCTCATCCGCCCTACTGCTTAGTTGAACCCAGACGCAATACTGAAATCACGCTTCGACCACTTCCGTATTCACTATCAATCATAGATCTATCTCTTCTTTCCAAGATTCACTCCTCAACACGACAGTTCGTCCGCCATGTTTTTAGGTTTAGCAATTTCCACCTGTTTTTCCGGATTGCCGTATATCCAAAATTATAAGTAGGACCCATGAAACTTGTTTGTTCAGTACTTAGTGAAAACCTTCTCAAATCCAGATCTGCAGAGACCGTGTTGATCCCTGACACATAGGCGGCTCAAAGGGACACATTTTGTAACCCACCAAATGCCAGCCGGCTTATTCATAAATGTTTAAGCCGCCAGTATCTTCTCAGTCAGTAACCATGACTGCATAACCTATTGACGCCTTGCCGGCTTAACCATGCTTATTAATCTACATCGCTCATAATAATCAAACTTGTATGCATAACTAGTTTTCAGCAGTAAACTTGTTTGTTTAACCATTGGGCGGTTTACCATCAGAATATCAATCCTCCAATTCTTCACTCTCAGGTTTTAGCTTGGCAAAAATTACTAAGACCACCACCTCCTGCGATTGGGTCGCTTCCACTGCCATTGAACAATCTCTGAATGACTACGTTGCCATGGGTGTCTTGTCGGCAAAGAACGCCATCCACTGGAGAGTTCCAGGTACCGAAACTAAGCCTCTCCCCAACAAAGGTGAAGTCGTAGTTTTTGCAGACCACCTCCTCCGCGGTTTCTCACCACCCGTCTCAAAGTCCTTTCAAGATGTTCTGCACTTTTATCAGCTACACCCTCAAGACATCGGCTCCAATTCGGTGTCCAACATTTGCAACTTTCAAGTCTTCAGCGAAGTATACCTTCAAGAAGAGCCCAGTGTTGACTTGTTTAGAGAATATTAATATTTGAACCGCTAGACCGAGATGACAGGCGGGCCTTGTCTCGAACTCGATGGAATTTCAATCCAGAGACGGAGAGATGTCGTCTGCCGCTGCACTGCCCAGTCATCCCAAAGACTGGAAACAAACTTGGTTCTATTGTCAAGACACTTCTCTGGCGAGTGAAAATCCTTTACCGGGTTACCGCACCTGCCAGCTCAGCCCGAGACATCCACTCCTGACCGTATCAGTGCCGCAGAGCGAGCCAAATATGCACCAAGTTTTTTAAAGATAACGGCTTTGCTAGCCAATGGCTTAACTGGAATCGGTCTGGTCCGATGTTGGGTTGCTTGGAGAATCTTGCCTCTAAGCCGCCGCATGGGCTTAATGTGCGGGTACACATGTGATGTAAAAGACCCTCGGAGGTATAATTCAACACGTCTTGATGACCAAGGGATCAATGAAATGACCAAACCATTACTCGGGGAGAGCCTCAAAAGCTGCAGCAAGACGGGTCTAAACCCCTTTTGCACTCTCAACCCTGCTCCTGACGTAAGTATTTCAAGCCATTTTGTACTTTATCATTTTTCATAAATTGCACCACTTCTTATTGTCATTTGCGTTTTCAGTTCGACTCTTCCTTCTATAACAAGAATCTACAGGATAAACCGGCAAAAAAGGCCAGAACCAAAACCAAGGCTCCAAAGAAGACCAGAGGAAAGAAGCCGGATGCAACAGACTTATTCACCCTGGATGATGAGTCGAAGGTAGAGCTTGATTTCCCTTGGCTTTTTATTTATGCAACTTATTGACGTTGATTCCTCTCAGCATGATGCGGAGACTAGCCTGGCAAACGCCGCAGAGGTAAATATCAATTCCTCCAACTCAGAGCGCTTGCCAAGAGAGAAAACTCGGCAGGTGACCCGAAAAGTAAGGTTTTCTCACCCTCTTGCTTACTTGGATACCCACTTTATTTTGAAGAAACAACAACACGAAGCTAGGCGCAAGACCCCGAGCGATGGTAACGAGGAATTGGTCTCCAGCTTACCAAATACGCCAGTTCCTTGCAAACGCCGCCAAGAGGTGCTTCTAAATCCAACTCTTTCATTTCCAAAGGCGGGTCTCATTCATCAACCACTTAACTCGCGTGACTCAAATTATCAGGGAACCTCAGACTCGTCCTCAGGCGATTCAACTGGCACCCAGTTCCCTACTTTCAAAATTGCCCATGGGTAAGAACATTTCACTTGCTTAATTAACACCTTATGAAGACATTCTCATATTCTTATACCCCCTTTTTGTAGTGGTGTGGCCAAGGCAGGCAAGAAATTGAAGACGGGCGGACTTTCAGAGGACCCCAAGGTGAACGAGTCGGAGAAGCAGGCACCAATAGTCTCAGAACCTTCAATTCAGAACCCTGAGTACATTGCTAATGACCCTCCGCCATAAGCTGAGGATGCCACTATGGATCCAATGAACATGGATGCCGATCTACCAAGCCCTAAGCCGCAAAGACCTGCCAAGCCCATCAAGGAAACTGCTCCTGACAAGACTACTAAGGATGTCCTCATTACAAGGACGGGTTACACAGAGCCAGGAAACCCCATAGTCTTGGCTAAGCACAACGCTAAAGAAGAGCCGCCAGCAGGACGTAAATTAAAACTGGACTTGGAAAGTTATGTTGGTCTTGGTGCTGATGACATCCACGTAGGCTACCTTCATCGCCTCCATACTAGCCGTGACCTGGTGATACGTCTCGAACATATCTATAATTTTTTATTGTTCCATGCTATTATATTATCCATCTAGGATGTTTTATATGCATTTATATGCTATTTTATATGATTCTTGGGACTAACCTATTAACCTAGAGCGCAGTGCCAGTTTCAGTTTGTTCCTTGTTTTTGAGTATCGTAGAAAAGGAATACCAAACGGAGTCCAATTGACCTGAAAATTCATGGAGATTGTTTTTGGACCAGAAGAAGCCCACGGAGTACCGAAGATGGACCAGAAGAATCCCGAGGCCACCACGAGGGTGGAGGGCGCGCCCTACCCCCTGGGCGCACCCCCTACATCGTGGCCGCCTCGTGGACCCCCTCTGACTTGTTCCTGACGCCAACACCTCTTATATATCCCCAAACTTCTAGAACATAACCTAGATCAGGAGTTCCACAACCGCAAGCCTCTGTAGCCACCAAAAACCAATCGGGACCCTGTTCCGGCACCCTGCAGGAGGGGGGATCCCTCACCGGTGGCCATCTTCATCATCCCGGCACTCTCCATGACGAGCAGGGAGTAGTTCACCCTCGGGGCTGAGGGTATGTACGAATAGCTATGTGTTTGATCTCTCTCTCTCTCTCGTGTTCTTGATATGGCACGATCTTGATGTATCGCGAGGTTTGCTATTATAGTTGTATCTTATGATGTTTCTCCCCCTCTACTCTCTTGTAATGGATTGAGTTTTCCCTTTGAATTTATCTTATCAGATTGAGTCTTTAAGGATTTTAGAACACTTGATGTATGTCTTGCATGTGCTTATCTGCGGTGACAATGGGATATTCACGTGATCTACTTGATGTATGTTTTGGTGATCAACTTGCAGATTCAGTGACCTTGTGAACTTATCCATAGGGGTTGGCACACGTTTTCGTCTTGACTCTCTGTAGAAACTTTGGGGCACTATTTGAAGTTCTTTGTGTTGGTTGAATAGATGAATCTGAGATTGTGTGATGCCTATCGTATAATCATACCCATGGATACTTGAGGTGACATTGCAGTATCTAGGTGACATTAGGGTTTTGGCTGATTTGTGTCGTAAGGTGTTATTTTACTACAAACTCTAGGGCTGTTTGTGACACTTATAGGAATAGCCCAATGGATTGATCGGAAAGAATAACTTTGAGGTGGTTTCGTACCCTACAATAATCTCTTCGTTTGTTCTCCACCATTAGTGACTTTCGAGTGACTCTTTGTTGCGTGTTGAGGGATTGTTATATGATCTAATTATATTATCCTTGTTGAGAGAACTTGCACTAGTGAAAGTATGAACCCTAGGCCTTGTTTCCTAGCATTGCAATACCGTTTACGCTCATTTTATCATTAGTTAACTTGTTGTTTTTATATTTTAGATTACAAAAATCTATATCTACCATCCATATTGCACTTGTATCACCATCTCTTCGCCGAACTAGTACACCTATACAATTTGCTACTGTCCACGGATTGATAAACCTTAGGTCATCCACTTGAGGGAAATTTGTTACTGTCCTACAAACCTCTGCACTTGGAGGCCCAACAACATCTACAAGAAGAAGGTTGTGTAGTAGACGTCAAGCAATTTCTGGCGTCGTTGCCGGGGAGGCTAGGTAAGCGGCACTAACACCCCGTCACTAAGCTCTTTTCTGGCGCCGTTGCCGGGGAGGTTAGTTCTTGAAGGTATATCTTTAGATCTTGCAATCGAATCTTTTAGTTTCTTGTTTTATCACTAGTTTAGTTTATAAAAGAAAACTACAAAAAAATGGAATTAAGGTTGCCTCATATGCTTCATCTTTTTAATATCTATCGTGAAAATGATGGAAAGGAAAATTGTGCTCAAGTGCTAGAAGAAGAATGCATTAGAATGTTTGGCACTAAATCTTTGTATGATGAGCATGATTGCAATGTTGTTAGTATGAATTCTATGAATATCCATGATGCTAATGAGATGCAAAGCCACAAGCTTGGGGATGCTATGTTTGATGAAGATGATATTTTTTCTCCCCCAAGTTTTGATGAGCAAATTTACTATGATGAAAGCATGCCCCCTATCTATGATGATTATTGTGATGACATGTATGCTATAAAGAATAATTATTGCCATGAAACTTGTCATCTTGATCCTAATTTTCAATCACATGATAGTTATTTTGTTGAGTTTGCTCCCACCACTATTCATGAGAATAAATTTGCTTATGTGGAGAGTAATAAAATTTCTATGCTTGTAGATCATGAAAATAATGATTTGTGTGATATTTATATTGTTTAATTCATTCATGATGCTACTGGAAATTATTATGAGGCAGGAATATATATGTTTGTAGGAATTGCAATAATATCAAGTTTCCTCTTTATGTGCTTAAAATCTTGAAGTTATGCTTGTTTTGCTTTCCTATTCTACTTGATTCTTGTTCCCATAAATTGTTTGCTCACAAAATACCTATGCATAGGAAGTGGGTTAGACTTAAATGTTCTAGTCATATTCTTCATGATGCTCTCTTTATGTTTCAATTCTTATCTTTTATGTGAGCATCATTGAAATCATCATTTCTAGCTAGGGGCATTTAACGTTAGCGCTTGTTGGGAGGCAACCCAATTTTATTTTTGTTCTTTGCCTTTTGCTCTTGTTTATTAATAAATAATCTATCTAGCCTCTGGTTAGATGTGGTTTTATGTTTTAATTAGTGTCGGTGTCAAAACCGGCGGATCTCGGGTAGGGGGTCCCGAACTGTGCGTCAAGGTCGGATGGTAACAGGAGACAAGGGACACAATGTTTTTACCCAGGTTCGGGCCCTCTCGGTGGAGGTAATACCCTACTCCTGCTTGATTAATATTGATGATATGGGTAGTACAAGAGTAGATCTACCACGAGATCAAGGAGGCTAAACCCTAGAAGCTAGCCTATGGTATGATTGTGTATGATGATGGTCCCTCCTACGGACTACAACCCTCCGGTTTATATAGACACCGGATAGGGTTAGGGTTACACAGAGTCGGTTACAATGGTAGGAGATCTTGAGTATCCGCATCGCCTAGCTTGCCTTCCACGCCAAGGAAAGTCCCTTCCGGACACGGGACGAAGTCTTCAATCTTGTATCTTCATAGTCCAGGAGTCCGGCCGAAGGTATAGTCCGGCTACCCGAACACCCCCTAATCCAGGACTCCTTCAGTAGCCCCCGAACCAGGCTTCAATGACGACGAGTCCGGCGCGCAAATTGTCTTCGGCATTGCAAGGTGGGTTCTTTCCCAAATTCTGTGTACCTGTACGAATAATGTCCGATTTTTGTAATGTAGCGTTCCTTGGCTTCTGCGCCCAATAACGATTGTCTTCCACGTGTTGAACGAATGCGAAAAGCCTAGGGCGTTTTTACATCCACACCCCTATCCATATAAACGAGCCGCCTATTTAACGGGATGAGGATTTAGATCCAAACCGCATCTTCTCCTCTCCGTGAGTTATCATCAGAGCTTTCCCAGCTAAAGTCCATTCCAACATGGCCAGCCGTCGCAGCTCCTCCCCTCGCCCCTCTGGTCCTAAGCCCGGGGACTGGGAGAGTTGCACCATTCCGCATAGCGAGTTAGTGTCGCTTCAGGCCAAGGGATTTCTCCCTCAGGCATACATGGTCCCGGTCTGAGCCGGTCTCGCCACCTACAATGGCGGAAAACAAGCGGAGAACACCCCCAATCCTTCTAAAGGAGAACGGGTGTGCCTTGATAAGGGGACTGGGATTTCCAATTCATCCATTTCTCCGCGGGCTTCTGGAGTTCTACGGCCTCCAGCTGCACAATCTCACGCCCGGCTCCGTGTTACATATTGCGGGCTTCGTTGCCCTTTGCGAGCTACTTTTAGGCGTCGAGGCTCATTTCGCGTTGTGGAAGAAGATATTCTTCCTGGTGCCCTGTTCTCAAGAGGGGTCTATATACCAAGTGGGTGGAGCCGAAGTATGGCGGGACCGGATACCTATCCGGAACCCCGAAGAAGGCGTCCGAGGACTGGCCTTCGGAATGGTTTTACATACACGACGTCTCGCTGCCGGACCCTATTCGGGCCGGTCTCCCTGAGTTCAACAGTGCTCCATTGAAGAAACGCTTGAGCTGGCGTCCACGGAGCTCTCAGAGAGAAAGCGACAAAGACGTCCTTTACCTGATGGGCCGGATAAGACTGTTGGCTCATTTCGGACTAACCATGATCGGAGTCATGGCCGCATGCATTATGCGAGGGGTGCAGCCGCTTCAATACAGAGGCCACCCCATGTGGGATTTCAATGGGGAGGATGACGCCATGCGTTACGGTCGTAAGGGGCCGGCCTCGGCTGCCGCCCTAATAAAGATTCTGTCCTCTTTGTACAAGGGAGAAAAGGAGGAGTTCCTCCACGTTAACCCACGGGCCGGATTCACTATGTATGAACCTCCAAGTTGGGTAAGCGAACAATTGCGCTTGCCCATTTATTTTATACTTCCATGGTCAGATACGTAGTCTGACGACTTCAATGCAGGAACTGCGATACGAAGAGAAAGATATAAGCAGCCGCCCTCCACAACCCGAGGACCCAGAATGGTCCCTCGATCCGGACTCTGAGAAGGATCCGAACATATCGGTGGAGCTTATCGACGGGGTGTTTCATTAGCTAAGCAAGGACAACACCTTGGTCGCTATTGTGGCTGATTACCCCGGGTTAATCCCGGCCTCCCAGGTGACAGAAACCGGAGTTTTTATTCCCTTGAGGGGGATTCCATTTTCACATATTCCAATGTTTCTAACAACAACCGTGTTTCATAGGGGAGATTTCCGAGGCGGGAAGCCGAACCTGCGGCGGCTAGCCAGCGAGGGGCCGCAGGGCCCCGTGGGGAAAAAAGAAATGTAGTCCGGACCGAGATGCCGGCGCAAAGGTATTACACACCCTCCGTTTCCGCGATGTTATTCCGTCAGGGCATATTAACGTTCGTGCTTTCTTCAGGACGAAGAGACCTCGCCGGACTATATCCAGAGAAGCTGCCAATCCCACCTCCACCAGCCAGGTTCCAGTGTCCGGCCAGGAAGCGGAGGCGAGCACAAGGCGTGCACCGGGCGCTCCTCCGACAGAGGATGCGGATAGGCTGTCTGCCACAAATTCTTAAGTGGAGAGTGCCATGAACCACATGCGTCGCCGGGCAATTTTACGCGACGCTTGTTTCTCCCAAGAGGCTTTAGATGCCTTTAATTCGGGAGATGCGTACCTCCGTGCCGCTCAAGATGGTTTAGCCAGAGCCACGGAGCAGTATGTGAAAGACATACGGGTAAGAAAATTTTGGTTAACTATATATATACTAGTAGCCCCCGAGACTTGAAACAGTTAAAGTAACTGATTTAAGGATCATATAACATGCAGGTTCTTACAGAGAAGAACACCGTGCTGTCCCAGGAGCTGGAAAAGTGCAAGGCCCAACTAGAGGCCGCACTAGCCGCAGCAGGGGAGCCCAAAGGGACCCCCTCAGGTAAGATACACTTCGAAAGATTAGTATTGTGCGGTTTGGGTGCAAATCTGACAATTCATGATGCAGATGGCGCCGGACTTGATCCGGAGAAGCAACAACTCTTACGCCGGTTAAAGGTCGGTGAGAGTACGTTGACAAAGGTGAGGCGAGAGAAGAATGATCTCCAGGATGCCAACACCAAGCTGGACGTTGCACTTAAGGACGTTCGTGGCCAGCTTTCGGAATCCACGAAGGAGAATCAGCGGCTTTGACGCGGCATATTTAGTAAGTGCTTGAACGAACTTTGAAAAATGAGTTTGGCGAGGAAGTCGAATAATAGAGTATTGTCTATAGGTATGCCCACAGGTCGTCCTGCAAAGGAGATGCCCAGTTCTACGGGTGGCCTTCTTCCCGAACTCCTGCAACTGCACGATCGAATTCGGCAGGCAATGCAAGGCGTTGCCCAAGCCCTATGGCCTGCCCACTCCACGCCCGAGGGCCTTGGAGAGCTTGCGGAGAAGCTGAAGGGAGCTCGGCAGCGCTTCCGGTTGTGGAAGATATCAGCCTGACGAGAAGGCGCTAGGGAGGCCTGGGCCATGGTGAAGACCCGTTTTACGAAGTCTGACCCAAACCACATGGCCGAGGTCGGATCGGTGGGGCCTGACGGGAAGGAGATCCCTGTAAGCTTAGTGTACGGCCAAGTAGAATTGGCCGCAAAGTATTCCCAGCAGGACTGTAAATTAGACAGCCTGTTAGATGGTATAGAGGAGGAATACAATCAGTCGAAATGACTATGTACTTTTGAATTGACATATGTAATGCCTTCTAGCCGGATTGTAGATCGTTTGTCGTTGCCGACCTTTTCGCTTCAACCTCGGGACTTGACGGTCCGGAGTGTGTCCGAATACCATAGCAGTTATACAAGAACCGTGGTATGCGTGGAGACCAGGCGTAGGGGTCATTAGTGCTTTATCAGACAAGTGCCAACTAGTTATGTTATATTACATGGTTAGTAAGAAACATCTTCCAGAGAGAATAGTTCCGTTAAGGGTTCCTTTCGCTGGGGAGGCATGCCCTAAAGTGCATGTCCGAACTGCGTAAAAAAGACACAGAAAAAGCATCTGGGGGCGCATGAAAATTAATAAAAAGATCATCTTTTATTTCACTGACCGAATATTCCCTTAAGAACGCTAGCTTTCGGCTTCACCCAGTCTGAGGTACACATCCGGCTGACCCGGCAGTAACAATCGCAGAGGTGCTCCCTTTACCGCCTAGCCGAACAATCGGGAACGTAGGGGTAAGCACAGGAGCCAGGCAACCCAGCTTGGCCAAAACTTAAGTCATATCGATGCATATAATGGTGAAGAAAAAGGTACATGCGGGAGTTTGACACATGTGTGGGGCATGAAGCCCGTACAAATAAGCTTCTGTTAAAGAAGCCCCCAGGTTAAATGAGCGCAAGTGGCGCGTCATGTAGTGAGCCTTTTAAGGGCTATAAAGGAAAAAGAGGGGAAGGAGAGAAATATAAGACAGAAAAATGTAAAAAATGGACAGGGGAATGAGACGAACACGGAGTCCGGCACTAGGCATAGAATCTTCGGAGACGTGTGGCGTTCCACGGGTTCGGCTCAAGTCGGTTATCCGACGCATCTCGCAGGCGGTACGCCCGACCAGTCAGGACTTGGTCGATTATAAAAGGACCTTCCCATTTGGGCTTCAGTTTGTCCTTTTTCTTATCCGGCAGGCGTAGAACTAGTTCGCCAACATTGTAATTTTTGGCCCGTACTTCTCTGCTTTGGTATCTTCAGGCCTGTTGTTGATAAAATGTGGAACGGGCTTTCGCCACGTCACGCTCCTCCTCCAAGGCGTCCAGGCTGTCCTGCCGATCGAGCTCGGCTTCTCTTTCTTCGTACATGCGCACTCTAGGTGAGTCATGAATTATGTCACAGGGCAGAACTGCCTCTGCGTTGTACACCATAAAGAATGGTGTGTATCCGGTGGTGCGATTTGGCGTGGTCCGCAGCCCCCAGAGTACGGAGTCGAGCTCCTCTACCCAGTGCGTGTTAGATTCCTTGAGGGACCGCACTAGTCTGGGTTTGATGCCGCTGATGATAAGACCGTTTGCATGTTCGACCTAGCCATTGGTTTGTGGGTGATAGACTGAAGCATAATCGAGCTTGGTGCCCATGTTTTTGCACCAGAGTTTTACCTCGTCGGCTGTAAAGTTTGTACCATTATCGGTTATGATGCTGTGGGGGACGCCATAACGGTGTACAACCCCGGATATGAAGTCTATCACAGGTCCGGGTTCAGCCGTTTTAACAGGCTTGGCTTCTATCCATTTGGTGAACTTATCCACCATGACCAGTAAGTATTTTTTCTTATGGGTTCCACCTTTAAGGGGTCGACCATGTCAACCCCCAGACCGCAAAGGGCCAGGTGATGGGTATAGTTTGGAGTGCGGTGGGTGGCATATGGCTTTGGTTGGCAAAAGGTTGGCAACCAACACATCGTTGGACTAGGTCCTGAGCGTCTGCCCGGGCCGTCGGCCAATAAAAGCCTATACGGAAAGCCTTGCTAACAAGCGACCGAGCAGCAGCGTGATGACCACCGAGTCCGGCGTGAATTTCGGCCAGAAGATTCCGCCCTTCTTCTTCGGAGATGCACCTTTGAAGGACTCCGGTAGTGCTTTTCTTATAAAGCTCCCCCTCGTGGACTTTGTAGGCTTTAGATCGCCGCACTATGCAGCGGGCCTCGTTTTGGTCCTCTGGGAGTTCCTGCCTAGTAAGGTAGGCTAGGAATGGTTCTGTCCACGGGGCGATAACCGCCATTATTACGTGGGCTGAAGGTGTAATTTCGTTGGCAGGACCTCCAATTATGTCAGGTTGTTCGGCGTCGAGTGGTGCGGCTGCGTCCGGGCTGTTAATTGCGGGTTCCACCTCCCACGTTACGGATGGCTTGAACAATCTTTCCAAAAAGATGTTGGGGGGGGACTGCATTGCGTTTTGCTCCGATGCGTGCCAGGACGTCCGCTGCTTGATTATTTTCGCGGGCTATATGGTGGAACTCCAGCCCTTCGAACCGAGCTGACATTTTTAGGACGGCATTGCGGTAACCTGCCATTTTTGGATCCTTGGCGTCGAAGTTACCATTTATTTGGGAGATCACGAGGTTCGAATCCCCGCGTACCTCTAGGCATTGAATGCCCATGGATACTGCCATCCGGAGACCATGTAGGAGGGCCTCATATTCGGCTGCATTGTTGGAGTCCGTGTACATAATTTGGAGTACATATTGGACTGTGTCTCCTGTGGGGGACGTCAAAACGACGCCAGCCCCTAGTCCGGCCAACATTTTGGAGCCGTCGAAATGCATGATCCAGTTTGAATATGTGTCGTACTCTTTAGGGAGTTCGCCCTCCGTCCATTCTGCGATGAAGTCGGCCAACACTTGCGATTTGATAGCTCGCCGTGGCTTATAGGTTATGTCGAACGGGAGGAGCTCAATGGCCCATTTTATGATCCGGCCCGTTGCATCGCAGTTATTGATAATGTCATTGAGTGGTACTTCCGAGGCTACTGTAATCGAACACTCTTGAAAGTAGTGTCGTAGCTTCCGGGATGCCATGAATACCGCGTATGCAATTTTCTGATAGTGTGGGTAGCGTGGTTTGCATGGAGTGAGGACAGTGGACACGTAGTAGACCGGCCTTTGGAGGGGGAATTTGTGTCCGTCCGTTTCCCGCTCGACGACGAGCACTGCGCTGACAACTTGATGGGTTGCCGCGATGTACAATAGCATTGGCTCGCCGGTGTTTGGCGCGGCCAGGACTGGGTTTGTTGCCAATATGGCTTTTATTTCATCGAGTCCGGCCGTGGCGGCATCCGTCCACTCGAAGTGTTCGGTGCGCCGTAGGAGGCGGTAAAGGGGCAGCGCCTTTTCTCCCAAGTGGAAGATGAAGCGGCTTAGAGCCGCCACGCATCCGGTTAGTTTCTGTATTTGTTTGAGGTCTTTTGGGACATCCAATTGTGACAAAGCTCGGATCTTGGCTGGATTTGCTTCGATTCCTCTACCGGATACAATGAAGCCCAAGAGCTTTCCGGCTGGAACGCCGAAGACGCATTTCTCCTGATTGAGCTTAATGTCGTATTTTCGGAGGTTATCGAATGTATGCCTCAAGTCGTCTACTAGAGAGTCGACATGTTTTGATTTGACGACCACATCATACACATATGCCTCCACTGTTTTGCCGATCTGGTTGGCCAGACATGTTTGTATCATGCGCTGATATGTTGCGCCGGCATTTTTTAGCCCAAAGGGCATTGTGTTGAAGCAGAATGGGCCGTATGGTGTGATGAATGCTGTTGCGGCTTGGTCTGATTCTGCCATCTTGATTTGATGGTAACCGGAGTATGCGTCGAGGAAACACAACGAATCGTGTCCTGCGGTGGCATCGATAATTTGATCGATACGAGGGAGGGGGAAGGGATCCTTTGGGCAGGCCTTGTTAAGGTCTTTAAAATCGACACACAGGCGCCAGGATCTGTCCTTCTTTGGTACCATCACCAGGTTTGCTAGCCAGTCCGGATGTTTTATATCTCTAATGAATCCGGCCTCCAATAACTTGGCTAGCTCCTCTCCCATAGCCTATCTCTTCGGTTCAGAAAAGCGCCGAAGGGCTTGTTTGACAGGTTTGAACCCTTTCTGGATATTTAAGCTGTGTTCGGCCAGCCTGCGTGGGATTCCTGGCATGTCTGAAGGGTGCCAAGCAAAAATGTCCCAGTTCTCTCGTAGGAACTCTCGCAGTGCAGCGTCTACATCAGGGTTCAGTCATGCCCCGCTGGAAGCTGTTTTTATTTTGGTCCGTTGGATGGACCTGGAATTTGACTATTTCGTCCGCTGGTTTGAAGGATGTGGATTTGGATCTCTTATCGAGTATCACATCATCCCTATTAACCGTGGAGCGCAGCGCAGTCAGTTTCTCGGCCGCTAAGGCTTCGGATAGTGCCTCAAGGGCCAATGCGGCTGTCTTGTTTTCGGTGCGGAGTGCTATGTCCGGATCACTAGCGAGAGTGATAATTCCGTTTGGCCAGGCATTTTGAGCTTCATGTACCCGTAATGGGGTATGGCTTGGAAGACTGTGAATGCCTCCCGTCCTAATATAGCGTGGTATCCGCTATTGAACGGGGCCACCTGGAACATGACTTCTTCGGACCTATAATTATCCAGCGTGCCGAACACCACATCTAGTGTGATCTTTCCTGTGCAGCGCGCTTCCTGACTGGGGATTATTCCTCTAAAGGTTGTGTTGCTTTGCTCGATGCGGTTCCAGTCTATTTCCATCTTTTGGAGGGTTTCCTCATAAATGAGGTTCAATCCGCTGCCTCCATCCATGAGTACCTTTGTGAGGCGAGAGCCATCCACTATGGGACTAAGGACCAATGCGGCTGGTGCTCGGGCTGTTCGGAATTTAGGTTCGTCGCTCGCATTGAAGGTGATAGCAGTGTCGCTCCATGGGTTTATTGTTGCTACTTGATAGACTTCGGTGAGGCTGCGGAGTGTTCTTTTTCGCATATTATTTGATGCAGAAGTCTTGAAGACTGTGAGAACGATACTGGTGTCCTCGGGCTGGCTTTCTTCGGCCTCTGAAATTAGGAGGTCCTCGACAATTTTGGCCACCTGCCGGAGTATCCAACATGCTCTAAGGCTGTGAGTTGGTGTGGCGTCCTCTGTACTATGAATTCTACAGGATCCATCAAGCCACCTTTCCAGTACGGTTCCATGCCCTATAGAGGGTTTTGACTTTTTGATATTTAATCCGGGTGTCTTACTGTGATGCACCCTCTTAGTTCGGACGAGATTGCTATTCAAGGCCGAATTATCCCAAAATTTTATTTCGGTTTTCCAAGCTCTTTCCATCGCACAGTACTTTTGTACTATGGACGCCAAGTCAGCGAAGCGTGTAATATCACGACGACTTATGGCGTTAAGTATTCCCTCGTCCGTGCAGTTACTGCAAAAGATTGAAATTGCATCTCCCTCGCGGCAGTCCTTTGTCCTGTTCATAACTAGGAGGAATCTGGCCTAGTAGTGATGTACTGTTTCCTCGGGCTTTTGCCTGATTTGGGAAAGATCACTTATGTTCGGGTGGGCGGGTGGCGTTCAATCTGGGACTTCACCCAATTTAAGATTCGGAGGCCGAAGAGCTTCCGAACTCTGAAGTCCGGAGCCTTGGATGTTGTCCAATGAATCTAGCTCGTGGCCTGATTCTAAGCTCAGGTCTTGAATTGTATCCTCCCCTCCGCGGGTATCCGGCCTGGAGGGTTCGGGAATTCGGACGTAGCTAGTCCTTAGAATAGATGAAGGGTCGCCGCACTGCACCTCTACCACCGCAACGTGGTGGGTGACTTGGCGAGAGTTAATTTCTCTTAGATCGGGTTTAAGCCCAACCTGGTTGTAATTTGTAGCGACCCCCAGTGCGGCGATGCGATCCAAGAGCTCGTTTACGGAAGAGAGCTCCATCGGATCCAGCTGCTCGGCGAGTTCTGAGCTGACGTGAAGGTTGCTTTCGATTACCCGAGAGGTCACCGGCAGCGCAACGGCCGAACAGGCGGTCGTGAGAAAACCACCTAGCCGGAGGGTTTGGCCGACAGCCAAGGCTCCCTTAGTAATGGTGCCGTCTTTAAAGACGGGAAGAGGCATCCTTCCTGATTGCGACGGCACAGAGGAACTCTCAATGAAAGCACCATGTCGGTGTCAAAACCGGCGGATCTCGGGTAGGGGGTCCCGAACTATGCGTCAAGGTCGGATGGTAATAGGAGAGAAGGGACACGATTTTTTTACCCAGGTTCAGGCCCTCTCGGTGGAGTTAATACCCTACTCCTGCTTGATTAATATTGATGATATGGGTAGTACAAGAGTAGATCTACCACGAGATCAAGGAGGCTAAACCCTAGAAGCTAGCCTATGATATGATTGTGTATGATGATGGTCCCTCCTACGGACTACAACCCTCCGGTTTATATAGACACCGGATAGGGTTAGGGTTACACAGAGTCGGTTACAATGGTAGGAGATCTTGAGTATCCGCATCGCCTAGCTTTCCTTCCACGCCAATGGAAGTCCCTTCCGGACACGGGACGAAGTCTTCAATCTTGTATCTTCATAGTCCAGGAGTCCGGCCGAAGGTATAGTCCGGCTACCCGAACACCCCCTAATCCAGGACTCCCTCAATTAGTGTTGTGCCAAGTAGAACCATTGGGAAGACTTGGGTGAAAGTTAATATGATCTTGCTGTAAAAAGACAGAAACTTTGCGCTCACAAGATTAGCTGTCATTTTTACAGAAGAGTGACTTTAAGTTGATTCTTTTTGAAGAAGATTAATAAAAAAATTACTCACGTCCACCAATTTATTTCAGAATTTTTGGAGTTCCGGAAGTATTGGAACAAATCAGATTGCTACAGACTGTTCTGTTTTTCACAGATTCTGTTTTCTATGTGTTGTTTGCTTATTTTGATGAATCTATGAGTAGTATCGGAGGGTATGAACCATAGAGAAGTTGGAATACAGTAGATATTACACCAATATAAATAAAGAACGAGTTCACAACAATACCAAAAGTGGTGATTTTATTTCCTTATACTAACGGAGCTTACGAGTTTTCTGTTGAGTTTTGTGTTGTGAAGTTTTCAAATTTTGGGTAAAGATTTGGTGGACTATGGAATAAGGAGTGGCAAGAGCGTAAACTTGGGTATGACCAAGGCACCCCAAGGTAATATTCAAGTACAACCAAGAGCCTAAGCTTGGGGATGCCCCGGAAGGCATCCCCTCTTTCGTCTTCGTTCATCGGTAACTTTACTTAAAGCTATATTTTTATTCACCACATGATATGTGTTTTGCTTGGAGCATCATTTTTTTGCTTGTTGTTTGAATAATATCCCAATATCTTAAATTCTTAAATGTTAGAGAGTCTTCACATAGTTGCATAATTATTCGACTACTCATTGATCTTCACTTATATCTTTCGGAGTAGTTTGTCATTTGCTCTAGTGCTTCACTTATATCTTTTTAGAGCACGATAGTGGTTTTATTTTGAAGAAATTGATGAACTCTCATGCTTCACTTATATTATTTTGGGAGTCTTAAACAACATGGTAATTTGCTTAGGTTATAAAACTAGTCCTAATAAGATGGGCATCCAAGAGGGATATAGTAAAAACTTTCATATAAAGTGCATTGAATACTATGAGAAGTTTGATTCTTTATGATTGTCTTGAGATACCAAGATGGTGATATTAGAGTCATGCTAGTGAGTAGTTGTGAATTTGAGAAATACTTGTGTTAAGGTTTGTGAGTCCCGTAGCATGCACGTATGGTGAACCGTTATGTAACGAAGTTGGAGCATGAGATATTTTTTTGATTGTCTTCCTTATGAGTGGCGGTCGGGGACGAGCGAAGGCCTTTTCCTACCAATCTATCCCATAGGAGCGTGCACATACTAATTTCTAATATATTTTTTGCAATAAGTATGTGAGTTCTTTATGACTAATGTGAATCCATGGATTATACGCACTCTCACCTTTCCGCCATTGCTAGCCTCTCTAGTACCGCGCAACTTTCGCCGGTACGACAAACCCACCACATATCCTTCCCCAAAACAGCCATCATACCTACCTATCATGGCATTTCCATAGCCATTCCGAGATATATTGCCATGCAACTTTCCACCGTTCCGTGTATTATGACACGTTCCATCATTGTCATATTGCTTTGCAGGATCATGTAGTTGACATTGTATTTGTGGCAAAGCCACCGGTCATAGATTCATTGCACATCCCGGTACACCTCCGGAGGCATTCATATAGAGGCATATTTTGTTCTAAGTATCGAGTTGTAATGCTTGAGTTGTAAGTAAATAAAAGTATGATGATCTTCATTATTAGAGCATTGTCCCATGTGAGTAAAAAAAGAGAAAGGCCAAAAAAGAGAAGGCCTAGAAAAAAAGAGAGAAAAAGAGAGAAGGGGCAATGTTACTATCCTTTTTTTCCACACTTGTGCTTCAAAGTAGCACCATGATATTCATGATAGAGAGTCCCTTATTTTGTCACTTTCATATACTAGTGGGAATTGTTGTTATAGAACTTGGCTTGTATATTCCAACAATGGGCTTCCTCAAATGCCCTAGGTCTTCGTGAGCAAGCAAGTTGGATGCACACCCACTTAATTTCTTTTGTTGAGCTTTCATACATTTATAGCTTTAGTGCATCCGTTGCATGGCAATCCCTACTCACATTGATATCTATTGATGGGCATCTCCATAGCCTATTAATACGCCTAGTTGATGTGAGACCATCTTCCTATTTTTTGTCTTCTCCACAACCACCATTCTATTCCACCTATAGTGTTATGTCCATGGCTCATGCTCATGTATTGCATGAAAGTTGAAAAAGTTTGAGAATACTATAGTATGAAACAATTGCTTGGCTTGTCATCGGGGTTGTGCATGATTGGAGCATTTTGTGTGACGAAAATGGAGCATAACCAAACTATATGATTTTGTAGGGATGAGCTTTCTTTGGCTATGTTATTTTGAGAAGACATAATTGCTTGGTTAGTATGCTTGAAGTATTATTATTTTTATGTCAATATTAAAATTTTGTCTTAAATCTTTCGGATCTGAAGATTCATGCCATAATAAATAAAATTACATTGATAATTATGTTAGGTAGCATTCCACGTAAAAAATTCTGTTTTTATCATTTACCTACTTGAGGACGAGCAGGAATTAAGCTTGGGGATGCTTGATACGTCTCCAACGTATCTATAATTTTTTATTGTTCGATGCTATTTTATTATCCATCTAGGATGTTTTATATGCATTTATATGATATTTTATATGATTTTTGGGACTAACCTATTAACCTAGAGCCCGGTGCCAGTTTCTGTTATTTCCTTGTTTTTGAGTATCGCAGAAAAGGAATACCAAACAGAGTCCAATTGACCTGAAAATTCATGGAGATTGTTTTTGGACCAGAAGAAGCCCACGGAGTACCGGAGATGGAACCGAAGAGTCCCGAGGCCACCATGAGGGTTGAGGGCGCGTCCTACCCACCTGGGCACGCCCCCTACCTCATGGCCGCCTCGTGGACCCCCCTGACTTGTTCCCGACGCCAACACCTCTTATATATCCCCAAACTTCCAGAACATAACCTAGATCGGGAGTTCCCGTGCCACAAGCCTCTGTAGCCACAAAAATCGGGACCCTGTTCCGGCACCCTGCCGGAGGGGGATCCCTCACCGGTGGCCATCTTCATCATCCTGGCGCTCTCCATGACGAGGAGGGAGTAGTTCACCCTCGGGGCTGAGGGTATGTACCAGTAGCTATGTGTTTGATCTCTCTCTCTCTCTCTCTCTCTCTCTCTCTCTCTCTCTCTCTCTCTCTCGTGTTCTTGGTATGGCACGATCTTGATGTATCGCGAGAATTGCTATTATAGTTGGATCTTATGATGTTTATCCCCTCTACTCTCTTGTAATGGATTGAGTTTTCCCATTGAAGTTATCTTATCGGATTGAGTCTTTAAGGATTTGAGAATACTTGGTGTATGTCTTGCATGTGCTTATCTGTGGTGACAATGGGATATTCACATGATCTTTTTGATGTATGTTTTGGTGATCAACTTGCGGGTTCAGTGACCTTGTGAACTTATGCATAGGGGTTGGGACACGTTTTCGTCTTGACTCTCCGGTAGAAACTTTGGGGCACTCCTCAAAATTCTTTGTGTTGGTTGAATAGATGAATCTGAGATTGTGTGATGCATATCGTATAATCATACCGACGGATACTTGAGGTGACATTGGAGTATCTAGGTGACATTAGGGTTTTGGTTAATTTGTGTCTTGAGGTGTTATTTTACTACAAACTCTAGGGCTATTTGTGACACTTATAGGAATAGCCCAATGGAGTGATCGGAAAGAATAACTTTGAGCTGGTTTCGTACCCTACAATAATCTCTTCGTTTGTTCTCCGCTATTAGTGACTTTGGAGTGACTCTTTGTTGCATGTTGAGGGAATTTTATGTGATCTAATTATGTTATCCTTGTTGAGAGAACTTGCACTATTGAAAGTATGAACCCTAGGCCTTGTTTCCTAGCATTGCAATACCGTTTACGCTCACTTTTATCATAAGTTACCTTGTTGTTTTTATATATTCAGATTACAAAAACATATATCTACCATCCATATTGCACTTGTATCACCATCTCTTCGCCAAACTAGTGCACCTGTACAATTTACCATTGTATTGGGTGTATTGGGGACACAAAAGACTCTTTGTTATTTGGTTGCAGGGTTGTTTGAGAGAGACCATCTTTATCCTACGCCTCCCACAGATTGATAAACCTTATGTCATTTACTTGAGGAAAATTTGCTACTGTCCTACAAACATCTGTACTTGGAGGCCCAACAACTTCTACAAGAAGAAGGTTGTGTAGTAGACATCAACTGGAAGCCGGCCTAGTGAACCTCATGAGGGAGCGTTATGAGGTATGGCTATTAATCCTTCTTCATATGTATCCATTTAGCCACCAAGTATAGAGGATATGAACAACGGAAATATGTTGTAGACTTGAAAGTAACGTTCAAACTGTAAACCTCCTGTTTAACTTATCCATTAAGATCCAATGATGTAGCCCCAAAGGGCCGACTTAAACTGACAAGTTGAGCCGAGACTTCCACTTTAAGAAAACCAAATGTGTTGCTCCGTAGGTCCGGCTTAAACTAACAAGTTGAGCCGGGACTTCTACTTTAAGAAATCCAAATATGTAGCCCCCAAGAGCCGTCTTAAACTGGCAAGTTGAGCCGGGTCAGAAAACAAAACTGACTTACATTAGCCCCCAAGTGTCGAGGATATTGTTCATAATGTTCTTGGGACTTGTGCCATTTTGATTTGAGTAAGATGTGAATCCTGATCTGTCATATCTAACTTTTTCCTTAGGAAGCTTTATCTCTGAAGGATGTAGAGCTGGGCGACTTAGCGAAGAGAATTAAACATCAAGAAGCTGAGACTGTGAAAGCAGAATCAGAACTTCAGCTTGCCGTGCAAGAGAATGAGAACCTCAAGGCCAATTTTGCTACTGAGAGAGCCGCCTTCGAGACAGACAAGGCAAACTTGATCCAGCAGGCACAAGACGTAGAAGCTCAGCTTAAACCGGTCACTGAAGAGCTGGCCGGTTTAAAGGGGCATATTACTCATATGACAGCCGCCATCTTGGTAAGATTCATATTCCTTGCCAATTACGCAGTGACAGTATTCTAAGCCACCAAGCACTTATCAATCCCTGTTTAAACCAATCTACACTGCTATTTTATGAACATGCCCCAGAAGCGCAAACCTCGGACAAGACATGCTGGTGAAGTTGAAGGTCGTCTACTCCTTTACAGAGCAGTTATACGGCAGTGCTCTTCATAGTCTGGTGTCCTTAGGAGGCAGCAGAAAGCCACCAAGTCACATCAAAGCTGTGTTGGACCACTTGTCAACTATCCCGAGTCAAATTGAAGATCAAAAATTATCAGCCGCCAAACCCTAAATATGCATATAATTATTGAAAGACATACCTGTAGATGGAAACTATGGTGATATCTTGATAATGAATATCCATAGCGGGTATCAGTCGCGAGTCATGAAATATCATGAACTTGATTGCTCAAGGAAAAAATATCCTGGCGACTTAAAGTCCGCCATCAGGACAGGTTACCAAACCCAAAATGCTCAAATATGAGTCATATAATCAGGGTTGTGTGGCCCGAATTGTAAGAACACACTTTAACAGAAAAATCTTTTAAGGGATACAAATCCAAAAAATTCAGAAAAAATCAAGTGCTTTCATAGGCCGCACACCTTAAAAATTATCTGGCTGGCTCATCAATGCACGACCAGACTGGCTAACAAGCCATGTTCTTCCACAGGCCGCACAACCTTAGAGTTAATCCTCGCTCACTGTAAGTCCGCCCGCACCTAACAAATCACCGTTTTAACCTTAACGAGTTCATGGTCTTGAAGAAGATTGACTATTAAGAGTACGGCGGGTCACTCAGGATTACCTGGCGGAGTAGCATCATGCAAACAGGCAGGATAACTCGAGATTCGGCGTCCACGCCTGGTCAAGAGGGTATGAAAGCACTACAAAAAAATACACTTCTGTGATGATATGTGTTTGTCACAGTAGGTCACGTTTTCTGTCATGCGTGTACATCCATGACAAATTTATGACAGAATCAAGATAGTCATACATGTGCTGTCGTAGAAGTGTTCCATAACATTACCAAAATTATCATCACAGAAGTGTCCAATTCCATGACGATAAATCGTGCATCACAGAAGTGCTTTCGTCAAGGGTGACCGACACGTGGCATCCATCGTAACGGAACGACGTTAAGCTATCGTGTCCGGTTTTGGATCCGATAACCCGTTAACAGCCTCGACCAATGGGGATTTTCCACGTGTAAAATTATCATTAGCTGGAGGAAACATGTGTCGGCTCACCGTTGGGACAGATGTCATCCACTCGTTGGACCAAAGCGCCTATGATATGTTGACACGTGGCACGGCCCAATAGAGGCCCATTCCTGTGAAAAGGCCGACCCGTTTGACTTGGTCAAAAGGTGGCGGGCCGGCCCACGACAAGCCTGTGAACGGCATGTTCGCCTATAGCCCATTTACAGCCCGCTAACCCAGGGCCCATTTATGGCCTATCCGAATTAGGCCCAGTAGCGTCATCTGAGTCGTCCAATATAATTCCAGCCCGTTTTAACTTCTGGCCCATGTATGGCCCATGACGTCTTTCGGCCCATATGCGGCCCTTATTACTCTCGGCCCATTAACAGCCCATGGTAAAACTAGCCCGTAAGGAACAGTGTATCACTTTATACCGATTAATGGCACGTGGTGAAACTGGGCCGTAATGAACAGTGTGTCACTTTATACCCATTAACGGCCCATTATTCTGTTGGGCCGTTTTTAGCACATGTTATCTTTCGGCCTTCTCAGGGCCCATTTATTCTTGGGCTCATTTCCACATTCGTTTACTTACGGCCCGTTACTATCGTTTTCTGCTTGTGAGCCAAATTCAGCCCGTGGTTACAGTCGCCCCATTTGTGGCCTGATAATACGTTGGGCCGTTTTCATGTAAAAAACCCGTTGGGCTGTTTTCATAGAGTTATCAAATACGACCTATTAACGGCCCGTTATTGTCGACGAGTAGTACGTCCCATGATTGGCGAAATGATGATACGCCCCGTAGAAGGCCCATGGATCCTACGGCCCGTAAAAGGCCCATGAATCGTATGACCCGTAGAGGGCCATGGATCCTACGGCCCGTATAGAAGGCCAATGAATCCTACGGCCCGTAGAAGGCCCATGGATCATACGGCCCGCAGGAGGCCCATGGTTACAATAGTCCGGGTGTTGCCATGATTATTTTGGCCTAGTTTCCAAAGAAAGGTTATTGTGGCCACTAGAAAAACACAGAAAAAGAACTGCAGTGACTACAAGCAAACAACTAAACAAGACAATAAGGAAATAAATAAGCAAGCAATTAACGCTAGCCTATTACCGCTATTACACATATTACATCCACTGGGCATCAAAGTTTTCCACCAGTGCAAATATAGGGAACAAAGCAGCATATTACATACACTGGCCGTAAAAATTGGCCACCAGTGCAAATAAACGTGGCAGCAAAACAAGAGCATAACTGAAAAACTCCAGAAGAGCTCAAGAAACGTGGTATCCACCATGCTGGCAATAAGCTTAGCATGCTTATTAGCTTTTTCCTGTTTGGCGCTAAAATCCTCCAATGCTTGCTGTTGCACCAAAAAGTATGCATCTGAATGCTCCAGGGACTTCCACAGTCCTTCCGCTTCTTGTCGCAGCACAGCTGATCGATGTCTTTTAGCTTGTAGTTCAGACTCAAGAAACCGAACTGATACAGATAGTGAGTTTGAATAGCTTGTGCAAGCAGTAGTGGCCAGTAACTCCAACATTAAACCAAGACAGGACTTTGGGGTTGTCTCACTGTCTTCGAGATAGTCTTCCTTAGCTGTTTTATCAGCTTTGTTGGAGATCAACAAGGATGTGTCACTATCCTGAACCTTATCTGCATTACTTCCTTTACCATTGCTTAATAAGGCACTTTTCCCCAATATTCTGTCAGCATTCTAAAAGAAGAAACAAGCAGAAACATAACAATTTAGCATGTACTAGTATATGAAACTCATTTCGGTGAACCAGTTCATTAGTAAGGTGGACAGGATTAAAATACCAAGTCTTCTATTGCCAAGTACTAGTACATAATAAAAGCATCAAACAAACATATATCTATGTCCTATGGTCACTGCATTGTCTTGCCAAATCAAAATAGAGACACGGTTCAAATCATATCAGTTCACGACAAAGCAGTAGTGAAAGAATACAAAGCGTGGGGAACTACACGGCACAACAAGATTTCAGATGGGTACCACGGGTCTACATGTACAACAACACTATTTGCTTTGTTGTGATGCTAGTAATGTGCATGATATGAGAAGTCAACTGTATACACAATTGAAATTGAAATCAACAGAGCTATTGATAAGAGCAAGCCTGTTAAAGAAACATGCGTGAACATACCTGCTGTGCCATTGGAGTTTCGATTGGATCCTTCAGTTTAAAAATAAGTTTGTATTAGTGAATACAGTGATACAAGAGCAAAGCAGTATGCATGATAGCAATCATAGTTAAAAAAGGCGCGCCTAAGCGAGCACTTAAGCGCACCCAGGCTCTAGGCATTGGCAAAACGCATTGCGCATAACTATGCTTAATCTATGCATAACTGTGCATAAGCATGCGCTTTGGTCAGTAAAGCGCAAGGCGGTGGCAAAACGCACAATTAACGCCTAGTGCTTTTTGGAACTATGATAACAATGGAATCCTAAATTAGAACAGTTGTTCTTCAGGTTTAGGCACTTGATCTACATGAATAGAGTATAGTAAGACGCAAGAATATAGTACTTAAAAATAGAAAATGAGCTCATAGACCTTACCACATTCTTGGTTCGGGACCAGTATAGAACAAGGCGTTCCCAGTCATCGTCCAGTAAATGTGTCTCAGGAGAACGTAAGGGAATTTGATGTGTTTCTTTGCCGGTGAAGTACGTTTTCTTCAGGTAATTCCGATACTGCCACCAAGCATTCTTGAAGATAACAAGGGTATTAGCACATGTTACCTCATCCTGAGTTTCCAAATTGGTCCTTCTCTATAGAGAAAAATGGGAAAAATTGTTGTATTATAACCATCATGGAGGTAGGATGTATGGGACAAAGCAAAATAATTGCCATGAATAACATTACTTACACATAACTCCTGGACAAACACCTGCAACGCACATTTTCCTTCATCTTCAGTATAATATTTCCAAGATGGGAAGATACGCACATACGATTTAACAACATCAAATGTGATAGATGCTAAAGTATGAGTAGCTGGTTGTGCTTCCTCCACAGGAATAGGCGTACTAACTGGTGGAGTTGGGGCTCGCCATGGTAGTACTGGCCCTTTGGGCACTGGAGCTGCCTTACTAACCGCTCTTGTTTGGGAGCTCTGTGGTGGAGATGGTGTTGTGTTAACAGGAACTGGGTTACTATCTGCTGGGGTTGGGGTTAGATTGGGTGAAGCTGGTTCTCTGTCCATCGCAGTAGGGGTAAAATCTGCGAGAGTTTGGGTTATGTGTGGTAGGGCTGGTTCTCTGTCCATCGCAGTAGGGGTACAATCTGTGAGAGTTTGGGTTATGTGTGGTAGGGCTGGTTCTCGTGCATGTACAACCGGGGTGCTATCTCCACCAAGAGGTAGCACTGTTTTATTTGAAGACCGTGTTTTTAGTCTGCTAGATGCTAGCATCACCCGCTCCAATTCAAATGGCTGATAAACAGGAAACATAGTTGAATGTACAACCATTGTATGAGAGACAGATGCAATAGATAGTGTGGAAAAGAGAGGACATGAAATAGTTTACATGTATATTATTTAACTAAAACAGATAGCATGACATAATTTCACATATATGATGACTATCTAAAATGGATAGCATAGCATAACATAATTCAAAGATATGATGAATAACTAAAACGTCGTGCCAAGTTAGAGCATACACCTCGGTGGGGGAATAGGACTGGTCATCTGTCCCTGAATCCATCTCTGAGGAGCTATCGGGACCCAACAAGAGATCTGCTTCGATAGGTAGCACTGTCTGCTCTGAAGGCCTTGTTTTCACTCCAGTTTTTCAATCTCCCACTCAAATGGCTGATTCACAGGAAGAGTAGTTTAATGTACAAACATTGTCGACAAATTTAAATGTAATGAAGAAAAGGATGGGCAAGATATCATTCAAATATATGATGCCTGGTTAAACATGATGGCATTGCGCATTCACATATATTATGGCTGGCTAAAAGACATGAGACTGCATAATTCCCATATATGATATAGAAACTAAACAAGTGGCGACAGAACATGTCTAAACTAAGCAGATGACATATATGATGTCAAAAGTAGGCACTGCAAGGAAACATATGCATGATATGACTAACATCATCATGCCAAGGTAGAGCAAACACCTTGGGGGGTAAATAGGAGTGGTCAGCGGCGTCTGAATCTGCCTCAGAACAGATATCTTCCTCTGGATTACAATCTGGAGAGGGGTGGGGAGGGTTTGCCATTGAACCCACCATGGAGCGATGTCTGCATGACATTGTATTTCCGCGCAAAACTCTTCTCTTTTTCTCTACATGTTCAGCATGACTTTGTACAATATCTGACATGCATACAAAAAATATGGTGAGATTATGTAAGGAGAGCATGCAGAAATTTAGAGTGATGGTAACAACTAGTGGATGGATCCAAAAATAATGATAGCAGGCTGATGATTGCTTTAATTTAATAAAAAGACAGATGATGATTGATTTACTATTTGTTTCCCACCCAAGATGAACAACATAGACATATCCTAGGTGAACCAGATATTAGATAGAGATACTATTCATTGCTTCCTCGATATGTGACCCACAACTAATTTAGAACTCAAGTTTGAACATTAATTTGGACCTGACTTGGAGTCCAAGAGGTGAACAGGACGATAAAGTAGTAGGTAATTTTAAGCAATGCATAACATAAGCAGAATCAAAAGAGTGTGACCTCTCTTGTGGACCCGTGTACTCCTCAGGTTCATATGCTGAGTCGATGATGGTGATGCCGTTGCGGTGGGTGTCGGCGGCAGGGAAGGAGATCTGAGGCAGCGAAAGAGGGTCAGGAGTCGTGATGTCTGGTTTGGTGGATGTTTCTGTCGATGGAGCACCTCAGGTGAGGTGGACGACGTCGCGGCAGGAGCAGGCCAAACCACAGAAAGTTCCCTTCGACACCTACCTATAACTGAAGTAATTCTGTAAGGGCTCATTTGGCTTGCATGACTCTAAAAACGCAGGGATAGGAAAAACACCGGAATAGGATAGGAATGCACATGGTAAACAGAGCATTTGTAAACACAGGATTTCTGTCAACTTGGGTGTTTGGTTTATAGGAATTGGAAGAGCAGAGGAATGCCAAGAAACATGGCCAAAATAAAGTGAAACCATATGAAACCACTAATGCACTTGGTCTTGTTTTCATGCATAGGATTTTGAAAAGTAGGTCCAGGTGGATGTTTTGCTTCATTCCTTTCAACAAAATGCATGAATAATTGAATAGTAGAGTGCCATTGGAAAATTCCCTATTGCTATGTTTTTCCATCGAACCAAAATAGCCCTAATGGATCGACATGAATGTATAGTAATAAGTGATGCAACAAGTGTACAACCTCTTTACCGTAGCCTTGTCGACCTCAGCATCATTGGGTTGGTCGCTGATGCAGTTGAGGCAAAGGTGGCTGTCGGAGGTGTGGAGGAAGATCTGAGGGATCTGTACACGGCGTCTAGGGCACTGCTCTGTTGTGATGGATCGTTCTGTCGTTGGAGCAGCCCCGGTGAGCCGTAAGACGTCAAGGCTGAAGCAGCACAAGACAGACATCGTCAATCTCAAGTGGGATTCTAATAGCATCTCCAATAGATGATGTAAAATAGATGTAAAATTTACATCACCAAAAACCACTTGACTACAACAGATGAGGTAAAAATTGTTGACTCTAAACTTAATTGTTGAAACTGAAATTTACTGTGGAATCTGAATGTTACTGTCAAAACTGAATGCAATGGTAGCAGAGAGGAAATTGACATGTAGTTTAGGAAGGGCCTGCAGTTCATCTTCAACCTGCACCCCCCTGAGCCGCCAGCCACCACCGGCTGAACCGCTGGCCCCATCGCCGCCTCGCCGCCCCGAAACAACTCCGCACCGCCGGTCCGCCGCCGCCCCGGCCAGCCCTATAGGCCCCCCGCCCCCACCCTGAACCCTAAGATAGATAGTGGGGTACCTCTCCGGCGAGCCCCCATCCCCACTGCGGGTGGTTCTTCCTTAACTCCGGCGAGCCCCCCACCCCCTGAAAATCGACTGACCCAAAAAAGTCGATTCAGTCAACTGAAGTGTAGCTAAATTGGAGCAGAGCAGCAGCACGAGCGAGGGGGAGAGCAGCAGCAGCGCGAGCGAGCGAGAGCCGGAGCAGCAGCAGCTGGGCGAGCGAGCGATCGAGCGAGAGCCGGAGCAGCAGCAGCAGCGCGAGCGAGCGAGCGACGACCGGAGCAGCAGCAGCATATCCGGCTGGTATGGACGCCATCGTCGAAGGGGCCTCGCGCTGGGGGAGAGCCGCCATGGAGATGTCGCCCGCAGCGCCGGCTTCAAGGTAGTCGCTCCATGGGGGTGCGGGATGGAGCACCGTCAACGCTGGGAGGTCGAGATAAGGAGAAGGTGCGATGCGATGAGTGTACAACCTCTTTGGTGGCGCCGAGTAGGCCTCGGCTTCATCTGAGGAGTCGGCGAGGATGCTGCGGTTCCGGTGGAGCAGGTTAAGGCGACGCTGTGGGGATGGAGCAGCCGCGATAGATGAGGCGAACATCAGTGCAGCTCCTTGGAGGTGGAGGACGGGGCGGCTGAACCGCCGGGACAACGAGATGGACGAGGATCCTCATCCGGGGAGGTGGACGAGGGATGTCGAGGTGTTGTGGTGGATGACGTCGTCGGGGAAGAGGCTCCGGCTGGGCAACGGTGAGGTGGCAGACGGAGGAGGGTGGGGTTTCGCGTCTGGAGCGGAGAGGTTATGGCGTCCTCGGATTTCGAATGGAAAAAAGGAGGCGAAGGGAGGGGGTGAACCGACTTAGGGACGCGCTTGTCCAAAATGTATGGTGTATTACAAAAGTACCCCCCACCGATTTGAACTAGCGGCCCTTTCGACTTAGGGTTAGTGTAAGTGCATCTAGTGCCCCTTAGTGATTTTGGTGTATTGAAGACTTATAGGTTAAGCATCTGATGTGTTTATGAGTGTACACAGGTCTATAAGACTATGAAGAGTTTGATATTTACAGTAAAAGTCGACCCCTAAAAATGAAGTTCTTCGACTGAAGACTTTGATATTCTGAAGACTTTCTGAAGACTTTCTGAAGACTTTGAAAGTGAAGAAATTGGTGTGACCTTGAAGACATGGTATTCGTTCGAGGAACGTGAAGCGTGAAGACTTTTGTTTTCGTAGTTTCATTTTTCTCTTTCTTGAGTCATAGGAAACACCGTACTGTTAAAGGGGGTCGAGGAAATACTAAGGAGAAAATTTCCATGTGATGCTCAACTCAAATCCTACACCTACCAATCCCTTCGAGTGAAGCCATTGGAAATCTCATACAGTTCAGTCAATTTCTTCAGTGACAGAGACGCAGTTCTTCTGGTCACTGAGGACTTTGCTCTGACTGAGGAGTTAGGAATTCGCCAGTGCGAATTGCCTACACAGTGAGGAACATGATAGCCCTGAGGAATTTGTACTCCAAATTTCCGACCGTTGCTGTGCCACGCGCCAGCTGTCCTAAAATATCTTGTCCACCTAATGGTCATATCATTGAAGGGCATTTGTGTCTTATCATGTCGGGCTGCTCCCTAGGCTATAAATAGCCGCCCCGTTCAACCACTAGCTGGTTGGCTGCTCCGCGTGAACTTGACACTTGTCATTTGAGAGCAACCCATCCTCTGAGGACTTTGAGCGAAAATCATCAAGTGAGGAAAATCCAAACCCAAACCCAAAACACCTACAAACCCAAAGTGATTGAGCATAACTGAAGAAATTGATCCTGCGTGGATCCGACGCTTGTTACCTTTGAAGACTGTGCTTCTTCCAGACGGTTAGGCGTCAAGGTCTAGAGCATCCAAGAGGAATTGTGGATCGCCGAGTGACCAAGTCTGTGAAGGTTTGGAAGTCACCTGAAGACTTACCACGAGTGATTGGACAAGGACTGTGTGTCCTTAGTTCAAGGAGAATACGGTGAGGACTTGGTGTCCCGAGCTGCGTGCTCACGACTGGGTGTCCGGGACTGTGTGTCCTCGAGTTTAAATACTCAGCCGCTCCAACCAGACGTACAACTGAGACAGCAGTTGGAACTGGTCTACCAAATCATTGTCTTCACCAAGCTTACTGGTTCCATTTCCTCAACACCTTCATTTCCTCATTACTGTGTTGTCTGTTTGTTCATATCTGTGTTTGAAGACTTTGACTGAGGACTTTCACAAATTCCTCAGTTCAATTTCTTCAGTCTGTCTGTCTTCATCTAGAGTTATCCTGTGCCTACGCTTTCTGTACTCTGTGTTTGTCTTCATTTCATCATGATGACCATGCATGTAATAAGTTATGTTTACTTCTGAGTACTTATTCCGCTGCTAGTATTTCTTCGCTAAGGAATTTCCTCACGAGCAAATTCCTCAGTGAAGAATTTCATAAAAATTGCCTATTCACCCCCCCTCTAGTCGATATAACGCACTTTCAATTGGTATCAGAGCAAGATACTCCCTTGTTCTGTGTGATTTTGGTTTAACCGCCTGGAGTTTTAGTTATGTCGACCGCAGGTATGATCAAAGTCTCTGTTGGGTGTCCTACCTTTGATGGGACGGACTACCCCTACTGGAAGAACAAGATGCACATGCATCTTGAGGCAATTGATAACGATCTCTGGTATGTTTTGGAAAGTGGTGTTCCCTCCGTCTCACCCTCACTGAACGCTACCGATGTGAAGAGATTCAAGCAACTTGATTCCCAAGCGAAGAATATCATATGTGGTCATCTGAGCAAAGGACAGTATGGTAGAGTGAGTGCTTTGGAAACTGCTAAGCTTATCTGGAATAGGCTGTCAAAAGTCAATGAAGGAGTTTCAACTCAGCGTGATTCTCGAGTTGATGTTCTTCGAAATCTCTTCAACCGCTTCAAAAGACTCGACAATGAAAATGTTCAGCAAACCTTCGATCGCCTCACTGACATCTCAAATGAGCTTCAAGCACTTGGTGCCACTGACATCACCGACCATGAGGTGGTGAAGAAATTGCTGAGATCGCTTGATTCCTCATTTGACACTCTGGCACTGATGATTCAAGAGCATGCTGATTACAAGTCACTTGACCCCGCTGATATCCTCGAGAGGCTAAACACTCATGAATTCCAGCTTGCTGAGAAGAGAGATCTCTACGGTTCGAGCTATGGCAGATCACGTGCACTGAAGGCCAAGGTAGTATCTGAGTCCAAAGATGAAGACTCTGATAGCAGCCTTGGTGATCCTGAAGAACTGAGTCATGATCTGGCGCTGCTTGTGAAGAAATTCCAGAAGTTCTCAAGATGTGGTCGTTTTGGAAAATCCTCAAGGAGCAACGATTCCTCAACCAGTGACTATAAGAAGAGGCTTTGTCACAAGTGCAAGAAACCAGGACATTACATTCAAGATTGTCCTCAGTGGGAAAAGGAATCAAAGAAGAAGAAATACAAGGATTACAGTTCTGATGATGCGAAGAAAAAGAAGAAATCCTCAAAATCTTCATCATCAAAATCCTCGAAGTCTTCCTCTCACAAGAAAAGCAGCTCCAAGAAGGCTCGGGCATTCATTGGCAAGGAAATGGACTCTGAGGCTGAATCTGAAGAAAATGAGGAAGAGGAACAATCTGAAGACTCTGAGTCTGGTGTGGCGAGCCTAGCTCTCACTACTGCATTCGTCAGCAAATCCATCTTCAACGCTGAAGAAAGTGATCTCACCAACAAGGCTGATGAAGGCAGTGATGACTACACTCCCACCTATTGCTTCATGGCAAAGGGTGCCAAGGTACTCAAATACGCCTCCTCTGAATCTAGTGATGATGAATCTGATGAAAATCTTAAGCCTAGCTACTCTAAACTTGCTAAGATTGCTGTGCAACAACACAAGGCTTTTGAAAAGGTTCAAAACATGCTAGACAGAAGTGATGATATGTTGGGTGAAGAAATGGATCGCACTAAGGCCTTGACTGAAAATCTTCAGAGACTTCAGACTAAGCTTGACAACCTTCAAAATCATCATAACACTCTCTTATCTGATCATGAGAAGCTTTCTTATGAATATCTTCAAAAGAAGCAAGATCTTGAGAAGCTAAGAGTGAGTTATGAAGATCTTCAGAAGGAGCGCGATTCATTACTTGCTCAACAAATCAGCGCTGCTCAGGAAGAATTTATTCCTCCATGTTTAAAATGCATTGAACGAGAATTTGCTAATTCTTCACCTGAATGTTCAAATGCTTCAAATGTTACAAATTCTTCACCTGTCTCTACTATCACTAATTCCTCATCTGAGGACATTGCTAGTATCACTGACGATGCAGGGCTGAAGGAATTGTACATGACAGGCATGTACAAAATCCTCAAAGGGCATCAGTCTCTTTGTGATGTACTTAAAAAGCAGATCCTCAACAGGAACCCTAGGAAAGAGGGTATTGCCTTTGAGAGGAAACTCAATGCGGATGGTACTTATTGGAAGCCTGAGCAGTACCCCAAAACCTCATGGGTTGCTGCAAAGGGACCTCCAGTTGATCCATCTGATTTATGTGGCTATACATGTGAATCTTCTCATTCTTCTGATGAGTCATTTGACTCCAACTATAAACTGTTCAAAAATCAGAATGGTGAAGTATTTGCTAGATATGTTGGCACTAACTGCAGGAACGGTTCCCCTATGAAGAAAATCTGGGTTCCCAAGAGCTGCCTTGAAAGTCTTCAGGTGAATGTCCTCATGACACCACCTGTGAAGAAAAGGAACCCCAGATC
This sequence comes from Aegilops umbellulata, assembly GCA_032464435.1. NCBI lineage: Eukaryota > Viridiplantae > Streptophyta > Magnoliopsida > Poales > Poaceae > Aegilops > Aegilops umbellulata. The sequence goes on from CP136056.1 coordinate 44,225,226, forward strand.
TAATTCTTCACATGGACCAAATTCTTCATATGGATCCAAGTCCTCATACAGACCAAATTCCTCAAGAGGATCAAATTCCTCACAGGGATCAAAGTCCTCATATGAACATCATTGTGCTAACAACTCTGTTTCGCAGGGAAGAGCCAAGGGCTATGAATATGAGCATTATTCTTCAAGTTATTATGTTCATAAGTCCTCGAAGAATTTCTCTGCTTACTCATATGCTTATCCTAACCCCTCTTATGTGAAACGAAATGGTTTGGCTGCTTTGCCACCATTCTCATATGGAGCTCGCGGAGTGATGAACTCTTTGCCACCCCTTCAGATGTGGGTGGTGAAGAAAAAGAACTAATCTCTTCTGCAGGGTCAGGTCTCCAGACGTGCTGTAACGTCTGAAGAATTTGCTGGGGACCTGACAAAAATGCCTGAAAGGACGCAGGCTAACTGTCGTGGATTTGTCACGGCAAATGTCCTGGCAAAAGGACTTAGTCGTGGAGCCATCGCAACGGGTTAGTTTGAAGGGGTTAAAGCGGACGCAAGGACACAGAGTTTATACTAGTTCGGCCCCTTCAATGAAGGTAAAAGCCTACGTCTAGTTGTGATGGGATTGATGGGTTTCGAGGGCTAGGGAGCGATAAGCTTCGCATAAACCTCGAGTTGTTGTTCTACTCTCCCCAAACCGCCGTCGGGTCGTCCCCTTATATACACGGGTGACCCCCGTCGGTCTGCAAAGTCCCGACCTCCGGTTTATAAACGTGCCCGGGTCGGTCTCTCTATTCCTAACTTACAATGCAAGTTTACCTCAGGCCGGTTTACACCGTAAACCTCTAAACCGATTACAGGCCTTGGGCCCTTCTATTTCTCCTTGGGCTTTAACATCTCGGGTCCATTGACGGAGCTAACCCGGGCCCTGTAGGCCGGTTTACCCCAAATAGCAATATCCCCAACATTAGGCCCCAGATTGATTTGAACAGGTTCATGTCAATCCTTAATAAGAATTTCTGTCTTCAAATGTCTTCCGGTAACTGTTGAACCGCCGTTTCTTCGTCTCCTTTTGCTGCGGTAAACCGATATGACGTCAGTGCAAAGTTACCGTCTCCTTTTGCTAATCCGCAATAATCAGGTCGACGGCTGGGCTCCCGAAATCTCCGGCCCCTGGATTCGCGCGCCTGGCACGCGCACCGCGCACCGCGCCTTATAAATAGGACTTGAAGGCCATCTTCCTTTCCTTCCTTTCGTCCCCTTCTTCGTCTTCCTCGCGACCCAGACCTCGGAGCTCCGCCGCCGCCGTCAGCTACTGCATCAACTCCGGCCGCTGCATCAACCTGATCGGACCAGAGCACCGCGGCGACTTTCCACATCCGTTTGGATCCCGGTAAGGCCCCTGTTCTTCTTGCTTTAGATCTGTTCTAGGGTTCGTCATCCTGCTACTGTTTCTTGTTCTTCCCCATAGCAGCTTTTGCGAACAGATGATGATACCTGTATCGTGATTTGTAGTCCCTCTCAGTGTTCGCCATAAATCTGTACTCATCTCCTTAGATCTCACTCATTTCCCTGCTTGTCGAACTTATGTTGTTCTGCTGTGAGCCAAACCTCATATTTTTACTTCTTTTTCGCCCTAGCGGTAGATCCATTGCTTTGAAAGAATCCGTACGGGATCTGTTTCTGCTTTCATATTCACAACTGTTAGATCTGGTCGGTTTAACTTCTAGCAAAGCGAACAAACCAATCCACACATCCATTAGTCCCCTTGATGAACCGCTGGATGATATCATTGTAGATAACCTTACTCTATATAAGAGCATCTTCGGTTTACACTCACACTTGTTCTCAAAACCGGAACACCTTTGTCTTTGTAGATTTTCTCATGGCAAAACAGGTGTACGAATGCAACTGGGTTCCCTCTCGCATCACTGAGACCCAACTAAACAACTTAGTTCTGACTGGCGCTTTGAGTAGCAAAAATGCCATCCATTGGAGGGTTCCAGGAAACGAATGTCCTCCTACCCCACAGGAGGGAGAAGTGGTGGTGTTTGCGGATCACCTGGCCCGGGGTTTTAATCCACCCGGTTCAAAATTTTATCGGGACGTCCTGGCTAACTTTAGGTTGCGCCCACAAGATGTTGGTCCAAACTCAGTCACGAATATCTGCCATTTTCAAGTGCTTTGCGAGGTGTACTTCCAGGAGGAACCCACTGTAGAGCTGTTCCGGGACTGTTTTCATTTGAACCGACGTACTGAATTCACCGACGGCCCTAATATGGAACTGGGTGGTATGACGATTCAAAAGAGGAAAGAGGTGACTTATCCTCACGCCAAGTTGCATAGTCATCCGCAAGAATGGAATTACACTTGGTTCTATTGCAAGGATACTTCCCCTGCTGAAGAAAATCCACTGCCCGGCTTCCGTCCAGAGAGACTTAGCAATACACACCCCTTCCCCCCAAGGCTAACCGCCAGAGAGAGGAGTAAGTATGCCCCTCAGCTGTCCAAGCTCAGAGCCTTCATGGCTAACGGGTTAACGGGGGTAGATCTTGCCCGTTGCTGGATTTCATGGAGCATCCTGCCCCTTAGCATCCGCTCCGGTTTAATGTGCCAATACACGGGCCGGGTTGATGATCCTTTGAGGCACTGCAACATTCAGCTGACGGCGGACGAAGTCACTGAAGCTGTGAAAAAGATGCTGAATGAACCGGAATATGCTTGCGCCCGAACCGGCCTGCTTCCATTTTGTGCCACAAACAAACCACCTGCTGTAAGTATCTCCCCTCTGTTTGTTATAGAATTTATGATCTCCTTATACACATATTGCTAACTCCAGTCCTTTCTGAGACAGGGAGATGATCCGTTTTGGAGCAAGAAGTTTCAAGAGCCGACCGAAAAGGTAACCCGACCAAAAACGAGGGCGAAGAAGCCCGCTCAGAAGAAAAAGAACACCGCTTCCTCTACCCCGGATTTAGAGGAAGATGATGTGGGTAATCTGGACCTTGGGGTAGACCTCGATTCAGTTGGCTTACTTTTTATACGTCTTATTGATGATGACATTTGTCAGGACGACGCTGAAGCGAGCAATGCTGAAGGCCCAGAGGTAACTATTCTTTCTTCTGATGCCGTTCCTTTGCCTTTGAAAAAACCTCGCCAAGCAAACCGGAAAATTAAATTTTCTCATCCTCTTGCTTACTTGGATCCCAAATTTCTTGTGAAGACCCAGCAACATGAAGCTCGACGCACCACCCGGCATAGCGGCCAGGTAGTTACCTCCGCCGGTTTACCGAACAGCCCGGTTCGGAAACGCCGCTCAGAGGTCTCCGATTTATGCGCTAGCTTTCCTTCTAAAGCAGGTTTAACTCGTCAGCCTCTTAATCCATCTGACTCCGATTATCAGGTCACTTCCCATTCATCTTCTGGTGAATCTTCAGCCACTCAACTGCCACCGCTGAAGACAGTTATTGGGTAAGTTGGACCGATCACAACATATCTCTGTATGGGTCTCTTAATCCATCTTATACCGTTTTTTCAATCTTTGGGTTTTTTCCAGGGCTAAACCTAGACCGAGCAAGAAGGCTCGTCTGGATAACCCGGCTGAAGGAACTGCCGCTCCTGAACCGGAGAAAACTCCTGGTGCTGATGCTCTGGGTCGTGAAGATATTCAGAATTATCCATCTCCGCAAGATGACACCTGTGCTGAAGAAAGGCCTACCAAACCTGCCAGCCGTACTAATCCGCCTGCCAGTCCTGTTCGGGTTGAGGAATCCATCCCCCCTTCTGGAACTGTTGATAAACCGACAGGGCCACTGCAGAGCAGCGACTCCAAGGATGATGATGTTGTGATTACCGGCATTGGCCGCTCTGAACCGGGGAACACTGCTACTTTGGCCAAGCATAATGCCAAGGACGAAATCTCGGCCATAAAGGGCAAATGGGACGTTGACTCCTCAACATACGCCGCTTTAAGCGCCCAAGATCTTTATTCTGGGTACCTGAACCGACTGTACACCAGTCGCGATTATGAAGCTGGTATGATCAGGATGATGAAAGAAAAACTTGAGGTAACTCTCTTGTGCTTCCTTCTGTTACAACCTAGCTTCTCAATCTGATCCGAATCCGAGATGGTAACCCGAATCATGCTGCCTTGACCGCTAAGGTCCGGTTTAAAAACCCAGGGCTTCAACATAGGCCTTTAACCAGAAACATCATTAAATAACCATTAGCCCCCAAGTGCCAAGTTTTAATACTTGTATTAATCCTGGGACTTTTTGTAGTGGAAAACATGTGTTAAAATCAAGTATGCATTAGCCCCCAAGTATCGAGCACATAACTTGCTTGTGTGGTTGATACTTCCAAACCGTGCACTATTTTCTGAACACTGCTGATGCCCTGCTGCAGGGGGATTTGAAGACCAAAGTGAAACAAGTCTCGGACCTTCAGGAAACTTTAAAAACCCAGCAGGCTGAAACTGAAAAAGCGAAGGAGGAATTGACCAATGCCTTAACCGTTATGGAACAGCTGAAAGAAGACCGCAAAAAGGAGCAAGCTGTTTGGGCTACTGAAAAAGCTCTTTTGACGAAGAGGGCCGAAAATGCTGAAGCTGCTCTCAAACCGGTGGTCGATGAATTATCCACCGTGAAGCGACAAATACACTCCATGACCTCTGCCGTCTTTGGTAAATTTTTCGATGCCCTTCTTCCAATTTGTACCTTGTCTGCTATATTCTATGTCTGGTTTGTAATCCATCTTGAAACACTGCAGGCTCACGTATTGGACACTTGGGTTCTGATGTGCGGATGAAACTCAAAGCTGCTTATACTCTGATTGAACAGCTGTACTCCGGAGCACAGAGAGCTATCACCACTGCATCGCACAACCACCCTGCACCGTCTCTGATTCAAGACACGTTAAAGAGGCTATCCATGCTTCCATCCCGGATTGAAGAGTTGAAAAGATCAGCTGCTCGAACTGGAGCCATCACTGCCTTGATCCGGGCCAAAGCGTGGGTACCAGATTTCGACCCTGTCGAAGCGGCCCAAGGATACCCCAGCTTGAAAGAAGATGGTTCAGACTTTGGTGAAGATGATTTGAGGGCGATAAACCGGGCGGTGCGCCCCCTAGCTTGTCAATTGGCTGAAGAAGCAGATCTGACCCATTACCAAGCCCAATATGATAACCAGAACAGGCGAGTAGCTGCCCCGGTCCCTGAAGCGGAAAACCTTATTCCTCCAATCCATAAGCATACCTACGCCCCTGACATTGAACCGTCTTTGCTGATTCACGAAGAAGCTGTCTTTCAAGCGCTAATGGGAATCGACTGGACCACTGCTGATTTCCAGCCAATGGGTAGCCAAGAGGATGTGGCGCAAGATGATCCACAGCCTTCGAACCGAGGCAGCGAACAGGCGTAATCAACGCTCCGGTTCACCTTAATTGGTGACGTTTAATCCGTCAATGAACAATATATTCAGGCACTACGCTGCTTTGTAATAAAATAGTTTAATACCTCTGCATTTGAATGTGCCTTCGCGCACGGGTACTGATGCTCTTTCCAATGACGTTTTCCAACTTTATGTTTCCTGTCTTTACTGAGTACACAAGATCTTACGACCCTATGAACCGTGCTGCGCCTTTGCCAAACCGGGCAACTTGCCTCCGGGTTAAAAAACGGACCAGGCTGTGTCAGCTGAATCGGTTTAAAAGCACTTGACGTTCCGAAGAACAAAAAATACCACAATAAAGGCAAAAAAACCAAATACGAGAGGCCAATGCGACAGTAAAACGCATGCAAATAGTGGTTGCTATGAACCGTTCAGAAGGCGTGACCATCGTCAAGACAAAATAAACCAAGCCCCCAAGAGGTGTAGCTACGGTTTAGGTCGACTAGGTTCCTAACTGAATCGTGGCAAATATGCCGGTCAAATGGCATTGCATTGGTTCGGATTCGACCAAGCCCCCAAGTGACTCAGTGGCCAAGGGCCGATCAAGTGGCATTGCGTTGGTTCGGACACGACCAAGCCCCCAAATGATTCATTGGCTTAAAAAGCCGACCAGAAGGCATTACCATCATCAAGACATGACCGAGCTCCCATAAGGCGTAATCTACGGTTCAAGTCGATTAGGTCCCCAACTGATTCAGTGGCAAATGTGCCAGCCAGAAGGCATTACCGTCGTCAAGACATGACCAAGCCCCCCGGAGGTGTAGCTACGGTTCAGGCCGACTAGGTCCCCAGCTGACTTTATAGGGATAGCTATGTTCTCTTTGGTTCGAATACGACCTATGTTTGAACAGGAAGCCCCATGTTTGAATAGCTATGTTCTCTTTGGTTCGAATACGACCTATGTTTGAACAGGAAGCCCCATGCTTGAACCGGGATATTGAACCGGATATTAAGAGCTTCACAGCTTTGTGGGAGACACCTTCCCTTGAACCGGCTTTTAAACCGGAATCTTTAATTTGATCTTCTGTGAAGCGACCTCAAGGGGAAGAACACGCATGATGTGAAGAACAGCAGAGACCCCGCTTTACTCGAGGCTCCGGTTTATTGTATTAATCATAATATATACATGGTCATGATATGTATATAAACAGAGCCTATTTTGGATCCAAGTTTGCACTGATGCTGAACTGCTTGGATGAATCGCCAGGCACGAAGTCAACAAGTTTAGTTTCGGCCGCTGATTTGAACTTCAAGGCCGGATCGTGGTCCGCAGTTGGCTTTTTTAATGAAGTCATGTCCTCCGGATCAACACTGTCTTTGTACTGCCTTAGCTCCTCCGTAGCACAAACCGATTCTGCATAAGTCGCATCTCCTTCCTCGCATTCCAAAGCGATTCGACGGCTGCCATGAACCGTTATAGTGCCCTTGTAACCCGGCATCTTAAGTTGCAGATACACGTAGCAGGGCCGTGCCATAAATTTTGCATAGGCTGGCCGTCCGAACAAAGCGTGGTACGGACTTTGGATTTTAACCACTTCGAACTTCAGCATCTCTGATCTGGAATCGTGACTATCGCCAAAAACCACTTCAAGGGCTATCTTACCAACTGGATATGCAGACTTGCCAGGCACCACCCCGTGGAACACGGTATTGGTCGGTTTGAGATCCTTATCTACCAGTCCCATGCGACGGAAGGTCTCATAATACAAGATGTTAATGCTGCTCCCTCCGTCCATGAGCACCTTGGTGAGCTTATACCCTCCCACCTGAGGCGCCACCACCAATGCTAACTGACCCGGATTATAAACCCTGGGAGGGTGATCTTCTCGGCTCCATATGATAGGCTGTTCCGACCAACGCAGATAGTGAGGCGTGGCTGGTTCGATAGCACTGACTGCCCGCCTCTGAAGCTTTCTATCCCGTTTATCCAAGCTTGTAGTAAAGACATGATACTGTCCACCACTCAACTGTTTCGGGTTGCTCTGATAACCTGATTGCTGCTGTCCGTAACCACTTTGATTATTTTGCTTATTTTGGCTGTCCTGTCCGCCCGGATTACCCTGGAACCCTGGACCAGAATTTCCGCCACCGTATCCTGATCCGGAACCTGAACCGCCGCCGGAGCTGTGATCATATTGGAAAGTGTTTGAGCTTTTGAATTCCTTCATGATATAACAATCCTTCCAAAGATGGGTTGCTGGTTCCTCTTTTGTTCCGTGCTTCGGACAGGGCTGGTTTAAGAAAAAGTTCAAACGCTCCGGATTAGGACCGGGATTTGCGCGGAAACTTGGCTGTTTCCCCTTACGCCGCTGGCCTTTATTCTGTGCACTTGTGTTGGCCACAAAGTCCATGCTCCCGTCCGGTTTACGCTTAACTCCGCCACCATTACCTGTCGGTCGATGTTGCTGGCCTTTGGTGTTGCTATCCTTCTCTCCCTTCCCTGCTTTGTCATCACCAGAGTCAGGATCCTTGGTACTGTCAGAATCCGCATACTTCACTAAAGCGGTCATGAGCGTTCCTATGTCTGTACAGTCACGCTTCATCCGGCCCAGCTTTAGCTTCAAAGGGCCAAACCGACAGTTGCTTTCCAACAGCACCACGGCGGTGTCTGCGTTGATGCGATCTGACGAGTGCAAAACTTCTGACACCCGCCGCACCCAATGGGTAGTTGATTCCCCTTCTTGCTGAACGCAGGCTGCTAGGTCAACTATCGACATTGGCTGTTTGCACGTGTCCTTGAAATTCTTGATAAACCGGGCGCGCAATTGGGCCCACGAACTAATTGAATTAGGCGGTAAGCTCTTTAGCCAAGTCCAGGCCGTTCCTTCTAACATCATAGTAAAATACTTGGCACACGCCGTGTCATCCACATCCAGCATCTCCATAGCCATCTCATAGCTCTCCACCCATGTCTCCGGAGGCTGATCTGCCGTATAGTTTGGTACCTTGCGGGGGCCTTTGAAGTCTTTGGGCAGGCGTACGTTGCGCAAAGCAGGAACAAGGCACGGTACTCCCAAAGAACTGGAGACCACCCCCGGTTCAACCGTAGCCGCTGGGAAGACAGGTGTAAGCTGACGAGCCTGATGCTGCACTGCTAATCCGGCCTCCCGCGCACGGGTGCGATCCACATTCTCCTGAGCATTGTCGATGCCTGCCGGGTTGTTACCGCGGAGCGCTTCACGTCTGGCATTGCTTGAAACAGCCGGCTCCTCCATGCGCCTACTATGGCTCCCGCTGGGGCGAGGGGTGGAGTGAATCCGATCACGGCTTTGTGAATATGCTTCTTGTTGGGCCAACGCGGTCCTAAGGAGCTCCTTGACCCGGCGTGTCTCTACGTCCTGGGGTGAATCGCCTTCGATCGGAATGGCTTCTAGCCGAGCTGCCGCCGCGACGAGGTTATCCATCGGGTTGGAATAATGACCTGACGGTGTTGTCACGGCCTGTGGTGTACCAGTGTTGTGACGAGGCAGGTTTATTATCCGGTGCTGACCCGGGGCGCCAACTGTCGCCTCCGCACGGTTTACCCCCGGGGTGTTGAAGAGATTTCGGGCGTCGAGGGCTGCAGGCAATCGAGATCGGGATTTCCTCTTCAGGACTTCCTGAGACGCATTCTGGTCCATCATGAGCCTGTAAGCCTGTGCATCCAAAGCGGCGCGCTCCGCCGCCATCCTGATCTCTTCTGCTGCCAGCTCCGCTTTAGCTTGAGTGATCTGCTCTCTCACTTTGGCAATCTCGGCATTGTGAACTTCCTGATCCACCGGGTTGGCTTCCGCCATGAGCGCTGCCAGTGTGTCAAACAGGTCTGACAAAACTTGGGCTGGTGAACCCGTAGGGCCTCCTGCCCGCGCAGCCGTTGCTGCTGCCGATCCGGAGATCGTTGCTGCTGCAGTTGATGATCGTGGCACCGCCTGTGTTCCAGCCATGAAGATCCCAACCCGATAGGGCAGATCAGAGGGGTCCGGAATACTGTTGCCATCGGAGCCGCCCCCGACCCGATCCTCTTGCAGCTGGTAAAGAGATTCGGTTTCCCCGGTCGACGTTTCATCGCCGGAGTCAATGGCGGTTTCGTCACCGGATTCGGATCCTTCCTCGTAGCTTCCTCCGTGGATGACTCCCACGAAGGCGTGCTTCCTGGTCGGTTTAGCCAGGGTCGATTTCGTGCACTGAGCTGTCTCGACGAGGTCGGCGCAGACGCCTAACTCGGGGCCTGGTTCTCCGATCTTGCCGATGAAAACATGGATGCCGCCAAAGGGGACCCGGTACCCGTACTCGATCGAGCCGGCGTCGGGGCCCCAGCCTGTGCTGTCGATGTAGAGTTTTCCGCGGCGGCTCTTGGTCATCCGACCCACAGCGTAACCCTCGAGTCCTTCAAAGCGGCCCTCCAAAAACTTGAAACCATCTCGCGATAGCCCCACGGTGGGCGGCAACTGTCGTGGATTTGTCACGGCAAATGTCCTGGCAAAAGGACTTAGTCGTGGAGCCATCGCAACGGGTTAGTTTGAAGGGGTTAAAGCGGACGCAAGGACACAGAGTTTATACTAGTTCGGCCCCTTCAATGAAGGTAAAAGCCTACGTCTAGTTGTGATGGGATTGATGGGTTTCGAGGGCTAGGGAGCGATAAGCTTCGCATAAACCTCGAGTTGTTGTTCTACTCTCCCCAAACCGCCGTCGGGTCGTCCCCTTATATACACGGGTGACCCCCGTCGGTCTGCAAAGTCCCGACCTCCGGTTTATAAACGTGCCCGGGTCGGTCTCTCTATTCCTAACTTACAATGCAAGTTTACCTCAGGCCGGTTTACACCGTAAACCTCTAAACCGATTACAGGCCTTCGGCCCTTCTATTTCTCCTTGGGCTTTAACATCTCGGGTCCATTGACGGAGCTAACCCGGGCCCTGTAGGCCGGTTTACCCCAAATAGCAATATCCCCAACACTAACCATGATGAAATGAACTTTCATTTCACATGTCCTCCCTCTGTTTTATCGGTTCTACTGCTTGATGAAATTGATCTGATGAATTGTAATATCATATTCTTCACTACTAAAGCATATGAGGTTCGTAAGTTGCACTAATTCATCTGCAGGATGATCAACCCAAAGCCACTGAATGGGTACTTGATAGTGGATGTACAAATCACATGACCGGTGACAAGAATCTGTTGATGGATGCTCCCTTATCAGCATCACACATGAAGCATATCATCTTCGCTGATAAAAGCAAAAGTCAGGTATTGGGTCTAGGTAAGGTTGCCATCACAAAGGATCGACACATGGACAAAGTCATGCTTGTTGAGTCCTTAGGATACAATCTTATGTCTGTCTCAATGCTTTGTGATCTTGATATGGTTGTTGTCTTCGGCAAGTATCGTTGTGTTGTGATTATGGAATCTGACAAATCCAAAGTCTTCGAAGGCTTTAGGAAAGGAGACTTGTATATTGCTGATTTCTCTGCAGATTCACAACCTGCCGTGTGCCTACTTGCAAAAGCTTCAGAAGGATGGCTATGGCATTGACGACTTGGTCATGCAGGCATGAGGAATCTGCACACGCGTGCGAAGAAGAAGCATGTCATTGGCATTGAGAATGTCAAATTCCTCAAGGATCACTTATGCGGTGCCTGTGAAGCTGGAAAGATGACCAAGGCCAAGCATCCAGCAAAGACTATCATGACCACTACTCGTCCATTCGAATTGCTTCACATGGATCTCTTCGGTCCTAACCATTATTCCTCGGTCTCTAATGAGGCATCTCAATATGGTTTTGTTATTGTTGATGATTACTCTCGTTACACATGGGTGCACCTTGTCTCTTACAAAACTGAAGTGCAGGAAGTCTTCAAATGATTTTCCTCGAGGGCTTCAACTAACTTTGGTGTGAAGATCAAGCACATCAGAAGTGACAATGGCACTGAGTTCAAGAATTCGGGTCTCGATGACTATCTTGATGAACTTGGTATTACTCATGAATTATCTGCTCCTTATACTCCTCAACAGAATGGCGTCGTGGAGCGCAAGAACAGGACTCTTGCTGAGATGGCTCGCACTATGCTCGATGAGTACAAAACCCCTCGTCGTTTCTGGGTTGATGCAATTGATACTGCGTGCCATATCATCAACAGAGTATATCTTCACAAATTCTTCAAGAAGACTGCCTATGAACTCCTCACTGACAAGAAACCCAATGTGAGTTATTTCAAAGTCTTCGGTGCTAAATGCTGGATTAGAGATCCTCATCACAACTCTAAATTTGCACCGAAAGCACATGAAGGTTTCATGCTTGGTTACGGAAAGGACTCGCACACCTACAGAGTCTTCAACAATGTTCTTCACAAGATTGTTGAAACTGTAGATGTGCGGTTCAATGAAACTAATGGCTCGCAAAGAGAGCACCTACCTTCTGTGTTAGATGAACCAGCACCTGAGGAATCGATCAAGCACAAGGCTACTGAAGATATCATTCCTACTGAAGAATCTGCTGAAGAATTCATTCCAGAACGTGAAGAACGTCGAACTGATGCACCTGAAGAAAATGCTGAGGAAATTGATGCTGAAGAAAATGCTGATCAAATTCCTCAACGGCAACCAACTCACCCTCGCGTTGCAAAAGAAGTGCAAATGGAGAAGATCATCGATGACATTAGAGCACCAGGTCCTCTCACACGCTCAAAAGCTTCACATCTATCTAACTTTTGTGGGCACTTTGCTTTTGTCTCTATCACAGAGCCCACTAAGGCAGATGAAGCATTTCTGGAGCCTGAGTGGATTCAGGCCATGCAAGAAGAATTACATCAGTTCAAGCTCAACAACGTATGGGAACTGGTCAATCGTCCCGATCCTCGCAAGCATAACATCATTGGTACAAAGTGGATCTACCGCAACAAGCAAGATGAAAATGGTGTTTTGGTGAGGAATAAGGCACGACTAGTAGCTCAAGGCTACACACAGGTTGAAGGAATTGATTTCGATGAAACTTTTGCACCTGTTGCTAGACTTGAAGCTATTCGCATATTACTTGCTTATGCTAATCATCATGATATCATCTTATACCAAATGGATGTGAAAAGTGCATTCCTCAATGGTAAGATTGAGGAAGAAGTATATGTTGCTCAACCACCAGGTTTTGAAGATCCAAAACATCCTGACAAAGTCTTCAGACTTAACAAGGCCCTCTATGGCCTCAAGCAGGCCCCACGGGCGTGGTATGACACATTGAAGGAATTCTTCATGAAGAAAGGCTTCACACCCGGTTCACTCGATCCCACTCTTTTTACTAAATCATATGATGGTGAACTGTTTGTGTGCCAAATATATGTTGATGATATCATCTTTGGCTGTACTGACCAACGTTATAGTGATGAATTTGCCTATATGATGAGTTAAGAATATCAAATGTCTATGATGGGAGAATTGAAATTCTTCTTAGGTCTACAAATTCGTCAACAGCACAATGGGATATTCATATCTCAGGAGAAATACCTCAAGGATGTCCTGAAGAAATTCGGCATGCAAGACTGCAAAGGTCTCAAAATTCCTATGCCCACAAATGGTCATCTATGCACTGATGAAAATGGTACTGACTTCGATCACAAGGTATATCGCTCCATGATTGGCTCTTTATTGTACTTATGTGCATCTAGGCCAGATATAATGCTTAGTGTTTGCATGTGTGCACGATTTCAAGCTGCACCGAAGGAATCACACCATACAGCTGTGAAGCATATTCTTCGATATCTAGCTCACACACCAACACTAGGATTATGGTACCCCAAGGGCTCAGACTTTGACCTCATTGGCTATTCTGATTCTGACTATGCTGGTGACCGTGTGGATCGCAAGTCAACATCTGGTACTTGTCATTTCCTCAGACGATCCTTGGTCTGTTGGTCCTCGAAGAAACAGAACTGCGTATCACTGTCTACTGCTGAAGCTGAGTACATTGCTGCTGGTTCTTGCTGTGCTCAACTACTTTGGATGAAGCAAACACTCAAAGACTATGGAGTCAACGTGAAGAATGTGCCTCTTCTCTGTGACAATGAGAGTGCCATCAAGATTGCTCACAACCCAGTTCAGCACTCGAAGACAAAGCACATTCAGATTCGTCATCATTTTCTTCGTGATCATGTGTTGAAGGGCGACATTTCTATTGAGCATGTGAAGACTGAAGAACAGCTAGCCGATATCTTCACTAAGCCCTTGGATGAGAAGAGATTTAGCAAGTTGCGGTGTGAGCTAAATATCTTAGAATCTTCGAATGTACTTTGAAAATGCACTCATCCTAACACTTATGCAAAATTGATGACTTAGATGTGCAACACATGAAGAAACGTTTTTCTTCAATCAATGAAGAATAACACTCTAAGTGTGAAGAAATTAATGAAGAATTTGATTCTCAGAACCCTACGACAACTGTACGCGGTGTCTGAAATCATCATTCTTACACGGTGGGTCACGCCACCACAAAAGTTGAAAATCTTCAATTTGAGTTTTTCCTCAACTTTTGAAATTCTTCAGTTTTTCAAATTCTTCAACCTTTACAAAGTCTTCACTTGTGCCGTCGTTTTTCTTCATTGGCTATATATATATATATATATATATATATATATATATATATATATATATATATATATATATATATATATATATATATATGTCCTCTACAGCATTCACTTATAGCTATTTCTTCAAGTTGGATTCTTCTTTTTTCTAAGTGAATGTGATCGGACCCTTCCCCTCTATGCTATACTCAATCCAGTCTATTCACAAATTCTTCATGTGTGTTCTATTTGAAACTCGTTCAAATTCTTCACTGTGTCCTTGTCAGCTGAAGAAATTGCGAACGGAACGTTAAAACTAATCTTATCCAAACCTTCGGTTTTGCCGCTCAATCCGTTCCACTTCCCACGATGGATTATTTTACTCACCCACGATCTTACACGATCTCCACTACACAGTACGTGGGTGACACATGTCAAGTGAAGGAGAACGACCAGGGGCATGTTAGTCCTAAATCTTCGGACAAGCAGTTTTTACTGCGACTATAAATACCCCTCCGTCGCCATCTTCACTTCTTTACTCCGCTCGATCTCACTTCCCCCGCTCAAGCCTCCAAACCCTAGCGCCACCGCTACTCCATCGTCGCCGGTGAGGAAGAGCTTCACTGCCTTGACCTCGTCGCCGACGTACTCGCGCCGACTGCGGAAATCTTCACCTCCGCCGCCGCCGTAGACGTCTTCCTCCGCCAAGTTAGGGCGTGGAAGATTTGCATTGACGAACTTCTCTGTTCCAACTCACAGTTCATCGTGTTCTTCATTCAGGGTAATTAAAAGCTATTTTTACTGCCCTCTTTGATTCAAAGTTTCTCTACAAAATCTTCAAAGGTGTTTTTATTCTTCAAATCCTCACACACAAAACACCTCACTCATTCTCTGTTCTTGATTCATTTCCCTAAGTCTAAATTTCTTCAAGATTCCTCAATTGTGTGGATTCTCAATCTATACAACTCTGGAACCTAAGATATATATGGAGCTCGGTGAAATTCCTCAAGACGAATCTGGTCAAATTCCTCAAAACTTGTTCTTTATGAAAAACCCTCTGAGAACGCATATGACCTCTTCAAATTCCTCGCAACTATACTCTGTTCACAGGTACACATGTCCGCTGCTGAATCCTTAGGTTCTCATCAACTTAACTCATTTGCAGCGTTCCTCGAAGAAAAGTTGCATACATCTTCAGAGAATTCCATTGTTCAAATTCCTCATCTGAAGAAAATGGCTGAAGGTAAAAGGCCGCAGAAAGGAGGAAAGAGACCAGAGGTCATGACTGCATTTGAAATCCCTGAGGACATTTATGCTGGGTATTGCACACCTGATGAATCCAAATTTGGTAAAGAAGACAAAAATCAGCGCAAGGTGCGCATCCAAAGGATTGAAAGGAGATGGGCACATGAGTGGAGGGAGTACAGATACGTCACTCCCAAGTACATGAAGAAACTCGCAGTAAACCCTCCATGCCCAAGACCTCCATTGGCACCTGGCCAAGTGGCTGATCCCACAAGCATCAGAAGAGGAGAGGATTTTCCTCAAGAATGGGCTAAGCGCCAGCGTAAACTGCAAAAGCAAGCAAAAGAAGCAGTGAGGAAATTCAATGAAGAATCTGCTGCTGCTGCTGCCACTGAGGCTTCTGCCAAGCCGAGGAAATCAATGATGAAGAAGCCTGCTCGTAAGCCAAGTGCTTCACCTTCAATGCCCTCACGGCCAGAATCTTCAAAATCTTCAAAGCAAATTCCTCATGCTGCTCCTGCTCCCACAAAATCCTCAGCTCCTGTGCATCTGGCCTCATGCCAAAGGACAACTGGCATATCTATTGCCTCTGGTGTCTCAGCTAGTTCCTCAGCTGCACCAAAATCCTCAGCTGGACCCTCGTTACTGAAGAAAAAGGCTACCGCTGGACGCGGCACTCGCCCAAGTCCAAAAAAGCAAGTGGTATTCACTATGCCCTCTGATGATGATGAAGCTGATGAAGAAGAACTCGCTGAAATCATCAGAGACCGCCAAGAAAGGGCTGCTAAAGCCAAAGGCACACCTGTGCCCCTGCTTTTGGATCCAAGGGCGATCCTAGATTATATTGATCTCTGGCACAAGGATCCCAACACTCCTATGCCTGATTTCAAGCTGACACCTGGTCAAAGTCACATGCTGAATCACTTCATCCAAGAGGAGTGAAATATGATAGGGCCAGAGAGATCAAGAAATCCCAGTACCGCAAAGAGAAGCTGTTGAAGAAAAATGATCTCAAAATGAAGCCTGAGGAACTTGTCAAGATGCAGGCTGAGATCAAAGCCCTCAGCGACAACTTTGACTCGTACTATGCTGATTGGCAAGGAGCCAAGGTCAGATTTGTGAGGTTAACTGATACCTTCACCAAGGGTACTGCCTCAAAGCAACAAATTCCTCAAGCTGAAGCATCTGTTCAGCAAACTGAAGAACATGCCAGCACCGCTGATGAAGTTCAGGCTGCTGAAGAAAATGCTAGTTCCAAGGCTGATGACTCTGCTCCAGCCGTTGATGAAATTGCTAGGGCATCCACTAGTGGTGCGCCTGAAGAAAATGAAGTGATCAGGGCAACTGCATCAGTTGTGCCTGAAGAAACTGAACCAGATTCCTCAGCTCCACCTGCACCAACTCCAACTCCAGTTCTTCCCTCTGCTTTAGATGTGAAGAAAACCAAGTCTGCAGAGCGAGCTGCAGTAAAGAAAAGGAAAGCATCAAGTGCTTTAGAATCTTCAGTCCCAAAGAAGATGAAGCCCATGACCAGCTCATTTGCCAATCCAATTGATGTTGTTCCTATCTCCTCCATGCCATCAAAGGACCTTGTTCCTTTTGGTGAAGATTATGAGATCCCTAGTGGATCATATGAAGAAACTCAGTCTGCTGCTTCCTCAGAGCAGATTGATGAAGAAATTGAAGTGGATACAATCACTTCAACCCCAATAGTCTCATCACCAATGCCTCAGTTTGATGCTGAAGAGGCTGGTGTTGAAGAAATTGATGATGAAGATGTGGATGTTGGAAGCACAACTCCAGTAATGAATGACGACTTTTGGGAAAGTCAGCATCCCAATTCCCCACTCTTCACTCCCCTGTAGCAAATTCCTCACTCTTCTTCACCAACCATATAATTGGGCTCTGATGCAACTCATCCCACTGCTTCTGTGAATGAAGAAATTCCAGCCACTAGTGCTGAAGAAACTGCTGCTGAAACAGACAAGGTGACTGCACCTGAGGAACATACTGAAATTCCTCAGCCTGAAGAACCTGAGCTTGTGATTCCTGAGGTCGTGATGCAACTCACTGACACTCCTCTGCCAAGGCCAAAGGATCCATTCTCACGCAAACAGAAATTCAAGGCTGAAGACTTCTATGGCGAGCACGTATTCTTCACTGAATACAATCCTTATGACTCTGCTCGCATAAGGAAGAGGTGTTTCTGGACTGCCAGCCAAGCAAATTTCTATTCCTCAGTGCTTTACAACAAAGACAAAGTCTTCGACCATGCACATATTCCTCACGTGGATATGGAGTCTATGCCGTGCTTCACGCCAGTCCTCAGTGTTCTTCATGATGCTGGGCTGCTTAATTTCTGCACTGATATATGCGATTGGAATGAAGAACTTATTCTTCAGTTCTATGCTACACTGCACATCATTGGCAACTCTGAAGATGTCAATTCATGGGTTCTGGATTGGATGACTGAAAATACACATTACAAGGCCCCAGCAACTGAATTGCTTCGCTGCCTTTCTCTTAGTCCACCCACTGAAGATGCGCGTTGCGTGTATGATGAACCTGAACTGTCAAACCACTATATGCAAGTGCTCATGAAGCCTCTGAAGCCAGGGCAATCACCTCGTACCAAATTCCTCGTCAAGGAATTGCTGTATGTGCCTAGGACTGTCTATCGCATTCTGACGAAGACAATATGTCCCATCAAAGGACATGATTCTTCCGATGAAGAAATTGTTGGCATCATGAAGAATATGCTTTTCAATATCATACATGGCGTTCCCATAAACTTCCATGATTTCTTCATGAGGACTCTGGCCAACATTGCTATGTCACCATTTGAGCTGAAACCTTATGCACCTTGGATTATGAGATTCATCAGGACAAGGTCTTCACTCAACTACAAGGCTGAAACTCTCAACCACTGCAGCTACTTGCCTCCTATTGAAGTCCTCAAAAGGACATTTTCCTCAGCTGATGAAAAGGGCAAGGCCACTGCTGTGATAGATGAAGGCATTCGTCCATTGGATGGTCAATTTTGCAAGGCTGCTTCTTATTCCACCAATGATGACTCTGCCACACATGACTCTGCTGCTAATACTGCCAAGACAAATCCTCAAGCCACAGCACCCAGGGTGATGACTGATCGTGAGTTACTCCTTAGTCTTCATCAAAAGGTTGATCGCAATCACAAATGGGTCAAGCGTCAGTTTGGTGCAATTCTTCACAACATGACTGCCACATATAATGCAGTGAAGAAAAACCATTACTACCTTCATGAAACCTTCAACCGCACCTGGGCTGTTCTGTCTCAAGTATATAGTGCTGAAGATTTAGAGAACATGGGCCTCAAAGAAGAATTTGCCTGGTCGGCACCTCCGCCGAAGAAATTCAAGAAGGTCAAGGTTCCTTCTCTGGTGGCCAGTTCATATTCTTCATCGCGCGACACTGATGAAAATGAAGACTTGGACGACACTGCAGCAGGCCCTACTTCAACAACCGACCCCAACAGCACTGGCGCTCCTCCATCGACTTGAATATCTTCAGGGGCGTTAGTCCTCAGTTTCTATCATTTTGGTCATTTGATGACAAAGGGGGAGAAATCTGAGTTAGTCTTCAAGCGGGTCTATAATAAGGGCATTTTTTTAAGTTACAACTCTCGTTCTTTCGAAACTTTTATTGGATTGAGTTGTAATCTTAAACCCTATGGTGCTCGGTGCTCTGATACTTTTGTCGCTCTATGCTCTGATACTTCGATACATGCTTGAGCTCTGATGCTTTTGATGCGCTATTCTGCATGCTTATTCCTCATTAATGTTATCGCACGCATGCTGAATTGCATCAGGCACCATATTTCATCATGCATTTCAAATTCTTCATATCATGTATCAAATGCGTGTATGAATTACAAGATATAGGGGGAGATCTCCATGATTTAACTCTTCAAGTGTGCATTGCTTCAAAAGCAAATTCCTCACTATGCACAACTTCAGGGGGAGTTCTTCTATATCTTGCAATCAAAATTCCTCAATATTAGTTTCTACACTTCATATATTTATCCCCGTTGAAAACTTAACCTATATTGTCATCAATCACCAAAAAGGGGGAGATTGTAAGTGCATCTAGTGCCCCTTAGTGATTTTGGTGTATTGAAGACTTATAGGTTAAGCATCTGATGTGTTTATGAGTGTACACAGGTCTATAAGACTATGAAGAGTTTGATATTTACAGTAAAAGTCGACCCCTAAAAATGAAGTTCTTCGACTGAAGACTTTGATATTCTGAAGACTTTCTGAAGACTTTCTGAAGACTTTGAAAGTGAAGAAATTGGTGTGACCTTGAAGACATGGTATTCGTTCGAGGAACGTGAAGCGTGAAGACTTTTGTTTTCGTAGTTTCATTTTTCTCTTTCTTGAGTCATAGGAAACACCGTACTGTTAAAGGGGGTCGAGGAAATACTAAGGAGAAAATTTCCATGTGATGCTCAACTCAAATCCTACACCTACCAATCCCTTCGAGTGACGCCATTGGAAATCTCATACAGTTCAGTCAATTTCTTCAGTGACAGAGACGCAGTTCTTCTGGTCACTGAGGACTTTGCTCTGACTGAGGAGTTAGGAATTCGCCAGTGCGAATTGCCTACACAGTGAGGAACATGATAGCCCTGAGGAATTTGTACTCCAAATTTCCGACCGTTGCTGTGCCACGCGCCAGCTGTCCTAAAATATCTTGTCCACCTAACGGTCGTATCATTGAAGGGCATTTATGTCTTATCATGTCGGGCTGCTCCCTAGGCTATAAATAGCCGCCCCCTTCAACCACTAGCTGGTTGGCTGCTCCGCGTGAACTTGACACTTGTCATTTGAGAGCAACCCATCCTCTGAGGACTTTGAGCGAAAATCATCAAGTGAGGAAAATCCAAACCCAAACCCAAAACACCTACAAACCCAAAGTGATTGAGCATCACTGAAGAAATTGATCCTGCGTGCATCCGATGCTTGTTACCTCTGAAGACTGTGCTTCTTCCAGACGGTTAGGCGTCAAGGTCTAGAGCATCCAAGAGGAATTGTGGATCGCCGAGTGACCAAGTCTGTGAAGGTTTGGAAGTCACCTGAAGACTTACCACGAGTGATTGGACGAGGACTGTGTGTCCTTAGTTCAAGGAGAATACGGTCAGGACTTGGTGTCCTGAGCTGCGTGCTCAGGACTGGGTGTCCGGGACTGTGTGTCCTCGAGTTTAAATACTCAGCCGCTCCAACCAGACGTACAACTGAGACAACAGTTGGAACTGGTCTACCAAATCATTGTCTTCACCAAGCTTACTGGTTCCATTTCCTCAACACCTTCATTTCCTCATTACTGTGTTGTCTGTTTGTTCATATCTGTGTTTGAAGACTTTGACTGAAGACTTTCACAAATTCCTCAGTTCAATTTCTTCAGTCTGTCTGTCTTCATCTAGAGTTATCCTGTGCCTACGCTTTCTGTACTCTGTGTTTGTCTTCATTTCATCATGATGACCATGCATGTAATCAGTTATGTTTACTTCTGAGTACTTATTCCGCTGCTAGTATTTCTTCGCTAAGGAATTTCCTCACGAGCAAATTCCTCAGTGAAGAATTTCATAAAAATTGCCTATTCACCCCCCTCTAGTCGATATAACGCACTTTCAGTTAGAAGGGGGATTTCGCGTGTCGGGATTTGGCAGCTGGAGGGTGTTTTCACGCGCGTTGTAATTTCGGGATAGCAAGGCGCGGGTTGTGAAGGCGCCAGTTTTGGGAGCACGATATCTGAATTTTCGGGATATAACAAGGCACGGGTTGAATTTTAGGGACAAGCCTAACGTGTAATATTGTACTTGTACGTACCAAATCAATTTGCACTCCCCTCAACCAAAAAGAAAACGAAAAAATAACACTATTCACACCACACAAAGAGAGAGTCTTGCCCTGTTTTACTATAAAAATGCTATTTAAAGCTACTCATACCAACAATTTAGTGCAATTAAATGCTATTCAGTAGTATGAATCCATGTTATGTCCAATTAAATTTTTCCGCTTGCTGTATAATGCATGTAACCTACTCATACCAACATTTTAGTGCATTCCAAATGTCTATACTACCGCTGCAATTCGAACTGAATTTGAATTCATTTCTCTGTTTCAATAACAATCTACAATCATGATTGTTGCCAACTTCAACCATCATTCGTGTATTACCTTAATAACACACCACATGATTACTATAGAGATAGATATGAACTATGTGTACTACATGAACTCGAATTCTATTTTTTGAATACACTTGATGTTGATTCCAAATAATAGTACATTTGATGTACTAACTATATATTCATAATCTAAACTATGTTCCATATGTGTACACCGTGTTTATCACACATAGTATAGTGCCCCGCCCCCTACATTATGACAAGTATTTAGACCTGAGCTGCAAAAGCCACACATTAGCCCAAATTATGATCAATGTTCTATATATTATACGTAGTACTAGCAAGATGCCCATGCGTTCCACAAAACATCAACATGATCAAGGGGAGGCCTAATTTGCAAATATGGAGAGGGGTGTGGGTATATCTTTTTTCAAAGTTGCCATAGTTTCCTTCCTATCCGTCAGATATAAATCGGGCGGCCTATATTGCAGGATGGCAGGCACGCCATCATCAACAACTCCGTTTTTATAAGAGTAGAGATAAAATATATTATATGTAGTATAACATGTTCATAACTACACCATGTGTATCATCGTTATATATATTCACACATGCGTCGGTTTAAAACACTATGATAAATTCTTCAAATATCCGAATTCGCTGTTTATAATGAAGTATGATCTCTGTTTGTCTTGTACACCCACACAATCCTCTTATCTTTGTAGCTAGCTAGCGCTAACTTTCTCTCGTGCATGCACACACCCGCATCCCTCTCACCCTCCCTCAGCATTCTCTAGCTCCATCATGCAAATTCGTCTTTTCACTTTAGGTCATTCACCCATGGTGTGTGTAGGCCACCCAGCTCCTTCTTTACGGCACACATCGATCGATATGCCTCTCTAGCCGGGTGTGCCTAGCACAAACAAAAGCTTCCCCTCTTCTCTTATCACCCTCCATGCCTCACTCCCACCACTCTTTCCATCGATCTCGTACTCGCACACTCCTTCCCCCTTGATATAGTATGACTCTCGCACCACCTCCTAGATGCATCCCTCTCTCTCTATCCTTCTCCCCGTGCCTCATTTGCTTCTAACACACACATGCATGTATACCGATCGATCTCCCAACATATACCTAGGTCGACTTTAACTATTCCCTGATACGTCTCCGTCGTATCTACTTTTCCAAACACTTTTGCCCTTGTTTGAGACTCTAACTTGTATGATTTGAATGGAACTAACCCAGACTGAAGCTGTTTTCAGCAGAATTGCCATGATGTTGTTTTATGTGCAGAAAACAAAATATCTCGGATTGACCTGAAACTCCACGGGATGTCTTATAGAACATAATAAAAAATCCTCGCCAAAGATGAAGACCAGGTGGCCCACACCCTGTCTACGAGGGTGGGGGCGCGCCCCCTACCTCGTGGGCCCCCTGGAGACCCTCCGACGCCAACTCCAACTCTATATATTTGCTTTCGGAGAGAAAAAAATAGGAGAGAAGAAATCATCATGTTTTACGATACGGAGCCGCCGCCAAGCCCTAAAACCTCTCGCGAGGGCTGATCTGGAGTCCATTCGGGGCTCCGGAAAGGGGGATTCGTCGCCATCATCATCATCAACCATCCTCCATCACCAATTTCATGATGCTCACCACCGTGCGTGAGTAATTCCATCGTAGGCTTGCTGGACGGTGATGGGTTGGATGAGTTTTATCATGTAATCGAGTTAGTTTTGTTAGGGTTTGATCCCTAGTATCCATTATGTTCTAAGATTGATGTTTCTATGACTTTGCTATGCTTAATGCTTGTCACTAGGGCCCGAGTGCCATGATTTCAGATCTGAACCTATTATAATTTCATGAATATATGTGAGTTCTTGATCCTATCTTGCAAGTCTATAGTCACCTATTATGTGTTATGATCCGACAACCCCGAAGTGACAATAATCAGGATACTTCTCGGTGATGACCATAGTTTGAGGAGTTCATGTATTCACTATGTGCTAGTGCTTTGTTCCGGTTCTCTATTAAAAGGAGGCCTTAATATCCCTTAGTTTCCAATAGGACCCCGCTGCCACGGGAGGGTAGGAAAAAAGATGTCATGCAAGTTCTTTTCCATAAGCATGTATGACTATATACGGAATACATGCCTACATTACATTGATGAAGTGGAGCTAGTTCTGTGTCACCCTATGTTATGACTGTTACATGATGAACCGCATCCGGCATAATTATCCATCATTGATCCGGTGCCTACGAGCTTTCCATATACTGGTTCTCGCTTATTTACTTTCCTGTTGCTACTGTTACAATCATTACAAAACACCAAAAACATTACTTTTGTTGTCTTTACTTTTGTCACCGTTACCACCACTATCATATTACTCTGCTACTAAACACTTTGCTGCAGATACTAAGTTTCCAGGTGTGGTTGAATTGACAATTCAGCTGCTAATACTTGAGAATATTCTTTGGCTCCCCTTGTGTCGAATCAATAAATTTGGGTTGAATACTCTACCCTTGAAAGCTGTTGCAATCCCCTATACTTGTGGGTCATCAAGACTAATTTCTGGCGCCGTTGCCGGGGAGCATAGCTCTATTCTTTGAGTCACTTGGGATTTATATCTGCTGGACACTATGAAGAACTTGAAAGACGCTAAGACAACAATTTATCCCTCAACTACGAGGGGAGGTAAGGAACTGCCATCTAGCCTTGCACTTGATTCACCTTCTGTTATGAGTAAGCTTGCGACACCTAAACCTGCTTCTGCTATTCGTTCTAATATGTCGCATGTTATTGATGATGCCACTTCTGCTATACATGATACTTATGGTGAAACTGCTTCTATGCCTGATACTACTGTGCCCCTTAGTGAATTTCTTGATGAACAAATTGCTAGGGCTAGAGAGAAAGAAATTATTGAATCTGATTATAAGGATGAAAGCGATGATGAAGATATGCCTGTTATTCCTGAGGGTTATGTTTTTGATATGGAATCTTCTGCCGCTATTTTAGCTCGCAAGGATAGATATGAGCTCAAGAGGTTATTAGCTAAATGGAACAAAGAATCACTTAGAGATAAAATGAAACCTGACCCTGCTTTTGCTACTTCACCTATCTGTGTTCCTAATAAGGATTATGAATTCTCTGTTGATCCTGATATAATCACCTTGGTTGAATCTGATCCTTTCCATGGTTATGAATCTGAAACTGTTGTGGCACATCTTACTAAATTAAATGATATAGCCACCCTGTTTACTAATGATGAGAGATCTCGCTACTTTTATATCCTCAAAATATTTCCGTTCTCATTAAAGGGTGATGCTAAGATATAGTTTAATTCTCTTGATCCTGGTTGTGTGTCTAGTCCCCACGATATGATTTATTACTTCTCTGCTAAATATTTCCCTGCTCATAAGAAACAAGTTGCTTTAAAGGAAATATACAATTTTGTGCAAATTAAAGAAGAGAGTCTCCCACAAGCTTGGGGGAGGCTTCTCAAGTTACTTAATGCTTTGCCTGATCATCCGCTTAAGAAACATGAAATACTTGATATCTTTTATAATGGACTAACCGATGCTTCCAGAGATTACCTGGATAGTTGTGCTGGTTCTCTTTTCAGGGAAAGAACACCGAATGAAGCTGAAATTCTATTGAATAATATGTTGACAAATGAAAATAATTGGGAACCTCCTGAGCCAGCTCCTGCTCCAATTAATGATCCTATTCCTAAACCAACTCTGAAGAAGAGAGGTGTTCTATTTCTCAGTCCCAAAGATATGCAAGAGGCAAAGAAATCTATGAAAGAAAAAGGTATTAAAGCTGAAGATGTTAAGAATTTACCTCCTATTGAAGAAATACATGGTCTTGATTTACCACCTGTTGAAGAAACATATGATCTCAATCCCTTATTTATTGAAGAACCTCCTGATCCCGATATCCCGACACAGGTAGTAAAGGTAAATTCTCTCTATAGATATGATAAAGCCGAAGTCCCTCCTACTAAAATTGCTAGTAAGTGCTTGGATGAGTTTGATAACTTCATGTTTAAGAAAGACGATTTTAATGCTTATTTTGGTAGACAATTAAAACAAAATGCTTATATGATTAAACACTTGGGTGATTATATGGCTAATATTACAGGTGAACTTAAACTTGTTAGCAAACATGCTTCTATGGTTACCACTCAAGTAGAACAAGTACTTAAAGCTCAAAAACAAGTGCTTGATGAAATGAATAGTAAGAAAAATGATTATCTTGTTAGAGTGGCTACTAGAACTGGTAGAATGACTCAGGAACCTTTGTATCCTGAAGGCCACCCAAAGAGAATTGAGCAAGATTCTCAGAGAAATAATATTGATGCACCTAGTTCTTCTAAGAAGAAGAAAAAGAAAAATGATAGAACTGTGCAAACTTCTAGTGAACCTATTGCTGAACCACCTGATAATCCAAATGATATCTCTATGTCTGATGCTGAAACACAATCTGGTAATGAACATGAACCTAATGAAAATTTTAAGGATGATGTTCATAATGATGCTCAACCTAGTAATGATAATGATGTAGAAATTGAACCTGTTGTTGATCTTGATAACCCACAATCAAAGAATCAACGTTATGATAAGAGAGACTTTGTTGCTAGGAAGCATGGTAAAGAAAGAGAACCTTGGGTTCAGAAACCCATGTGTTTTCCTCCCAAACCATCCAAGAAAAAGGATGATGAGGATTTTGAGTGCTTTGCTGAAATGATTAGACCTATATTTCTGCGTATGCGATTGACTGATATGCTCAAAATGAATCCTTATGCTAAGTACATGAAAGATATTGTTACTAATAAAAGAAAGATGAGCTGAAATTTCCACCATGCTTGCTAATTATACTTTTAAGAGTGGAATACCAAAGAAACTTGGAGATCCAGGAGTACCTACTATACCATGCTCCATTAAAACAAACTATGTTAAAACTGCTTTATGTGATCTTGGAGCCGGTGTTAGTGTTATGCCTCTCTCTTTATATTGTAGACTTGACTTGAATAAGTTGACACCCACTGAAATATCTTTGCAAATGGCTGATAAATCAACTGCTATACCTGTCGGTATTTGTGAGGATGTGCCTGTTGTGGTTGCAAACGTTACTATTTTAACGGACTTTGTTATTCTTGATATTCCCGAGGATAATAGTATGTCTATTATTCTTGGAAGACCTTTTCTTAATACTGCAGGGGCTGTTATTGATTGCAACAAAGGCAATGTCACTTTTCATGTTAACGGTAATGAGCATACGGTACACTTTCCGAGAAAACAACCTCAAGTCCACAGTATCAACTCTATTGGAAAAATTCCATCGATTATATTTGGAGGTTTTGAATTTCCTCTTCCTACTGTCAAAAAGAAATATGATATACTTATTATTGGGATGTGCATATCCCCGTTGAGGTAACCTAGTGTAATTCGAAATTTCTCCGGTTTCATGATTATCGGAATGGGTTTGTTAACAAGACTTGATCAACCTTGTTAGTGGATTCCTTTTGATGAGCATGAGATGGATGAAACTAGAAGCACAACCTTCTGCACCCTCTCTATACTTTCTGCAATTTAGTTGAAATAAAGTAAAAATAGTATTTTTCTGTCTGTTTCCTGGTTTATCCGTGCAATATAAAAATATCCCGAAAATAAAAGTCCTCAGAATGACATGCCAATTTAATATGATTTTTTTTAATATTTACTGTGAGGCAAAGCCCCACAACCCTTTATTGAATTAAGAAAAACTGTACAAGCAAAATACAGACTGTACAAAGAAAGAAAGGAAAGAAAAATCTAAGACTAAACATCCCTACCTATTTACAACAGAGAATTAACCCAAGCCAAGAGTTTCGGTCTGATACAATCCTTCACCCCGTGGGCAAGCAGTGAGATGTCATGGATGAATTTACACTTCCAAGCACTGAATGTAGCTCTCTCAGCCCTGAAGGTTCTGCCATTTCTTAAAATCCAAATGTTCCAGGCTGCCGTCAGCATGACTTCAAAGAAGAAAGGGTGCCTAAAGCTGGACCTAGCATGCATGATACATTGCAAGACATTAGAGCCCCCGATCCAAGCAATGCCTAGATAGCTCCAGACCCTTGAGCTGAAGGTGCAGTTAAAGAACAAATGTATTCTATCCTCATACACCAGCTCACTGCAAATGAGACAGAAATTATCCTCTTGGCTTGAGCGCCAGTGTCTTCTAACCAACATGTCCTTGGTGTTCAGCCTGTCAAAAAAGAGGAGCCACCCAAACACCTTTATCTTCATGGTGCACCTACTCTGCCACAACCACTTGCAAGGTTGTATTGTAGGTAGATGGGAGTGCATGATCGTGTAGAAGTTCTTTGCAGTGTACTCTCCTGATTTGGCAGGCCATATCCAAACATCAGGTATCATTGGGTCTCTGTCTAACTGCATGATCCAACCTTCCGGTATATGTAATTCAGTAGCAGCCTCATGAGAAATAGGTAGATAAAACATGGAGAAGAGATCATGTGATTGAAGAAATTCCTGCACAGAGATCTTATCATTATTGCCAATGAAAACAACCTCGGCAATCTCCAACATAGTGGCCTAGCAGAACCCCCAATGTACCAAGAATCTGTCCAGAACAAAACTGAATCTCCCATGTTGATGTTAACCGAGGCAATAGCAGTATAAGCCTCATGCAGCTTCAAAACATCCCTCCACCAGAAAGATCCAACTTCCGCTGTTGCCTGTGGAACACCATGATCATAGTAGCTATTCCATATCAGGGTCACCCAAGGAATGTCGACCTTGTTGTAGAACTTGTGGAGATGCTTGATAAGGAGTCCTTTGTTCTGGATATTCAGATTGATAACTCCTATACCCCCTTTATCTTTAGGCCTGCAAACAAGATCCCTGGCTGCCAGAGACTATTTGGGAGCATCACTATTCCCCCTCCAAAGGCATTGCCTAAAGATTCTGTCAAGCTGCTTGATGATCCCTGGTGGAATCTGCAAGCTGCAGAGAAAATATATTGGCAAAGATGTGAGGACCGAGGTAAGAAGTTGCAAACGAGAGCCCTGATTCAGCATGGAAGAACTTGCAGTTAGTCTCCTCTCAAGACTGTCTACCAGGGGCATTAGGTCTATGATCCTTGGCCTTGTAGTTCCCAAAGGCAATCCCAAATAGGTAAAAGGGAGTTGTCCAATCTTACAGCCCAGGATTGCAGCAATTCTGGAGGCCTCTTCATCACTCATATTCAGAGGGGTCATTGAGGATTTAGCAAAGTTGACCTTTAAACCTATGGACTGTTGGAAGGTCAGCAGCATGTTCTTCAATGCAACAAGCTCCTCATCCTTAGCTGAAAGAAACAGAATTGTATCGTCTGCATATTGGATAATGGAAAACTCTCTGTCATGGGTTTGAATAGGCAAAGATAGGGTGCCATGTGCTAGCATTTGGTTGACCACTGACTGCAACAAATCCGCTGCTATGACAAACAACAGCGGTGACAGAGGATCACCCTGCCTGACACCACATTTGCACTTAAATTGTTTTCCAGGAATGCCATTTAACAACACAGACGAAGAACCTGTGGATAGCAATTGTTTTACCCAAGAAATCCATTTGGCATCAAACCCTTTATGCTGCAACATCTGAAGAATAACTTCATGTTCAACGGTGTCAAATGCCTTGGCAAAATCCAGCTTGAGGATTATAATTGGTCGTTTGGACTGCTTACATTGATGAATATATTCAAAACTCCAGGCAAGGCAGTCCTGGATAGACCGACCCTTGAGGAACCCATAATGATTTTTGTGGATACACCGAAGGATCACCTTCTGCAACCGGTTGGCCAACAGCTTTGTCAGAAATTTAAGACAGGTGTTTGTGAGAGATATTAGCCGAAAATCATTGGGCCATTCAGGTGAAATGATCTTGGGGATGAGCGTAATAAGGGAACCATTGATGTTTTCCAACAAGAGCTTCCCTTCATAAAAGTCCTGTATCATCCGCAAGAAATCCTGCTCAATTATAGGCCAACAGCGCTTGACAAACATCCCGTTAAATCCATCCGGTCCAGGTGCCCGATCCACGGGTAATTCCTTCAGAACTTTGTTTATCTCTTTGTCGGTAAACGGTAAGGAGAGCTCCTCCAGCCCCGGGATGGGTTGAATTAATTGAGACAAATCAAAGCCCATATTGATCCCCTGGGCCTGGCCCATCCTAGATTTGAACAAGGCCCAGAGAATTCCCGCCATCTGTGCGTGGTCAGTCACAGGATCACTCATGGAGTTTGCCTTCAGGCTGGAAATTGAATTCCTTCTCATCCGCTCTGATGCCATGGCGTGAAAGAATTTCAAATTCTCCTCGCCAACATTTATATATCGAATGGTGCACCTCTGCTTCCAGTAAATATAGTGAATTTTTAACAGCTGCTCATAGCGAATCTTCACTATTTTCCTGAAATTGAATTCTAGCCTAGTTAAAGGTCTCACTTTCTCTAACTGATCAAAGTGCAGGATCACCTTCGAGCAATCAACAGTAAGCTTTTTGATATATGATAACTTTTTGCTCCGAAGTTTTAAATCATATCTTAGTCGCTTAAATTTCTTGGTGAGAACTGCAGAAACAGAAAGATCAGAGAAGACCGGTGCATTCCAGGACTTGGTGACACAATCCATAAACCCTAGCATGTCAAACCAGAAGTTTCCGAATCGAAAAGTTCTGGCCACAGGAACGGAAGTGTCAATGGACACCACACAAGGCACATGATCCGATGCAGTTCTGGCCAGTGGATTAACCAGCGTGTTCGGATAGTGGGAAATCCAATCAGCAGTAGTGAAGAACCAATCGAGCTGCTCAAGGAGGGGGTTTTGCTACATGTTGGACCAAGTGAAGCTACGACCTTTCAATGGCAGTTCCAAAAGACCCAAGTGACCAATTATTTCATTGAAGAGGAAGATATCATTAACGTCACCCCCGAGAGGTTTCTGTTATCTAAAGATCGGATAAAGTTAAAGTCCCCCAACAACAGCCAATTTTCATCAGGAGGGATGTCTAGGTGATAAAGCCAGCTAACAAAATCGTCCCTAGGCTGACCTTCACAAGGCCCATATACAGACACTAAGGTCCATTTTTCCGAGTTCTGCATCGACTGGAAGGAAATCACAACACCAAATCGCTGGATGTCAATCAGCTGGCCCTGAAAGATGGAAGAGTTCCAAATGACGAGAATCCCACCAGACGCTCCAACGGAAGGCGAGAACGCAAATTGATCAAACCTCCTAGGACAAAAGGATCTGATCATTCGAATATCGAAGTTCTCGCATTTAGTTTCCTGTAAACAAAGTATAGAACATCTGCTTTCCTCAATTTTAGCACGTAAATCACGTTGCCTAGCCTCTGAATTTAGCCCACGCACGTTCCAGCAGAGAACATTCCAATTTCGATAATAGCAATTACCCATAAAAAAGAATGTTGAGGAATAGTAGCACATCCAGGCGCCTAACAACATGGACAATATCATAACCAGAGTGCCAACAAAAAGGACCCAGTAGTTCAAACAGACGCAGAAGCAGTACGAGCTAAAATAAAACAGGCACAAAAACAAAAGTGCCCCACGATCCATGAAGGTTCTTCGGACATCACTCATCATGCGGAACATCTTCTTTTTCAGCAGGGCGAGGAGAAGCCATAAGCTTCTCGACCGAAAGCTCAGATGGGTCGATACGCAGGGCCACTCCAATTGCCTGCATTGTTGATATAGGTGTCGGGGGTGGAAGAGGAAGCTGACTCTGATCATCTTCAAGATGGAGCTTCTTTGCCTTCGGGCGGCGCAGAGGGGTAGACTTTGGAGGGATTGCAGATACGGGTTTCATGCCCGTCCTCTTGGCGGAGCTGCGCGTCATCCTTCTGTTGGAGAAATCAAGAACTGGCTCCACAAGAGTGACAGAACGCCTGGTGCGAGGTCGTTTACCCAACACAGCTGGAGTAGCGGAGGTAAATTGAAACTCCTCCCGAGGAACCTGTGAAGGAGTGAGAGGAACTTGGGAATTGGAGCAAGGCAGATCATCTGATGGCAGCTCTTCAATAACCACTGAGGAGTTGGTTCCATGACTGGGGGCACATTGGTCGTCAGACCAAAGCAGATACTTCTGATGCAGATCAACAGAACCAAATTGAACTGGCAGCTTCAAGGTAGTAAACCCAGACAGAGGAGCTGGTATGTCTCTGATGACAAGCTCAGGTAGTAAAGACTTGAACGATCTCTCCCATATCATTGCCGGTGGGAGTACTGGTCCATAAAAGACGCGAACCATGCCAAGGTGAATGGGATCCAAATACACTACAGGTGGAGCTTGCATAGGTTGCTGGACTTCAAGCATGTCCTCATCATCAGAAGAATCCACAGACGGGTTCAAGATCATGGAGTTCTGATCTTGGGCTGGCTGAATCTCTTCTTGCTGCTGCTGAAGAGGCTGAACCTGTTCTTCCCAGGGGCCCCATCCCTCATCGTGCTGCACATTAGCAGCCCACCCATGCACATCATTGTGACCTTGATTTGGACCCGGAGGAACTGCGTTCCATCCAAGAGCTGGGTATGGAGGCATCGCCCAAAACTGTTGCGGCACGTCGGCTCCAGGCATCGGGTGAGGATTCCCATTAAGAGGCATAGGGTCTTCATCCGCAGGGATCATGGCACCAGCAAACTCTCCAGATAAAATATAACAGCCAGCCGACCAAGATACCATAACATCGCCCCAATTGGCAAATTCCCTAAAGGTTACTGATCGAGGGACGAGCGCATTATCCGGGAACGAAGCACGGACCAAAGATCTAACCTTGCGCCTGTCAGTGCTGTTCCAGTAATGGAATTGTTCGAAGGTGCCAACCATGTCCGCAATGCATTGAGTGTTTCTATAATCTAGGGGGATGCCGATGAACATCAGTCACCCCGTCCGTTGGCCATGGATAGCACGGAAGCCTTCCCCTGATTATGTGGAATAAAATGGACAAAGAACTCACTGCCTGCCTCATCAACTCCTAAAGGAAACGACGGATGCAGAGTAAAAGAACCCCTAACAACTGGATCTTCCATCTCGAACAGACCGACCCCTTGAAACCAAGTTTGAGCAGAAATAACTGGGACATGCATCACCTGAACCAGGAAGTCAAGAACTTGCTGACGACGGACACCAACCAGCTCTGGAGGTGGGAGCGGCTCCACAATGGCCACCATGAACTGCTCGTGCGCCCGGGGCGGAGGAACGGCCGGTGTGTAGAAGGTGTGGGGGAGATGATCCGCACCTCTGTCTTCAATATCAAAGCCAGCAGGGATGAAACGGTGCGGGTCAATCTCGTACACCACCATTGGAGGCTGCGGTGCAGGAGCAGGACTCGAGCTGGTGGAAGCTTGGGTGTGCAAGGCAGGGTGGACAGGCAGCGATGGTGGTGGTGCAGAAGCAGAGGATGGGGTTTTCTCTGGAGTCGTTTGGTATCGGGAATCTGGAGAGACAGGGGAGGAAAGGAGGTCCTCTTTTCTATCACGCTTCCCAAAACCTGGTGACGGGACTTTGGGTACCCAGATGGACAAGTCAGGCGGCTGGCCAGTGCAATTTTTTTTAACGTGCCCCGAACAAAAACAATTACGACAGCGGACCTCGCCATGAGGGTGGAGGGCGTGCCCTACCCCCTGGGCGCGCCCCCTGCCTCATGGGCCCACAGTGGCCCTCCTCCACTTATTCATGCACCCATCTTCTTCTTCCTCCTCACACAAACACGAAAAACCAACTCAAGCACGGGTTCCAGCCCTCTTTGCTGTGATTTTCTATCTCCTTGCTCAAGGCACCTCTCGCAAAACTGCTTGGGGAGATTGTTCCTTGGTATATGACTCCTCCATTGGTCCAATTAGTTTTTGTTCTAGTGCTCTATTCTTTGCAATTTTTTGTTGCATAGGTGACCATGTTCTTGAGCTTGCATGTCAAATTTATATGGTTCCAAGTAGTTCTAATGCTTGATATAGACCCTAGGCACTTATCGGAGTAGTTGCTATCAGTTTTACTGAAGTTGGTTCACTTTTGTTTGAAGTTACTAAAAAATTCAGATTATTTCAGAATTAATGAAGAGACTTTTGAAGGGCTCATCGAGCCGAAGCTCAAAGGAGAAACAAAATGAAGAAGCACAGAGGCCCAAATATAATTTGCCTCGTACCGCGGAGATCCGGCCGTGTGAATGGCCTTCTGATAATTTCTTGACACAGGCCGGGATTTATGAGGATTTCTATTCATTGATTGAGAATGTTGGCCTCACTGACTTCGCCCATGACCAATGTCCACAGTATCTCTTACTCACAAATACTTTTGTGCAAAACTTCTACTTTTACCCTAAGGAATCACCTCCTTCAGTAGAGTTTCATTTATGTGACGTTGTGAAGAAAATGCCATTGTCTGAATTTTGCGCAGTCTGCAACATACCCCCTGAGGGTATCTTAGAGGAACCACCCCGTAAAGAGGTGGAACCATTTGTTAACCTTATCTCTGTGGGAGAAACCAGGAAGGTTTCTGATGCAAGAATTACTAGCATACATTTTTCTGTATTACGCTATTTTGCCTTATTTGCTAGTCGTTGCTTGATTGGTCGCGGGAACTGTGGGAACCTGAGTGTTCCTGATATTATTATTTTGTTCCATGGTTTGTACCGCGACAACACTGTTAGTATGGGCGGAATTGTTGCTAGACGGTTGAGTCTGAACCGTACTAAGGGCCCCATCTTTGGAGGCATTTATGCTTCTCGCCTTGCTGCACATTTTAACATAGCCATTAGGCATTATGAGAAAGAAGAAAAATTGCTGCCTAATGCTTATCTAGATTATAAGAGTATGATAGCCCATGATTTTCTTGTCAAGGGCAGGGATGGAGAGCTCAAATATAAATTATTCTTTCATAAACATCATCCTGAAATTATTACCTTGACTGCTCCTTCTTTGTTTAATTTTGCGGGACCATATCTCGTTACGTGGGCTGCCGTCCAAGAGTACAATAATCCGACACCAGCCCCGAAACCGGAACCACAAGAGGAGCTTCCACGACAATCTATTTATTCTTGGGATCCAGAGATGGCTGTCAGCCAATGGCAGTCATAGTCTTCCTCATCACAGTACAACCCTGACTATTCTTCGTCACAGTACAACCCCAGCTACACCTACGGGTATCCGCCAGGCTATCCCTGGCCATAAACCAACTTAGGCCAAAAGTCTAAGCTTGGGGGAGTACGTATTTCTCACCGACATTACATTTATGTTCACACACACACTCATTGCTAGATGTCGGTGCTCATACTCTTTCACTGTAATATCCATGCTAGTTTATTTTCTCTTTCCCGCTTTCTTCTTGTATGTTTGTTAAACCTTAAAAAAATAAAAAAAAATAGTAGTAGTTTACTTTTCTGCTGTAGTAGTAATTAAAAAGAAAACCCAAAAATATTTCCCGTTCTTCTTTTGCTTGTTGGGAGCTTTCCCGTGTAAATAATTTTTATTTCTTTTCTTTTCTTTGGGGTCAGTAGGAGAAGACCATGATTAAATTGTTGAAGTGGCTCTTATATGCATTACTGTTGATTTAACCCAGAGCCCATATTGCTTTGTCTTCTCCTGTTTATTGAATGCTCGCAGATTCTAGCCTAGTCCAATGCATGTGCACTTTTATTATTATTCACATCGTTCGGTCGTGCAAGTGAAAGGCAATTATGATGATATATGATGGACTGACTGAGATGGAAAAGCTGGTATGAACTCGACCTCTTTTGTTTTTGTAAAGATGATGCGTTTGTCGTTCTTGATTCAGCTTATTATGAACAAACATGTTTGCGATGACAATTAGAGATCATAGTTGCTTGTGCCATGCTTGATTAGCTATGAGTTATAATGATTTACCTTGCGTGCCAACATGCTATTGAGATGGTTATGATGTGGTATGATGGGGTGCTATCCTCCTTTGAATGATTTAAGTGACTTGACTTGGCACATGTTCACACATGTAGTTGAAACAAATCAACATAGCCTTCACGATATTTATGTTCATGGTGGATTATATCCTACTCATGCTTGCATCCAATGTTTATTAATTTTAATGCATGTACATGGCTGTTGTCGCTCTCTAGTTGGTCGCTTCCCAGTCTTTTGCTAGCCTTCACCTGTACTAAGCGGGAATACTGCTTGTGCATCCAATCCCTTAAACCCCAAAGTTATTCCAGATGAGTCCACTATACCTTCCTATATGCGGTATCTACCTACCGTTCCAAGTAAATTTGTATGTGCCAAACTCTAAACCTTCAAATAAACATTGTGTTTTGTATGCT
Organism: Aegilops umbellulata; assembly: GCA_032464435.1. NCBI lineage: Eukaryota > Viridiplantae > Streptophyta > Magnoliopsida > Poales > Poaceae > Aegilops > Aegilops umbellulata. The sequence continues at coordinate 44,260,950 of CP136056.1, forward strand.
CGCATAGCTCATATATCAACCAAGGTTGCCCTTATCTTCCATGTTAGGCGGGTTATTCTCAAGAGGAGTGGACTCCGCTCCTCACTCACGAGAAAATGGCTGGTCACCGGGATGCCCAGTCCCATGCTTTATGCAAACTAAATCAAAATTAATTGCAAACAAAACTCCCCCTGGGACCTGATGTATGTTGGAGGCACTCGTTGTTTCGAGCAAGCCATGGATTGATGCTTGTTGGTGGAGGGGGAGTGTTGGTGTCAAAACCGGCGGATCTCGGGTAGGGGGTCTCGAACTGTGCATCTAGGCCGGATGGTAACAGGAGACAAGGGACACGAAGTTTACCCAGGTTTGGGCCCTCTCGATGGAGGTAAAACCCTACTCCTGCTTGATTAATATTGATGATATGGGTAGTACAAGAGTGGATCTACCACGAGATCAAGGAGGCTAAACCCTAGAAGCTAGCCTATGGTATGATTGTTGTATGATGAAGTTGTCCTACGGACTAGAACCCTCCGGTTTATATAGACACCGGATAGGGTTAGGGTTACACAAAGTCGGTTACAATGGTAGGAGATCTTGAATATCCGCATCGCCAAGCTTGCCTTCTACGCCAAGGAAAGTCCCTTCCGGACACGGGACGAAGTCTTCAATCTTGTATCTTCATAGTCCTAGAGTCCGGCTAAAGGCATAGTCCGGCTATCCAAACACCCCCTAATCCAGGTCTCCCTCAGTAGCCCCTGAACCAGGCTTCAATGACGATGAGTCCGGCGCGCAAGTTGTCTTCGGCATTGCAAGGCGGGTTCCTCCTTCAAGTTCTTCAAGAATATTTTAAACACCAAGAATAGTGTCCGGCTCTTCAAAATAAGTTTCCACATATTGCCATAGAGAGAATAATATTAACACAAATCTAATCTGGTGACGTATTCCGTAGCATGACATCACACTACGGCCAAGTCCTTTTCTCGAATCGTTTTTACTCTCCCACCTCAGCGTGTTTTGCGAGGCAGTTTCCTTGGCACGTCTTGTCAAAGCAGAGATCGTGTCCCCCATTTACGGGATTCTCATCAATACGGACGTGGGTAACCAAACCGCTCCATTTATCACGGCGCTTGGGAGGCAAGCGAGTTTTACCAGGCTGGTGGGGACGCACAGCCACATCCACCCATATAAGGGGATAAGGATCCACCTTTTTACCTACGCCTTCTTCCTCCTTTGCCTATCCATCTTCTGCGCACCCGAGCTCCAGCGCCCAAGCCCGCACTTCCCACCTCAACCCTCTCCAGCAATGTCCGGAGCGGGAGGCAAGTGGATGGTCTCCTCCGTCACGGAGGGCCATGTCAAGAAGCTAGGGAAGGCCGGATACTTGTCCAAGGACATCGCGCACTGGCTTCCCGAGGAGGGGCAGCTTCTCCCCACCCCAAGGCCCCACGAGAGGGTAGTTTTCCTTCCCCACTTCCTCCGCGGACTGGGTTTTCCACTCCACCCATTCGTCCGGGAGCTCATGTTCTACTACGGCCTGGATTTCCACGATCTGGCCCCACACTTCGTCCTCAACATCTCAGCGTTTATCGTCGTGTGTGAGGCTTTCCTCCGCGTCCACCCCCATTTCGGCCTCTGGCTCAAGACCTTCAACGTCAAGCCCAAGGTGGTGCGCGGCAGCCAGGCGAAGTGCGGAGGCGCCATGGCGGGCAAGATAGCCAACGTCCTATGGCTCGAGGGCTCCTTCGTGGAGACCCTAAAGGGGTAGCAATCTGGGTGGTTTTACATCAACGAGCCACGCGATCCAAAATGGGTCGCAGCCCCTGAGTTCCGATCCGGACCCCCCACGCGGCTTATGTCCTGGAAAGAGACGGGCCTGTCATGGGGTGACGAAAAAGAGGTGACCGGACTGCAAACATGCATCCAGTCCCTAGTGAACAAGCCGATCAAGCTTGTCAATGTGGTCTAGGTCATGCTCGTCCGCCGGATCCTCCTCTGTCAACAACGGGACTTTACTCTGTGGGAGTTCAACCCGGCGAAGCACCAAACCCTCAACAGGCTCTTCGACACGACGTATGAAGACGTCTGGAAGGTGCTAACCAAAGGCGCAGAGGCTCCCACATCCGCCTCCGAGGACCGCGGATACAGCTCGCAGCGTCACGCTAGCGAGGTAAGCTATTTTCACCTTTCACAGGATGTTTAAGTTCTTTTTCATAGTTTGACTCTATGCGGGATCTAAACTCCCTTACCTTTGACAGGCTTGGCAGGTGATATCCGAACCGATTAACTGTCCAGCTCCCCTGCCCGAAGACCCAGCCCCTGCTCTCCTAGTGAAGCTGCTGGCTCCGGCGCCTTATGTGGTGCCGGAGAAGAAGGCCAAGAAGAAGAAGGCCACGGGGACTCGAAAGAGTGCCCGTAACGTGGCGGTGTCGGACTCGTCATCTGACGAGTCCGAGACGCTCTCCTCCCATGAAAACGAGGAGGACGAAGAAGAAACCTCTCCCCCTCCAGCGGGGGGAGGAAAGAAAAGGAAGGCCGCCCCAACGGGGGAGGCTGGAGGGTCCAAGAAGAGGAAGGCCCCTCCGCCGGACTACTCCCCCGACGCCAACGAGGAGGACGAGGAGTGGCCGGACAGGGCCAAGCGCTCGGCGAAATCGTTAGTATTCGGATACCAGAGTGACTCATGATATTCCTTTGTTGTTTAGCTTTCCCTAATGCCGAACATAATTGTGCAGCCCGCCCCGGGCCGGACTCGACGAATCGTCGAGCGGCTCCCTGGATTCGTCGGACGTGAACTCAGTTTCGCCCGCTGTCTCCCCCCGCGTTGCAGACGACGCCGAAGTTGCGTCGCAACGAGCTCCGGGGCAGGAGGAGGTGGTCCTGGAGGAGCCGCAAGGCGACCTCCCGGACTCCAGGAGTAAAGGGGACAAAAACCCCCCAGGGCTCCAAGTCCGTCTTTGAGACGGACACCGCGCCGGAATCCTCAACAGTTTCGGACCGCGGCAGGCGAACTCCTATCAAGAGGAGCAAGCCTTCTGAGCCGGCTGCCTCCGTCCAACCGTAGGTGCCGGATAGTCTGCTGGAGGTGCTTGACGGCGCCTCCATCGACGAGGAGCACCGTACTATTATGAGCACGGTGATCCGGAAGGTTCAGTCTGCCAAGAGCGGACTGAATGAAGCTTGCGCTAGCCTTCTAACAGGCTTCGAGGTAAGTAAAAAAATATGTAAGAATATAACCGCATAGACAGTAGCCCCTGATGCTCTGTTTGGCATTCGGAAAGAAAAGCCGAATAGAGGATCTATTAAATTTCACAGGAGTCTAACAAAAAGGAGTCAAATATGCGTATGCAGGCTTCGCTGCTAGCCACTGCCGCACTGACTGCGGAGGTGGATGCCCTGAAACGGGGCCTCGAGCAGACCGAGCAAGAGCTCGGCCTTGCCAAGCAGCAGCTCGAGGAGAAAGAAGGTAAGATATACCTTCCAGAAAAAATGCCTATAAAAAGATGTGATTGCAAAAAATAACAGGATTGTACTGCCTATTGTAGGGGCCACGACTGAGGTGGCGACCCTTCAGCAGGCGTTGTCCGAGGCCGAAAAGAAAACGGCCGCGGAGCGCACCGAGCGAGAGAAACTTGAGGCCCAGGTCGGCGAGGTGCGGCAAGAGCTTCAGACTCTTATGAAAAAACATGAGAGTTTGGAGCTTGAGTAAAAAACGCAAGCGTCCGAGCTCGCGACGGCCTCTGAGACTGCCAAGTCCGCCAAGGCCGAAGCCCAAAAGGCCCTCCAAGAGTTGGAGGAGATGAGAAAGATAGCAGTGGGTAAGGCATTCTTTATGCAAAGCAGAAATATAAAAGTAAACTACTTGTTACTTACCCGGATCCGGAGCTCTCCAGGGGCATTCGCAGATCTTCCCCGCAGCGTATCCGCCACCGCCGCATTCTACCGAGCTGAAGAGGGCAGCTCGACGGAGAAGGTGTTCTGGTCTCAGTATGCTGAGGCCAGACACCCTATGCCCTTGAGCGACCAGCTGAAACAGCTGGTCGAGCTCCACAAGGCGGCCGAACAGGCCATGAAGGGCTTCATAGTTCGGCTGTGGCCCGGAGAGGCCCTGCCTGGGAGTTACTTCGGGCTGGTGCGGCGGCTGGTGGAGGCCTGTCCAAGGCTCGATGTCATCAAGCGTTCCGTCTGCATTGAAGGTGCCCGTAGGGCCCTTGCCCGTGCAAAGGTGCACTGGGGTAAGCTAGACGGTGAGAAGCTTGTGAGGGACGGGCCGCCGCCGGGGAAGGAGCATCGCAAGCCCGAGAACTACTATAAGGATGTTCTTGCGGGTGCCCGCCTTGTGGAGGATGAATGTACCAAGGATGTAATTTTTGAATGAACTCGCTCATGTTTATCCTGTGCACTGAAAACTTGTTCATATGCGCTAAGCAATGCTTGTTGAATTTGAAATATTATTTTCTGTGCGGCCGTTTATCAAAAAATTGAGAGATGGCGAGTCATCGGCTTCCGCCCCCATGCCACTAGTGTTGGGGTGTTTGGGATAAACCTGAGCGCTCTTTTTCCCATATTTGGGTCCTTCGAGGGAGGCGCTCAGCACAACGAACTAGGCAATCGGACTATAATGCTTGAACACTCTCACTTAGCCATAGAACTTTATAATTTTAAATTTCAGCGAAGCCCCTAGTTCGGAAGACCGAGTTCGGGGCGCCATCCACGCCTTGGCCGGACAAAGCCGGCTCCTCACTCAAAGCGGCATAAGTCTTTAGGGACTCGAAAAACCTCTCGAACAGCGACCGGTCTCTCGCCTCATCATGACAGTCAGTTTTAGCTTTCTCCACTGAGGTGCTTAACCCAGCTCAACCGGGGCACAATCGCAGTGGTTCTCCTAGTGCTACCTTAGCCGATATAGCGGAACGTAAGGCACCAAAACATAGGAGCCGGGCAAACCCAACTATTGACCCAAATCATGATTCGGAGCCGATGCATATAGCGCTATAAGTTCGGGGTGCCGCACTTATGAGTGTTCGGACTTCTTACACCATATTAAGGGGTACTGAAGCCCCTAGTGTATTTGCCGTACCATAGTGTACTGGTGCCACATGTCATTAATGAACATATATATAAAAAAAGGATAATGCAAAAAACAGACAAAAAGTTATGCATTGTTTATAAAGACGCTGCTATCAAAGCAGAACGACACAAATAGTGCGATAAGCAAAAGATATTTGGACTATTTAACATGTCCTTGCCAGAGGCAGGCCGCGGAATTGTATTCAAAAACAGGTATACTGCTCGTAACAGAGACCACCTTGGGGTTCCATAGTGCGGCATGGCTTGTCTGCTTCCCTGGGTCTTGCATCGTTTGTGCGGCGGTTGAATTGCCGAACAGGTCGTCTGAAGTATGGAGTCCTGGAAGTAAGAAAAAAGAAAAAAATCGGCAGCCCCTAGTACGTTTTAGGCCGTATTTTGGGTTTGCCATTATTGTGCCCCTTCCCCTTCGCCCATGGTATTTCAAGAGCGTAGTTATGTACGCGAAGCACTGGTTTCGCTATGTCGCGAGGGCTGGGGTTGGGGTCGCACTGCTATGCCTGCTCAGAACGTGCCAGGCGGCCTTGTTGTAGGTTATTCCGGGCACGCTTGGCGGTGTCTGGCTTTTTAACCGCCGGACTGGAGAATTGCCTAAGAAGGCTGCTTTGTACTTCTGCTGCGAGGGCCGCCGTGTGTTCCTCCGTTCGGAGGGAGCGCTCGGTGTTTCCATTGACCGTAATTACTCCTCGAGGGCCTGGCATCTTGAGCTTGAGATATGCATAGTGCGGCACCGCATTGAACTTTGCAAATGCAGTTCGCCCGAGCAGGGCGTGATAGCCGCTGCGAAACGGGACTATATCGAAGATTAACTCTTCGCTTCGGAAATTGTCCGGAGATCCGAAGACCACTTCAAGTGTTACTGAGCCTGTGCAGCTGGCCTCTACACCTGGTATAACGCCTTTAAAGGTCGTTTTTGTGGGCTTGATCCTCGAGGGATCGATGCCCATTTTCCGCACTGTATCCTGGTAAAGCAGGTTCAGGCTGCTGCCGCCGTCCATGAGGACTCTTGTGAGATGAAATCCGTCGATAATTGGGTCAAGAACCAATGCGGCAAACCCGCCATGACGGATGCTAGTGGGATGGTCCCTTCGATCAAACGTGATTGGGCAGGAGGACCATGGGTTGAACTTGGGAGCGACTGGCTCCAGCGCGTATACGTCTCGTAGCGCACGCTTTCGCTCCCTCTTGGGAATGTGGGTTGCGTATATCATGTTCACCGTCCGCACTTGTGGGGGAAACCCTTCTGTCCACTGCTGTTCGGCGGCCTGGGCTCCTCCTCGTCATCGCTGTGCAGCCCCTTGTCTCTGCTTTCGGCTCTTAACTTGCCTGCCTGCTTGAACACCCAACAATCCCTGTTGGTGTGATTTGCTGGCCTTTCGGGGGTGCCATGTATCTGGCACAAGCGGTCGAGTATTCGGTCCAAACTGGACGAGCCCTGAGTATTCTTTTTGAATTGCTTTTTCCGCTGACCGGATTTAGAGCCTCTGAATCCGGCATTTACTGCCGTATCCTCGTTGTTGTCGCTGTTAACACGGCGCTTTTGCTTGTTTCGGCGTGTCCTGCCACTTTTGTCCTTGGTATTCGAATTACCAGGGTTCTTTGCTAAGTTGTTACTGCGAGCTAGCCAGATGTCTTCTCCCGCGCAAAAGCGGGTCATGAGTGTCATGAGGGCCGCCATAGATTTTGGCTTTTCCTGTCCCAGGTGCCGGGCAAGCCATTCGTCGCGGATATTATGCTTGAAGGCTGCTAGGGCCTCAGCGTTCGGACAGTCGACTCTCTGGTTTTTCTTTGTTAGGAACCGTGTCTAGAATTGCCTGGCCGATTCCTCTGGCTGCTGGATTATGTGGCTTAGGTCATCAGCATCCGGGGGTCGCACATAAGTGCCCTAGAAGTTGTCGAGGAATGCGGCTTCCAGGTCCTCCCAAGAACCGATTGAGTCTGCTGGCAAGCTGTTGAGCCAATGCTGGGCCGGTCCCTTGAGTTTGAGTGGGAGGTATTTGATGGCGTGTAGATCATCACCACGGGCCATGTGGATATGAAGGAGATAATCCTCGATACAGACCGCAGGATCTGTTTTGCTATCGTATGATTCGATGTTTACGGGTTTAAAGCCCTCAGGGATTTTATGATCCATTACTTCATCTGTGAAGCATAGTGGGTGTGCGGCGCCTCTATACTGGGCTATATCACGGCGCAGCTCGGAGGAGCTTTGTCCATTGTGTTCGGCCTGGCCCGATTTATCGTATCCGGAGTGACGATCACTGTCACGTGTCGTGGGGCGCCCGCGCGATCCATAGATCGACCTTGTTTGCCTTGCCTTGTCCTCCAGTATATCTCGCAGGTCCGGCGCGTTTTCCCGTGCCTTAGCATGTTTTGAGCGGCGTCGGGGCATGTCATGAGTGGAGGGCTTAGAGGCCTCTCTGTCGCGGCCACGAGGTGGCCTGTCTACCATGTCATGCACTGGTGATGTAGGTGCCTCCTCCTCTAATCGGGGTAGCAGCCTGCGCTTTGGGTAATCCTTGGAGGGGCGTTTGAGTTCATGCTCTTCGGCCGCAAGGACTTCAGTCCATCTGTCAGCTAGCAGATCTTGATCAGCTCTAAGCTGTTGTTGCTTTTTCTTGAGGCTGCTTGCCGTGGCTAAAAGCCTGCGCTTGAAACGCTCTTGTTCGGCGGGGTCTGATGGTACGACGAATTCGTCGTCGTCGAGGCTTGCCTCGTCTTCTGAGGGAGGCATGTAGTTATCGTCCTCAACCTCTTGGTCTGCCGCCCTCTCACGAGGGCTGGCTTCTCCATCTTCCTGTGCCGAATCTTGCTGGAGGGGGTGATCTTCGGCGCTATCCGGGGTAGTATTATCTCCCATGCCGGAATCACCATTTTTGCTTTGGCGGAATTTAGAGCGGCGCCGCTGACGCCGGTGATTTGGCTATTTCTTGGAGGTATCATCCTCCGTTGTTCCATCGCCGTCTCCATCTTTTGGAGTATCCACCATATATATATCATATGATGAGGTGGCCTTCCAGCGCCCTACAGGTGCTGGTTCCTGTTCGTCTCCTGCATCGTCGTCCATACCGTCGATGTCTTCGGAGTCGAAGTCAAGCATGTCGGTTAAATCATCGACAGCGGCTACAAAGTGGGTGGTGGGTGGGGTTTGAATTCCTTCATCGTTCGTATCCCATCCTTGCTGGCCATAGTCCGGCCAGGGCTCTCCCGATAAAGAGAGAGACTTTAGTGAGTTCAGGATGTCGCCCAAGGACGAGTGCTGAAAGATGTCCGCGACGGTGAACTCCATGACCGGCGCCCAATCGGATTCGATTGGCAGGGGCGCGGGAGGTTCGGAGTCCGGAGGGGAATCCGGATCCTCGGAGTCACGGGTCATGCAGAGTGCGGGGCTGGCGTTCGGCTCGATCGCTTTTGAGATCGCAGCCCCCGGGGTGACGTCCAACCGCTCAGCCTCAATCAGCGCCGCTGGTTCCGAATTAAGGGCCGAAACCGACGCGCGTGCGGGCTCCAGGGCACTGTTCGGCGGCAGAGCTAGATCATGCCCATCGAGACAGTGCGGCGCGCTTGGCTGTGGCTCGAATCCGTCAAAGATCAAGTCCCCGCGGATGTCAGCCGTGTAGTTCAAACTTCCAAACCTGACCTGATGGACAGGGGCGTAGCTTTCGATCTGCTCCAGGCGGCCAGACGAATTGGCCCGCAGTGCGAAGCCGCCGAAGACGAAGATCTGTCCGGGGAGAAAAGTCTCACCCTGGATTGCATCGTCTTTGATGATCAAAGGAGCCATCGGGCCTAAAAGCGACGACACAGAGGAACTCTCAATGAAAGCACCAATGTCGGTGTCAAAACCGGCGGATCTCGGGTAGGGGGTCTCGAACTGTGCGTCTAGGCCGGATGGTAACAGGAGACAAGGGACACGAAGTTTACCCAGGTTTGGGCCCTCTCGATGGAGGTAAAACCCTACTCCTGCTTGATTAATATTGATGATATGGGTAGTACAAGAGTGGATCTACCACGAGATCAAGGAGGCTAAACCCTAGAAGCTAGCCTATGGTATGATTGTTGTATGATGAAGTTGTCCTACGGACTAGAACCCTCCGGTTTATTTAGACACCGGATAGGATTAGGGTTACACAAAGTCGGTTACAATGGTAGGAGATCTTGAATATCCGCATCGCCAAGCTTGCCTTCTACGCCAAGGAAAGTCCCTTCCGAACATGGGACGAAGTCTTCAATCTTGTATCTTCATAGTCCTGGAGTCTGGCTGAAGGCATAGTCCGGCTATCTGATTACCCCCTAATCCAGGACTCCCTCAGGGAGTATAAACTTTACCATTCTGTTTGGGAACCGCCTATAATGTGTGTGACATGGAAGATATCGCCATCTCTTAGTTGCTATGTTGACAATGAAAGTATACCGCTCAAAATATTATTTATCTCTATTTCAAAACCGAGCTCTGGAACCTCTACAAATCCCTGCTTCCCTCTGTGAAGGGCCTATCTATTTACTTTTCTGTTGAGTCATCACCCTCTTATTAAAAAGCACTAGCTGGAGAGCACAGCTGTCATTTGCATTCATCACTGTTAATCTATGTTGGGTAAGACTATGATTGGATTTCTTTTACCATGAATTACAATGTCTAGTCAGTCCTTGATCTTTAAAGGTGATCTGCATTTATGTTTTGTGGTGTCAGAAAGGGCTAGTGAGATACCATCTTGTTATATCATATTATGATTGTTTTGAGAAAGTGTTGTCATTCGAGATTTATTATTATGGCTCGCTAGTTGATTTATGCTATTGATATGAGTAATTGTGAGACCTGAGAATTATTGCAAATGTGGTTAGTTATTATCTTTGCTGAAAACTTGAATGCTGGCTTGCAATATTTACAACAACAAGAGCAAACAGAGTTTGTAAAAGTTTTTCTTTTTCTCTTTCAGTTTGTCAACTGAATTGCTTGAGGACAAGCATGGGTTTAAGCTTTGGGGAGTTGATACGTCTCCGTCGTATCTACTTTTCCAAACACTTTTGCCCTTGTTTTGGACTCTAACTTGTATGATCTGAATGGAACTAACCCGGACTGACGCTGTTTTCAGCAGAATTGCCATGATGTTGTTTTATGTGCAGAAAACAAAATATCTCGGAATGACCTGAAACTCCACGGGATGTCTTATAAAAAATAATAAAAAATCCTCGCCAAAGATGAAGACCAGGGGGCCCACACCCTGTTCGCGAGGGTGCGGGGCACCCCCCCTAGGGTGCGCCCCCTACCTCGTGGGCCCCCTAGAGACCCTCCGACGCCAACTCCAACTCTATATATTTGCTTTCGGAGAGAAAAAAATAGGAGAGAAGAAATCATCGTGTTTTACGATACGGAGCCGCCGCCAAGCCCTAAAACCTCTCGGGAGGGCTGATCTGGAGTCCGTTCGGGGCTCCGGAGAGGGGGATTCATTGCCGTCATCATCATCAACCATCCTCCATCACCAATTTCATGATGCTCACCGCCGCGCGTGAGTAATTCCATCATAGGCTTGCTGGACGGTGATGGGTTGGATGAGATTTATCATGTAATCAAGTTAGTTTTGTTAGGGTTTGATCCCTAGTATCCATTATGTTCTGAGATTGATGTTGCTATGACTTTGCTATGCTTAATGCTTGTCACTAGGGCCCGAGTGCCATGATTTCAGATCTGAACCTATTATGTTTTCATGAATATGTGTAAGTTCTTGATCCTATCTTGCAAGTCTATAGTCACCTATTATGTGTTATGATCCGACAACCCCGAAGTGACAATAATCGGGATACTTCTCGGTGATGACCATAGTTTGAGGAGTTCATGTATTCACTATGTGCTAATGCTTTGTTCCGGTTCTCTATTAAAAGGAGGCCTTAATATCCCTTAGTTTCCAATAGGACCCCGCTGCCACGGGAGGGTAGGACAAAAGATGTCATGCAAGTTCTTTTCCATAAGCACATATGACTATATACGGAATACATGCCTACATTACATTCATGAATTGGAGCTAGTTCTGTGTCACCCTATGTTATGACTGTTACATGATGAACCGCATCCGGCATAATTATCCATCATTGATTCGGTGCCTACGAGCTTTCCATATACTGGTTCTCACTTATTTACTTTCCCGTTGCTACTGTTACAATCATTACAAAACACCAAAAGCATTACTTTTGATGTCTTTACTTTTGTCACAGTTACCACCACTATCATATTACTCTGCTACTAAACACTTTGTTGCAGATACTAAGCTTCTAGGTGTGGTTGACTTGACAACTCAGCTGCTAATATTTGAGGATATTCTTTGGCTCCCCTTGTGTCGAATCAATAAATTTGGGTTGAATACTCTACCCTCGAAAGCTGTTACGATCCCCTATACTTGTGGGTCATCATTCCCCCCCATCGATCGACGTACCTCAGAAGTTATGTATCTCCTTTCTCTGACAAAGGACGATTGATCTTCCTATGTAGTTATGTCTGCTTACCACAGCCATATCGTCCCCCTCATCATTCGTGCATGCCTCCTGACCCGTCTCTCACACGCACGTGCACACACAGGCAGCCATCCCCTCTCTTATTGATATTGCAGGCGTGCCCTCCGGTTGTCTAGCAAGCCTATCCCACCATTTGTTAGAAGCAACTCCACTACCACCCCCTCCAACACTCTAGCTCTGTCTCTCTCCCAACCTTATTCCTCTCCTACACATATGCATGGATGTCGATCGATCTCCCTTAATACATGAGGTAGATCGATCTCCCTTTATACATGAGATAGGCCTCTCTCTTCCTCCACACATATACCAGCCATTGTACCTCTATAGTTAATTAGGCCTCCCTCCCCCCACCACCACCACACACCGATAGTCAAGCGCTGTAGGTAGGTGTCCATGCTACAGAGACAAACTGCACATGTCCCCTCTCTCGTTCTAGTAGGCCAGCCACTCTATATCTTTGACATGGGCACACACAAATTTGATGGCACTCTTTATAGACCGCGCGCGCGCACACACACACACACACATCATCCCTCTCTTCGATTCTATGGACACCTCAAGTCGATGATACCTCCACTCTCTTCTCATGGATCGCCCCCTCTATATATATGATATATCCAGGACTCTATTTCACACACATTGCATATGTTACATTCTTTGATTGACCCCTCCCCCCAAAAAAAACTCTCACGAACCCACACACTATATCTCTCTACGTTTGTATCTCTCTCACACAACCCCACGTAGGTGGTGTACGTATACAAGAAGAGAATAGGTGCACCATGCATGTACTCATGCTTCGTGCCCAACCACACCCGCGCGGGTACACGATGGAGCTCATTTCTGTATGAAATGGCAGCCCACATGCTAATTTCAACGCGTGTAGCGGTTGTTTACCTACGGAGGTCGTGTACCACGCGTGCATGAAACAAAGTTCGACTTGATGCGTTGGCGCGTTATTTTTAAATAAAGTTATATCGCTCAATGGCACGTACACAGAATATAAAACGATTTTTATGGAGAAAAAGGTAGTCCACTCCACTATATACAATGGAGCCTCCCTGCCTGGTTTGTCTCTCTTCAGAGTATCTCAGACAAGGCTGCGGTGGCCTCTCTCTCTCTCTCACCGTTGGTCACTGATCCGGCCGCAACCCGTCTGTCGGCAGAAAGGGAGGACGTGCATCGTTTCTCCGTTCCACGGCGCCGAGGCAGCACGTCCCGATCTGCGGTTCACGACGTTCTCTCTGACCGAGCTCTGGCGTGGTAGGTCCTACGCCACCTGCTCGCTGCCGCAGTATGGGCAGATTCCGCCCACCGCCGCTCACCTAGTTACATCCTGACGACCCCTGGGTATCCCCTCCGGCCTTGCTCCACTGTCGGTCTTCCCATGTCGCTGCATGTGGATCTTCCATAGTTCTTTGCACAAAACGTAGCTCGTCCGGCGTACTTTCCATATTGCAATCTCGTCCTCACACCGTTCTAGACAAACACAACCGTGTTGTTATCTTCCCTTAGGACAAGGAATATGCTTCTTTTTTGTCGTCGCAACTGTCATCAACAATATTTGTCTTTTTACAAATTTCAAATGGGCATATTTTAGAGTGTAGATTCAATCATTTTGCTTCGTATGTGTACTCCCTCTATTCCTAAATATTTGTCTTTCTAGAGATTTCAACATGTGACTACATACGGAGCAAAATGAGTGAATCTACACTCTAAAATATGTCTATATACATCTATATGTAGTAGTCCATTTGAATCTCTAAAAAGACAAATATTTGAGTAGTCACTCGTTGAAATTTCTAGAAAGACAAATACTCTGGAGTATATTTAAGAACCGAGGGGGTAGTGCACAGCCGCATGGGAGACTCAGACCGATCGTTGCGCTGCATTAATAGTGAGTAATGAGCAGTCAAATCATAAGCCCCACCTTTCCCACTATAAGTTGCTCGAAAGAAGCAACCATCAATATGCTCTTCTTTGAATCCGCTCATACTACTCCATCCGTCACTGTTTATAGAGCACGCTTCAGAAAAAGAGAAGATCTCTGGGACCAAGGCGACTAGCGATCGGCCTGAAAAATAGCATTGGTAGTTATAGCACGCGTCTATTACTAGGGGAAATAATGCGTACACACATGCATGCAGTGCTTCCACCCTGGGTACACACATGCATGCACTTACTCCACTCCGTAGTACTACATCGAGAGAAAATTGCGGTTACCACGCCCTAAATAATTGAGCATTAAACCAAACGCGTCTAAAGTCTCTCTGGTGGTGGAAATGCATTGAGAGAAATGCATCATAATGAAGCGCGCCCTGTAAACTGTGACGGAGGGAGGAGTAGTATGAAGGTGCAAAAACAAGTATGCGTATGCATGGCCAGTCGGTCAATGCACCTCCTCTTGGCATATCATTGACATGTGGGACTGGAGTGTGAGCAAACCGATCTCAATTGACGGCAAAATGGCCAACCCGCCGTTCCTTGAGAGATACGAGGAGCGAGAACACTTAGACGGGCTCGCACAGAGGCCAAGATATATTTGAGCATGGTTGATCGATATCATCATTACATGTTGGGCTGCCGTTTTCCGCCCTTCTTTGGAATAAATGTGTACTTTATCAGAGATTAAAAAAAAGAGTACAGAGTCTCCACCATGCAGTTCTAGTATTAGTACTACTCGTACTACTAAACCTTGCGCTTGGCTCTTCGCCTCTTCATGAAGTCGAACAATGATGGTACTCCGCATGTTCGGTACTACAGTGTATGCCTCTAGCAATCTGACACTGAATGAACTAATGCATGTCCACCGCCTGGGCGAGGGTATGTTGCATTAGTCAAAAGGCGTAAGCGAGCTTCACCTTGTCCTGCAAGCTTCTCCTTGTTCTGCGAGTTGACGGGACACACCAACAAGTAGTGCTAGTCCATACTCCCTCCTTTGTGGTTAATATGGCTTAATCTTTTTTTGCGGGTAAATGAGAGAGCTTTATTCATATATAAGCATTCTTAGGACGATCAGCCAAGACACTGGTCACTAGGAAGCGAGGTACCCCGCAAAAAAAGAAGTAGGAAGCGAGGTGTTTCATCAAGCTAGCTCTCGGCCACATTCAAAGTGCAGCAAGTACGGTTCGCACAAAGATGCGCCGCAATGTTTGTTGACCTGTTTACATGCTGAATAACAAAAAAATAGGAAATATTACCGAGCGCTCCTATTTGTAACAGGATATGAGCCAAAATTAAGCGAGAATTGTGGCGAGTGTTCCATGCAATCAACTTCCATTATCACATGCGAGAACCCTTGAAGAGAACCAAGTGTGTTGAAGATTGCTTTATCGCATTTTAAAAATATAATAAGAGTGCAAACGCTCCTCCATCCGGTTCCTAGTACTAGTATAGTAGTACATACCTCTATAGACTATAGTAGTAGTAGTAGTACTAGTAAACTTTGCGCTTGGTTGTTCGCCTCTTCGGGAAGTGCAACAATAATAGTACTACTAGTATAGTGTATTCTTCTGGCAATCTGACACCAAATTAACTGTTGCATGTCCACCGCCTGAGCGAAGGACAGCTTGCATTAGTCAAAAGTTTCTCCTTGTCCTGCGAGCCACCGCGCGCAAGCTTCTCCCGTCCTTCAAGCTTCTCCTCATTTGGCAAGTTGACGGGACATATCAAAGTAATGCTAGTCCATATTGCCTCCTCTCCGGTTAATATGGTTTAATTTCAAACGAGATAAATACACTGTCTGTCACTTAATATTTGTAAAAATACGGTCAGTGGACTTCATAATACGCTCATTGCGCTCAATATATACATTTTCTGGTGTTTATACGGTCACTAGCTCACCCTGGCTGAGTATGTGTGTGCATGCACGTGTAGGTTGAGCACTTGAGCGTGACCGTGTGTTTTCCGTCGTGTGCGTGGACATGCATGCATTAGGGCGTCGCGCGCATTTTTGCGTCCATGTGTATGTTTGACTGTTGCATACACGTAGGGGGAGTACGTGTAGGGGCCACTAAAGGAGCAGTCAAATCACACAGTAAGTTAGTCGGAAGAAGCAACCATCATTTCACTCTTCAATGACACATACGCAATATAAAATGGTTGATATGGAGAGAAAAAGAAAACCACTATATATACACTAGCAGGAGCCTAAGCTACAAGCCTGCTTTCTTAGGTTGCTCACTTCACAAGCATAGAACGACGGTGGCCACACCGCTGGTCACATATCCGGCCTAATCCCGCAGCTGGGGGAAGGGAACAATGTTCTGCGTAGACGCGGTCGACATCGGCGAGGGAGAAAATCCACAGTCGGTGCGTCCCAATCGAGGGTCACCGTGGTATGGGCCGATGCCGCGTCCCAACCGCCCTTCTAGCTACAGCCCGACATCCGTTTCGAAAATATTAGTGCATGTCAACAAAAATTATACTAGTATCGCTGTTCCGTTTCTAAAAAAGCATATAAGTTGTTACTTCTTACCCAAAGGATCTTTATATCCAACAGACACAAAATATCCATTCGACTGTTCGAAATTACTTTCACTGCTGATCTAATGTCGAGGTAATTGTTGCATCGCCACCAAAACCCATCATCTCTTAAGCTAGAGTAGACCGAGCTAACCCCTATATTAGCATACTAAGATAAATAGAAGGCACTGTAGAATCATTTAGGACGTGAGCTTGTCAATATGAATGTGGAGGGACACCAGCTTAGCCCCGGCCAGCAGCTTGGGCGAAACTGTGAAGAAGGTCAGCTCCTGCACGGCGACGTTGCCGGGACCCCTGCTGCTTGTCACCTCCATTTCCACCTTGACGGCGTCGGTCCTGCCTTTGGGTTCCCCAGCGGGCCGTCCGCCCACAGCTTGGCCATGTAGTGCGGCAGTGGGGATGCCCCCGCTCTGATGCAGACGACCGACACGGCGATAGGCGTGCCGATGTCGAGCACGCCGCCGACTAAGAAAAACGCGCGGCCGTCCTCCTCCACGAACAGCAAGAGCCGTGGCTTTGACAGTAGCACTTGCAGCTGGAGCGCCTTGCCGTACAGGATCCTGTGCACGGGCATGGGATGCACGGTGCTGATGTGGTGGGAGAGCACCGCAGCGGGCTTTTGTAGCCGCAGACGGGCACGGGGCATTTGCGGGGCGCGAGTGGACACACGCTCTGGTGATCGGCGAGCTTGTGGTAAGTGACTAGAGCCCACAGCCTTCGTGTGGGCACTCCACCCTCACCGAGGAGAGGACAACGTCCACTATCGTGTTCCGCACGTCGAAGCCACCGCCGCGCTCGCACTTCTGGCACTACCACTGGTTCCCAGGGCGCTCGACGCGGCAGTCCGCGCAAGCCAGGTTCCCTCCCTCGCACTGCACAAATCAATCGAACAACACATCAATCAGGAAACCTGCACCTTGCTCAATCTGCCGAACAGACGAGGTGTATTCGAACCTCATACACTGGAGGCTTCAAGGGGCGGAGGCACAAGGGGCAGTGGAGCACGGTGAGGTCCATCGAGACCATAGAGAGCTCCATCGTCAGGTCCTATTCCGCTTGTATGATCTCGCCCTCCTCGTGCACAACCATCTCTCGCTTTATTAGGGTCAGGGCATTACAAAGCTTTACCGTCACATATTCATACTACTTCAAGGTGCATTAAATCAACACATGCAAGTATCAAAAGGAGAGTCATGGCATGCATGCATGCGTTGTAATTAATGCATCGGTAAACGCAAATTATTGAAATATATCGAGTGCAGTGCTTTGATGTGTTGCATCAACTCGTACAAGACCGAGAAGTTTGATTACTACAACACCCTCTCGCCTTAACCGCACCTGCCTTTGGCTGCATGACAGGTGGGCCACCGACCTGTTGGGCCCACCTGTCATGGATGCAAAGGCAGGAGCAGTAAGTCAATGAAGTTGCATCCCTCCCTCGCCCATGAGCATGGTGGCTGGCAGGACTAGGAGAAGCTTTCGTTCGCTACACGCTCTCCCTCCCGTACGCGGTGGACATGCAGCAGTTCAATCGGTGTCAGATGGCCAGAAGCATACTGTAGTACTCCTCCACTGTAGTAGTACTCCATCATTGGCCATGTTTGAATCCACGGGTTAGACTTAGTTTGGGTTAGTTTGGACTCAACTAACCCAAAAATATCAAACCAGGAGGGTTAGTTTGGGCTAGATGCATCTAACTCATCCAAAAAAACTAACCCACCCAAGAGGTGCTTGTTTGGGTTAGTTCTTCTCAGGACCACTAAAAAAACACAATTTTCTCTCGCTCTTCCCGAGGCAGATCCCTCCTCACTTCCTCGAAGCTTCTTGTCCTCTCCCTCCCTCCCTCTTGCACCGCCCGTGAAGGCGCCTCGCCGTATCCGCGCTCCATCTAACCCTGCTATCCAAACACCTTTTTGGTTAGAGTTAGTTCAGGGTTAGTTCATGGTTAGAATCTAACTCTAACCTCTAGCTGAGTTAGAGTATCCAAACAAGGCCATTTTTCGACTTCCCGAAGAGGCGAAGAGACAAGCGCAGCCCGGACGCTCGTGTGGCAGTTTCATGTGTAGAGTAGTCTAGGATAGCGTGTACCGTGCCTGTAAGCTTAAAATCGTTGGGGTCG
Organism: Aegilops umbellulata; assembly: GCA_032464435.1. Lineage (NCBI taxonomy): Eukaryota > Viridiplantae > Streptophyta > Magnoliopsida > Poales > Poaceae > Aegilops > Aegilops umbellulata. The sequence goes on from CP136056.1 coordinate 44,279,125, forward strand.
GCTCCATGCTATTTTTTTTTGATTAAAATGTTCTTCTGGCCCTACCTGTCATCCTTGTGATTCTAGTTTGCACGCTCATCTGGTCAAGACAGGAATATATATTTTAATTCGTGGTGGGGTATATGTTAGAGGTTGCAGCAAATGGAGTATTGTACAATGCGGGTCTTTCAGCCAAGTTTAGAGGAAACCATGTGGGGCCAGTGCTATGATGTGTCGCGTCAACTCGTACAACGAGGAGAGGCTTGATTTTACTACTACACTCCTTCTTCCTCGCCCATGCGCGTGGTGGCTCGCAGACGAGGGCAGACTTTTTCTTATAGTACTACAACAAGCTATCACTCCCGCTCGCGGTGGACGGACATGCAGCAGTGGATTCGATACTATAGAAGCAGTAGTAGTAACATCATTGTTTGTCTTCTCGAAGAGGCGAAGAGCCAAGTGCAACCCGAACGTGGCAGTTGTGAACCTTGGAGCACGCATATAGCCAGGGTCTTGCATGAGACAAAATTGCTATGTGAGCCCACTATTGTAGTACTTGCTAGTATAGCCCTGTAAACCAGAAAAGAGTATTTGCCTTTCTAGAGATTTCAACAAGTGACTAGACTACACTGAGACGGAGTACATATGGAGGAAAATGAGTGAATCTACAACGTAAATAAATGCGCAATTCTCTCATTTTCCTATCGGCCTTGGTCGCGGTGCACAATATTGAGTATACTAGTACTATCATCTTGAAATTTACGAAGTCACCATAGGCACCTCGTCATCGACGGGAACGTCTCCTGACATGCGATAGACGCGAGCGGCAGTCGCCTCCATAGGTGCTTGAATGCCAAGGAGGGAGAGGGTAGCGGTTCCCGAGACGTTGAACGGTCAATGATGCATCCTCAAATTACTCTACATGCAGAGGGAATTAATTGGAGAAGCAAAATAGAGCCAGCACGATGTGAATGCAACAAAGTTTGGATTCTCATATAAAGGCGCCCCACCACTCCAATCCACCTACTCCTTAGTCTCTGCGCAACACTGCTCACTCCAATCCAAGACCAAGTTACCGGAAGCGAGAAGCACCTATGGAGGCGATGGTCGCGAGCGGCAGTCGGCTATGCCAAATCATCCAAGGCGCTAGCCTGCGGCCCCGCACCGCGCAACATTTCCAGATGGTGCTGGCAACCGCCGGCGTCGTAGCCCTCGCCGACGCCGGCTTCGCCTCTCGCATGGACGACATGATGGTCAACTCCATCCGCAAGTTCGTCGCCGTCAAGAGGCGTGTAGCGAAAGCTCCTACTAGTCCTGCCAGCCACCACGCTCATGCGTGAGGGAGGAACGCAGCTTCATTGACTTACTGCTCCTGCCTTTGCGTCTATGACAGGTGGGCCCAACAGGTGGTTGGCCCACCGTTCATGCAGCCAAAGGCAGGTGCAGTTAAGGCACCGGAGCTTAGTCCGCGAGGGAGAGGGTGTTGTAGTAATCAAACTTCTTGGTCTTGTACTAGTTGACGCGACACATCAAAGCACGGCACTCGATATAAGTCTTTTTACACATTTTAAATGGACTACTACATACGGATGTGTGTAGACATATTTTGCTTCGTATGTAGTCACTTGTTGCAATCTCTAATAAGACTTATATTTGGAAACAGAGGGAGTACAACGCATGCATGCATGCCGTGACTTCCCTTGTGATACTTGCATGTGTTGATTTGATGCACCTTGCCAAATTTTGACTATAAATTTAACTAACCAAATTTTCATGCATGTCACAAAAAATTACGGGGCTGTTTGGATTGTGACTATGTTTGTCTTATGTTGCCACATTATTTTCCCACACTTGCCACACTTGCCTAAGTTGAGTTGCTCAAATTGTTAGACACACTTTGGCTTGCCTAAGGGAATCTTGCCACACTTTTTGTGTCTATGACATGTGGGGTTCATTGCTAATAAAAAAAATTCTTGTCTTAGGTGTGGCTAATAAAAAAGACTTATATTTAGGAACGGAGGGAGTAGAAAATATATATAATAATGCATGTTGGGGAAACCCACGTTTCCGATAATTTTAGCTGTGGGCTTGTTCACAATTTTTACGAGGGGGTGGTTGTTCATTTAATGGAGGGACTTGTACCAGACTTGAACGATACAAAGTGCGACCTGGCACACCGTAACACCACTTGGAACAAGCGGGTAGCTATCTCAAAAGACAATCAACAACTAAAAAAATGGCGACCTGGCATGTAGTACACAATTTTAAATGATTGTTTTGATGGAGTGAAAAAGGAAAAATACCCCACTACGTATATATAGGTCGGAGCCTCCGTGCTTGCTTGCTAGGGTTGCTCAATTCACACGCTCTCATCCTCTTCAGATCTGAACAAGATAGGGGTGGTAACACTGTCTTTCTCCCTTCAAAAAACACTGTATTTCTATCCTCACCGCTGGTTACAGATCTGGACGTATCCCCCTCCGCCGGTCAAGGGGAGGAGGGGCAGCATTTAGGTCATCGTCGACAGCGATGGAGGAGACCCACTACCGTCTGCACCATTATCTCTGGCCGAGGGCCGGCGCGGGAGGTCCTCCGATCCCTTCGTAGTTGCCCTAGTGTGGGCGGATCCGGCCTCCCGCCGCCCACCTATCCACATCCCGATGACCTTCAGGTATATCTTCCTTCGAAACCGCCTTAGCTCTACTTCCCCAGCTTGCTACGACGCTGCATGTGCATCATTTCCTAACTCTCAGCCCCTCTCGATCGGATGGTCCAACGTCACCTTTTTTTCTGCTATTGTTAGAGGTAAAGCTACTTCATGGAGTCGAATCTTGTACTTGGTTCAAACAAGAAATAAAGTGGGGGTGGGGGAATTTAGTATGTAGCACATTGGACTTGGTACAAACAGGAAGGAAAGGGGGTGAAAGTAGTACAGACTGGTCATCCAACCGGTCTCTTGGTCGAAAAGGGAATATAGGGGTAATGATGTACATAGTGGTATGACCAGGACTAGATTTGCTATCCACACATAGGAGTAGGTGGATAGAGTGAACAAAAATGGGACCAACCCAGATATGTTTCCTGGATGTTTGTTTCTCAGGGCAACAAACTATGAATCACCACTTTATGCCCCTGTTTATGTACATGGTGCTGGACTGCTGGTGCACCCACTGTCCCATGCCCTTATACCAAATATTTAGCTATTCTTAATCTAATGCCCCTGGTAAAAATGAAGCCATGCCACTGTTATAAGCCATGACAAGTTTAGCCAAATGTTTGACTCTGACTGTTTCCTCTATAGCTTTTTGTGCAAACAGGGATATCCATTTCACCTGGTTGCTGTTGTGACCTTTTGGTGCACTGCACAAAACTCTTCTTAAAAGAAGTGACTTTTGTGTTGTTTAACTGGAATGTCAGAATGGAACAGTTGGTTCATTTTGGTGGAACTGCACAAAGGGAGATCTATGTTCCAATCCTCATCATTCATATTGGCACCATAACCTTCCTTTAGGTAAGAATGATATTTAATGCATGTGTTCATCTCTATTTTGCGAGTGCCATGAGAAAATAATGCTATTTTTTACTAGTACACTTGTACTCCCTCACTGACAAAACCAATTCTGAAATAGAAGGCCAATCAAGTGCTTGGCTTCACCAATTGGTGAGGAGAATGAGAAACAGAGCATGAAGAGGGAGAAGAAGAAGAGTAAACAGTGCCAAGGCGATCTTGCTGAAGCCAGAGGCCTTAGTCGAGGCCATTCAAGGGCTCCGGCAACGACTACCTTACATGTGAGACGATCCTCCAGGGAGCCCTTCCACTTCTGCTGTCTCACTTAATTAATTAGTAGTACTTAAGTACCACTAATTTATTGCTGCCTAATTTTCCTGTCGGAGTTAAACAAATCTTTAGTAGCACCCTATGATGAATCATGTACGTGTGTATGTTTGTCTATGGAGTTGAAACATGTGGTGGAGCAGGGAGGGAATGCTAACTGTACCCATTAAGATAATGAGGGTGCTTCTATTTGTTAGTGTATGCTTCATCAACTAGTCCCACTATTACAGTAATCTCACTCTCTCAATATATGTGCCAACAGGGATGCTCGATTTTGGTGGAACTGCACAAAAACTTTGGGTGCTTCATTGCCTCGACAACTTCCTTCATTTCCTGTTAGTCACTTAATCCGTATGCACGCCAGGGATGCTCCATTTCAGTTGAACTGCACACAAAAATTGGGTGGCTCATTTTCTCAACCACCTCCTTTCTCGTCTGCAATGTAGAATTTTGGCGAGATATAGGACCAAGATGAGGCAGTAAACTAGTTGAATGGAAGTAGTGGCCAAGTTTCTCAAGCCTCCCTCGGCACGAGGCCACTATTTGAGGATAAACCTACAAGCAAAGTTCATATTGTCTGTGCTGCCTCTTATGTACCCGAAAGTTTACTCATACAAGCATTAATTTTAGCAAGAAGTACCTCCGATTGAACACCATTTACCAGTCTGCAATGTAGAATTTTGGCGAGCTACAGGACCAAGATGAGCCAGTAAACTAGTTGGATGAAAGTAGTGGCCAAGTTGCTCAAACCTTCCTCGGCACGAGGCCACTATTTGAGGACAAACCTACAAGCAAAGTTCAGATTGTCTGTACTTCCTCTTATGTACTCGAAAGTTTACTCGTACAAGCATTAATTTTAGCAAGAAGTACCTCCGACTGAACACCATTTACCTGTCTGTACCCTAGGTAATTAAAGTTCGTCCATGGATCATATTGGTTGTGATCTCAATCATTTGGATGCATAAACATACTGAACATGTGTATATCTGAATCTTTTTGTGAATTATCTATGAATATTGGTGTGTGACCTATCAATTATTCAGATCCATAGACATGCTGAACTTGTGTATATATGAATATTTTGAGTTGTTGATAGTGAATGTTGGCTATGAATATGAACTTGTCCTATGAACCTGAGTTTGATACGAATGTTTACCTTTTCTGTTGTGCTTGTGTGTGAACTTGTTAGTATGCCTACTGTGGGGTATGTGACGTGTGGGTGTCAACGGCACACCTTCTTCCCGAGAAGAATTGCACCTGCTTTGTTAGGGTAGCAACGGCGCATCAGCTCATTTTAATCTTTTTGCTCTGTCTTGCCCCCTCCCCCGCTCAACCCTTGCCATAATGTTTTCGGCCTCAAAACAAACATAGTATTGCGTTGTTTTTGGGGCTTGATGAAAAATCGAGTGCTGGTTTCTGTAGGTTGGCCCGCCCAGCAAATGGGCTACTGGTCCACCACAGACTAGGAGGCTAAATATACAAGTTGTATGGTGCAGAGGCAAGTAAAAAAACGCCATCGAGAGCCATCCACTGAAGAAAAAAAATCGCTCCTGATGTGCTTCTTTAGTCGTGCCGCAGGCCCCCTCTATAATCCAGTTCGCTCGGGGATCAGGTATCATTTTTTCCAGAGGGCGAACAAGTATCAACTAGGCCTAGGTTTTGTATTTTAACATGCGTAGCCCACAACATACGGTGACAGTGGTTTCAACTTATTTTTTGAGGTCCATACCCGCCTATGGGCTTTTTCTTAAAGATCGGCATCCCAATGTATTTTTTTAACCACATTATATATATTTATATTATTACTATTATCGTATATTTTATAGAGACTTATATATACATTATAAAAACATCCCACGTGTTATTAACTTATAAAAGTAAATGTTTAACAGAAGTTGGCAAGGAAAATTCTGGTTGTTTTTGACTCACAGGCAAGGAAAATCCTGGTGATTGCATACAAAAGCTTGCGAAGATTTTAAGGACCAATGTAATAATAACGTGCTCATTTTTATTTTGAGCAATAACTCGCTAATTTGTTAATTATGTACATAAAAATTGTGCATCTCCGGTTTATTCTTGATATTAATTGCTCCTTCTAACATAACATTATAAATATAACGAGCCCAACTAATTCATGTATTTGAAGGAAGTGCAAATGGGCTCGGATTTCTTAGATAATATAAATGGGCCGCATTGACGCGAAATTATTTGTTCTTCCAGCCCAGCAAATGGACTGTACATTCTAGAAAACATGGGTTAAATATATGCCACATTTTCGCAGGCTGACATGTGGGCCAATAGGTCAAAGCCTACGCAGGGCGTTGTCAACTTGGTCGGCATGCACCTTCAATCTCTCGTCTTCTTCCTCCAGCGTCGCCGGGACCGCCTGGTCCGGCCTCCGGCGGCTAGCAGCTCTGCTTAGAACGCATCGCTGCGAAGGGCTACCCCACCGCCGGCTAGGCTATCCCTCCACCCCTCCACACCCCCTGTTATTCTCCACCGACTGCAGCCCACGCCGCACCAGAACAAGTTTGCTCATCAAAGCTAGGAGGCATGCTTTCATCATAGTAAATTTTCTCATCAAAGCATGGGGGACAAAAGATATCATCTTCATCAAACATAGCTTCCCCAAGCTTGTGGCTTTGCATATCATTAGCATCATGGATATTCAAGGAATTCATACTAACAACATTGCAATCATGCTCATCATTCAAATATTTAGTGCCAAACATTTTAATGCATTCTTCTTCTAACACTTTGGCACAATTTTCCTTTCCATCATACTCACGAAAGATATTAAAGAGGTGAAGCGTATGAGACAAACTCAATTCCATTTTTTGGTAGTTTTCCTTTATAAACTAGACTAGTGCTAAAACAAGAAACAAAAATATTCGATTGCAAGATCTAAAGATATACCTTCACTTACCTAGCCTCCCCGGCAATGGCGCCAGAAAAGAGCTTGATGTCTACTACACAACCTTCTTCTTGTAGACGTTGTTGGGCCTGCAAGTGCACAGGTTTGTAGGACAGTAGCAAATTTCCCTCAAGTGGATGACCTAAGGTTTATCAATCCATAGGAGGCGTAGGATGAAGATGGTCTCTCTCAAACAACCCTGCAACCAAATAACAAAGAGTCTCTTGTGTCCCCAACACACCCAATACAATGGTAAGTTGTATAGGTGCACTAGTTCGGCGAAGAGATGGTGATACAAGTGCAATATGGAAGGTAGATATAGGTTTTTGTAAACTGAAAATATAAAAACAGCAAGGTATCGAGCGATAAAAGTGAGCGTAAACGGTATTGCAATGATAGGAAACAAGGCCTAGGGCTCATACTTTCACTAGTGCAAGTTCTCTCAACAATAATAACATAGTTGGATCATATAACTATCCCTCAACATGCAACAAAGAGTCACTCCAAAGACACTAATAGCGGAAAACAAACGAAGACATTATGGTAGGGTACGAAACCACCTCAAAGTTATTCTTTCCAATCAATCCGTTGGGCTATTCCTATAAGTGTTAGAAACAGCCCTAGAGTTCGTACTAGAATAACACCTTAAGACACAAATCAACCAAAACCCTAATGTCACCTAGATACTCCAATGTCACCTCAAGTATCCGTGGGTATGATTATACGATATGCATCACACAATCTCAGATTCATCTATTCAACCAACACATAGAACCTCAAAGAGTGCCCCAAAGTTTCTACCGGAGAATCACAACGAAAATGTGTGCCAACCCCTATGCATAGGTTCCCAATGTCACGAAACCCGCAAGTTGATCACCAAAACATACATCAAGTGGATCAATAGAATAACCCATTGTCACCACGGTTATCCCACGCAAGACATACATCAAGTGTTCTCAAATCTTTAAAGACTCAATCTGGTAACATTACTTCAAGGGGAAAACTCAATCCATTACAAGATAGAAGAGGGTGATAAGAAACATAAGATCCAACTATAATAGCAAAGCTCGCGATACATCAAGATCGTGCCAAATCAAGAACACGAGAGAGAGAGAGAGATCAAACACATAGCTACTGGTACATACCCTCAGCCCCGAGGGTGAACTACTCCCTCCTCGTCATGGAGAGCGTCGGGATGATGAAGATGGCCACCAGTGAGGGTTCGCCCCCTCTGGCAGGGTGCCGGAACAGGGTCCCGATTGGTTTTTGGTGGCTACAGAGGCTTGCGGCGGTGGAACTCCCGATCTAATCTCTGTTTTGGAAGTTTTAGGGTACGTAGGTATATATGGGTGCAAGGGGTACATCGGAGGAGCTACGGGGGCCCCATGAGGCAGGGGGCGCGCCCTAGGGAGGGGGGCGCCCCCCACCCTCGTGAGCACCTCCCGTATCTCCTGACATAGAGTCCAAGTATATCCTTTAGCTTTCCTTCCAAAAATAACTTCTCCAGTTGATTTCGTTCCATTTCGACTCCGTTTGATATTCCTTTTCTTCAAAACACTGAAATAGGCATAAAACAACAAATCTGGGCTGGGCCTCCAGTTAATAGGTTAGTCCCAAAAATAATATAAAAGTGGATAATAAAGCCCAATATTGTCTAAAACAGTAGATAATATAGCATGGAGCAATCAAAAATTATAGATACGTTGGAGACGTATCAAGCATCCCCAGGCTTAATTCCTGCTCGTCCTCGAGTAGGTAAATGATAAAAAGAATTTTTGATGCGGAGTGCTACTTGGCATAATTTCAATGTAATTCTTCTTAATTGTGATATGAATATTCAGATCCGAAAGATTCAAGACAAAAGTTCATATTGACATAAAAATAATAATACTTCAAGCATACCAACAAAGCAATTATGTCTTCTCAAAATAACATGGCCAAAGAAAGTTATCCCTACAAAATCATATATCTGGCTATGCTCTATCTTCACTACACAAAGTATTTAAATCATGCACAACCCCGATGACAAGCCAAGCAATTGTTTCATACTTTTGACATTCTCAAAAAATTTTCAATCTTCACGCAATACATGAGCGTGAGCCATGGATATAGCACTAGTGGAATAGAATGGTGGTTGTGGAGAAGACAAAAAAGAGGGGAAGATAGTCTCACATCAACTAGGCATATCAACGGGCTATGGAGATGCCCATTAATAGATATCAATGTGAGTGAGTAGGGATTGCCATGCAACGGATGCTATAGAGCTATAAGTATATGAAATCTCAACAAAAGAAACTAAGTGGGTGTGCATCCAACTCTCTTGCTCACGAAGACCTAGGGCATTTTGAGGAAGCCCATCAGTGGAATATACAAGCCAAGTTCTATAATGTAAAATTCCCACTAGTATATGAAAGTGACAACATAGGAGACTCTCTATCATGAAGATCATGGTGCTACTTTGAAGCACAAGTGTGGTAAAAGGATAGTAGCATTGCCCCTTCTCTCCTTTTCTCTCATTTTTTTGTTTGGGCCTTTTCTCTTTTTTATGGCCTCTTTTTTATTTATTTTTATTTTTCGTCCGTTGTCTCATCCCGACTTGTGGGGGAATCATAGTCTCCATCATCCTTTCCTCACTTGGGACAATGCTCTAAAAATGATGATCATCACACTTTTATTTTTCTAACAACTCAACAATTACAACTCGAAACTTAGAACAAAATATGACTCTATATGAATGCCTCCGGCGGTATACCGGGATATGCAATGATTCAAGAGTGACATGTATGAAAGAATTATGAACGGTGGCTTTGCCACGAATACGATGTCAACTACATGATCATGCAAAGCAATATGACAATGATGGAGCATGTCATAATAAACGGGGCAATGGAAAGTTGCATGGCAATATATCTCGGAATGGCTATGGAAATGCCATGATAGGTAGGTATGGTGGCTGTTTTGAGGAAGGTATATGGTGGGTGTATGATACCGGCGAAAGGTGCGCAGTATTAGAGAGGCTAGCAATGGTGGAAGGAAGAAAAGTGCGTATAATCCATGGACTCAACATTAGTCATGAAGAACTCATATACTTATTGCAAAAATCTACAAGTTATCAAAGCAAAGTATTACGCGCATGCTCCTAGGGGGATAGATTGGTAGGAAAAGACCATCGCTCGTCCCCGACCGCCACTCATAAGGAAGACAATCAATAAATAAATCATGCTCCGACTTCATCACATAACGGTTCACCATACGTGCATGCTACGGGAATCACAAACTTTAACGCAAGTATTCTTAAAATTCACAACTACTCAACTAGCATGACTCTAATATCACCATCTTTATATCTCAAAACAATTATCAAGCATCAAACTTTTCTTAGTATTCAACACACTCATAAGAATTCTTACAAATCTTGTATGCTTAGCATATTAGGATTATTTAAGCAAATTACCATGCTATTTAAGACTCTCAAAATAATCTAAGTGAAGCATGAGAGTTCATCTATTTCTTCAAAATAAAACTACCACCGTGCTCTAAAAGATATAAGTGAAGCACTAGAGCAAACAACAAACTACTCTGAAAGATATAAGTGAAGATCAATGAGTAGTTAAATAATTATGCAACTATGTGAAGATTATCCCATTTTAAGAATTTAAGATCTTGATACTTTATTCAAACAGCAAGCAAAGCTAAATAAAATGACATAACGCTCCAAGCAAAACACATATCATGTGGTGAATAAAAATATAGCTCCAAGTAAAGTTACCGACGAACAAAGACGAAAGAGGGGATGCCTTCCGGGGCATCCCCAAGCTTAGACGCTTGGTTATCCTTGAATATTACCTTGGGGTTCCTTGGGCATCCCCAATATTAGGCTCTTGCCACTCCTTATTCCATAGTCCATCGAATCTTTACCCAAAACTTGAAAACTTCACAACTCAAAACTTAACAGAAAACTCGTGAGCTCCGTTAGTGAAAGAAAACAAAACACCACTTCATGGTACTATAATTAACTCATTCTTTATTTATATTGGTCTTAAACCTACTGTATTCCAACTTATCTATGGTTTATAAACTCTTTTACTAGCCATAGAGTCATCAAAATAAGCAAACAACACACGAAAAACAGAATCTGTCAAAAACAGAACAGTCTGTAGTAATCTGTAACTAACGCAAACTTCTGGAACTCCAAAAATTCTAAAATAAATTGGTGGATCTGAGGAATTTTTCAGGTAATCATCTGCAAAAATAATCAACTAAATATCACTCTCCAGTAAAAAAATTTAGCTAATCTCGTGAGCGCTAAAGTTTCTGCTTTTTACAGAATGATCATAAAGACTTCACCCAAGTCTTCCCAAAGGTTGTACTTGGCACAAACACTACTTAAAACTAAAAACCACATGTAAACAGAATCTAGATGTATTATTTATTCCTAAAAAGAACCAAAAGGCAGGAAACTAAAATAAAATTGGGTTGCCTCCCAACAAGCGCTATCGTTTAACGCCCCTAGCTAGGCATGATGATTAATGATGCTCACATAAAAGATAGGAATTGAAACATAAAGAGAGCATCATGAAGAATATGACTATCACATTTAAGTCTAACCCACTTCCTATGCATAGGGATTTTGTGAACAAACAACTTATGGGAACAATAATCAACTTGCATAGGAAGGTAAAACAAGCATAACTTCAAAATTTTAAGCACATAGAGAGGAAACTTGATATTATTGCAATTCTTACAAGCATATATTCCTCCCTCATAATAATTTTTAGTAGCATAATGAATGAATTCAACCATATAACCAGCACCTAAAGCATTCTTTTCATGATCTACAAGCATAGAATTTTTACTACTCTCCACATAAGCAAAACTCTTCTCATCAATAATAGTGGGAGCAAACTCAACAAAATAGCTATCATGTGATTGAAAATTAAGATCAACATGACGAGTTTCATGGTTATCATTATTCTTTAAAGCATACATGTCATCACAATAATCATCATAGATAGGAGGCATGCTTTCATCATATTAAATTTGCTCATCAAAGCTTGGGGGACAAAAGATATCATCTTCATCAAACATAGCTTCCCCAAGCTTGTGGCTTGGCATATCATTAGCATCATGGATATTCAAGGAATTCATACTAACAACATTGCAATCATGCTCATCATTCATATATTTAGTGCCAAACATTTTAATGCATTCTTCTTCTAACACTTTGGCACAATTTTTCTTTCCATCATACTCACGAAAGATATTAAAGAGGTGAAGCGTATGAGACAAACACAATTCCATTTTTTTGGTAGTTTCCTTTTATAAACTAGACTAGTGCTAATACAAGAAACAAAAAGATTCGATTGCAAGATCTAAAGATATACCTTCACTTACCTAGCCTCCCCGGCAATGGCGCCAGAAAAGAGCTTGATGTCTACTACACAACCTTCTTCTTGTAGACGTTGTTGGGCCTGCAAGTGCACAGGTTTGTAGGACAGTAGCAAATTTCCCTCAAGTGGATGACCTAAGGTTTATCAATCCGTAGGAGGTGTAGGATGAAGATGGTCTCTCTCAAACAACCCTGCAACCAAATAACAAAGAGTCTCTTGTGTCCCCAACACACCCAATACAATGGTAAATTGTATAGGTGCACTAGTTCGGCGAAGAGATGGTGATACAAGTGCAATACGGAAGGTAGATATAGGTCTTTGTAAACTGAAAATATAAAAACAGCAAGGTAGCGAGCGGTAAAAGTGAGCGTAAACGGTATTGCAATGATAGGAAACAAGGCCTAGGGTTCATACTTTCACTAGTGCAAGTTCTCTCAACAATAATAACATAGTTGGATCATATAACTATCCCTCAATATGCAACAAAGAGTCACTCCAAAGACACTAATAGCGGAAAACAAACGAAGACATTATGGTAGGGTACGAAACCACCTCAAAGTTATTCTTTCCAATCAATCCGTTGGGCTGTTCCTATAAGTGTCACAAACAGCCGTAGAGTTCGTACTAGAATAACACCTTAAGACACAAATCAACCAAAACCCTAATGTCACCTAGATACTCCAATGTCACCTCAAGTATCCGTGGGTATGATTATACGATATGCATCACACAATCTCAGATTCATCTATTCAACCAACACATAGAACCTCAAAGAGTGCCCCAGAGTTTCTACCGGAGAATCACGACGAAAACGTGTGCCAACCCCTATGCATAGGTTTCCAATGTCACAAAACCGCAAGTTGATCACCAAAACATACATTAAGTGGATCAATAGAATAACCCATTGTCACCACGGTTATCCCACGCATGACATACATCAAGTGTTCTCAAATCTTTAAAGACTCAATCTGATAACATTACTTCAAGGGGAAAACTCAATCCATTACAAGAGAGAAGAGGGGGAGAAGAAGCATAAGATCCAACTATAATAGCAAAGCTCGCGATACATCAAGATCGTGCCAAATCAAGAACACGAGAGAGAGAGAGAGAGAGAGAGAGAGAGAGAGAGATCAAACACATAGCTACTGGTACATACCCTCAGCCCCGAGGGTGAACTACTCCCTCCTCGTCATGGAGAGCGCCGGGATGATGAAGATGGCCACCGGTGAGGGTTTCCCCCCTCCGGCGGGGTGCCGGAACAGGGTCCCGATTGGTTTTTCGTGGCTACAGAGGCTTGCGGCGACGGAACTCCCGATCTAATCTCTGTTTTGGAAGTTTTAGGGTATGTAGGTATATATGGGTGCAAGGGGGTACGTCGGAGGAGCTACGGGGGGCCCATGAGGCAGGGGGCGCGCCCTAGGGAGGGGGCGCGCCCCCACCCTCGTGAGCACCTCCCGTATCTCCTGACGTAGAGTCCAAGTCTATCCTGTAGCTTTCCTTCCAAAAATAACTTCTCCAGTTGATTTTGTTCCGTTTCGACTCCGTTTGATATTCCTTTTCTTCGAAACGCTGAAATAGGCATAAAACAGCAAATATGGGCCGGGCCTTCGGTTAATAGGTTAGTCCCAAAAATAATATAAAAGTGGATAATAAAGCCCAATATTGTCTAAAACAGTAGATAATATAGCATGGAGCAATCAAAAATTATAGACACGTTGGAGACGTATCACCCGGCTCCGCGTCGTCCCCTTCCTACGCCTCGTCGTCATCCACCGACCTGGTGCTCTCGGCACAGCGTGGTCAACATGGTCAAGGAACGGCTTCCATCGGACGTGGACTGTACGTGGAGAAGCTGACAGCTGGGTCCACGGCCGCAGCAAGGAAGTGCCTCCTTATTACGCGCAAAATAAATATTCCTCCACCTAACAGCAGGGACCCACCGGACGGGCCACCATGTTTCACGAAAAAACGTTTCCCCCTGACTGCTGGGACCCACCAGCTACATCTTCGCACGCATGGAAGTGCATCCGGGTAAAAAAAATGATTCGCCCCCCTGACTGCTGGGACCCACCAGCTACATCTTCGCGCGCAAGGATGTGCCTGACAGTCGGGACCCACCTGGTTGAAGCGTACGTAGCGTTGTCATTCTGGTCGCGAATGTGTACGTACATACTGGTCGATGCAGAGGCGCGCACGTGTCGTAGTAGAGGCGCGCATGTAGCATGTACACGTACGTACAGTGGCCAGTGTGCAAGAAAGAAAATATGGCCACGTACGTACATACGGGCAGGGTCTCGAACACCTACTCGTGCATACGCATGGCCAGGGCTCGTGTGCATGGCTGGGTCGGAACGTAGAAACCGCGTTGTCGTCGTGTTCATGGGGAGCCAATCGCCTGGGTCGGAACGGAATGCGCCGTCGTGTTCATCGAGAGGGATTGGACGGAATAGCCGATGGAAACGAGGCCTGGCGTACTGCAGAACAGAGGAAACGGCCTTGTGTTCGATCGGCCACGGTCGAAACGGCATCCTGTTCTTCGGGAGGGGTCTGGCGTACCGCAAAACGGTGGAAACAGACCTCCTACGGTCGAAACATGGGTCCTGTTGATCGGGAGGGGTGTGGCATACCGCAAAACGGAGGAAATGGACTTGTGTTGGAGCGCTACAGTCGAAACGGGGGTCCTCTTCATCGGGAGGGGTGTGGTGTACCGCAAAACGGACTCCACGGGATACTGTTCATCTCCACCGTCGACCCCCTCCAGCCTCCACAGGCTACTGTTCATCCGCCGTCGACCTCACCTCCTCCAGCCTCCACGTGCTACTGTTCATTCACGGGCTCCTGTTCAACCAGCCCTCTCCATGGGCTCCTGTTCAACCTCCCCTCCACGGGCTACTGTTCATCAAGCCCTCCACCGTCTACTATTCATCCTGCCCTCCATGGGGTGGTCCTGTTCATCCTGCCCTCCACGGGGTCCTGTTCATCCAGCCCCAACTGGCTCGATCGATCGGGGTACTGTTCATCCAGAGGCAACACTACGGGGTCCTATTCATCCACCCCCACCGTGAACTGTTCATCCAACCCCCCCCCCCCAGCAACGCTCACTGTTCATCTAGAGGCAGCATCGATCGGCTTCAGTTAGCAGCAGTAGTGAAGGAATCGCTCGATCGGGTTTAGTTAACAGCCATCGGTCGATCGCTCGGGTTCAGTAATGCGTAGCCTGCAGTGCAATCGCTCGGGTTCAGTTAGAGCCCAACGCCTCACTCGGGTTCAGTTAGAGCCCAACGCCTTGCACCCACGCACGTGCGTGTACGAGAGAAACGCGCATCACTCGGCCCCGACCACCCACCGTAACCGGGAACACCCCGATATTTTCCTCGCCCTCGCTTCTACCACAGGTATTTCCGTCATGGACAGCCCAAAGAATGTCATGCAGCTGCGTCTCCGGCCCGCCCAGGACGAAAAGCCCATTTTCTGTCATGATTTTTGTCATAGAAGTAGGACCCCACCACATCTATGATGATACCGGGTTTTGTCACAATTATCATCATAGAAGTGTCATAAGCATGACAGAAATTTTTTTCGTTCAGCCCAAAGTGTCACGGGTGTGTCTTTTTTTATAGTGAAGCTAAACCCGGTGGACTGGAACCCCCAAGTGACCTTATGAACAAATAATAAAGACTCAGATGCTTAGAAATAAAACGACAGAGGCCCTAAATTATCAGGGATGCCGACTTTATTATATTGATCATAATATATATATTGGTAGAAGTATGTACAATGACAAGAGCTGGTGGCTCAAGTGTAATAAGGCCGAATATGAGCAATATTCCAGGGCCCGCGGGTCTCCTCCTCCGACTTATGTGAGTCCTTCTGTTCTCGTATATCAATGAGGTAATATGACCCGTTGTTCAGGTTCTTGCTGACCACAAAAGGTCCTTCCCAAGGTGGGGATAGCTTATGCATATCTGTTTGATCTTGGATTAACCGGAGCACCAAGTAGCCTTCTTGAAAGGTTCGGGTCTTAACTCTGCGACTATGATAGTGTCGGTGTCAAAACCGGCAGATCTCGGGTAGGGGGTCCGAAGCTGTGTGTCATGGATCGGTGGATAACAGGAGACATGGGACACGATGTTTACGCAGGTTTGGGCCCTCTTAATGGAGGTAATACCCTACTTCCTGCTTGATTGATCTTGATGAACATAGAGATTACAAGAGTTGATCTACCTCGAGATCATATGTGGTGGTCTAAACCCTAGGGGTATGATGATTAATGTCATAATGATCTATCGACTAGCCTGGCCTCGGCTTATATAATGCACCAGAGGCCTAGGATAACAAGAGGCCTAGCCGAATACATTGGTGGAGAGGAGTCCTTGTCTTCACCACCAAGTCTTGTGGAATATTCCTTGTATGCGGCATGGGCTGCCCGAAGTGGCCCATGAGTGAATCGCCATGGGGGGGGGGGTCCTCGGCCCGATCCACCTAATCGGGAGACAATGTGGTGAGTACCCCCTAGTCTAGGACACCGTCAGTAGCCCCCTGAACCGGTCTTCAAGTTAGGGACGTGTAGGATCGGAAGTATGTCTAGAGGGGGGTGATTAGACTACTTGACCAAATAAAAATCTATCCTTTTCCCAATTTTAGTTCTTGGCAGATTTTAGCAATTTTAACACAAGTCAAGCAATCTCACACGATTCAAGCAAGCATGCAAAAGAGTATATGAGCAGCGGAAAGTAAAGCATACAACTTGCAAGAATGTAAAGGGAAGGGTTTGGAGGATTCAAACGCAATTGGAGACACGGATGATTTTGGCGTGGTTCCGATAGGTGGTGCTATCGTACATCCACGTTGATGGAGACTTCAACCCACGAAGCGTAACGGTTGCGCGAGTCCACGGAGAGCTCCACCCACGAAGGGTCCACGAAGAAGCAACCTTGTCTATTCCATCATGGCTGTCGCCCACGAAGGACTTGCCTCATTAGCGGTAGATCTTCACGAAGTAGGCGATCTCCTTGCCCTTACAAACTCCTTGGTTCAACTCCACAATCTTGTCGGAGGCTCCCAAGTGACACCTAGCCAATCTAGGAGACACCACTCTCCAAGAAGTAACAAATGGTGTGTTGATGATGAACTCCTTGCTCTTGTGCTTCAAATGATAGTCTCCCCAACACTCAACTCTCTCTCACAGGATTTGGATTTGGTGGAAAGAAGATTTGAGTGGAAAGCAACTTGGGGAAGGCTAGAGATCAAGATTCATATGGTAGGAATGGAATATCTTGAGCTCAACACAAGTGTAGGTGGTTCTCTCTCAGAAAATGTGTATTGGAAGTGAAGATCTGTTCTGATGGCTCTCTCCATGAATGAAGAGTGGGTGGAGGGGTATATATAGCCTCCACACAAAATCTAACCGTTACACACAATCGGCTAAACTCGGTGGGACCGAATCGTTAAACTTGGTCGGACCGATTCAGCAAACCTAGTGACCGTTAGGATTTTCGGTGGGACTGAGATGCAACTCGGTAGGACCGATATGGTTAGGGTTAGGGCATAACGTAATCTCGGTGTGACCGATTACACAAACTCGGTGAGACCGATTTTGGTAATAAGCTAACCAGAGAGTTGGTCAGGTAAACTCGGTGAGACCGATTAGCTCTTTTCGGTGAGACCGAAATGTTACGAAAGGGAAACAGTGAGTTTACATTGCAATCTCGGTGGGACCGATCGCTCACTTCGGTTGGACCGAAATGTTACGAAGGGAAACAGAGAAATTGCAGTCCCATCTCGGTGAGACCGAGATCCCTATCTGTGAGACCGATTTGCTAGGGTTTGTGGCAGTGGCTATGACATGTGAAACTCGGTGGCTCCGGATAGAAAGAATCGGTGGGTCCGAGTTTGACTTTAGGTTTGGGTCATATGTGGATATGGAAAGGTAGTTGAGGATTTTGGAGCATATCACTAAGCACATGAAGCAAGAGGCTCATTAAGCAACACCTCATCCCTCCTTAATAGTATTGGCTTTTCCTATGGACTCAATGTGATCTTGGATCACTAAAATATAAAATGTAGAGTCTTGTTCTTGAAGCTTGAGCCAATCCTTTGTCCTTATAATTTTGAGGGATCCACTTTCCTCATCCATGCCATGCCATCCGTTGAGCCTTTCTGAAATATTCATATTGGAATAATGTTAGCTCAGTGAGCTATATGTTGTTAGGAATTACCAAAACCACACAGGGATAGTTGCACTTTCAATCTCCCCCTTTTTGGTAATTGATGACAACATATAGATCAAAGCTTCGACAAATGATAATAAGAATGGAATATATTGTCGCTTTGAGAAGTATGTGATAAGTAAGAGCCCCCCCTAAATTTGTGCATATTTAAGATTTGCTTTGGACTGCAAATGCACAATGAGTTAGGATCGTGGGTTACTCTTCCATGTCACATACATCTTGGTGGAGCGCTCAAAATGATAAGAATTAAATGCATGCATTCATCACCAAGCAAAGTGAATGATCAACATAAAGATAAACTGATAATAACATCCAACAAGCATTAAGTGTAGCTTATGATCTAACACATGATCATCAATGTTTCACAAATTACGGCATGGTATCTCAAGCACTCAAAAGCAAATAAAGTTCAACCAAAAGACAAGAGAGAACAAATGCAGACTCTCGCTCTCGAAGCCTATGATCTATACATTTTTCTCCCCTTTTGGCTACAAGTTACCAAAAAGTTCATAAAAAATGCATAGGACTAAACGACTCTCAGGCTTGGTCTTCAGTTGGTGGAGTCCGGATAATGCCAAGGACGAAGGCTTCGGTAGAAGTGGTTGGTGCTGCTGGGGTAGGAGATGGAGCTGGTGGAACTGAAGCTATAGCTGGTGCAGAAGTGGTGGCTCTGGTGTCAGGAACTGGCACTGCAGATGATCTCTGAGCTCTAGGCACCCTGGCAAATGCATCAGTTGTGGTCTTGCCCTTCCTCTCCTGCATATCTTCTTGTAGTTGTTCCACAGCAGACTAGACCTCTGTCACCTTCACATCTAGGTCATAGAACTTTTGTTCCATGATTCTTTCCAAACTCTCTTGGTTTTGAGTCAGGGTGGCCAGTCCTTTCTCAATCCTCAGAGTGGATGCTATCAGGTAACTGAGATGCTCCTGCTTGTTCTTCAAGAAACACTCAGATGCCTCCTCTTGAGTTGGCATCTTGGCAGCTTTCTCCATCTTTGCCTTCTCCTTCTTTGCTTGAGCATGTGCAGATGATGGTTCATCCTTGTTCATGACAACCTGATTGTCTTTAAAGTCTGGATGGATGGGCAGGTGTTCCTTGTGCAGCAGGTATGTGCATGTGCCCATCTTTGAGTTTATCAGCTCTTGAATTTGTGGGGCATATCCACAGCTCCTCTTCTGATCAGCTGATGTCCTCTTAATGGTCTCTACCATGAGGCTCATCACCTTGAACTTCTGTGGCACATCAAAAATGTGGAGCATGTTTATTGCATGGCCTCGGATCATCTTGTGATCACCTGACTTGGGCAATAGGGTATGCCTCAGAATCCAATTAATAGTGGGCAGCCCTGATAGAAGATAATGCACTGAGCCAAACTTGAAAGTATCAAGTGCCTTGTTTGGGATCTCCTTGTACATGTTGGACATGGAATTGTGATCCATCTTCTTCTTGGCATATATGTCCAGGTCATCTTCCTGCTCTTCTGGGGCATTGATGAGCTGTGCCCACTCAGCAATTGTTGACTGATATCTGGTTCCTTCTGACATCCACACAATCCTGCCATCTGGATAGAAGTGTGTTGTGGAGTATAATTGCATGATTAGCTCTTCATTCCACTTTGTGAGCTTCTGCCCAACAAAGTCTGCAACTCCACAACCCTTGAAGTTGTCATACACTCCAGGATAGTGCTCTTCATTTTCCTTGATGTATTCTCAATCTACCCATCTCATGTCACATACTATAGGCTTCTTATCTAGCAGCACTGTCTCATAGAAATCCTGCTGTTCCTTGGTGTGAAACCTGTAATCCACAGCAGTTCTTCTCTTTGAAGCATATGGATCTGCTTCTCTCCACTTCTTCAGCCCTGAATCTCTTCTAATTTTCATGTCCTCAGCCACAGGATGAGCATTATTGTGGTCTGGGATCTTGGGCTTAAGCTTCCTAAGCACTTGACCTTCTTCTTCTTCAGCAATGTCAGGCACTGGGGCCTTGTTCTTTTCAGCAGCAGATATGTTTCTGGTGTTTCTCTTTGGTGCACTCTTGGGATTAGATGCAGCTTTGGGTGTTTCCTTGGGCTTGGATGCAGTAGCCCCTGACCTTATGGCATCTCCCATGAGTTTCTGTGCCTTAGGTGCTGGTGCAGCAACCTCTTCTTCCTCTTCCTCATCTGAGTCTCTCCTCATAGAGGGTTTACCAACAACTCTGGCAGTGGTAGTCATGACTCTCTTCTTCTTCTTATCTTGGCCACTCGCTTCCTCTTCTGATTCCATGGTGAGCTTGATGGTTTCTTCAGGTACAACCTTCCTAGGCTTAGAGGTAGGAACTCTTCTTGCAGGTGCCTTTTTATGCATTCCAGGTTTGATGGCTGCAGCTGAGCCATACTCTTTCTTGAGCACCTTTTTCTTGGATGTGGCTTCCTCTTCTGCCACATAGTCCTCATCCTCTGATTCAGAGGTTCTCTTCTTGCTTGCTCTAGTGGCAGCTTTAGGCAGATTGCTTGGGGTGCTCCTGCTACCCTCATCAGAACTGCTAGAGGGACTAGTGCCCTCACTCAAATGAGCCTGCTCCTCAGATCTGTTCTGGCTATCACTCTGATCAGACATGTTGAAGTTCAGACTGCTGACCCTGTGAATAGTTTATAGATGAGATAGAGTGGATGAGCATCACAAAATGTAGAGATTTTTGCAAAAGAATGAGTCAAAAAGTTAGTTTTAGTTTTTCACAGAAAGCATTTCGGATCGACCGATTTGCAAACTCGGTGATACCGAAGCAGCTATTGGAACCAAAACTAGTGAACTCGGTCAGACCGAGTCACAGTTCGGTGGCACCAAGATTGCTAGGGTTTCACAAAGTCCTGAACTCGGTCTCACCGATTTGTAATTCTCGGTCAGACCGAGAACCACATGTGCAATGGCCGTGGCCGAATCGGTGGAACCGAGTTCCGCAACCCGGTGGGTCCGAGATGGTTTTGGCGGAAACCTAAACCTAAATTTTCGAATCAGAACTATTCCAAGGATTGTTTTGACTGGATAGGAGTGTTTCAATCGTAGCAAGATTCGTAAAGAACACAGTGTGCTAGGAATTGGACGGGGAATAGCACTGTGATCGAGTCCATACCCTAGTTCGGCGGCGGACTCGCTACGGCGGCAACGGCGGAGACGAAATTCCGTTGACGGCGGTGGAGACCAGCGACTGGAGGCGGCTGGCGACGAGGAGGACGATCCGGAGACCCGGGAGGCAGAGCGAGCTATGCGCGGGCGAAGAGGTTTCAGAGAAATTTCCAAAATTTTGCCCGTGAGTATATATAGCCCGACCCTATCGGTGTGACTGAGTGGAACAACTCGGTGGCACCGAGATGCATAACTGTTGACAGTTATAGCAACTCAGTGTGACCGAAAACTTCAAATCGGTTGCACCGAGGTGAAAACCTAGATCGACTTAGTGATCTCGGTATGACCGAAATGGAGGAATCGGTCAGACCGAAAAGCACAAAGAAGTTTTGAGAGTTTAAGTCTATGACAAATCGGGAACTCCGAGTGCTCCTCACACAGAGTGGTTTGAATCTGACTTGATCAAATTTTGTGATGTAGCATGAATAGAGTTTGAGACGAGAAAAGCATAGATAGCTAGAGAGGGTTCTTAGGCATTCTTGTCCATCCACTTGGCAAAAGAAAATAAAACCAATCAATCAAAACAACAAGTGGATGTCCTCGAATGAGTAAAATATGCAATCAACATGCTCACACAATAAAATGGCAATTGAAATATGTGGCAGAGCATGCACAACCAATTCTAGCATCTATCAAACAATTGGCGATGACTAGGTCATCTATATATGAGTATATTGACTTAGGAGTCAAATGAGAACATTTGATCATAGGTCATACTCATCGTTTAAGCACAAGTGGGGTTACCACTTTTACATAAAGCATTGTTGTGTTCACACCATTAGAGTTGCTTTAGCTCAATTCTTAGAGTAAAGCTCCCCCTAGATGTGATATCCCCCCTAAGAGGGATGAACTAACCTTGGGTTTTGTCGATGATGACTTCATGTAGATGTTGAAGATGTGGATGCTCAATGTTGATGTAGATCAATTGGAGCTATCCATTGGAGTGAATTGCACTTTCAATACCTACATGGGTTAGTCCCACAAAGGAACAAACAAGGATATCCATAGACATAGAGTGATGCACACACAAGATGATGTCTATGAAAGCTTTTAGGTTACCTTGTCCCTTGACTTACCAACAAGAGGGTTTGTGACTCCTTGAACTAGTGCAAGATGTGGAAATTGAGTGCACTTGTTCTTGCCAAAATGATAAAAGTGAAGTATGTTGGCGGAGTCACCCTCAAGAATTCTCTAGTTCTTCTTCTTTTGGATCCACACCATCTTGATGAGAATCCTTGGAGTTGTAGTCGTACTTGATGAAGTGGAACTTGAAGTAGTCTTGGGAATCCACTTGACTAAGGTCTTAGGAGCTTCTTCAAATGCATCAATTTCCTCTTGAAGCTTGTCCTTGCCTTTTTGCTTGTAGTCTTGCGGTGGAAGATCATCTTGAGCTTGTGTCCCTTTGAAAGAAGTAGGATCATACTTCTCTTGTTGAGGAACAAACTTTGTCTTGGGGTATTGATCTTCTTCCCACTCAACTCCATTGGCATTGAACTTTCGTTCAAAACCAATACCTTGATTCTTCCGGTGCCTTCCTTGCTTGCGTACAATTTCCTCGAATTGCTTACTCCCGGCAAGGCTCTTGTACACTCCTTTCTCTATAATTCCCTTCAATAGGCTATTTTCTTGCTCAAGTGTAACTTGGCTAAGAGAATCATTAGTGGAATCAAGAGATCTACTAGAAGCAACAATATTGGATTTAACATGATCATTGTTACTACTAGAGGAAGAATCCTTTTTGTTCTTGTTACTAGACTTGACTTGAGGCATGTAAGTGGATAAGAGTAAACGCTTGGCAATGTAAGAAGAACTTTTCTTACGAAGATCATCATTGATTACTTTTAGTAACTCATGCTCTTGCTCAAGGTTGAGCTTTTCAAAGCGTAATTTCTCATGTGTTCTTAAAAGTTCTCGATGATCTCCTAAGATAGTTTCATGAGCTAACTTAAGAGTGTTTAGTTCTTTAGTAAGAGCCTCAATCTTCTCCTTATCATTGTCATTTGTTTTATCTTGATTAGCATGATTAATTGACATTTCATCATAGTATTCATCACTAGAGTTGTCAACAAGTAAATCATCATCACCTAACAAGTCATCT
This sequence comes from Aegilops umbellulata, assembly GCA_032464435.1. Lineage (NCBI taxonomy): Eukaryota > Viridiplantae > Streptophyta > Magnoliopsida > Poales > Poaceae > Aegilops > Aegilops umbellulata. The sequence continues at coordinate 44,302,739 of CP136056.1, forward strand.
TCATCACTATTGAAATCAACATACTCGGGGTGTGATACCTTTGGGCCTTTAGCCATGAAGCATGTTCCAACTCCTTCATTTGGTGAGTCAAATATGTCGTAGGAGTTGGTTGACACAAGTGCTAGACCGGCTACACCTTCATCTTGAGTATATTCGGAATCGGAGTGATAACTTCTTTTGGAGTGGTTGTCGGAGTCGGAGCCGGATACCCATTCACCAACATGAGCTTGATGTCTTCGTTTTGTGTAGCTCCTTGATGACTTTTCCTTTCTTTCCGAATCCTTCCTTCTTCGTGAGTATCATCATTCACAACGATCATCTCTACTCCTTCTTTCTCTAGATGGTGATTCCTCTCTTCGGCTTCTTCTTTTGGGAGAGTCTTCTCTTTTCTTGTAGGAAGCCGTACACTCATTGGAATAGTGTCCGGGTCTTCCACAATTGTAGCAGTTTCGCTCTCGACTAGAAGATCTTTTGTCATTGTAGGACCTTGACTTGGAGCTTCTATCTTTGCTTCTAATCTTGTAGAACTTGTTGAAGTTCTTCACCATTAAGCTTAATTCTTCATTGAAGATTTGCTTCTCACTTGATGATGTGGGGGCTTCACATGAGGCTTTGTAAGCACCACTTGATTTGTTGTGAAGTTCCTCTTTATCCTTGAGTGACATCTCATGAGCAACAATTCTTCCAATGACTTCCGTTGGCTTGAGATCTTTGTAATTGGGCATCATTTGGATCAATGTGCACACGGTATCATATTTTCCATCCAAGGCTCTTAGGATCTTCTTGATGATGAATCTATCGATCATATCTTCACTCCCTAAGCCGGCAATCTCATTTGTGATAAGAGCAAGCCTAGAGTACATTTCAGCGACACCTTCACCATCCTTCATTTTGAACTTGTCAAGTTGACTTTGAAGCACATCCAATTTGGATTCCTTGACGGAGTCGGTACCTTCATGCATATCAATCAAAGTATCCCAAATTTCCTTTGCATTCTCAAGACGACTGATTTTGTTGAATTCTTCGGGGCATAATCCGTTGAAGAGAATATCACAAGCTTGAGCGTTGTATTGCAGCATCTTCAACTCTTCTGCGGTAGCTTCACGGTTTGGTTCTTTCCCATCGAAGAAGTCACCTTGCAAACCAACACACACAATAGCCCAAACGGCGGGGTTATGTCCAAGAATATGCATTTTCATCTTATGCTTCCAACTAGCAAAATTAGTACCATCAAAGTAAGGACCTCTACGGTGATAATTTCCCTCGCTAGACGCCATACTCTCCTAGGTTGTGAAACCAAGGCTATGACCACCAAAAGCTATGGAAATCAAAGCAAATGGAGACCAAAGCTCTGATACCACTTGTAGGATCGGAAGTATGTCTAGAGGGGGATGATTAGACTACTTGACCAAATAAAAATCTATCCTTTTCCCAATTTTAGTTCTTGGCACATTTTAGCAATTTTAACACAAGTCAAGCAATCTCACACGATTCAAGCAAGCATGCAAAAGAGTATATGAGCAGCGGAAAGTAAAGCATACAACTTGCAAGAATGTAAAGGGAAGGGTTTGTAGGATTCAAACGCAATTGGAGACACGGATGTTTTTGGCGTGGTTCCGATAGGTGGTGCTATCATACATCCATGTTGATGGAGACTTCAACCCATGGAGGGTAACGGTTGCGTGAGTCCACCGAGGGCTCCACCCACGAAGGGTCCACGAAGAAGCAACCTTGTCTATTCCATCATGGTTGTCGCCCACGAAGGACTTGCCTCACTAGCGGTAGATCTTCACAAAGTAGGCGATCTCCTTGCCCTTACAAACTCCTTGGTTCAACTCCACAATCCTGTCAGAGGCTCCCATGTGACACCTAGCCAATCTAGGAGACACCACTCTCCAAGAAGTAACAAATGGTGTGTTGATGATGAACTCCTTGCTCTTGTGCTTCAAATGATAGTCTCCCCAACACTCAACTCTCTCTCATAGGATTTGGATTTGGTGGAAAGAAGATTTGAGTGGAAAGCAACTTGGGGAAGGCTAGAGGTCAAGATTCATATGGTAGGAATGGAATATCTTGAGCTCAACACAAGTGTAGGTGCTTCTCTCTCAGAAAATGTGTATTGGAAGTGAAGATCTGTTCTGATGGCTCTCTCCATGAATGAAGAGTGGGTGGAGGGGTATATATAGCCTCCACACAAAATCTAACCGTTACACACAATCTGCTAAACCGAATCGTTAAACTCGGTCGGACGGATTCAGCAAACCTAGTGACCGTTAGGATTTTCGGTGGGACTGAGATGCAACTCGGTAGGACCGATATGGTTAGGGTTAGGGCATAACGTAATCTCGGTGTGACCGATTACACAAACTCGGTGAGACCGATTTTGGTAATAAGCTAACTAGAGAGTTGGTCAGGTAAACTCGGTGGGACCGATTCGCTCTTTTCGGTGAGACCGAAATGTTACGAAAGGGAAATAGTGAGTTTACATTGCAATCTCGGTGGGACCGATCGCTCACTTCGGTTGGACCGAAACGTTCATCTTGGAATAATGTTAGCTCAATGAGCTATATGTTGTTAGGAATTACCAAAACCACCCAGGGATAGTTGCACTTTCAGGACGCTCCTCGATCCTTCCGAACTATTCTTCATCTTCGGTCATCGGTCTTGAAAACTGGTTCAACAAATCTTCTCATCTTCGATCTTGAGGATCGCCGAAGTGAATCCGAAGTGTTTAGACATCGGATATCCGAGGAGCCCCTTTAAGTTCTCATCCTTTATCAATGCATTTGTTATTATTTCTTACGCCACACCTCGGGTTTGAAGTTGTTCCCGTATGGCGGTGTCCTCTTGCATCCGAGCTCCAACGTCGGACTGCATTCAAGATATCTTGTGCATCCGAGCACCAACGCCGGATTATATCCGAGCTCCAACACCGGACTATATCCGAGGTGTCATAGATCACCTAGGCTTGAAAAAGTTTGAAGGAGGTTATCCGAGTTTAACGTTGAAAAGTTCTCTATGGAACGAGCCATTCGAATCCGGGCTTCATGTCGGACCACTTCCGAGCTCCAACGATGGTCAGTGTCCGAGGTGTCGTAAACTACCTTGGTCTTTTAAAAGATTGAACGAATTCAACCGAGCTTAATGCCGGAAATGCCCTCTATGGAGCCAGCCACTAGCACCCAAGCTTTATGCCGGACTGCTTCCGAGGTGGTGCACCACCCCGACCTCGGGCTGATTTTTGTGAATATTTTTTATTGGTGCAATTTACTCTCCGCCGAGACATATAGCCAGTAATGTATATCCAGTAGCCCTCAAGGTGTGTGTCGGTCTAAACCCGAGATGCACCTGAAGGAAAACATAAAACTGTTGATCCTGCTAGCCCCTGAGACTCAGGTCGATTTGCAAAATCGGCCTGAGGATCAATTCCTAGCTCGGCAGCATATGTAGGAATAGAAACGCATTGTAATATATTAGAGATAATAATGATCGGTGAACGGGCCCCTGAGAGAGGGTCTTGATAAGTTGCCGCTATATATTAGCTTGATGCCAGATAGGTCTAGATGGTACCTATTGTTGTCCAAAGACGCGTTTTCCCATAGTTCAGTCAAGCCAAACACTACACTTTGAATTTTCTGCATTGAACAGGCAACGCAGTAGCCCCCAAGACACTGGTCGGGTGGCAACACCAGATTAGGGGATCGATGTGCCCGTTTAATAAAATAATAAGCCCGAAGCCCAGTAGCCCCCGAGCCTTAATGCGGGCATGGGTGGCCGAATTAAGGATCGATATCCGTAGTAAAATCACAAATTATGTGTAATGATTCTATGTATCCAAGTACTCTACATCATTAATGCTCGAATCCGTATTATACAAAACTTTGTTGACCGACCATCGGCTTCAACCTCTTCGGCCAGCAGCCGAGGAGTGTTTTCCTACTTTATAAAGTCGTTATAGGGGCAAAGATTTATGGAAAACAAGGCAATCTGGCCATGCGGTTTTATAAACAAAGGTACACAGAGAGATATGTTATATTACGTTTTAACGTAAGAAACATCTTCCAAAGAAAATAGTCCTCTATCGGCTCCTTTCTTTGGGTTGTCATGCTTATCATGATCATGAAACCTCACCTCCAATCTGATCAATGTGGGAGGAAAATATTGAGGGTTTAGTTCGGGGAAAGTTCCCGAACTCTATGGTATCAAGGAACCAAAATTTTCACTTCCGTCATTGCCGACCAGTGTGATCCTTTAATATTGCTAGCTTTCAGCTTCACCCAGTCTGAGGTACTAACTCGGATGACCTGGTAGTAACAATCACAGAGGTGCTCCCTTTACCGCCTAGCCGAACAATCGGGAACGTAGGGGTAAGCACAGGAGCTAGGCAACCCAGGTTGGCCAAAATCTTAAGTCAAATTGATGCATATTTATGGCTTTATATAATGATAATTACGGAAGGCAAAGCTTGTATAATGAATACAAACACCGATGATATATACTTATTTTAACTGCATTGCGGCCGTTTATCAGTTGAAAGTGGCCCATCGTCGGCTTCTAGCCCTTTGTAGATACTACCAGGGTGTTTCCGCAATAACAAGACAACCCTTAGCCGACGTCTCGGTGCCCGAAGGAGGTTGTGTTAGCGGAAACGAGGCAATCAGATATGCGGGCTTTATAACTTTCACTTAGTCATAGGAGCTTTAAACTGGGGAAGCTGGCTACGAGCCCCTGGTTAGTGTTCGGCGACGGCCGAGGTCAAGCCGTAAACACTTCGGCCAATGTTATGAACGGCTCGGTATTTAACATAGTCATCGGATCGCTGACCAGTTTACGCTTATTATGACAGTCAGTTTTCGGTTTTCTCCACTGAGGTGCTTAACCATGCGAGCTGGAAGCACAATCGCAGTGGTCTTCCTTTGCACACCTAGCCAGACAAAGCGGAACATAGGAGGCAAGCACAGGAGCCGGGCAACCCAACTATTGACTGAAGACACAATTCGAAACCGATGCATATATAGCAATATTCGAGAATATTTTTGCCGAATCTCTAAAGGTGTCCGGCATTGCACTGCGAGACTTATGCTGGAAACACACAAATGTTTAAAAGTGCCATAGGCTTGGAAAACCAAAAAACTTCAGTAAAAACGTGACGTCCGAACTAGATCGAGTGTTCGATGCCAATCCAAATATTGGTCTCAGAGAAAAAAATTGTGCTTCTGTCGTGCTTTAACATGACACATCCTATCTCAAGACTTCAAGCGGGTTAGCCTACGGCTTCAACATCCTATCCCGAAGGTGGATTACTTCTCGTTAGGCCAGTTTAGCAAACTAAACTGTAGCGGCTTTGAGAGAGAAATTAGGCTTCCCGGCTATTGACCACACACTCGCGTCGAAAAAAGAGTGATAGAAAAAGACTTTGCAACGACTAAGAAGAAGAAACACTAATTATAAAACGGCTCATGTAAATTTTAAGAGCCCCCAGTTAACATGGGTAAGGGGAGTTTTTTTTAACGAACAACGTATGTGAGCATGGTCAAACCGAACAAAAGTAAAAAAATTCAAACTTTGAGCATGAAAGCGACTTAGCTGGTTAATGTGTTCGGCATTGATGACACAGTCCGAGCTTGATGCGGGACAAGGTTTCATCCTCCAAGCCGGTCCCGAGGTGGCGGAGCGAAGAGCTCGGCACTTCGTAGTGGTGACATAGCACGGCCAATGCAGGCCGGCAGAGTGACGCCGAAGTCCCCGACGTGGGTAAATGAAGTGCTAACGTAGCCCCTCGTCCAGTCGAGGTGACGTGGTATGTCAGTACGCCGAGGTGACAACACTGCCCAGCCCGAATCATTTACCTGTGCACAAAAAATAGTGCAAACCGGAGATAATAGTAATAATAATAAATTAAAAAAATGTTGCATAATAAATAATTTATGCAAAGTGAGTAATTAAAGGAATATGGCCCGTGCGCCGAACACCTGACGAGGTAGAACCCTCTCGATGATGCCGAAGTCCCCGAGGCAACCGAACATGTCGGTATAGTAATTCGACCAACAAGGAGATCATGCGAGCCGATTTATGCCGATTGGGACGACGACGTCGGCTTGCCGAAGTGACCGCATGACGCAGCCGAAGTCAATTACCTACACACATAAAATAGAGTGGTCCAAAAAATAATAATATAAATATATATATAATCCTTGCATAATTGCTTTACGCAAAAATAATTTATTTAAAGAGATGTGGCCTAGTGATGAAGCCAATGTCGATGCAGGGCGTCGGCGTGACGCAGTGAAGGTGTGACAAAGCCTGAATTCACAGGTCGGTCCGAGTTCCGTATGCGGCGTTCGCCGAACTATGCACGGAAACTGACCGAACCACCACGCGACCGTCGTTAATGCGGCCGCCATTTGATAGACCTACGCACAGATGATGGAGCAAACCAGATTAATAATTCCTTTGGAAAAATAAACCCAAACAAGCAAAAATTGCTAGGATTAATAGCACCTGGTTTATTTGTTGTAGCAATCCGAAGAAAAGTGACTCCCAAAATTGGGACTTGATCCGCACAACCATTGCCTGATGGGCGGTGAAGCAACGGCATGGCGATGCTGGTAAAGGTTGGCTCACTGAGGCAAAGCCCTCAGTCCAGCTAAAGTGACGAAGCTGGTCGGCTGACGCCGCAGAAGTCTCCGGAGTAGGTTGATGAAGGGATGGCGAAGCCCCCGGTCCAGACGAGGTGACGGAGCAGGTCGGTAAGGAGACATTGCAGCTGCCATGTCAGCCAAGGTGTTGAAGTAGTTCGGCGTGAAGGACATCGGCTCAAAGAAGCAACGGTGCGGCCATGCTGATGCAGGTCATAACTCGTGACGTGGTCAATGCCGGTTGGATGAAGTGATCGTGCAGCGATGCTGATGTGCCCGCTCCGTGTAATCCGCGGGGCGGCGAGGTTGGTGATGATTCATCCTTCGCGATGCCGAACTCTTGTTCGGCTTGCCGAGATGATAATCCTAAGAAGTTGTGCTCGGCTCAACAAAGCAAACGACGTGTCTAGCGCAGGTCGGCAGCCGTGGAGCAACGTTGTCGGGCTGGTTTGACACCGGCGCGATGGTGAAGATCATATTGGACAAGACTTTAAAACTAGTGGGATGTGTTTGGGAACCAAACACAATACCCCTTACAAGACTTCCTTCAAAAAGGATGTCCGAAATCCCGTTCATTAAAAAGATGAACTCGGGTCGGATTCGTTCTTGCGCAGAAAACAGATCTGAAAACTGATGCACTAATTGGAAGGTTCCCGGAGTTTGCACGGTCGGATCGAGCTGAAATTTTGAGGGGTGGTAGATATAGGAATTCTGCAGCTGATCAACATTTGGATCTTCCAAAGGATGACCGAGCTAGGTGCTGGTCACCATGCTCCAAACTCGTCCAGATTCCCGTCCAGATTCAACGGGGCTCCGGTAAATCGGAGACCGGCAGAGATTGCTCCATCGGAACACGACAAAATGTTGTAGACTCAATTCCGCACAATTCCATTGAAGGAATCGTCAAAGCGATGCTCGAGGAGGCGGTATTAGCCGATTCAAGTTCGCTATTCAGAAAAATAGCACGGTCGCCCGAGGGCAATGTTGACGTTGAGCCCCCGAGCTCCATGAATGATTCCTCCATGATATTGAGATAGATTGCAGTTGATGTTGATGTAGGTCATCATCCGAACATGACGATCTAACGTGGAGTGCAGTCGCGGTTGAGCCAAGGTGACCAGTCGAGCCAGTGACGAAGATGTCGACGTCGCAGTTGATTTGCAGACGAGCCACCGATCCTTCGTTGATCTCACAGCGGAATTCTCAATGAAAGCACCATTATCGGTGTCAAAACCGGCAGATCTCGGGTAGGAGGTTCCAAGTTGTGTGTCGTGGATCGATGGGTAACAGGAGACAGGGAACACGATGTTTACCCAGGTTCGGGGCCTCTTAATGGAGGTAATACCTACTTCCTGCTTGATTGATCTTGATGAATATAGAGATTACAAGAGTTGATCTACCTCGAGATCATATGTTGTGGTCTAAACCCTAGGGGTATGATGATTAATGTCATAATGATCTATCGACTAGCCTGGCCTTGGCTTATATAATGCACCAGAGGCCTAGGATAACAAGAGTCGTAGCCGAATACATTGGTGGAGAGGAGTCATTGCCTTGATCACCAAGTCTTGTGGAATATTCCTTGTATGTGGCATGGGCTGCCCAAAGTGGCCCATGAGTGAACCGCCATGGGGGTCCTCAGCCCGATCCACCTAGTCGGGAGACGATGTGGTGAGTACCCCCTAGTCCAGGACACCGTCAGATAGCGACACAGATCTTGCTGATATATCACCGAACGAGCTGCCGCAAGGTCACGTTCCTCATCCAACACATCAAGTGCATCTTGACATGCTATCGCATTAGTAGCTTCAACATAAGCCGCCACACGAGGCGAGTCATGACGGATATGGCTTGGAAGAACCGCCTCGGCCCCATAGACCATGAAGAAAGGCGTATAGCCTATTGACCTATTGGGGGTGGTGTTGATACTCCAAAGTACTGAAGGTAACTCCTCGACCCAACAACACGGTGTTCTCTGCGAAGGAACCATAAGCCAGGGCTTTACACCGCTCAAGATTTCTTGATTGTCTCTCTCAGCTTGACCATTAGACTGTGGATGAGCCACCGTGGAGATGTCAAGACAAATATGCTCTTGTTGGCAGAAGTCTCTCATAGCCCCTTTAGACAGATTAGTGCCATTATCAGTTATGATACTATGAGGGTAACCAAAATGGAAGATTACTTTCTTTATGAATTGAACCGTCGTTACCGCATCGCACTTGCTGACCGGCTCCGCCTCAACCCACTTAGTAAATTTGTCAATCGCCACCAGAAGGTGGGTTTTCTTATCCTTAGACCTCTTGAAAGGTTAAACTATATCAAGCCCCCAGGCTGCAAATGGCCAAGTAATTGGAATCAACCTCAATTCTTGAGTCGGCACATGAACCCGTCGAGAAAATTTCTGACAGCCATCACACTTACTGACAAGATCCTCTTCATCAGCATGAGCCGTCATCTAATAAAAACCATGACGGAAAGCTTTAGCCACAAGAGACTTAGAGCCGGTGTGATGACCACAATCACCTTCATGGATTTCCCGTAAAATTTCACGACCCTCCTCAGGTGAAACACAACGCTGAAATACACCCGTGACACTTCAGCGGTGTAACTCACCATTGATAATAGTCATTGACTTAGATCGTCGGGTTATCTGTCGAGCCAAGGTTTCATCCTCAGGTAACTCGCCCGGGTCATGTAAGCCAAGTATGGAACTGTCCAATCAGGAATAGCATGGAGAGCCGCCACCAACTGTGCCTCCAGGTCAGGAATAGCAAGATCCTCTTCTGGCGGCAATTTGACTGAAGGATTATTCAACACGTCAAGAAATACATTGGGAGGTACCAGCTTACATTTAGACCCGAGCCAGCTCAATGCGTACGTCGCCTCATCTTCCTCCTAGCAACATGCTCCACCTGATAACCTTTGAAATGACCAGCAATATTGTCAACTGCCCAGTGATAAGCCGCCATGAGTGGGTATTTCGTATCCCAGGTGCCTGATACCTACTGAGCCACCAAATCTGAGTCGCCAAAGAACCTGACCAGGCTTAAATTCATCTCCTTGGCCATCTGAAGACCGTGGAGCAGAGCCTCATACTCAACCACATTGTTAGTACAGGGAAACATCAACCTTAAAACATAACAAAGTTTATCACCTCATGGCGAATTCAAAATAACTCCAGCCCCCGAACCTTCTAATTGCCTGGACCCATCAAAGTGAATAGTCCAATATGTGTTATCTGGCCTCTCCTCCGGCGTCTGCAACTCTGTCCAGTCATTGATGAAATCCACAAGAGCCTGAGATTTGATAGTTGTCCTTGGCATATATTTTAAACCATGGGGTCCAAGTTCAATGGCCCATTTAGCCACTTGACATGTAGCCTCTCTGTTCTGAATAATATCCCCTAAGGGAGCAGAACTGACCACAGTAATAGGATGGCCCAAAAAGTAGTGCTTCAGCTTACGACTCGCCGTGAACACACCATACACCAGCTTTTGCCAATGTGGATACCGCTGCTTAGATTCAATTAGCACCTCACTGACATAATAAGTCGGCCTCTTGACCAGGTACTCCTTGCCCGTTTCCTTGCGCTCTACCACAATCACCATGCTGACAGCCTTGCTGTTGGCAGCCACATACCAAAGCAGAGGCTCTTTCTCAATAGGAGCTGCAAGGACAGGCGGCTCAGCATCACTCCAGACAAAGTGATCTGTTTTCTTCATCATCTGGTATAGAGGAATTGACTTCTCTCCCAGGCGGCTTATGAACCGACTTAAAGCTGCAATTCGACCCGCCAAGCGCTGAACATCATTGACACACGCCGACTTAGCCAATGAAGTGGTAGCCTTGATTTTCTTCGGGTTGGCTTCAATACCTCTCTCGGAAACCAGAAAACCCTAGAGCTTGCGAGCAGGCACACCGAAGACACACTTGGTCGGGTTAAGCATCATCCTGTAGACCCGGAGATTATCAAAGGTCTCTTTCAAATCATCCAACAGAGTCTCCTTCTTCCTGGATTTAACAACAATATCGTCCACATAAGCATGAACATTGCGCCCGATCTGGTCACGAAAACAATTCTGGACACAACGTTGATAAGTCGCCTGTGCACTCTTGAGCCCAAAAGGCATAGACACATAGCATAATGCCCCAAAAGGTGTGATAAAAGCCGTCTCCTCTTGGTATTTAACTGCCATCTTAATCTGATGATAACCAGAATAAGCATCCAGGAAGCTCAAACGCTCACAACCCATCATAGCATCTATGATCTGATCAATACGGGGAAGAGTAAAAGGATCAGCTGGACAAGCTTTATTAAGGTCTGTATAATCCACACACACACACATACGCCAAGTGCCATTTTTCTTAAGGACTAGCACCGTGTTAGCCAACCACTCAGGGTGAAAAATCTCAACAATGAACCCGGCTGCCAAGAGCCGGGCTACCTCTTCTCCAATGGATTTACGTTGCTCCTCATTAAAGCGGCGAAGAAACTGCTTCACCGGCTTGAACTTAGGATCAATATTGCGAGTGTGCTGAGCGAGTTCTCTCGGTACACCTCACATGTCTGAGGGATTCCATGCAAAGATGTCCTGATTCTTACGGATGAACTCAATGAGCGTGCTTTCCTATTTGGGATCCATGTTAGCACTAATAGTGAACTGCTGAGATGAGTTGCGAGGGACAAAGTCAAAATGTTTGGTGTCGTCCGCCGACTTAAATTTCAACAAAGGGTCTTGCTCCGTAGTGGGGTTCTTCAAGGGGGTCATATCGGCCGGTTCAACATTATCCTTATAAAACTTCAGTTCCTCCGTGGCATAAGCAGACTCAGCATAGGCAGCATCACCTTCTTCAGATTCCGAGGCAATCTTTCTATTGCCATGGACTGTAATGGTACCCTTACGTCCTGGCATCTTGAGCTGCAGATACACATCACAAGGTCGTGCCATAAACTTGGCATAAGCCGTCCGTCCAAACAAAGCGTGATAAGGGCTCTTGATCTTGACCACTTCAAACCACAATGTCTCTGCCCTGTAATCATAATCATTGCCAAAGGCCACTTCTAAAGCAATCTTACCAACTGGGTATGCCGACTTACCATGTACCACGCCATGAAAGACTGTAGAGGACAACCTAAGATCTTTGTCAGTCAAATTCATTCGGTGAAAGGTATCATAATAAAGGATATTGATGCTGCTTCCACCATCCATGAGGATTTTAGTGAATTTGTAACCCCCAACCTGAGGAGCCACCACCAGTGCTAGCTGACCTGACCACCGCAAGTATTGAGCTGTCGCCGGTTCAACTGAGTTGACTACGCGCTTATGGACCTTCTGATCTCTCTTGCAAAGACTTGTGGTGAAAACATGATTTTGGCCGCCGTTAAGTTGCTTCGGATTACTCTGATACCCCGACTGTTGTTGCTGGTTACCCTGACTGGGTTGTTAGTTATGACCGCCCTGGTCACCCTGACCTTGATAGCTAGAATTTGAGCCGCCGCCCCCAAAGTCGGGCCCGTGTGAACCGGATCCTGACCCGCCATGTGGGCCATTGTTGTTGTTATGGTTCTGGTGAAAGCCAGAATTCTTGTATTCCTTCATAATAAAACAATCCTTCCACAAATGACCCGTCGGCTTATTCGGAAGATTGTGCTTCGGGCAAGGTTCATTCAACATTGCTTCAAGGTTAAACCTTGGTCCTCCAAACTGCGGCTTACCCTTATGATGTTGGTTGTTATGCTGGGCGTTGGTGTTAGCTACAAAATCTGACCCACCATCGGTTTGCTTGCGCTTGCCGCCATTACCTTAACCATTATGTTCGGTCACATTCTGCTGCTGACCCTTACCGTTACCATTCTTCTTTGCTTTGTTGGGTTTCTCATCATCTGACCCCAGGTCTTTAGTGTTGTCTAAGTCGGCGTATTTGATGAGAGCCGCCATGAGCTCTCCCATGTCATTGCAGTGACGTTTAAGCCGCCCTAGCTTCTTCTTAAGGGGTATGAAGTGGCAATTCTTTTCTAGAATCAGAACAGCAGAGCTGGCTGTAATGCTATCCGATGAGTGGATAATAGCTGAAACCCGGCGAACCCAGTGGTAGGCCGACTCATCCTCGCGTTGTATGCAAGCATCCAGATCAATGATCGACAGAGGCTGCTTACATGTGTCTTTGAAATTTTGAATAAAGCGTGCCTTCGACTCAGCCCATGAATTGATGGAATTGGCCAGTAGCCCTTTCAACCAGGTTCGAGTTGGTCCATCCAGCATCATGGTGAAGTACTTGGCGCATACAACATCGTTAACATCCAACATCTCCATGGCTAGTTCATAGCTCTCTATCCAAGCCTCGGGCGGAAGATCAACTGTGTAATTCTGCACCTTACGAGGGCCCTTAAAGTCCTTAGGAAAGACGCTCATTGTGTAGAGTCGGCGCTAGACATGGCATGCCAACTGTCCTGGAAGTCATCCCAGCCTCCACAGACGCCGAAGGGTTTAACTGAAGCTGCTGATCAGCCGCTAACTAAGCCACCAATTCCGCCTCGTGACGGGCCCTAGCCTGGTCCACAAGGGCTTGGGGATTAGTCTCAACGCGGGGTGGGTTATGCCCACAGGGCGGGTCATCATTATTGGGAGGGTCACGACGTCGTTCGATGCTGGAAACTGTCGGCGGATCAATGCACCGGCTGTAACTTCGAATTTGGCGCGGTGTTGAGTGAATTCGCTCACGCCGCCTGCTGGGCCACAGCCGTTTGAAGAAGTTCCATGACGTTCTGGGTCTCTCTCACCACTGGAGACTCGCCCTCGATTGGAATAGCTGCCAACCGCGAAGCTGCCATAATCATATTATCCAGCGGGTGGAGTAATGACCAGAAGACGTTGGTACCCGCTGAGGCGGAGTCAAATCCATATGAGGCGGGTCTGGCACACGAGGCTGGGCCGCCGCCCCATTCACAGGAGCCTCGGGGGCCCGGGTCACACCGGGCGGTTTACTGGTCCTGCTCCAGGTGTATTAAAAAGATTCCGCCCCTCGAACTACGGAGGTATGCGGCTCTGGTGCCTCCTTCGAAGGATAGCATTTGACGCGTTCTGATCCAGATTTAAAGGAAAGATCTCCGTTCTTATCCGTTGCGACTCGGCCTACAAGGCGGCTCGCTCTGTGGTCATCCTGACATTCTCTGCCTCAAGGTCCCCCCGGGCCTTGGTCACCTCGTCTCGTAGCTTTGCAACCTATATATTATGCTACACCTGATTCGTCGGAGTCACCTCTGGGGCTAACAGAGTCTCCAAAGCATCCAAGAGTTCGGCTAGGACTTGAGCCGGTGGACGCGCAGAGCCGCTCGCCCCAACCGTCGCAGCAGTAGTTGAGCCGGACGTGTCATGGCCGCGGCCGTTGAGGAGTTTATCGCCGGCTGCGTGCCAGCCACGAAAATAGCAGCCCTGTTCGATGGCTCATAGGGGTCCGGAATACTATCACCATCGGGACAGCCCCCAAGCCCACCGTCCTGCAGTTGATAGATTGACTCGGTTTCGCCTGTTGAGGACTCATCACCTGAATAGATGGTCGTCTCACCACCATACATAGATCCTTCCTCAAGATCCGCCCCATGAACAAAGCCAACGAAAGCGTGCTTCCGGTCGGGTTGAACACTGGCGGGTCGCGTGCGCCGAGCCATCTCAACTATGTCTCTGCAGGTATCCGGCTCAGGCTCTGATTCGCCGATCTTGCCGATGAAGACGTGAATTCCGCCGAAGGGGACCTGGTACCCGTACTCGATTGAGTTGGTCTCGGGGCCCCAGCCAGCATCGTCGATGTAGATTTTTCCGCGGAGACTCTTGGTCATCCGGCCCACGGCATATCCCTTGATTCCTGAGAAGCATCCCTTCAAGAACTCGAAACCACCGTGCTCTGGCCCCACGGTGGGCGTCAATTGTCGTGGTTTTGTCACAGCAAATGCCCTAGCGAAAGGACTTAGGTGTGGAGCCATTACAACGTAGGTTAGCTCGAAGGGGTTGAACGGGACAAGAGACACAAAGGATTTACCCAGGTTTGGCCCCTCACAACGAGGTAAAAGCTAACGTCGTGCTTCTAGTTATATTAATTGAGTTTTGATTATAAGGGAGCGAATACGCTTGACCTAGTTCTCAATCGATTGTTTCTTGAGTTAACTCGCCGCCGGGTCTCGCCTTTATATACACAGGTCGAGTTTCGGCGGCTTACAAGAGTCCGGGTCGGATCACACAGCGTAACCGACTCTGTCTCTAAGCTATCTTGCCTTGTTAGGTAAGCTATCATCAGGCGGCACACGCCTTCGGGTCTTGACTCGCCTCCAGGTCATGGGCCTTCAACAGCCTGCTTGTAAATAAACCGCCTTCGGTCCTCTTAGGCCTTACTAGGCCTTCAATTATAAATCGCCTATAATATGACCCGGCCCCTCCTGGGCGGGTCATACCACGGGGTTATATCCCCAACAGCTCCAATGGCGACCGATCGGTCGATTGACTACTAGGATCGTCCATATCGTCAGGGCAAGATGGAACTCTGTCTCGCCTTGAGGTGCGAGGGACTTGGTCGGCCAAGTACTGGAGTGCCTCTCGCTTGAGTTTTTTTGCTTTTCTTTTTTCAACACTATTTTTTTTAATCATACACAGTACATTTTTAGTATACATGTGGAACATTTTTTTATACACGTTGAACATTTGTAAAATACTTGTTTTGAACTTTTTTTATACATGTTAAACATTTTTTAAATACATGTTGAGCATTTTTTTTATTGGCATGAACCATTTTCTTAAACTATATGCACATTTTTTTACATTGTATAAAAATTTATTAAATTGTTGCCAATATTTTTTTGGAATACGAGAATATTTCTTTAAACTTTCACATACATTTTTAAAGGTACTTAACATTTTTCATACTATGTGAACTATCTTTTACATTGTGCAAATCTTTTGAAGCAGTGAACATCTTTTGAAATGTCACATACAGTTTTTTGGATGATACGAACATTTTTTTCAATGGTGAGAACTTTTTAACATTTTGTATAGAATCCCCCTCGGGCAGGTCGCCCGCAAGCGATCTGACGCGTACGTCCCCCCTCCACATCCCCCCCCCCCCTCCCCACATGCGGTTGTTCCACGGGCCCGGCCCATTTTCTGTTCTTTATTTCGTTTTTACTTCTTATTTTTTCGTTTTTTCTTTTCCCTTTCTTCTTCTTTTTCTTTTAAATTTTTATTTTTTATTTTCTCTTCTTTACTTTTACTTTTTTTTAAGAATTTTCTTATCAATCCGCGAACATTTTTTTGTTCATCGAATTCAAAAAATGCTCATAGAATTTAAATTATGTTCAGCGTATTTAAAAATGTTCATCAAATCCAAAATCTATTCATCAAATTAAGAAAAATGTGCATCAACTATGAAATTGGTTCATTGATTTAGAAAAATGTTCATAAAATTCAAAATTTGTTCATCCATATTCAGAAAAAAATGTTCTAGAATAAAAAATTTGTTCATCAAGTTCAAAAAAAGGTTCATTGGATTCAAAATTTGGTCATCGGATACCAAATATTGTTCATCTATTGGAAAATACTCATAAAACATTGTTCATTAAAATTCCTAAAATGTGCATTCTTTTGAAATCATGAACATTTTTTGAATTCCTGAAGTGGTTTTGAATTCGATGAACAGTTTTTTGAATCCGTAGACTTTTTTGAAAGTCGGATTTTTTTAAATCTCGAAAACCAAATAGGGGCACCTCGCGCCCCACATGGGACGGCCCATAATGGTGCGCGGGGAATGCGTGCGCCGGGGGGGGGGGGATGCTACATACACGGGCCTGCTTTTTACGAAGTCGATGGAGAGGCTGAGCTGGGATTTTCTTATTGGGTAGAAATCAGGTGAAGGGCCCAAACCAAATGAGAATAGTGGAGGCTCTAGAATTATGGCAGGGGGGTGCCCGCCTCCATTCCGTGGCGCGCACCGCGCATAGGGGCTCCCTGGCTAAACCTCGCTTATAGCGAGGCAGCCTTCCGGCTAGCTGAAGCGAGTGTATGGGCCGACCCAGTGAGCGGGAGGCCACTGCCTCGTTTTTTATGTTTTTCTTTTTTTGGTTTTTCTACCTTTTTTCCTTTCATTTATACTTTCACATATTCTAAATAAATATATTACAAAAAAGGCATTACATAAAAAATCAAAATAAATATATTTATTTAGAATATGTGAATAATGTGAAATAAATATTTCTTAGGTATACAAAAAATATATAATTTGTGTAGGACAAGACGATCGTGTATTTAAAACATGTTAATCCAGGCATTTGAAAAAAAGTTAAACAAGTATTCAAAAATAATAATTAAGCATTTTAAAAATCTTAATTGTGTAAAGAAAAAATGTTGACCATTTATTAAAATTTGTTAAACTTATATTTGGAAAATTTTAATCAAGCATTTGAAAATGTTCAATGCGTATAGAAAAATGTTGACCATGTAGTGAAAAAATGTTAAACCTATATTTTTAAATAAGTTGGTCAAGAATTTGGAAAAAATATTAAATATGTATAGAAAAAATGTTGACCATGTATTAAAAGAAATCTTAATCGTGTATAGAAGAAATGTTGACCATGTATTGAAAAAAATATTAATCATGTATAGAATAAATGTTGACCATGTATTGAAAAATTGTTAAACTTGTATTTGAAAAATATTAATGAAGGATTAGAATAAAATAAATGTGAATAGAAGAAATGTTAACCATATATTCAAGAAATATTTATCTGGTATTCAAAAAAATTTAATCAAGCTTTTGCAAAATGTTAAATATATGTAGAAAAATGTTGAACATGTATTCAATAAAACTTGAATTTGTATTTGAGAAAATAATAAAATTGTATTATAAAAATATTGGATATATACCAAAAAGGTGTATAGAAGAATAATGAAAAACCGAGAGAAAACAAAATAAAAACCAACTAAGAAGGAAAAAACCAAAGAAAAAGGAAAGAAAAGAAAAAATCTAGTGAAAAAAAGAAACAAAGAAAATAAGAAAATCAGTAAAAACAGAGAAAGGAATGAAGAAAAACGGTGAGAACAGAAGGAAAAAGAAAAAAAAGAAAAAACAGTGGAAAACCGGCTCTTTTTCTTTAAGGCCAACTCCAACAGGCGACCCAAATGGACGTCTGTTTTGTCTGGATTCTGTTTGTTTGGGTCAGCCAAAGGGGTGGCGTCTGGCTGTTTCTACATTTGCGTTGGCCGTGCGCACAACTGACAAACGCATTTCGTTTGGCCGCCTGAATTTTTACAAAGGAAATGGAATCTAGAATTTAGGCCATGTGGTTGTAGTTCATGCCAGCCAAAGCGCCAACGGCCAGCACACATCCCAGCCTAAAAATGACCACCCCCATAGTTTCATGCCACCAAACAAAATACATGAACCGATACACTTGCCATCGCACAAAAAAGGACCATAGTTCATGTCTCGCAGGCCCCCTAGTTCATGCCGGCACACAAGACGGCCTACAAAAATGATGTCGCTCTTGGCCATAGCTATATCGTCTTGCTTGAGAATCTCCTTTTGCTTCTTGTTGAACCAACTTCTTCTTTTCGAGGACATCTTGCTCAAGTCCATGGTCATGAAAGCTAGCGCCACCTCCTTTTCTTTGGTGTTTGCATTGGTGGTCTCGATCTTGAGCTTCTTCGTTCGGGCGGCCTCCTCGATCCCGAGCTTCCTATTTTTGACGGCCTCCTCCGTCTCGAGCTTCTTCGTTTGAAGCTCCATGTAGGACTTCATTTGCCCTTATTTTTCTTGCCGCTTCCTCTCATCCCTTGTTTTATTTTGGGTCATCATGCCTTGCAAAGTTTCTTGCAAGGCGAAATATGTCGCATCACGCTTCTCGTCCACCTTCGAATTAGTCTTACCCCACGGCCTCTTCACTCCATCTTCATGCCCAGCGATGACCGCCAGCCCCCATGCTTCTTTAGAGCGGCATATTGATCTCTGAACTTGGGGCAATCTTTGATGAGCGTCCAACAATGGGTGAGGGTGAATGGCTTGTTCGCATGTTGGGCCTTAAAGGCCTCCAAAGTTTGGAATGCCTACGCACAAAGTGAAGGCCATGGCGGAAAGAAAGGTCGGCGGGTGTCGGCTAAACCCTGGCATGAGAAGGGCATGTATCGTTGTTGCCTACGTGGCCTTGGCGACGAGGGCCTTGTTTTTTTGACCTGAAACTGTAGGGTATGGACCCCACAGCAATTTTATTGCTCTCATAAAAAGGTTACATATGTACAGAGTTTACAAGGTCCAAAAGACCCAAGAAAGCAAAAAAGAGGGAAAACAAAAAAACTCACCTCAAGGTGGCAAAAAGGAAATCCATCTAAGCAGATCCTCTTTAAACTTAGGCTTAATTCTATGAACCAAAAGGGAAATGTCTAGAATAAAAGAAGACCTCCATCTACGACAAGAGGGTGCAACATTCCTAAAAACCTTATCATTCCTAACATTCCATATGTTCCAGCATGCCAGGAAAACCACCTCAGAGAAGAAAGGCTTAGCAAAATCCCTTCTAGCATGATAGGCAATGGCAACCATATCATCTCCAGCCATCCAGTTGATTTGAAGATAATTCCAGACCCTACAACTGAAATTACATTGAAAGAATAGGTGATCTCTATCCTCCTTGGTGTGTGTTGGACAAAGAACACAATGGTTCGATTCAGAAACATTCCAGTGCCTTCTCTCCAGCATATCCTGAGTATTAAGCCGATCCATAATCAACATCCAAGCAAAGAACTTGATCCTCATAGTGCAGCAGCTAGCCCACACCCAGGACAAGAGTGGGTTGGGCACAATGTGTTTATGCAAGAAGGAATAGTATTTCTTGGCAGAATATCCCTTGCCATCCTCTCTCCATACCCATGTGTCATTGAGCTGAGGATTATGGTCAGAAAGCAAAAGCAGGTTCTGCAAGGACTGCAGCTCTCCAAAAGCTCTCTCAGAGAGGGGTAAATGGAATAAGGAGGTGAGCTCAGTCGATTCAAAAACCTCCGCAGCAGAGATAAGGGGATCAATGGCAAACGAAAAAAGCCTAGCAAACCTTTGCTAAAGAGGAATATTAGTGTCCCCCAATGTCCAAGAATCAGACCAAAAGAGGACAGTGTCACCCTTATTAACATGCACTGCATTGACCATCCTGAATTTATCCATTAACTTGCATATGTCCGTCCACCAGAAAGAGCCACAAATGATGGTAGCATGAGGAACCCTACCATGGTAGTAAGTATTCCAGATGAGTTGAACCCAGGGCACATCAACTTTATTGTAGAATTTGCTAGCATGTTTAAGGAGCAGAGCCTCATTCTGCAACTTCAGATTCAAAATACCCAAGCCACCTTTGTTCTTTGGTCTACAAACCAAACCCCAAGCTGCCAGTGACTGACCAGAATCGTGCCCATACTTCCTCCAAAGACACTGCCTCTGAATTCTCTCTAGCTGTTTTAAAATACCAGGAGGCAAGTCCAGACTACACAGGAAAAAAATTGGCACAGAAAAAGGGCAGAGATCAGGTACTGCAGTCTTCCTCCATGAGCAAGGAAAGAAGAGCTAACAGAAAGCTTCCTTTCCATACTATCAACCAAAGGCATTAAGTCCAAGATCTTGGGTTTTGTAATTCCCACAGGAAGGCCAAGATAAGTAAAAGGTAGGGTGCCAACCAAACAACCAAAAACACCAGCAAGTATAGCAATCTCCACTGAATCCACATTAATAGGAAGTAGGGATGACTTGTGATAGTTAACATGCAATCCAGTGGACTTAGAGAAAAGAAAGAGCATTTTCTTCAATGAGAGCAATTGAGATTCCTTGGCAGGCATAATAACGAGGGTGTCATCAGCATACTGGATAATTGGATATTCCTTATCATGGCAGGGAATAGGAAGCTGTAAAAGACCTTTATGATGCATATCATTGACTACTGATTGCAACAGATTTGCAGCAATGGCAAACAGAAGTGGAGAAGAGGGTCACCCTGCCTAACCCCCTTTTTGCAAGCAAATTGTTTCCCATGAACTCCATTAAGTAGGACAAAAGAGGTTCCAGAAGCCAAAAACTGTTTAACCCAGAAAATCCACTTATCATTAAAACCCTTGTGCCTCAGAATTTGGAAAATGGCCTCATGTTCAATAGAGTCAAAAGCTTTCTCAAAATCCAGCTTGAGAATGACAATAGGCCTCTTTGACTGATGGCATTGGTGCAAATATTCCAAGGTCCATGCAACACAGTCCTGAATGGTTCTGGATTTGATAAAACCATATTGGTTTTTATGCAAACATCTTATGATATCTAGCTGCAGCCTGTTAACAGCCATCTTAGAAAGGAATTTCACCTCCATACCAGAAAGAGAGATAGGCCTAAAATCATTAACAGACTCAGGAGATCTCTTCTTAGGGACCAGGGTGATATAAGAATAATTGATGTTCTCCAGATTCACAGACCCCTCATGAAAAGCAAAAGCCAGCTCATAGAAATCCTTACTAATTATAGGCCAACACTTTTTAAAAAAGAGTCCATTAAAGCCATCTAGCCCAGGAGACTTATCAATGGGCATGCTCTTAACAGTATTATCCATCTCCTCCTTGGAGAACATCTTAGTGAGGGAGTCAAGGCCCTCAACTCTGTGTAAAATTGAGGAAAGATCAAAAGACATTTGAATACCATGACTAGTTCCCATCCTATTTTTGAAGTTTTGCCAGAAAGCAGCAGCCATTTGCTCATGATCAGACACAATTGTACCATCATCCAACCGCAGAGAAGCAATGGAGTTATGCCTAAATCTTTCAGAAGCCATAGCATGAAAGAATTTAGTGTTCTCCTCTCCCACTTTAATAGATCTTATAGTGCACCTCTTCTTCCAATACAGAAACTGAAGGTGCAGCAAATGCTCCAAATGCAACTTGACCAGATTACGAAAGATGAACTCATGCCTATAAAGTGGCCTCAATTCCTCCAAGCAATCCAAAATGAGAACCACCCTATTACATTTAGCAATTAATATTTTCATTTTGGAAACATTCATGTGCCAACTCTTAAGATCCCTCCTCAAGGTTTTTAATTTGTCAGCAATCTTGGTCAAAATGTTGGTTTTGCTGGATGCAGTAGCCCATGAAGCAGACACACATTCCATAAAACCCTGCAGCTCCACCCAGTAATTTTCAAAACGAAAGATATTACACTTAGGGATGGAAGTGTTGATGGCCACCACACAAGGCACATGATCTGAAGCAGTCCTGGCCAGGGGCAACACCTGGGTGGAAGGGTAACAAGTGATCCAGTTTGAGGAAGTGAAAAACCAATCGAGCTACTCTAGTAGAGGATTATCCCGCATATTGGACCAAGTGAAAGATCTCCCCTTAATAGGTAACTCAAGCAAGCCAAGGTGCCCAATAATCTCATTAAAAATGAAGATATCATTAGCATCGCCACCAGGGAGATTTCTGTTCTCTGTGGATCGAATAAAATTAAAGTCTCCCAAAACAAGCCAATTTTCAGAGTCAGGGATGGAAAGATTATAGAGCCAGTCCACAAAATCATCCCTGGCCTGGCCACGACATGGCCCATAAACATTAACCAATGTCCATTGCTCATTGTTGTGTTTGGAAGTAAAGTGCACAATAACGCCAAACTGCTTGACCTCAATTAATCTCCCTGTAAGGACAGAGGAGTTCCACAACACAACAATGCCGCCCGAAGCCCCAACAGAAGGGCTATAAACAAAAGAATCAAGATGACGAGGGCAAAATTTTCTAACAGTTCTGGAGTCAATACACTCCATTTTCGTTTCCTGCAGACAGATAACAGAAGCCTGACTTTCATCCACCTTATTACGAACAGCATGCTGACGGTCATCAGAATTTAAGCCCCAAACATTCCAGCACATAACACGCCAACTTCTAGTAGACCGAATATCCATGGAATATAGCGTTTACAACTTTAACAGCATGCCCACATAGCAGGCAGCACATAGAGCAGTTCAGACATGCAGCAAAGCCAAACAAAAGAAGTTTGCAAAGACAACGAAAGCATACGGGTCCCAGAGACAAAGTATTTAGATAAATCCTACGATAACTAGTCCAGTTATGGGTCGACCACACCCCGCTTGCACATCCCAAGCTAATCATGGGAAGACTTGTCCTTGGCAGAAGAAGGATCCGCCATAAGTGCATCCACAGTGAGCTTTTCAGCAGAGATACCCAGATCCACTCCAATTTGCTGAATATGACGAAGAGGTGTTGGCGGTGGCACTGAGGGCATGCTATGGGTAGAATCATCATCCGTCAGAGGCTTGGAACGGGGCTGCTTCTTCTTAGGTTCAGTCATAGGCAAGGCTTGAAGCACAGGCTTGAAACCATCCCTTCTTGCAGAGCTACGGGTGCAGCGGCGCAGTTCAGAGTCCACGACTAGAGGACGAACATGCTTGGAGGCCTTCTTCTTCTTCTTCTTCTTCTTCAGAGAAGGAGCAGAGAAGGAGAACTGCTCATCAGGGGCAGTCGCAAACTGCAGGCCTGGGTCGTGCTCCAACTCCATCTGGCTGTCAGGAAACAGAGCCCGAGCAAGACCCCTGGGAGGTGGGAGAGCAGACAAAGGGGCGACCATGCTAGCCGAATCACTAGTGGTAAAATCTGAAACCCAATGGACCTTCTCAAAAGCCAGGGACCACGATCTCTTGGAAAGGAGCAGTGGCCCAAAAGAAGACTGTAGGACCGGCTTTGGAACCTGAAGAGTAGAGCAGCGCCCCAAAAGAGTATCGAAAGTACGCCTCCAGGCCATCTCAGGAGGTAAAGCCGGGCCATAAACTACATGAACTCGACCAACAACAAGATCTTGCTGCTGCAACACAGGTGGCTGGTACGGTACTATAGCTAATGCATCAGGATCAGCAGGTGGCTCACCTATATGAAGGACATTTTCATCCACTTCCACAGCAGGCTGAATACCAATCTGAAGATCACCCTCAACGAGAACTGGTTCCACTGGTGCAACGTCAAGCTGGGCAGCCAAAGCAACATTTCCATTATCAACAGGAACTTGCACAACTACAGCTGGAGGATCTTGCACAATTGCCACATCATGTAAAGGAGGATCAGCCTGAACTTGACTATCCGACTAGCTAACAGAGCCAGAGAAATCCTCCTGGTTAATGACCATAGACTCCTGATCAGGAACGGGCTCTAGTTGCACTGCATCCTCATGGGCATCCTGCTCATTGTCATGCCAGCCCCAGCCACCGCCCTGGTTATGCATGGGAGGCGGGGGAGGCGGCACGTCGTTCCACCCAAGAGCTGGATAAGGCGGAAGAGCAAAGAGATTGTCTTCATGTATTAAGTGACCAGGCAGGGGGTGAGGATTGCCG
Organism: Aegilops umbellulata; assembly: GCA_032464435.1. Classification (NCBI taxonomy): domain Eukaryota; kingdom Viridiplantae; phylum Streptophyta; class Magnoliopsida; order Poales; family Poaceae; genus Aegilops; species Aegilops umbellulata. Next base: position 44,326,772 of record CP136056.1, read on the forward strand.
TCAATAGGCATGGGATCTTCATCTTGCGGCATTTGCTCAGCAAAATTAGCTCCTAGGGTATAACACGGCGCTGTCCAAGAAACTTTAGCACCACCCCAAGCAGCATAATCAGAAAACACCACGTCCCTAGGAACCAGGATATCCTCAGGGAAGGAGGCAAACACAACAGATCTGACAAGATATGGATCATCACTAATCCAATGGTGGAACTTTTCAAAGGTATTAACAGCAGCCCTGAGATTCTCAGTATTACGGAGATCCAGGGGGACACCTAAGAACATCAGACATCCAACACGAAAACCTTGAACCCCACGAAAACCCTCGCCATGGTCGTGCTTCATAAAGCAAACAAATCTATCCTAACCAAGATCTTGAGGAGGTAGTTGAATCAAAGCAAAACGCTCGCCAGCATCTCTGACCTCAAACAAACCCACTCCAGAAATCCATGGCTGAGCAGAACGGACATGAAAACCCATGTGGTTGATAAGCTCAACCACCTGCTCACGTACCTGACCCATCTGATGCAATGGTGGAGCCGGCATAACCTCAGCAATCATGAAGCTCTCATGCGAACGAACAACGGGCGATGGAGGCGTAATGAAAGTCCGAGGAACGCGATGAACACCTCCGTCAATGATGTGATGGCCCACCGGCACATAACGCTGCGGATCCAGGGCGAAGTTGGCCATGGGCGGCGACGAGGAAGGGAGCGGTGGCGTCTGAGGAGGCGGAGCAGATAGGGTGTGCGGAGCACAGGACTGCGCGCTGGTTAATGGTGATGTGATAGGGCAAGCCTGCAGAGATGGCGGCAGCGCGTGCTTCCCGACGCAAGGAGAAACCGGTCTATCCGAGATAGCGGGACGCTTCCGTTTCCAACATAAACCTTTTTCAATCGCAATAAACTCGCAGTCTTTTCTTGAATGAGCAGGATCTCCACATGCCAAACATCCAACGGTGGAGGGGCAGCTGATAGACAGGTGCTTCCCCAAAGAGCAACGAGAACACGTAAGCACTTGGTCCACCATGTCATTGACCATGGTCTCGAAAGCGTCCTGAGCCTCTTGTGTGGACGGGATCACCAACGTTGAGGGGCTAAAAGGCCCAACTGGAGAAGTAGGAGAAGAACAGGGCTCCACAGTAATTGGGCCGCCACTCAACGGAGAAAATTTTGGCCTGGGAAGACAGGTGGGCGAAGGTCCAGTGACAACCGAGTCCGAAGAACCCAACATGGCGGAGGGGCTCATCATGGCATCATTCGAAACATTGGCCAACCCGCCCGAAGAACGCGCCGGAGATGGAGCTATTGGTTCCGGGGAAAGCGATCGGATAGGAGCGACCGTACCAAAGGTGATCGACGGCGAGGCAACCATCCACTGAAGCTCCACCGGCGGCGGGGGGTGAATGACAACGCGTTCCTTGGGGGGAAGATCATAACCAGACAAAGAAGCTAACTCAAGACAATTCTAAGTAGCCGGATAGCGATACCCTTTGCACACATCATAATTCTGGAACGTGGCGAAAGATAGCCTTTTACGAGTAGAATTAGCAGATCTGATCGCAGACTTGACAGGGGGCTTATGCATAGCCAACATACCAAGAGCAGCACGCCGCTTAGAGGGACTAACAAGAATCCACTCAGCATCACACTCCTTCCAGATCAAAAACTCACGCCACCAATTTGGCCCACCATTGCCCCAGAGATGAAAATAACATTTAAACTGAGGACAAGCATAAGAGCGTGAATCACCAATATGAAAACCAATCTCCTTGCAAGACACCACAAACGAGAAAACCTTATCCTTGATATATGTCACCATAAGATCAATTGCTGAACCCTCTAGAGCTGCCTCAAGTGCCGCAGCCACAGAATCTTCATCAAGCCGGAAATCATGCCGACTGAAAGAGACCACCAGGACAAAAGGACGGATCCCTCCAAAGGATGGATCGAAAGACCAGAAGATCTAAAAACCTCATCGGCAAAAGCCACACCATGAGAAAAATCCAGATCCAGAGTAGCACCACCATCAGAACCCATAGAGAAAGGGGTCCAAAGAGAGAGGAGGGAAATCCAAATCCAATGCACGGAAAAGATCCAAAAGTTACCGGAGGAACAGGGAGATCACTGGAGAGAGTCGCCAGAGGGTGGGTGGGAGGGTGGGAGCGCCATCTTTTTTCTCATCGCCTCTCATTGACCGCAAGAGAGAAGAGTTCTGTAGCTATTTTCGACGACGACCTTATTGTCCTCAACGGTGGCCTTGTGTTGTGCGGCGGCGGCCTCAAGGGCGGCCTAGGCCGCGGCTTTCCTCTCCGCAGCAGCGACTCTCCCGCCTCTCCTTTTGGCTGATTGTCGGGTCAGTTGGTCAAGCTCCTTCGGTGCAGCTCCATGTTGGTGCAATATCTTCCCTCCCATGTTCTAGAGATTGTTGACAGAAACAGGTATGGACTGATTTGTTTGCTAGTGCATACAGATAGAAAAGTTCATATAGAGCCAAAGAGAATGATATCTCCGGTGCCAAGTTCGAGGAACTTTGTTGAAGTATATATGTGTTGCAGAGACGAACGAGCTACATCTGTTGAAGACATGTAGACGGAGAAGATTTATGTGAAGGAATTATCCCCTCGAAATTCTATTGTTGAAGTGAAGCAATTGATCTGGTGTTGTTGTCCGAAGAAATTGACTGCAGCGAATGGAAGTCGAAGACAAAGTGACAACGTAGTATTCATTTCGTTGTGCTTCTTCCATTTATTCGAGTCAAAGGACCTCCGTACTATTAAGAGGGGCATAGGTTCTCGAAGCTTAGATCCGATGTGACGCTCAGCCCAAAACCTATGAAAGATGCGAGAGAAGTCTCTTTATGCTTCGAATAATTACCTGGAAGCAGTAGACGTTGTTCTTCATGCCGCAGGAGACATCTCTCGAACTGTTGCTCCGCAAGTAATGTTACCGTTGTGCTCAAATTTCCAACTGTTGGACTCGTGTTGTTCGACCATTGGCTGCTCCACATGTCCAATTTGGTCATTTCCCTTTAGGGAAGGGTGTGGATATAAATAGCCACCCCGCTCCAATGTTGCATGTTGCTTGCTCCGCTTAAGATCACTGAGAAGATTGATTGAGCATACCCCCCCCCCCCCCCGAGTGATTTGACTTTAAGATCCATCGAGAGAAAAATCAAGAGCTGAGACAGTGGTTGAGAATCACAATAGTTCTGAGTTAGAGTTCTTGTACCTATTACTCTTGAGAGTTGCGCACTGTCTAGATGGATAGGTGTCGGCTCGAGAGTTGAAGAGTTGTTTTATTCACCGAGCAAGATCTTCAGCAACCAAGAGTGACTGTGGTTCGCGAAGGTCGACCGAAGGTGTAAGTGCATCTAGTGCCACCCCTAGTTGGTTTTGGAGTATTGACGACAAACCTGGTTGAGGGACTAATGTGTTTGTGAGAATTGCAGGATAACACAGGTAGTAGTCCCTCATTGATTCGGTTTACCTACCGGAGATGACCCCTAAAAATGTATGAAGACATTGACGACAATGGTGGTATATGAATGTAACGCCCCAAGACCGGAGCTTCAGACGGCTTCCATGTTTTTCGTTATCGTCGCGTGTATTTATATGTTTGTTGCATTCTTCATCGCATCATCCGCATTGCATCGGCACTTCGTTGCCGTCTTTTTTTCAAAACTTGCATCTGCTCGTAGTTGCCGCGTCCCCCCTTGCCTTCGTTGACCGTTTCGAGTCCAGCCGGGGTTTTCGTTTCCCTCTTGTCTGGCCGTTTGACCCTCTCTACATTCTACCCTTCCCTCGCGCGCGTCCGAAAGTTGTCCCGAACCCGACCCGATCTGTCGTTGCCAATGGGTCCGGATCAACCCCAAACATCTATAAAACATCTCCATTTTCTTAATTGGTTTTCCTAGCCTATTTTTTCGGAACCATTCAATTTTAATCAGAGGGACCAAATACCCCTATCAAAAAATCCTAGATTTTAGGACCCTTGTCCCATCCATCCTCCTAGCCGCCGCCGCTCCTCCTGTCTCCTCCTCCTTGGGATCCCCTCCCGATCCAAACTTCCAACCGAAGCCGCCACCTTCCTCCTCGTTTTCTAGATCGGGCCAACCACAACCCACCAATCCATCGATCCACTGCCTCCCTCGATTCCCCATCCAACCACCTGCCCGAGCTTCTCCCTCCATGGAGTCGTCGCCATCGGCGCACCCAGCCACCTGGACCTCACCCCGTCTTCCTCGTCGACCAGGACCGGCCTCGTCCCTCTCTCTCTCCCTTCGTTCTCCTCCTTCTGTCTCTCTTGGGCTCTCAATTTCTCTCTCTCTCGCCAGGTAGAGGAACAAGAGGAGCTCGCCCCTGCTGCCATGGCCGCCGGTGACCAGAGCCGTGGGTCCTCTCCTTCCCATTCCGTGTCGTCGAAGCTCGTCCGCCCCAGCCTTCAGCCAGCCTCCGGCGACGCCACTGCCGACAAGGGCCTCGCCATGGCCGCTGAATGGAGCTCTGCCTCCATGGATCCTCGCCTTCGCTCCTCCTCACCTCGTCCGCGTGGCCGGGATCGCGTCAAGTCCGCCTCCGTCGTCCTCTGCATCGCAGCCATGCAGCCCTGCAAGCAGCAGCTCCACCGGAGCTCCCTCCGCCGTCGAGCACCACCAGCAGGACGCCCCGTCGAGCCCCTCTTTCTCCCTGGTTCTCCTTCCTACTCCTCCTCACCTTCCGCTCTTTTTGTTTGCCCCTGCCATGGCCTCTCTCCTCACGTCACTCACTTTGCAGTAGCAAGATAACGCCGCCGTCCTCTGCATCGCCATGGACGCGTAGCTGGAGCTCCGCGCCCGGCCTTGGCTCCGCCCCGCCAGATCCGCGTCGCCGGCCCCTCCCGGAATCATGCCAAGTCCCTCGCCGCCGCTCCTCTGTTTTGTTCGAGCAGAGGAGCTCGAACCGCTCGCCCGCGTTGACCGCGTCCAGCACGCCAAGGCCCAGCGCCTCTTCCATCGACTGGGCTTGGCCCAATGTGAGCAGCTCCCCCAGCCTCCAGTTTCAGCCGCGCATCGTTTTTTTTCAGTTCTTGACGTTTAATCAATTATTCCAGGATTTACAGTTTTACAGAAAAACCCTTGCTGTTCATGCATATAAATACTCCACAACCGTGTATCATATGTAAAAACTTCATATATGTAAAATGCTTAGAAATTTGTGTAGTTTAATAATATCCAACTTTCATCCATGTTTAAAATGTTTAAATTGCTGTTTGCATTAATTTGCTAAAATGCTTTATTTCATAACTAAATAACCGTAACCCGGAATTTAATAAACTTTATATGTAAATGGGGTGGAAAAATGCCTAGTTTAACATGGTGCACTTCATTTTGATGTTTAACAACATTAAAATATGATTTAGGACAGAATAGTACCAAATCTAAAATATGCACATGAGGATTTTTTGGAATTGTTGTTTGTTGTTCCGACCTCATTTAAACTTGCATAAATAGTTGGTTTACTTGTGATTCACCTCTTGCCATGTTTAATAACATTTAATATTGATAGGCACCTAAACGAGAGAGAACTAAATAAGTCATGTGGTGTCTCGTCAATATGCAACTCATTGCATATTGAGCTCCACTTAATTTGTAGTGTTGTTTGTTGCACTTTGCCATGCCATGCCTCATTAAATCGGACATGCATCATACTTGTTTGTGCATCATGCCATGTGTATGTGGTGGTTGTTTACTATGTTGTTTGTTTGTTTCCGGGTTGCTTCTCTCGTTAGCTTCGGTTTCGTTCCGTAGTTGTAAGGATTCGTTCGACTTCGTCAGTTTGTCTTCTTCATGGACTCTTCTTCTTCCTAGTGGGATCTCAGGCAAGATGACCATACCCTCGAAATCACTTCTATCTTTGCTTGCTAGATGCTCGCTCTTTTGCTATGCCTATGCTACGATGCCTAGCACTTGCTTATCATGCCTCCCATATTGCCATGTCAAGCCCCTAACCATCCTTTCCTAGCAAACCGTTGTTTGGCTATGTTACCGTTTTGCTCCGCCCCTCTTATAGCGTTGTTAGTTGCAGGTGAAGATGAAGTTTGTTCCTTGTTGGAACATGGAGATGTTGTTCCTTGTTGAAACATGTTTACTTGTTGGGATATCACGATATATCTTATTTAATTAATGCATCTATATACTTGGTAAAGGGTGGAAGGCTCGGCCTTATGCCTGGTGTTTTGTTCCACTCTTGCCGCCCTAGTTTCCGTCATATCGGTATTATGTTCCCGGATTTTGTGTTCCTTACACGGTTGGGTGATTTATGGGACCCCCTTGACAGTTCGCTTTGAATAAGACTCCTCCAGCAAGGCCCAACCTTGGTTTTACCATTTGCCACCTAAGCCTTTTTCCCTTGGGTTCTGCAGACTCAAGGGTCATCTTTATTTTAAACCCCCGGGCCAGTGCTCCTCTGAGTGTTGGTCCAAACTAGAGCGCCGTGCGGGACCGTCCCTAGGCAACTTGGGTCACGTTGGTACCTGTACGCTTCACTTATCCGATGTGCCCTGAGAACGAGATACGTGCGACTCCTATCGATATTTGTCGGCACATCAGGAGGCTTTGCTGGTCTTGTTTTACCATTGTCGAAATGTCTTGTAGTCCGGGATTCCGAGACTGATTGGGTCTTCCCGGTAGAAGGAATATCCTTCGTTGACCGTGAGAGCTTATAATGGGCTAAGTTGGGACACCCCTGCAGGGTATTATCTTTCGAAAGCCGTGCCCGCGGTTATGAGGCAGATGGGAATTTGTTAATGTCCGGTTGTAGAAAACCCGAAGTTGATCTTAATTAAAATACACCAACTGCGTGTGTAACCGTGATGGTCTCTTCTCGGCGGAGTCCGGGAAGTGAACACGGTGTTGGAGTTATGCTTGACGTAGGTTGTTCTAGGATCACTTCTTGATCATAGTTGTTCGGCCGTGCTTTTGCCTTCTCTTCTCGCTCTCATTTGCGTATGTTAGACACCAGGTATGCTAGTCGCTTGCTGCAGCTCCACCTCACTACCTTCTCCTACCCATAAGCTTAAATAGTCTTGATCTCGTGGGTGTGAGATTGCTGAGTCCCCGTGACTCACAGATACTTCCAAAACCAGTTTGCAGGTGCCGATGAAACCGTGCAGGTGACGCACCCGAGCTCAAGGAGGAGCTCGATGAAGATCTTGTTCATTGTGATGTTTCGTTTCAGTTGATCAGTAGTGGAGCCCAGTTGGGACGATCGGGGATCTGTGTAGCATTTGGGGTAGTCTTCTTTTATTTTGGTTCCGTAGTCGGACCTTGATTGTATCTGTATGATGTAATGCTTTACTCATGTATTGTGTGAAGTGGCGATTGTAAGCCAACTATGTATCTCTTTCCCTTATGTATTACATGGGTTGTGTGAAGATTACCTCACTTGCGACATTGCTTTCAATGCGGTTATGCCTCTAAGTCGTGCTTCGACACGTGGGAGATATAGCCGCATCGAGGGCGTTACAAGTTGGTAATTAGAGCCATCCCCGACTTAGGAGCCCCGTGCTTGATTGAATCGCTGACTTTGTTGAGTCTAGAACAAAATGTTTTGAGTCTTAGGATTATATATATCGGAGAGTAGGATTCTTTTTACTCCTTAGCCCCTTCGTCGCTCTGGTGAGGCCCCCTGACGTAGATGTTTTGACTTTCCTCTCCTCAAATTTCACTAAAAAAAAAATTTAGGATCACGCAGGTATCCTGGAATCGTTCCGATGGTTTTGTGACGAGAACATTGTTCTTGGTGCCTCCTGACATTTAGGGGTTGTGGCAGCGTCCCGGGGAGTTGAGCTCCGAGGTGTTGTCGTCACAATTTTATCGTTGCAGTTCTGGAATACCTGAGTTTTTGCCGACATCAAAAATCTCTTTTATGCAGTTGTTGGTGAGATCACCTCGACGCCACCCAGTACTGGGGCGGGAGTTCGGGAGTATTGCCATAACTCGTATAACGGATGCTTTTCGAAGGTTGAGGTAAACGATTTCCGAAGGTTTCTTGGTTATGTGTTGAAGGATGGATACAGCTGGATCTAGGTATTGTTAGTTTGTGTGATATATTTTGTGTCCCCTGTATCCCCAACACCTGATTGCATAACCAAAAAGTTTCGGGAGTTTATAAGTGGGAATTCAAGTAGCTCCTAGATTATCTTTCCAACAGACACATGATACGATATGGGATCTATCATATGTTTGTTTCCGGCTTATTTCCTAAGCCAATCCTTTGTTTTGTTTTAAGTTGTGGTATTCGAGTTGCTTCAAAGTCAAATGTTGATTCCATACCTTTTCTAAGCGGTGTTCTCATATTTTTATGTGGATGCTAATCCTTCTTGACCATCAAGGTTGTCTTTTCAATCCTTTCCCACCGGTGTGTTTCTCTTCAAGTAAATCCGATCATTCCAACATTCGCAAGATCAATTCTAAGTTTTTTTTCTCAACGGTGTTCGTTTCATCCGACCCAAGTTGCTTTGGTTTCCCGCCCTCCCACCCTTTTCATCAAGGACTCATATATCCCTAACCAAGTTTCCATTTTATTGAGTGAAGTTTCTTCATTCTTTTCCTTCAATGGTTTTATCCGGTGATTTCTCATGAAGACGCTAAGGAAGCTTCAACTTTATCATTGTTCCATTCTAATTTTCTTCTCCGGTGGATTTAATTCAAGATTTCGGTGTTGATCTTATCCCTTTTCCTCTTTTCAAATGTTTTCTCATGCTGGTGCACCTCTTAATCGTTCACCTCTCGCTATTCATTTGTTCCGGAGTGATGAAGATATCTCAGAAGATTCAAGTTTCCATTCTCAATTCACTCAAGTTCTTTTGAGGATGCTATCTCATTCAAGCCATTTAATTCAACCGGCGCAATCTATCTTTTAAATCGTTGAACGGTGTTTCTTTTGAGTGGGCCCTAACCCACAGGTCGTTTTCCAGGATCTTACCTGACTCTTCTAATTTCCCGGCGCGATTCTCAAATTCTTTTCAAAGTTGACAAAAGAATGAATTTTCACCAGTCATGTCTTTCTCCTAGATCTTCCAAATTCTTTTCATCATTGGTTCAACCTTCCCAAATTTTCATTCCGGAGTGCCTCAATAATTCATGGTGGTGTTTCTCATCATCATTCTCTACATTTGAAGACCGAAGAAGAGTTCCTCATTAATTCTTACCCGTTCTTCCAAACATGCGAAGTTCAAGCTTGATGCCATCCTCTCATGATTGTTTTAGATTGTGAGAATTCTTTTCACCCATCCGGAGCAATGCAGGAGTCTTTTCAGTTTGATTCTCCGGAGCCATCATCTCAATATTATTCATTCTCATATTTCAGATCTTGTTCTCCAAATCTTACCTGTGCATCGGTCAAATATCCTCTAATCAGTTCATGATCTCTTCGTTCTCGTGTATCTAAATTCTCTAAAGTATCTTCGTTCTTTTCATAATTCTTCACGGTGTTTCTTTATCTTTTCTTCGTTCATTTAAATTTCTTACGATGGTTTGTTCAAGAGTTCTCTTTCTTGGTTATCATATCAATTTAATCGTTGTTTCAATCCTACCGGTGGTTCATTGAAGACCTTCTCAAGTTTGCACCATATCTCTCTTAATCCTTTCTACGAGAATAAGTAGTATGCCAAATCCGTTGCTTGTCATCAATTTAATTTGATGAAGGATAAACATACAATAAATCTTATTCTTGTTTTCCTCAAGGTGATTTAATTCCTTATTTCGGAGTTGTTCATGATATCATTTCTCAATTATATGTTGTTCATCTTTTATTTTTGGAGCTCAAAGTTTTCTCATTATATCGTCCTGAAGCTCCATCTAAATCGTTGCAAGACTTCACCTTGGTCTTTCAACTTCTTTTTTTTTCTATCATCCTTCTATTACCGGAGTTCTTCATGGAGGCTATGCATGGTGGTTCGTCAAGGATTCCTTTCATTCTTCACTAGTTCTTCAAGATCTCTCTCGAAGCTAAGATCCGCCAAGCTATACTCTAAAATAAATATGGTGTTCAACACATGTTCTGTTCTGAAGAGCTCAAGTATTCTTCATCTTGCATTCTGAGGTGCAATTCTTTCTACATTATCTCTCAAGATGGTGTTATGTCACTCTTCGCAATTTCTCCTCGTGTTTCATGATTCACATGTTGTAAAGAATGAGATATTTAAACCCATCATTTTCTTCCTTGGAGTTATCTTGGTTTAGATTTCGCCTAAAGACTTCCCTAAGGATTGTTGCTATTTATGGTGCTTATAAATGACCCAAGTTCTTCATTTGTCCTCCCGGTGAAATAAGTTTCTCGTCTCCTTGTTCATATAAATCCAATCTTTTGTTTCCGTAGTGGCATGTATTCACCTCTAAGTTTTGAGATGTTTCCATAAGCCCACTACAAACTTATTCTTTTCGTTGTTGGTTTTCCAACAACTCCATTCTATCCTTCTTTTAAGGATGCTCTCTCAAATTCACTTAAGGTAGAATATGTTGTTTTCTTCTCCGTTCTTTTGTTACAATGATCTATCTTCTATTTTTCTTCCGGAGGCATGGTGATGTTGCTCTCTTCGCTCACCATCTCGAATGTGAGGATCGTTTTCTTTTCTTACTTATCCATTTAACCAGAGTGTTGTGTCTATCATTCCTCTTTTAACCGGAGCCTCATCCAAGTGCTTTCATTTTGCCAAGTTCAAATTCTATTCTTTTCATTTCCAACCGGAGCGTTATCGTAATTGATCCTTATCGTTCCTTGTACACCTCGTTTCTACCAGAGTGCTTGCATGTACTTCTTGTCCATTGCAACCCTTTTTCTTATGTCTTTCAACCTACAAGTTTCTCATGATGTTCCTTGTTCCTCTTTGCTAATAGAGTGTTCGCAATCACATTCATCTCCATTGTACTCTTCTTTAAATTGTTTAACCTCTCAAGGTTCATTGGTTTCACTCGTTTGTCGAAGAAGCAACTCTGTTTTACCTCTTCCCCTTCCGTTTCTCTCCGGTGCCATCCTAGATCTCGGGACGAGATCCTCTTGTAGTGGTGGAGTGTTGTAACGCCCCAAGACCGGAGCTTCAGACGGCTTCCATGTTTTTCGTTATCGTCACGTGTATTTATTTGTTTGTTGCATTCTTCATCGCATCATCCGCATTGCATCGGCACTTTGTTGCCGTCTTTTTTTCAAAACTTGCATCTGCTCGTAGTTGCCGCGTTCCCCCTTGCCTTCGTTGACCGTTTCGAGTCCAACCGGGGTTTTCGTTTCCCTCTTGTCTGGCCGTTTGACCCTCTCTACATTCTACCCTTCCCTCGTGCGCGTCCGAAAGTTGTCCCGAACCCGACCCAATCTGTCGTTGCCAATGGGTCCGGATCAACCCCAAACATCTATAAAACATCTCTGTCTTCTTAATTGGTTTTCCTAGCCTATTTTTCCGGAACCGTTCAATTCTAATCGGAGGGACCAAATACCCCTATCCAAAAATCCTCTTGCTATGTAAACTAGTCAAACCCTAGATTTTAGGACCCTTGTCCCATCCATCCTCCTAGCCGCCGCCGCTCCTCCTGTCTCCTCCTCCTTGGGATCCCCTCCCGATCCAAACTTCCAACCGAAGCCGCCACCTTCCTCCTCGTTTTCTAGATCGGGCCAACCACAACCCACCAATCCATCGATCCACTGCCTCCCTCGATTCCCCATCCAACCACCTGCCCGAGCTTCTCCCTCCATGGAGTCGTCGCCATCGGCGCACCCAGCCACCTGGACCTCACCCCGTCTTCCTCGTCGACCAGGACCGGCCTCGTCCCTCTCTCTCTCCCTTCGTTCTCCTCCTTCTGTCTCTCTTGGGCTCTCAATTTCTCTCTCTCTCGCCAGGTAGAGGAACAAGAGGAGCTCGCCCTTGCTGCCATGGCCGCCGGTGACCAGAGCCGTGGGTCCTCTCCTTCCCGTTCCGTGTCGTCGAAGCTCGTCCGCCCCAGCCTTCAGCCAGCCTCCGGCGACGCCACTGCCGACAAGGGCCTCGCCATGGCCGCTGAATGGAGCTCTGCCTCCATGGATCCTCACCTTCGCTCCTCCTCACCTCGTCTGCGTGGCCGGGATCGCGTCAAGTCCGCCTCCGTCGTCCTCTGCATCGCAGCCATGCAGCCCTGCAAGCAGCAGCTCCACCGGAGCTCCCTCCGCCGTCGAGCACCACCAGCAGGACGCCCCGTCGAGCCCCTCTTTCTCCCTGGTTCTCCTTCCTACTCCTCCTCACCTTCCGCTCTTTTTGTTTGCCCCTGCCATGGCCTCTCTCCTCACGTCACTCACTTTGCAGTAGCAAGATAACGCCGCCGTCCTCTGCATCGCCATGGACGCGTAGCTGGAGCTCCGCGCCCGGCCTTGGCTCCGCCCCGCCAGATCCGCGTCGCCGGCCCCTCCCGGAATCATGCCAAGTCCCTCGCCGTCGCTCCTCTGTTTTGTTCGAGCAGAGGAGCTCGAACCGCTCGCCCGCGTTGACCGCGTCCAGCACGCCAAGGCCCAGCGCCTCTTCCATCGACTGGGCTTGGCCCAATGTGAGCAGCTCCCCCAGCCTCCAGTTTCAGCCGCGCATCGTTTTTTTTCAGTTCTTGACGTTTAATCAATTATTCCAGGATTTACAGTTTTACAGAAAAACCCTTGCTGTTCATGCATATAAATACTCCACAACCGTGTATCATATGTAAAAACTTCATATATGTAAAATGCTCAGAAATTTGTGTAGTTTAATAATATCCAACTTTCATCCATGTTTAAAATGTTTAAATTGCTGTTTGCATTAATTTGCTTAAATGCCATGCTAAAATGCTTTATTTCATAACTAAATAACCGTAACCCGGAATTTAATAAAATTTATATGTAAATGGGGTGGAAAAATGCCTAGTTTAACATGGTGCACTTCATTTTGCTGTTTAGCAACATTAGAATATGATTTAGGACAGAATACTACCAAATCTAAAATATGCACATGAGGATTTTTCGGAATTGTTGTTTGTTGTTCCGGCCTCATTTAAACTTGCATAAATAGTTGGTTTACTTGTGCTTCACCTCTTGCCATGTTTAATAACATTTAATATTGATAGGTACCTAAACGAGAGAGAACTAAATAAGTCATGTGGTGTCTCGTCAATATGCAACTCGTTGCATATTGAGCTCCACTTAATTTGTAGTGTTGTTTGTTGCACTTTGCCATGCCATGCCTCATTAAATCGGACATGCATCATACTTGTTTGTACATCATGCCATGTGTATGTGGTGGTTGTTTACTATGTTGCTTGTTTGTTTCCGGGTTGCTTCTCTCGTTAGCTTCGGTTTCGTTCCGGAGTTGTGAGGATTCGTTCGACTTCGTCCGTTTGTCTTCTTCATGGACTCTTCTTCTTCCTAGTGGGATCTCAGGCAAGATGACCATACCCTCGAAATCACTTCTATCTTTGCTTGCTAGATGCTCGCTCTTTTCCTATGCCTATGCTACGATGCCTAGCACTTGCTTATCATGCCTCCCATATTGCCATGTCAAGCCCCTAACCATCCTTTCCTAGCAAACCGTTGTTTGGCTATGTTACCGTTTTGCTCCGCCCCTCTTATAGCGTTGTTAGTTGCAGGTGAAGATGAAGTTTGTTCCTTGTTGGAACATGGAGATGTTGTTCCTTGTTGAAACATGTTTACTTGTTGGGATATCACGATATATCTTATTTAATTAATGCATCTATATACTTGGTAAAGGATGGAAGGCTCTGCCTTATGCCTGGTGTTTTGTTCCACTCTTGCCGCCCTAGTTTCCGTCATATCGGTATTATGTTACCGGATTTTGCGTTCCTTACATGGTTGGGTGATTTATGGGACCCCCTTGACAGTTCGCTTTGAATGAGACTCCTCCAGCAAGGCTCAACCTTGGTTTTACCATTTGCCACCTAAGCCTTTTTCCCTTGGGTTCTGTAGACTCAAGGGTCATCTTTATTTTAAACCCCCGGGCCAGTGCTCCTCTGAGTGTTGGTCCAAACTAGAGCACGGTGCGGGACCGTCCCTAGGCAACTTGGGTCACGTTGGTACCTGTACGCTTCGCTTATCCGGTGTGCCCTGAGAACGAGATACGTGTGACTCCTATCGGGATTTGTCAGCACATCGGGCGGCTTTGCTGGTCTTGTTTTACCATTGTCGAAATGTCTTGTAGTCCGGGATTCCGAGACTGATCGGGTCTTCCCGGTAGAAGGAATATCCTTCGTTGACCATGAGTGCTTATAATGGGCTAAGTTGGGACACCCCTGCAGGGTATTATCTTTCGAAAGTCGTGCCCGTGGTTATGAGGCAGATGGGAATTTTTTATTGTCCGGTTGTAGAAAACCCGAAGTTGATCTTAATTAAAATACACCAACCGCGTGTGTAACCGTGATGGTCTCTTCTCGGCGGAGTCCGGGAAGTGAACACGGTGTTGGAGTTATGCTTGACGTAGGTTGTTCTAGGATCACTTCTTGATCATAGTTGTTCGACCGTGCTTTTGTCTTCTCTTCTCGCTCTCATTTGCGTATGTTAGACACCAGATATGCTAGTCGCTTGCTGCAGCTCCACCTCACTACCTTCTCCTACTCATAAGCTTAAATAGTCTTGATCTCGCGGGTGTGAGATTGCTAAGTCCCCGTGACTCACAGATACTTCCAAAACTAGTTTGCAGGTGCTGATGAAACCGTGCAGGTGACGCACCCGAGCTCAAGGAGGAGCTCGATGAAGATCTTGTTCATTGTGATGTTTCGTTTCAGTTGATCAGTAGTGGAGCCCAGTTGGGACGATCGGGGATCTGTGTAGCATTTGGGGTAGTCTTCTTTTATTTTGGTTCCGTAGTCAGACTTTGATTGTATATGTATGATGTAATGCTTTACTCATGTATTGTGTGAAGTGGCGATTGTAAGCCAACTATGTATCTCTTTCCCTTATGTATTACATGGGTTGTGTGAAGATTACCTCACTTGCGACATTACTTTCAATGCGGTTATGCCTCTAAGTCGTGCTTCGACACGTGGGAGATATAGCCGCATCGAGGGCGTTACAATGAAGATATTCATATTGAAGACTATGACATGAGAAAACATTGAGTGAAGACTATGGAGCGCGAAGACTTAGTCGTTTCGTTGTTTCCTTTTCTTCTTTGTTGAGTCATAGGAACCACCGTACTGTTAAGTGGGGTCCAAGTGAACAAAGTCAGAGTGACTGAAGTGATGCTCAACCAAAATCCTATGTCTTCGAGCGAAGACAATGGGAGCAAATCTTATCCAGAGCTGGATGAGTCAGCTTTGCTTGTAGCCCAAGTAAAGTTCCCGTGTGTGTTTGAAATATGACCGTTGGAACACGTGTCAGTTCCTTAGTGACCCAGGGTCATTTCGGACAAATCAGGTCGGGTTGCCTAGTGGATATAAATAGCCCACCCCCTACACCATAAATTGGTGGCTGCTCAGAGTTAGTACACGATTTTTGTCGTTTTGAGAGCAACGCAACTCGAAGCTTTTGAGAGAGAGAAATCCTTGCGAGGACAAAGCCTAAACACCCAGAGCCAAAGAGTGTTAGGCATCACTGAAGTCTTTCTATCTGCGTGACCTGAAGACTTATTACACTTGAGGACTGTGAATCCTCCAGCCGGTTAGGCGTCGCGTTCTGACCATCCAAGAGTCATTGTGGATCGCCGGCGAACGAAGTCTGTGAAGGTTTGAAAGTCTACCTTGAAGACTTATCAGAGTAATTGGGCGAGGACTAGGTGTCCTTAGCTCAAGGGGAATAAGGTGAAGACGCGGTCTTCTGAGTTCAATCTCAGCCTCCCTAACCAGACGTACAGTTGTCACAGCAACTGGAACTGGTCCAAGAAATCTTATGTCCTCAACAAGTGACTGGTTCTGTCCTCTCCCTCTCATTACTTACAGTTTGTCTACGTGAAGTCATTGCCTACTTGCACTCCCTGTTTGACTTCACTGTGTGACCACTATCTTTGTTTGGCTTCATACTATCTTCCATCCTGATCTTTACTATCTAGCTGCTATTAGTCTTTGTGATTTCACTTCATTACATACCTGACTATGGCCTGCTTAGTGTAGTCTACCTTCCGCTGCATATCAATAGGTTCATTTCATGTGTTTGTCTTCGAAAGTTCCATGTTTTGAAGACATTCCTAAAAATCGCCTATTCACCCCCCCTCTAGTCGATAACTAGCACTTTCAATTGGTATCAGAGCAAGGTACTCCCTTGTTCTGTGTGATTCGGTTTAACCACCTAGAGTTTTAGCTATGTCGACTGCAGGGATAATCAAAGTCTCTGCTGCTTGTCCCGTCTTCGATGGAACTGAATATCCCTACTGGAAGAATAAGATGCGCATGCATCTTGAAGCCATTGATGCCGACCTCTGGTATGTTGTCAAGAATGGCGTTCCCAAGACAGGTGAAGGTGTCACCCCTGCTGATGTCAAGAAGTTCATTCAACTGGATTCTACTGCCAAGAACATCATCTATGGTCATATGACCAAAGGACAGTATGGCCGTGCGAGTGCTCTGGAAACGTCGAAACTAGTCTGGGACTGGCTCTCCAAGGTCAACGAAGGCGTCTCAACCCAAAGAGATCAAAGGATCAGTGTTCTTAGCAATCTCTTCCACCGCTTCAAGAGAAATGACAATGAAAATGTCCAGCTCACGTTTGATCGCCTCACTGACATCACAAATGAGCTTCGTTCTCTCGGCGCCACTGAGATTACCAAGCATGAAATCGTCAAGACGCTACTGAGATCACTTGATAGCTCCTTTGACACCCTTGCCCTCATGATACAAGAACGCCCTGACTTCAAGACACTCGATCCGTCTGATATACTTGAGAGGCTCAACACACATGAGTTCCAGCTATCTGAGAAAAGAGATATCTATGGTCACAATTATGGCCGAACTCGCGCTTTGAAGGCAAAAGTTGTTTCCTCATCTGAAGAAGAATCTGACTGCAGTTCTGATGATCCAGAAGACATTGGAAAGGAACTTGCTATGCTTGTGAAGAAGTTCCAGAAGTTCACTAAGAAGAAGGGCTTCAGAAAGTCTTCACGATCCAGCTCAAGAAATGATGAAGCTTCCACTCACGACTACAAGAAGAGAACCTGTCATAAGTGCAAGAAACCTGGACATTACATCTCTGAGTGCCCACAGTGGGACAATGAGAAGAAGAAGAAAAAGAGCAACGAATATGATTCTGATGACAAGAAGAAGAAGAAATCTTCAAAGTCTTCTTCCAAGTCCTCATCCAAGTCTTCATCCCATAAGAAGAGCTCATCTGGCAAGGCTCGTGCTTTTGTTGGCAAGGAAATGGATTCAGAAGAGGAGTCTGCTTCAGAGGAGGCAGAAGTGGAGTCTGAGGAGGAATCCGACCCTGGTGTTGCAAGTCTGGCTCTAGCCACAGCCTACGTTGCCAAGTCAATCTTCAACACTGAAGACAATGGCTCCGTCACCAATGCTGAAGCTAATGACAAGGACGACTCTGCTCCCACCTACTGCTTCATGGCACGCGGTGCCAAGGTAAAATCACGCGATGCTTACTTTCAAACATCAAGTGAAGATGACTCTGGTTGTGAATCCAAACCCAGCTACAAAACACTTGCTAAAATTGCAACTGAACAACAAAAGGCTATGGAACATACTCAAAAACTATTAGACAAAAGAGATGACCTGTTGGATGGGAAATGACTCGTTCACAGTCCTTAGTTGAAGACATAAAAAATCTTCATGCTAAGTACCAAGAACTTGAAAGTCGTCATGAAACGCTCTCAACCACTCATGAAAAGCTCTCCTATGATTATCTTCAAAGGAAGCAAGAGCTTGAGAAATTGAGAGCGGCTCATGAAGATCTTCAAAAAGAGAATGAGTCACTTCGCGCACAACAGATCAGTCCCGCTCAGGATGGATTTGAACCACCATGTTTAAAATGCATTGAGCGTGATAACGCTACCTCTGTTGCTGGATGTTCTACTGCTGCTACTGTTGCATTGTCTTCAACTACTGATGTGGTAACTAACCCCTCTGATGAGGATACCACTACTATTGCTGATGAAAATGCTAGGCTGAAGACATTGCTTGAAACCGGGATGTTCAAAAGTCTGAAAGGGCATCAGACACTATGCGATGTCCTCAAAAAGCAGATTCTGAATCGAAACCCTAGGAAAGAGGGTGTTGGGTTCGAGAGGAAAATGAATGTTGATGGTTCCTACTGGAAGCCTCAGCAGTACCCCAAAACCACTTGGGTTGCTGCAAAGGGACCTTCAGTGGACCCATCCACCTTATCTGGTTTTACCTGTGCTAACCCTGTTATCATTGATGAATCCTTTGATGCAAACTATAAACTGTTTAAGAATCAGAATGGTGAAGTGTTTGCTAGGTATATTGGTACTAACTACAGGAATGGGCCATCTATGAAGAAGATCTGGGTACCCAAAAGCTGTCTTGAGAATCTTCCAGTGAATGTCATCATGACACCACTTGGGAAGAAGACAAACCCTAGGCCTAAGACTTCATATGACCCAAAGGCTTAATCCAGACAGAGGACTCACCTGAGTCACCCTAACGCCAATGTTTTGCAGGGAAATCATACTCAGACTTATGAATATGAGCGTGTGTCTTCAAACCGCTATGTTCATAGAACTAAGAACTTTTCTGCTTATTCATATGAGTATCATTCATCTCCTGCAAGGCTATTTGCTAGGGCTCCAAAGCCGAAGTTCTCAGATGCTGCACTTAGACTCATTGCTTCTAAGCCACCCCTGAAGATGTGGGTGGTTAAGAAGAATTAACTTTCTTTTGCAGGGTAAGGTCTCCAGCCGGAAATTAAAGGCGTCTGATGCCATTGCTGGGGACCTAAAACATCTTGTAGGGCGCAAGATCAAATGCCCAAATGGTCTTACTATGTATTTTGTTCCTGAATCGTTTGCCATACATCCTATCAGTCCTAATCTTGATCTGAGCTTCAATAATCCTCTTGCCCGTCAAATGTTTATGCTTCACAATACTCTTGGTGAAGCCTATCCCCCTAACTGTACTGTAGGGTATGACACCTCATGCTTCACAATGGATTATGGACAGCGGATGCACTAATCATATGACTGGTGATCGAAGTCTTCTCATGGACTCAACCTTACGTCCATCTGACAAGAGTCACATCACATTTGCTAACACTGGTAAAAGCAAGGTATTGGGTCTAGGTAGAGTTGCAATCTCAAAGGATCAGCACATGGATAAAGTTATGCTTGTTGAATCCCTTGGTTTCAACTTAATGTCTGTCTCAATGCTTTGTGACTTGAACATGATTATGATATTTGGAAAATATCGTTGCCTTGTACTAATGGAATCTGACAAGTCTCTAGTCTTTGAAGGGTACCAGAAAGATGATCTGTACATGGTAGATTTCTCAGCAGGGCCACAGCTTGTTGTATGTCTTCTTGCAAAAGCTTCAGAGTGCTGGCTCTGGCATCGCAGGCGAGGGCATGCTAGCATGAGGAACTTACACACTCTTGCAAAGAAGAAGCATGTCATAGGCATCGAGGGTGTCAAGTTCAAGAAGGATCATTTGTGCGGTGCCTGCGAAGCTGGAAAGATGACTAGGGCCAAGCATCCCTCGAAGATAATCATGACGACATATCAACCCTTCGAGCTGCTACACATGGACTTATTTGGCCCTACTCACTACTCTACCCTCACAACAACTGCTTGTCTCTATGGCTTCGTCATTGTTGATGATTATTCAAGATATACGTGGGTGCATATTGTTCTCTACAAGACTGAAGTGCAAGATGTCTTCAGACGCTTCGCCAACTGTGCCATGAACAACTATGGCGTCAGCATCAAGCATATCAGTAGTGATAATGGCACTGAGTTCAAGAACACCGGACTTGATCTTTATCTGGATACAATGGGAATCACTCATGAGTTCTCAGCTCCATACACACCTCAGCAGAATGGCATCATGGAGCGCAAGAACAGAACCCTCATTGAGATGGCTCGAACAATGCTCAATGAATACAAGACACCTTGAAAGTTCTGGCCTGAAGCTAGTGACACTGCATGCCATGTCATCAACTGTGTTTATATTCACAAGCTTCTGAAGAAAACATCCTATGAACTCCTCACTGGCAAGAAGCCAAATGTAAGTTACTTCAGAGTATTTGGAGCTAGGTGCTGGATCAAGGATCCACATCACAAATCAAAATTTGCTCCGAAATCACATGAAGGCTTTATGCTCGGCTATGGAAAAGACTCGCACTCTTACAGAGTCTTCAACCTCTTTCTCTATAAAATTGTTGAAACTATGGATGTGAGATTCGATGAAACCAATGGCTCGCAAAGAGAGCACTTGCCAAATGTGCTAGATGAAGTTCCACCCAGTGAATCAATCAAGCTAATGGGAACTAGTGAAATCGTGTCGTCTGAAGCACAGCCTGAAGAGGAACTTATCATTTTTGCACCTAATCAACCTGAAGACAATGCTCAGCCTGAAGACAATCCTCCCAATGATGACAATGATCAGCTAGAGCAAAATCTTCGTCCAGTTCATCCTCGTGTTGCAAATAAAGTACAAATCGAGAAGATAATTGACAGCATTAATGCACCTGGTCCACTTACTCGCTCAAGAGCAACACAGCTAGTAAATTTCGGTGGGCACTTTGCCTTTGTGTCAATATCAGAACCCAAGAAAGTTGCTGAAGCCTTTATGGAACCTGAATGGATTCAAGCTATGCAAGAAGAGCTTCAACAGTTCAAGCTGAACAATGTCTGGGAACTTGTCGAGTGTCCTGACCCTCGCAAGCATAACATAATAGGCACAAAATGGATATATCGCAACAAGCAAGATGAGCATGGTCAAGTTGTCAGAAACAAGGCTCGTCTTGTTGCTCAAGGATATACTCAAGTTGAAGGAATTGACTTTGATGAAACATTTGCTCTTGTGGCTAGGCTTGAAGCTATTCGCATACTGCTAGCCTATGCAAATCATCACAACATCTTGCTATATCAAATGGATGTGAAGAGTGCATTTCTCAAAGGCAAGATTGAATAAGAAGTGTATGTTGCACAACCTCCTGGCTTTGAAGATCCAAAACATCCTGATATGGTGTACAAGTTGAACAAAGCACTATATGGCCTCAAACAAGCTCCTCGCGCTTGGTATGATACGCTCAAAGACTTCCTGAAGAGCAAAGGCTTCAAACCTGGTTCCCTGGATCCCACTCTCTTCACGAAGACATATGATGGTGAACTGTTTGTGTGCCAAATATATGTGGATGACATTATCTTCAGCTGCACCAACCAGAAATACAGTGATGAGTTTGGACACATGATGCAAGAGCAATATCAGATGTCCATGATGGGTGAGCTGAAGTTCTTCCTTGGTCTTCAAATTCGTCAGCAAAGAAATGGCATCTTCATATCTCAAGAGAAATACCTCAAAGATTGCCTGAAGAAGTTTGGAATGCAAGATTTCAAAGTATACACGACGCCAATGCCAGCTAAACACCATCTGGGTCCTGACGCCAATGGTAAAGAGTTTGATCAAAAGGTATATCGCTCCATGATTGGTTCCTTACTTTATCTATGTGCATCTAGGCCAGTTATTATGCTTAATGTTTGCATGTGTGCTCAATTCCAAGCGGCACCAAAGGAATCGCATCACTTAGCTGTGAAGCGAATTCTTCGATATTTGGCTTACACCCCAACATTAGGATTATGGTATCCAAAGGGCTCAGAGTTTGATCTGGTTGGATTTTCGGATGCTGATTATGCTGGTGTCAAGGTGGATCGCAAGTCTAAATCAGGCACATGTCACTTTCTGGGACGACCACTTGTCTGTTGGTCTTCAAAAAAGCAGAATTGTGTATCACTCTCCACTGCTGAATCTGAATACATTGCTGCTGGATCTTGTTGTGCTCAGCTTTTATGGATGAAGAAAACTCTCAAGGACTATGGCATCCATCTAAAACAAGTACCACTCTATTGCGACAACGAAAGCGCCATCAAGATTGCCAACAACCTAGTTCAGCACTCGAAGACAAAGCATATTAAAATTCGTCATCACTTTCTCAGAGATCATGTCATGAAGGAAGATATTGATATCATACATGTCAACACTGAAGAGCAACTGGCAGATATCTTCACAAAGCCCTTGGATGAGAAAAGGTTTTGCAAGTTACGGTGTGAGCTAAATATCTTGGAATCCTCAAATGTCCTGTGATCAGGCACACATCCTAACACTTATGCATATAGATGACTTAGATGTGCAACACACGAAGTAAAGTATATCTTCAGTCAATGAAGACATACATTCTTAGTGTGAATACATTAATGCGGAATTTGACTTCGGAGCGCCACGATAATTGTGCGCCATGTCTGGGTCTAATACTTCCTATACGGTGGGTAACGCCACCACCAAATTTTTATGTTTGAAGTTTTTTTCTTTTCCATGGCGTTACTTTTACTATGTCTTCACATTTGGTTTGTCTTTGATTATCTTCACAATGTTGACTTGGTTGCATTTGGATATATGTATAACTATTCTGTCCTCTACAACATTCACTTATAGCTGTGTCTTCTCTGTTGAATCTTTTGAACTAAGTGAATGTGCTCGGACCCTAATCTCTCTATGCTCTCTACCTCAAACTCTATCTATCCAAATCATATGCATTCTGTTGAAACTGTCGAATGTCTTCTCAGCGTCCTTGTCAGCAGAAGATACAGAGACAAACATTAAGTCTATTTTAAATGCTCTATCCTTATTGCCTAAACTCCGAAGAAGCCGGAACGACCATCCGACAGTCCACGCGGGCGTGGGAACGTGGGACAACTCCTAGTATGTTGCATGCTTGCCACGTGTTCCTCAGATGTGAATCGTTAGGGGCACCTGCGTAATTGTGTTGTGCCCCATCTTTCCTTATAAATACATGTCCCCTTACGGTCAAGAAAACCTTCTTCCACCTCTCCACCTTGTCAAAACCCTAGCGCCACCACTAGCTCTCGTCGACGCCGGCGATGAAGCGCTTAGCTGCCGTGACCTCTCCGACGCCGTCCTCATGCCGGCCGCGGGCATCGTCCTCTCCGCCGCCGCCGTAGGTGTCCTTCGTCACTAAGTTAGGGCACAGTGGATTGAACTGCTCGGTCTCCTACTCTTCCCATCTAGCAGTTCATCGTGTGGTAAATAAAATCTCACTTTTTACCATCACTTTGATCCTATAGATTCATCCTTTTTACCAAAAGTGGTTTCTGTGACGTCAAACCTGGATCTGTCTAGTTCTGCATCTCATACTGTGCCAAGCATCTTCACTTATGCATCTAAACTAGTTAGATTCCTCACTTGTACCTATTCCTGAATTCATACAAATCTGGAACCAACTTCAAACACATAAGTGAATGTCTTCGCGTTATGAGGTCAATATCTTCAAACTGATTTATCTTCAAGATCTTCTGAGAATGCATATGACCTCTCCCCTTCCCTCGCATCTCTAATGCTGTCACAGGTACATGTCCGTGGGAGAATCCCTTGGTTCTCATAGTCTGCATTCGTTTGCAGAATTCTTACAGCATCACATCAACTCTCCCAAAGCCAGTTCCTGTCTGACCAGCAAGCGAAAGCCTTTGAAGCCTTTGAAGCCTTTGACAGAGTTGAAGCCTTTCAGTCTAAACTTCATGGCAACAGAGAAATCAGCAAGGAAGGGTGGCAGACAGCGTCATGGGGGAACATCAAGAGATTTGCCTAATGACCTCTCAGAGCTGTACAAGATAGATCCAGAAGAGGATTATAATCATAGCAAGACACGAATCCAATGGATTCGAAGATATTGGGCCGAACAATGGTTTAAATACAAGTTCGTGACCCAGGAGTATGCTGAGAAGAATGCCATCAAGAGTCCTTGGGCTGATATTCTCTTTCGAAGTCTTCCACCCAAGAACAGAGCTGAAGCTATTGCCCAAGGTTTCTATCCCTGTATGGTCCATGGACCACAGCCTGACAATGCCGACCCATCATCACTGCTCTGGTGTCGTAATGATAATCTCTTCAAGCGCAACTTCCAGCACGCAAAGGCATCGGCCAAGGAAAATAAGAAGTCATTGGGGCTAGACTTCAACCCCGGTCCTTTTGCTCCCCGGGCCGACGGCACACGCGATGCTGAACCCAATATCATCGGACCCTTCTACAACCTTGCTGGCCTCATCACTCACATTTCCGTTCAAGATGCCAAAGTGGATCATTCTGATGATGATGCTGACACTGATGAAGCCCCAGCTCCTACTCCAAAGCCGCAGAAGCAAAAGAAGGCTAAAGCTTCAAAGTCAGCTGCTACTCCACAAGCTTCGCGTGCGAAGCCTCTGGCCACTGCTCCACCTGCACCAAGTGTGCAGTCTGAAGATCTCTCTCGTGTCTCCAAGACCGAGAAGAAGAAAAAGAAGAAGCCCATGCACTCCTCCAGTCTTGCTCTGACTCCTGCTGTCGTTTTACAAAACGAAAATGAAGCTATTGATCTGTCAAGTGACGATGATCTTACCAATGACGCTCTTGAGATGTTGATTAAGAGCAAGCTGCAGGCGGAAATCTTCAATGTTCTTCCCCTCTTCGATGTTGAGATTCTGAACAAGTTCATCGATGACTGGTTTGACAATCTAGAACTCAGTTTTGACAATCTACAACTTCCAATTGGCCTGAACGTCTCCTTCCAAGGCGCCATTGCTTCTGAGTTAGCTCTTGCTCAAAAAATTGTTGAACTGAAGCACAAGATAGATTTTGAAAAAGCTCAGTTCAAGAGGCATATGGCCAGGCTCAGTGTGAAGGATGTGCAGAACTTCAAGATCATGCTACATGAGCTCAAGGAAGCCTTTCATACAAAACGTGATGAAGCCCAAGGATCTCGTGAGCGTATGAAGCTTTCGGCTGCCAAATGTGTGCAAGCTTACAATGAAGCTGAAAAGCGCAAGGCTCTTGGGCGTCCTGGCATCGAACCCAGGATGGCTGCCAAGAAGAAGAAGCCATCTGTTGACCAATCTGAACCTTCAAGACGGGAAGAGCCTCACACTTTCTTCCCAAGCAGCATGTCTGGCTCGAAGCCAAAGGTCAAGTCAACCGCTTCTGAACTGAAGAAGACGAGTGTTGGTGTCAAAACCGGCGGATCTCGGGTAGGGGGTCCCGAACTGTGCGTCAAGGTCAGATGGTAACAGGAGACAAGGGACACTTTATTTTACCCAGGTTCGGGCCCTCTCGGTGGAGGTAAAACCCTACTCCTGCTAGATTAATATTGATGATATGGGTAGTACAAGAGTAGATCTACCTCGAGATCAAGGAGGCTAAACCCTAGAAGCTAGCCTATGGTATGATTGTGTATGATGATGGTTGTCCTACGGACTACAACCCTCCGGTTTATATAGACATCGGATAGGGTTAGGGTTACACAGAGTCGGTTACAATGGTAGGAGATCTCGAATATCCGCACGCCTAGCTTGCCTTCCACGCCAAGAAAAGATCCTTCCGGACATGGGACAAAGTCTTCAATCTTGTATCTTCATAGTCCTGGAGTCCGGCTGAAGGTATAGTCCGGCTATCCGAACACCCCCTAATCCAGGACTCCCTCAGTAGCCCCTGAACCAGGCTTCAATGATGACGAGTCCGGCGCGCAGATTGTCTTCGGCATTGCAAGGCGGGTTCCTCCTCCAAGTCCTTCAAGAAGATTATAAGCACCAAAAATAGTGTCCGGCTCTGCAAAATAAGTTTCCACATATTGCCATATAGAGAATAATATTAACACAAATCAAATCTGCCGACGTATTCCGCAGTGCGTCATAACACTGCGACCAAGCCTTCTGTATAAATTGCTTTCATTGTTCCACCTCAGCTTGTTTAGCGAGGCGGTTTCCTTGGCACGTCTTGTCAAAGCAGAGATCATGTGCCCCCTTTAACGGGATTCTCATTAATACGGACGTTGGTAACCCAACCACGCCATTTACCATGGCGTTTGGGAGGCAAGTGAGTTTTATTAGGTAGGTGGGGACGCCTAACCGTACCTGCTTATATAAAGGGATAAGGATTCACCTTTTTAACCTACGCCTTCTTCCTCCTTTGCCAATCCATCTCTCGTGAACTCAAGCTCCAGCGCCCAAGTCCGCTCTTCCTTCCTCAACCTTCTCCAACAATGTCCGGAGCGGGAGGCAAGTGGATGGTCTCCTCCGTTACGGAGGCTCAAGTAAAAAAGTTAAGGAAAGCCGGATACTTGTCCAAGGACATCCCGCATCGGCTTCCTGAGAAGGGGCAGCTTCTTCCTACCGCAAGGCCCCATGAGAGGGTAGTTTTTCTTCCCCACTTCCTCCGCGGACTGGGCTTTCCACTTCACCCATTTGTCCGGGGGCTCATGTTCTATTACGGCCTGGATTTCCACGATCTGGCCCCGAACTTTGTCCTCAACATCTCGGCGTTTATCGTCGTGTGTGAGGCCTTTCTCCGCGTCCGCCCCCACTTTGGCCTCTGGCTCAAGACCTTCAACGTCAAGCCCAAGGTGGTGTCCGGCACCCAGGCGGAGTGCGGAGGCGCTATGGTTGGCAAGATAGCCAACGTCCTCTGGTTCGATGGCTCCTTCATGGAGTCCCTGAAGGGGTGGCAGGCCGGGTGGTTTTACATCACCGAGCCCCGCGATCCGAAATGGGTCGCGGCCCCCGAGTTCAGATCCAGACCCCCCACGCGGCTCATGTCCTGGAAAGAGACGGGCCTATCGTGGGGCAACGAGGAAGAAGTGACTGGGCTGCAAACGTGCATCTAGTCCCTGGTGAACAAGCCAATCCGGCTTGTCAATATAGTCCAGGTCATGCTCGTTCGCCTGATCCTCCCGTGCCAAGAACGGGATTTTACTTTGTGGGAATTCGACCCGGCGCAGCACCAAACCCTCAGTAGGCTCTTCAACACGACGTATGAAGACGTCTGGAAGGTGCTGACCAAAGGCGCCGAGTCCCCCACATCCGCCTCCGAGGATCGCGGATACAGCTCGCAGCGTAACGCTAGCGAGGTAAGCTATCCATACCTTTGACAGGTTCGTTAAGCTCTTCTTCATAGATTAACTCTATGCGGGATCTAAACTCCCTTTACCTTTGACAGGCTTGGCAGGAGGTATCCGGACCAATTAACTGTTCGGCTCCTCTGCCCGAAGACCCGGCCCCAGCTCTCTTGGTGAAGCTAATGGCTCCGGCACCCTACGTGGTGCCGGAGAGGAAGGCCAAGAAGAAGAAAACCACCGGGACTCGAAAAAGTTCCCACAACATGGTGGTATCGGACTCGTCATCTGACGAGTCCGCAACGCTCTCCTCTCGTGAAAATGAGGAGGAGGAACAAGGAAGCTCTCCCCCCCAGTGAGGGGAGCAAAGAGGAAGAAGGCCGCCCCAACAGGGGAGGCCGAGGGGTCGAGGAAAAGGAAAACCCCTCCGTCGGACTACTCCCACGACGCCGAAGAGGGCGGACAGGAGTGCCTGGACCGAACCAAGCGTCCGGCGACATCGTAAGTGTTTACATACCAGAGTGACTCATGATATTCTTTTAATGCGCGGCTTTCCCTAATATCGAACGTAATTTATGCAGCCCGCCCCGGGCCGGACTCGACGATTCGTCGAGCGGCTCCCTGGATTCACCGGACGTGAACTCTGTTCCGCCCGCGGTCTCCCCCTGCCGGGCAGATGACGCCGAAGTGGCGCCCCGCCAAGCTTCAGGGCAGGAGGAGATCGTCCTGGAGGAGCCACAAGGCAATCCTCCGGACCCCAGGAGTAAAGGGGATAAAAAAAACCCAGGGCTCTAAGTCCGGCTTTGTGCCAAACACCGCGCCGGACTCGACAGTCCCGGTCCGCGGTTGGCGAACTCCTTCCAAGAGGAGTAAGCCGTCTAAGCCGGCGGCCTCCGTCCAACCGGAGGCGCCGGACAATCTGCTGGAGGCACTTAAGGGCGCCGCCACCGATGAGGAGCACCGTACTGTTATGAGTACGGTGATCCAAAGGGTTCAGTCCGCCAAGAGCGGACTGAATGAAGCTTGCGCTAGCCTTCTAACAGGCTTCAAGGTAAGTAAAAATATGTCAAATTATTTACCGCATAGACAGTAGCCCCTGATGCTCTGTTCGGTGTTCGGAAAGAAAAGCCGGATAGAGGATCTAGTAATTTTCGCAGGAGTCTAAAAAAAGGTCAAATATGCGTATGCAGGCTTCACTGCTGTCCACCGCCGCACTGACTGCGCAGGTGGATGTCCTTAAAAAGGACCTCGGGCGGACCGAGCAAGAGCTCGGCCTTGCCAAACAGCAGCTCGAGGAGAAGGAAGGTAAGAAATACCTAAAAAAAGGTGCCTATAGAGAGGCTTGATTGCAGAAAGAAATAACAGGATTGTACTACTTATTGTAGGGGCCGCAACCGAGGTGGCAACCCTGAAGCAGGCGCTGGCAGAGGCCGAAAAGAAAACGGCCGAGGAGCGCACCGAGCGAAAAAGGCTTGGGGTTCAGGTCGACGAGGTGCAGCAAGAGCTGCAAGCTCACATGACAAAACATGAGGGTTTGGAGCTCGAGTCAAAAACGCAAGCATCCAAGCTCACGTCGGCCGTCGAGACCGCCAAGAGTGCCAAGGCCGAAGCCTAAAAGGCCCTCCAAGAGTTGGAGGAGGTGAAAAAGATAGCAACGGGTAAGGCATTCTCAATGCAAAGTAGGAATATAAAAGTAAACTACCTATTACTTACCCGAATCCGGAGTTCTCCAGGGGCGTTCGCCGATCTTCCCCGCAGCGTATCCGATGCCGCCGCGTTCTACCAAGCTGAAGAGGGCAGCTCGAAGGAGAGTGTGTTCTGGTCTCAGTATTCTGAGGCCGGACACCCTGTGCCCTTAAGCGATCAGCTGAAATAGCTGGTCGAGCTCCACAAGGCGGCCGAACAGGCCATGAAGGGCTTACTAGTTCGGCTGTGGCCTGGAGAGGCCCTGCCTGGGAGCTATTTCGGGCTGGTGCGGCGGCTGGTGGAGGCCTGTCCACGGCTTGAGGTCATCAAGCACTCCGTCTGCATTGAAGGTGCCCGGAGGGCCCTTGCCCGTGTAAGGGTACACTGGGGTAAGCTGGACGGAGAGAAGCCGATGAAGGACGGGCCGCCGCAGGGGAAGGAGCCTCGCAAGCCCGAGAACTACTACAAGGAAGTTCTTGGCGGAGCCCACCTTGTCGCGGATGAATGTACTAAAGATGTAATATTTGAGTGAACTCGCTCGTTTGTATCCTGTGCGCTGAAAACTTGTTCATATGCGCAAAGCAATGCTTATTTAATTTAAAATATTATTTTCTGTACGGACGTTTATCAAAAATTTGAGAGATGGCCAGTCGTCGGCTTCTGCCCCCATGCCACTAGTGCTGGGGTGTTCGGGATAAACCTGAGGGCTCTTGTTCCCATAGTTGGGTCCTTCGAGGGAGGCGCTCAGCACAACGAACCAGGCAATCGGACTATAATGCTTGAACACTCTCACTTAGCCATAGAACGTTATAATTTTAAATTTCGGCAAAGCCCCTAGTTCGGAAGGCCGAATTCGGGGCGCTATCCACGCCTTTGGCCGGACATAGCCAGCTCCTCGCTCAAAGCGGCATAAGCCTTTAAGGACTCGAAAAACCTCTCGAACAGCGACCGGTCTCACGCCTTATCATGACAGTCTGTTTTAGCTTTCTCCACTGAGGTGCTCAACCCACCTGATCTGGGGCACAATCGCAGTGGTTCTCCTAGTGCTACCTTAGCCGATAAAGCGGAACGTAAGGCACCAAAACATAGGAGCCGGGCAAACCCAACATGTGACCAAAATCATGACTCGGAGCCGATGCATATAGTGCTATAAGTTCGGGGTGCCGCACTTGTGAAAGTGTACGGACTTCTCACACCAGATAAAAGGGTAATGAAGCCCTTGGCGTGGTTTGCCGTACCATGGTGTACGGGTGCTATCATGTTATGTAATATATATATATATATATATATATATATATATATATATATATATATATATATTCAAAAGAGGATAATGCAAAAAATAGACAAAAAGCTATGCATTGTTTTATAAAGAGGCTATCTATCAAAGTCGAACGATACAAGTATTGCGATGAGCAAAAAATATATTAGACTATTTAACAAGTCCTGGCCAGGCACAGGCCGCGGAATTTAGAAATAGATATATCGCTCGAAATAGAGACCACCTGAGAGTTCCGGAATGCGGCGTGGCTTTGTCTGCTTTCCTGGATCTTGCATCGTCTGTGCGGCAACAATGCCGAACAGGTTATCCAGAGTCTGGAGTCCTGAAAGTAAAAAAAGTAAAAAAGAAAAATCCGGCAGCCCCTAGTACGTTTGACGCCGTGTTGTAGGCATGCCGTTGATGTGCCCCTCCCCCTGTGCCCATGGAATTTTAAGGGCGTAATTGTGTACTCGAGGTACTTGCTCCGCTATGTTGCGATGGCTGGGGTCGGGGCCGTATTGCTACGCTTGCTCTGATCGTGCCAGGTGGTCTTGTTGCAGGTTACTCTGGGCGCGCTTTGCATTGTCCGGTTTTTTAACGGCCGGACTGGAGAGTTGCCTTGAAAGGCTGCGTTGTACTTCCGCTGCGAGGGCCGCCGTGTGCTCCTCCGTACGGATGGAGCATTCTGTGTTTCCGCTGACCGTAATTACTCCTCGAGGGCCTGGCATCTTGAGCTTGAGATATGCGTAGTGCGGAACCGCATTGAACTTAGCGAATGCGGTTCGTCCGAGCAGGGCGTGATAGCCACTGCGGAACGGCACTATATCGAAGATTAACTCTTCGCTTTGGAAGTTATCCGGAGATCCAAAGACCACATCAAGTGTCATCGAGCCTGTGCAATTGGCCTCTACACCTGGTATGACGCCTTTAAAGGTCGTCCTTGTGGGCTTGATCCTTGATGGATCTATGCCCATTTTCCGCACTGTATCCTGATAAAGCAGGTTCAGGCTACTGTCGCCGTCCATGAGGACTCTTGTGAGATGAAATCCGTCCATGATTGGGTCGAGGACCAGTGCGGCAAAACCGCCGTGACGGATGCTAGTGGGGTGGTCCCTTCGATCGAAAGTGATCGGGCAGGAGGACCATGGGTTGAACTTTGGGGCGACTGGCTCCATCGCGTATACGTCCCGTAGCGCACGCTTCCTCTCCTGCTTGGGAATGTGGGTCGCGTATATCTTGTTCACCGTCCGCACTTGTGGGGGAAACCCTTTCTGTCCATTGTTGTTCGGCGGCCTGGGCTCCTCCTCATCGTCGCTGTTCAGCCCCTTGCCCTTGTGTTCGGCTCTTAACTTGCCTGCCTGCTTGAACACCCAACAATCCCTGTTGGTGTGATTGGCTGGCCTTTCGGGGGTGCCATGAATCTGGCATGAGCGGTCGAGTATCCGGTCCAAACTGGACGGGCCCTGGGCATTCTTTTTAAATGGCTTTTTCCGCTGACCGGATTTATAGCCTCTGAATCCGGCATTAACTGCCATATCCTCATTGCTGTCGCTGCTAATGCGGCGCTTTTGATTATTTCGACGTGACCTGCCACTTTTGTCCTTGGTATCCGAATTACCGGGCTTCTTCGATAAGTTGTTGCTGCGAGCTAGCCAGCTATCTTCGCCCGCGCAAAAGCGGGTCATGAGTGTCGTGAGGGCTGCCATGGTTTTCGGCTTTTCCTGTCCCAGGTGCCGGGCAAGCCACTCGTCGCGGATGTTATGTTTGAAGGCTGCTAGGGCCTCTGCATCCGGACAATCGAGTATCTGATTTTTCTTTGTTAGGAACCGTGTCCAGAATTTCCTGGCCGATTCTTCTGGCTGCTGAATTATGTGGCTTAGGTCGTCGGCGTCCGGTGGCCGCACATAGGTCCCCTGAAAGTTGTCGAGGAATGCGGCTTCCAGGTCCTCCCAAGAACCGATTGAGTCCGCTGGTAGGCTGTTAAGCCAGTGACGGGCTGGTCCTTTAAGCTTAAGGGGTAGGTATTTGATGGCGTGTAGATCATCGCCACGTCCCATGTGGATGTGGAGGAGATAATCCTCAATCCATACTGCCGGATCTGTCGTACCATCGTACGACTCGATATTGACGGGTTTAAAACCCTCTAGGATTTTATGATCCATCACTTCGTCTGTGAAGCATAGTGGGTGTGCGGCGCCCCTGTACTGGGCTATGTCACGACGCAGCTCGGAAGAGCTGTGCCTGCTGTGTTTGGCCCGGACGGATTTATTGTGTCCAGAGTGAAGATCATCACGTGTCGTCGGGCGTCCGCGCGATCCATAGATCGATCTTGTTTGCTTTGCTTTATCCTCCAGTACGTCTCGCAGGTCTGGCTCGTTTTCCCGTGCCTTATTTGAACGGCACCGAAGCATGGCTTGCTTAAGGGTTCGACAGGCCTCTCTGTCGCGGCCACGGGGTGGCCGGTCTGCCATGTCATATGCTTCCCCCTCTGATTGGGGTAGCGGCCTGCGCTTAGGATAATTTTTTGAGGGGCGCCCGAGTTCATACTCTTCGGCCGCAAGGACTTCAGTCCATCTATCAGCTAGCAAATCTTGATCAGCTCTAAGTTGTTGCTACTTTTTATTTAGGCTGTTGGCCGTGGCTAGAAGCCTGCGTTAGAAATGCTCTTGTTCGGTGGGGTCTGATGGTACGGCGAATTCGTCGTCACCGAGGCTTGCCTCGTCTTCGGAGGGAGGCATGTAGTTATCATCCTCAACCTCTTGCTCTGTCGCTCTCTCCTGAGGGCTGGCTTTTCCATCTTCCTGCGCCGAATCTTGATGGTTTTGGTGTTCTTCGGTGTTGTCCGGGGTAGTATTATCTCCTGTGCCAGAATCACTGTTTCTGCTGTGGCGGGATTTAGAGCGGCGCCGTTGGCGCCGGCGTTTTGGCGGTTTTTTCGAGTTGTCGTCTTCCGCTGTTCCATCGCCATCCGCATCCTTTGGAGCATCCACCATATATATGTCATATGACAAGGTGGCGGTCCAGCGCCCTACAGGTGCTGGTTCTTGTTCGTCTCCTCCTTCGTCGTCCATACCGTCGAAGTCTTCGGAGCCGAAGTCAAGCATGTCGGTTAAATCGTCGACATTGGCTATTAAGTGGGTGGTGGGTGGGCTTTGAATTTCTTCGTTGCCCGAATCCCAACCTCGCAGACCATAGTCCGGCCTGGGCTCTCCTGATAAAGAGAGAGACTTGAGAGAATTCAGGATATCACCGAAAGGTGAGCACTGAAAGATGTCCGCGGTGGTGAACTCCATTACAGGCGCCCAATCAGATTCGATCGGCGGGGGCACGGAAGGCCTGGAGTTCAGAGAAGAGTCCGGCTCCTTGGAGTCCTGGGCCATGCGGAGTACGGGGCTGGCGTTCGGCTCGATCGCCTTTGAGATCGCAGCCCCCGAGGTGACGTCCAACCGTTCATCCTTGGAGAACGCAGCGGGCTCCGAGTCAAGGATCGGGGCCGGAGCGTGTGCGGCCTCGAGGGTACTATTCGGAGGCAGAGCTATATCATGCCCCTCGAAATAGTGCGGCGCGTTTGGCTATGGCTCGAACCCGTCGAAGATCAAGTCTCCGCGGATATCAGCCGTGTAGTTTAAGCTTCCAAATCTGACTTGATGGCCAGGGGCATAGCTTTCGATCTGCTCCAGATGACCAAGCAAATTGGCCCGCAGAGCGAAGCCGCCGAAGACGAAGATTTGTCCGGGGTGGAAAGTCTCACCCTAGACCTCATCGTTGTTGATGATCAAAGGAGCCATCGGGCCTAAAAGCGACGACACAGAGGAACTCTCAATGAAAGCACCAATGTCGGTGTCAAAACCGGCGGATCTCGGGTAGGGGGTCCCAAACTGTGCGTCAAGGTCGGATGGTAACAGGAGACAAGGGACACTTTATTTTACCCAGGTTCGGGCCCTCTTGGTGGAGGTAAAACCCTACTCCTGCTAGATTAATATTGATGATATGGGTAGTACAAGAGTAGATCTACCTCGAGATCAAGGAGGCTAAACCCTAGAAGCTAGCCTATGGTATGATTGTGTATGATGATGGTTGTCCTATGGACTACAACCCTCCGGCTTATATAGACACCGGATAGGGTTAGGGTTACACAGAGTCGGTTACAATGGTAGGAGATCTCGAATATCCGCACGCCTAGCTTGCCTTCCACGCCAAGAAAAGATCCTTCCGGACACGGGACGAAGTCTTCAATCTTGTATCTTCATAGTCCTGGAGTCCGGCTGAAGGTATAGTCCGGCTATCCGAACACCCCCTAATCCAGGACTCCCTCAACGAGGGCTGCCGAGGCTGAAGCCAGAAAGAGGAAAAATCCTGAAGCATCTGATGACGCACCCTCCAAGAAGAAGCGCAAAACCAAGAAAGATCGGGCTGCTCCCACAGAGCCCCTTGTTGTCGATCGAATCTCGGTTGCTCGTCCTGACTCTTCTCACCAAGAACGACGCATGATAGTTCATGAGCCTACTTCCATAGAGGCTCATGAAACTCAAGAAGGTCCAGTCGTTGACCCCATCGCGACTTAATACATTGGTCCCCACGACAATGTAGAAGATGATGTAGTTCTTCCTCAGATTGAGCGCCCAACGGTATCATCGCCTGTTCTAACGAACAGTGAGCTTATCAGTATTGGTCGTCCCTTGATGCCAATCTCACAAGATGTCTCATGGGCTGATCGCCCCCAACAAGAAACTCCAAACCAAGAATCACCAAGTACACCCCATGCTTCACCAAGCCCTGTCCCAAATGATGACGACTACATGGAGACTATTCCGTCACCAAAGGTATCGCTCGTATTTCAATGGCTTCGCAAAGGCCTGAAGCCCAACGTCTCCATGACCACCATCACAGAAGAAGACTCAAACTTGTCCAGCTCAGTGGCACGTCAAGTGTTCCGTGATGACAATCCTTCTGTGACGGTCCCAGTATCTGAAGCTAATGTTGCTGAAGACAATCCGGCTGCATCAGCCGAAGAAAAACAAGAAGAAGAGCGTGTCGCTACTCCCCCTATCACTGAAGAAGTTGTTCCAGAAGTGAACATGTCTGTACCCAACCATCCAGCTCCTCAAGTGGAGGCTGAGAATCCTGAGGCTACCACCACAACACCAATGAAGCCAATGACATGGTCATGGCTGAAGAAAATGTGGAGCCTGCATTGAACACCGTGCCAGAAACCAATGAAGCCAATGATGCACCTGCAACAGATGTGCAGCCTGACGCCTCTGCTAATGCCACTGCTCCTGTTCCGCCACCAAGGTCGCATACTATCGAGCAAGCATACAACTATGGGCAGCTTATCACTGTCAAATGGCCTCTTTTGGTTCCTCTGCCTGCTGTTGGTCCTCAATTTGACTACCACGTCGAGCACAGGCCTCAGGTTCAGAAGCCACTGCCAAGACTGCCTAGGTTTCCAGGTACTGCATCTGCACCAGGAACATTCAATGTCAATGGTTTCAAAGCGCACAACACCTTCTTTGATAGCGCCAAGAACCCCTACACTAAGGCAAGGATATCATCTGATCGGTTCTGGAGCTATCAACATCGAAGTTATTACTCATGCATTCTATATAATCAAGGTCGCATATTTCCACATATGCGTCTTGACATTGAAGCCATAACTGGTCTGCCCTGTTTGGAAGAAGCGCTGGATTGCTTCAGAGAGTCTGGCTTATTGCAGTTCATCACTGACAAGGAGCACTGGAATGAAGAATTGCTGCTCCAATTCTATGCCACTCTTCATATTCGTGGCTACAACAGGGATCCAAAGACTTGGGTCCTTGAGTGGATGACAGTCAATGTCCATCATGAAGCCAAAGCCTTTGATATCATTGAGCTCACTGGCCTGCCCACTCCAGGTGATCTTTATGAACCTGGTTGTCAGCTTCACAGTGCTGCTTTGGAGAGCATTTTCACAAGCCTGAGCCCAACATGAGCCAGATGCTTAGCATGATGAAGCCTTTGCCTCCAGATGCAAAATATCCTAAGGAGTTCTTTGTTGAAGACTGAGGGAGTCCTGGATTAGGGGGTGTCCGGACAGCCGTACTATAACCTTTGGCCGGACTCTTGGACCATGAAGATACAAGATTGGAGACTTCTTCCCGTGTCCGGATGGGACTTTCCTTGGCGTGGAAGGCAAGCTTGGCGATACGGATATGTAGATCTCCTTCCGTTGTAACCGACTTTGTGTAACCCTAGCCCTCTCCGGTGTCTATATAAACCGAAGGGTTTTAGTCCATAGGACGAACAACAATCATACCATAGGCTAGCTTCTAGGGTTTAGCCTCTCTGATCTCGTGGTAGATCTACTCTTGTACTACCCATATCATCAATATTAATCAAGCAGGAGTAGGGTTTTACCTCCATCGAGAGGGCCCGAACCTGGGTAGAAACATTGTGTCCCTTGTCTCCTATTACCATCCGCCAAGACGCACAGTTCGGGACCCCCTACCCGAGATCCGCCGGTTTTGACACTGACATTGGTGCTTTCATTGAGAGTTCCGTTGTGTCGTCATCTTTAGGCCCGATGGCTTCTCCGATCATCAACAGCGATGCGGTCCAGGGTGAGACTTTTCTCCCTGGACAGATCTTCGTATTCGGCGGCTTTGCACTGCGGGCCAATTCGCTTGGCCATCTGCAGCAGATTGAAAGCTACGCCCCTAGCCATCAGGTCAGATTTGAAAGCTTGAACTACACGGCTGACATCCGCGGAGACTTGATCTTCGACGGATTCGAGCCGCAGCCGGGCGCGCCGCACTGTCGTGATAGGCATGACCTAACTCTGCCACCGAACAGTGCCCTGGAGGCCGCACCCGCGTTAGCTCCGACCCTTAGCTCAGAGCCAACTGCGTCGATCGAGGACGGGTGGCTAGACACCGCCTCGAGGGCTGCAGTCTCAACGGCGATCGAGCCGAACACCAGCCTTATCCTCTGCAAAGCCCGTGACTCCAAGGTGCCGGACTCTTATCCGGACTCCGAACCCTCCGCGCCCCTGCCAATCAAATCCGATTGGGCGCCGATCATGGAATTCACCGCCGCGGATATCTCTTAGTACTCGCCCTTCGGCGATATTCTAAATTCACTAAAGTCTCTCTCCTTGTCAGGAGTCCTGGCCGGATTATGGCCAACTGGATTGGGATGCGGACGACGAAGAAATTCGACGCCCACCCACCACCCACTTCATAGCCACTGTCGATGATTTAACTGACATGCTCGGATTCGACTCTAAAGACATCGACGGTATGGACGATGATGTAGGAGACGAACATGAACCAGCGCCTATAAGGCACTGGACAGCCACCCCATCCTACGATGTATACATGGTGGACACACCCAAAGGAAACGACGAGGAAGAACGGGATGACGCAATGAAGGGTCGTTCCTCCAAAAAACAGCCAAAGCGGCGGCGTAAGCGCCGCTCCAAGCCTCGCCCCGATAGAGACAGCAGTCATACAGACCCAGCCACAGAGCAGGGCGAGCTGGCAAACGATGAACATAGCATCGAGCAACCATCCGAACAAGACAAATTGGATAAACAAACCGCACAACCCGTCCTCGGCGAAGATAACAGTCTAGTCGACCTCACGCCGGACAAGTTCCTGGAGCAGAAGAACCTCCACAATAGGCTCGTCGCCACTGCGCGTAGCCTGAAAAAGCAGAAGCGGAAGCTCAAAATTACGGAAGACGAACTCCGAATCAGATGAAGCAAAGTACTCAACACCGCAGACAAATACGGCGACAGTCGCCACACAAAGAGCTACCCGAAGTGAAAGCTACTGCCTGAATTTGATGAGGAGGCCTTAGAACCCCCGAAATCAAAAAATAAGGAAGCCACCCGGTCGGATAGACGACCCCATGGCCAATATAGAGTGGCAAACGGTGCCGCACACAAGCCAACATGCGATCCAACCAAGGATTTGCATCAAAAGGATGGCCCAGCCAGATCTATCTACGGGCCAAGAAAGCAAGCTCTATTAAGCAATGCAACGCAACAAATATCCGAACAACACGGCACACCCAAATACAGGGGTGCCGCACACCCCCTATGTTTCACCGATGAGGTGCTGGACCATGAATTTCGAGCGGGATTCAAACCCTTAAACATAGAGGCATACGACAGAACGACATACCCTGGAGTCTGGATTTAGGACTATGTCCTCCATATCCATATGGCCAGAGGAGACGACCTCCACGCCATAAAATACTTACCCCTCAAGCTCAAAGGGCCAGCCCGACATTGGCTTAAAAGCCTTCCCGAAAACACCATTGGAAGTTGGTAAGAGCTCGAGGATGCCTTTCGGGCAAATTT
Source organism: Aegilops umbellulata (assembly GCA_032464435.1). Lineage (NCBI taxonomy): Eukaryota > Viridiplantae > Streptophyta > Magnoliopsida > Poales > Poaceae > Aegilops > Aegilops umbellulata. Next base: position 44,365,082 of record CP136056.1, read on the forward strand.
TCAAGGGACCTATGTCCGACCTCCGGATGCAGACGATTAAAGCCATATAACTCAACAGCCCGGAGAGTCATCCCGGAAACTCTGGAACATATTTCTTACTAAAAAGAACCAGATAGTCGACTGTCCGGACGCCGAAGCCTTAGCAGCTTTCAAACACAGCGTTCGAGATGAATGGCTCGCCAGACACCTCGGCCAAGAAAAGCCAAGAACAATGGCCGCATTAACAAGCCTCATGACCCGCTTTTGCACGGGAGAGGATAGCTGGTTGGCAAGATGCAGCACCAGCGACCCAAGTACATCCGAAGTCAGGGATGGAAATGGGAAACCGCGACGCAGCAAGGAACAATGCCGGAATAAGGAAAGCAGCTCGAAGAGCACGACAATCAACGCCGGATTCAAAAGCTCTCGGAAGAATCAGAAAAAGCTGCTCCTCAAGGATAACACGGACGAGCTATGTAACCTAAACAAAATCTTGGATATGATATGTCAAATCCACAGCACCCCCGGGAAGCCTGCAAACCATACCCACAGAGAATGTTGGGTCTTTAAGCAATCCGACCAACTCAACGCCGAACACAAGGGGCTCGACACACCAAGTGAGGACGATGACGAACCCCACAAGCAGTGCACCGGGAAACAAAAAAATTTCCCACACGAAGTCAAAACAGTAAACTTACTCCATGTGACAAAAGGGAAAAATAGAGTGGCGCCTATAGAGATACATGCCATACGGCCTACCCCAAAGGAGTCTCGCCACTGGTTGTTAAAACCGATCACCTTCGACCATCAGGATTACTCTAGAAGTATCTGGAACACAGGTTGGACTGCCTTAGTATTAGATCCGATAATCGATGAACTCCACTTTACACAAGTCCTGATGGACGACGGCAGTGGTCTAAACCTGCTATATCAGGACACAGTCCGCAAAATGGGGATGGACCCAACAAAAATTGGCCATAGCAACACTTCCTTTCAAGGAGTAACGCCAGGCCCGAAGGCCCATTGCATGGGCTCTCTCCTGCTAGAAGTTATGTTTGGCTCCCCCAATAACTTCCGCCGCGAAAAGCTAACCTTCCACATCGCCCCATTTTCAAGTAGCTATCAAGCACTACTGGGACGCGAGGCTTTCGCCCGCTTTAATGCAATACCGCATTATGCATCTCTTACGCTTAAGATGCCCGACCCTCGAGGCACCATCTCACTAAAGGGAAATATTGAGTGTTTCTCTCGTGCGGAGGACTGTGCGACTGCTTTGACAGCCGCACATTAACACGGCTTCACCAATCAAAGCACCTAAACAGATCGTTAAGACCACGGACGCGGCTCGACGAGTCCGGCATAAACATACCATTGGTAAAGGCTTAATAACCGCATACCCCTGTACAAGGGGCTCCGTGCACGTAACACAAGAAACAATAAGGCTCAATTTCTACCCATGTTGAATTATACTTTGTTTATCTAGTATAACGTACAACTCGCACGACCTTTTTCAACTGAGTTCCTCTCTTTTTAGATGAACACCATGCTATACCCGTCCAGGACACGGCACAACGGAGACACAGGCGCAGACGTGCAGCAAGGACCCGTTCCAAGGATTCTTTCTAGATTAAGACCCTGCGTAAACCTTTTTTACTGTCTCTTGTTGATACACATCCCCTGGACTCTCAGTATAGCTGAGGAGGAGGCTGGCGTCTTGGCATGTGGCCACGTTAGAATTTTGCGCGTACTTGGACACCAGGGGCTTATTATCAAGGGCACTGCTCAGCCCGTTTTTTATAAAGACCGAATACCTTAGGGAGTGTTCGGCGTCGCAAGTTTGGCCTTATATGCATCAGCTCCGAATCATGTCTTTGGTCAAATGTTGGGTTTGCCCGGCTCCTGTGTTTTGCTGTCTTACGTTCGCACTATCGGCTAAGGCGGCACCAGGAGAACTACTGCGATTGTGCCCCGGTTCAGCCAGGCGAGCACCTCAGTAGAGAAAGCCGAAAACTGACTGTCATGATATAGCGTGAGACTGGTCAACCACTTGATGACCCATCAGAATCTTCGGGATTCCTCCGCATTAACAAAGGGCCGTTTCCCGGCCAGGCACACACGCGCCCCGAATTCCGGCAAGCGCGGTGCCACCAGGGGCTATATAGTAGCTCCACGGTCAAACTCCTATGGCTAAGTGAAAGTGATAAAGCATTATAGTCCGGTTGCCTAGTTCGCTGTGCTACCACCTCCTTAATGGACCAAGACGTTGGATCAAGTGTGATGATGCGCCTTTTGCGAACACCCCCGCATTATATGCGTGGGGGCTGAAGCCAACGACTGCAATCTTTCAGGTTATATATACATATACGTAAACAGCCGCACAGGAGGCATTATAATTCTTGCAGGCACAAGTATAAAAAGCTTCTACATTTCAGCCAAATATTGTTTTCAATAAAAATACATGTTATTCGAACATAATATCCTTCGAGCACTGCGTCTCTATTAAACGAGCGCCCTCCAGGACTTCTTGAAAGTAGTGCTCGGCAGGTACTCGGCTTTCGCCCGAGTCTTGGGCTGCAAGAGCGGTGGCCTCCATCTCCGCCCAGTATGTCTTGACACGGGCAAGGGCCATCCGCGCACCCTCCACACACGCTGACCTCTTCATCGCGTTGATATACGGCACCGCACCAAGGAACTGCTGCACCAAGCTTAAATAACTGTTCGGCTTTGGTCTTTTTAGCCACAGATGATCCACAACATACTTCATGGCGAGTCCGGATAACCTATTCAGCTCGGCCCATTCGGCCAAACGATCGGGTAATGGATGCGGATGCTCTGGATTGTGGAACTGCGACCAAAAAAGCTTTTCCACTTCATGACCCTCCTGATCTTGGAAGTGTTCGACCGCATCAGCGGCACTCGCCGCTAAATCCAGATACGCGTCCGCCGAACTCCACATCCGGTCCAACGGAGCATATTTAGGATCCCCGAACTTCATCCGCAGCATAAAGGGCCTTCCAGCCGCGATAACTTCGGCCTGACGCAGCTCATCCTTCATCGCTCTCATCGCAGAACGAGCATCCTTGGCCGCCGTAATGGCCTTTTCCAGGTCTGTCCGCTCCGCCCGATCTTCTTTTTCAAGAAGCTTGCAGCGGTCAGCAGCGGTCTTCAACTTTGCAGCCATCTCGGCCATTTCTGCTTTGGCAATGAGCAGCCTGTTCGGCTTTCAACTCCTCAACCGCCTTTAAGGCAGACGCATCGCTTTCTCTGGCTTGCTCCTTGGCTCGGGCAAGCTCTGCCCGAAGGTCCTCCACAGCGGCAGCTCCATCTGCATCGAGTGCATACACTATAAGATACTGGTGTCAAGCTCCTCTTACCAGATGTCTCCGGAGAAAATTACATACCTTGTGCCTCGTCAAGCCGCTTGTTGACAAGCGCGATGTCGGCATCCGCGACGTCAAGTTGCCGCGATAGCTCGGCAAATTCATCAGTCCGGCAAGACACCGGACACTTCACCACCTGCATAAGAAGGCGGCAAAATTATACCTGGGACTATGATCCTCTGTGTGCCGCCGTCTTCGGAAACACACAGAGTCTCAGGGGCTACTATCTACACGGGGCGCATCTTAAAATATGCGGCACTTTCCAAAAAAGGTGCATCATTTCACGTACCTCAAAGCCCGTCAGTAGACTCATGACAGCTTCATGCAACCCGCTTTCCGCGGATGAAATCTCTTCAATCACCGTACCCATCAATGTACGGTGCTCCTCCGAGATAAGCCCTCGCCCTAGCAGATCCTTCAGTACCTCCGACCGTGCGCCAGACGGTGCCGGACTCGTCCGATCGCCTTTTTTGAAAGCCGTACTCGGAGGGCTTCGGGTGGCCGTATTACCACCTTCCGGCCTTATCGGATCAGGAGAAACCCTCCGCGACGACACCTCAGGGTCGCCCACCTCATGAGGCGGTATGGCAGGGGGAGGCGTTCCGCTCTCCATCATCTCCGGAAGAAGATCCCCCGAAGACGAGCTCTGCTAAGAAGGGCTAAGGTCCGAACTACAAGGTAAATTTTCGGTTATTCTTCTCAGAATTAAAAAGCAAAGATTTGTCTCATTATTTAAACATCCTCTCTACTTACGGCTCGGTGGAGGGCTGATCCCCTTGGGGGCACAGTGCGGCCGAGGTATCCCCCGGCACAGGACCCTCTGGCGAAGATTTCTTCCCCCGCTTTGAGGCCATGGTCTCCGGGTCTTCAGAGGCGGTCCACTTCTTCCCCTGGGTAGAGGAATTTTCGATTCCTCCCTTCCTGACAACCTCCTTCGCGGAGGCGGTAGCTTCCTTGTCCCCGCTTCGTTTTCCCCTAAAGGAGCGATCTCCAGCATCCTGGTTAACACGGGGTCCGGCGAGGTATCAAGAAGGGGGGCCGGACACCTGATTAACTTCGCCTTCGCTACCCACTCCCGTTTCAAAGACAACTCTTTTAAGGGTGATGTTGTGACAAATGAACGGATGGCGTGTCCGGAAACAGGGTTACTTACTTGAGTATCCGGACGATTGCAGCTTAGTCGTACGTCCTCCATAGAATCCGGACACATTACTTGTGATCCGAAGAACAATTTGTACATCTCCACGGGCATCATGCCAAGAAAGTGTTGGAGAGCTCGCGGTCCCTCCGGATTGAAACTCCCACAGGCAGAGAGGGCGACTTTTGCATGGCAAAACTCGGCGAATTAGCATAACCTGCGTCACCACGACCAGGCTGATGTCCCTTTCTAGGAGATCTCGGATGCGGCCCTGCAGCAGGGGCACATCCTTTGCCGGCCCCCAGTCCAGCCCCTTATTGACCCATGACGCTAGTCGGGGTGGGGGACCCGAGTCAAAAGCAGGTGCCACCACCCACTTGGTGCCCCTGGGAGCTGTGATATAAAACCACTCTTGTTGCCATAAGCTAAACTCCTCTCGAAAAGAGCCCTCGAGCCATGGAGCGTCAGCATTCTTACTTATAACAGTGACTCCGCACTCCGTGTGCTGTCCCTCGATCATCTTCAGTTCTACTTTAAAGGTCTTAAGCCACAGTCCGAAGTGAGGAGTAATACGGTGGAAGGCTACACACACAACGATGAACAACGAGATATGGAGGATGGACTCCAGAGCTAAGTCGTGGAATTCCAGCCCATAATAAAACATGAGCCCCCTCACGAAGGAGTCCGTCGCGAAGCCTAGCCCTCGGAGGAGGTGAGACACGAACACCACGCTCTCACCAGGCCTGGGAGTGGGAATAACCTGCCCTTGAGCAGGCAGCCTATGCGAGATTTCGCCTGTCAAAAACCTGGCCTCTCTCAGCTTTAGCACATCTTCCTCCGTGACGGAGGAAGGCATCCATCGGCCTCGAAGGTCGGAACCGGACATCGTCGAAGGTCCGAAGCGCCTAAAATCTGGGGCCTTGGGTGTTGGAACTCGAGGCGAAAGGCGGATTCGATTGAGATCAAAAGAAAGGAGTGAGGCCTTGGTCTCTTTATAGGAGGTTGAATACCAAGAGCCCCCCCCCCCCCCGTGACCGTTTGGGACTCGCCTTTGATCGAGGAAACATACCAACAGGCACGATTGGGTTACCCATGTCCGTATTGATGAGGATCCCGTAAATAAAGGGGACACGATCTCTGCTTCGACAAGACGTGCCAAGGAAACCGCCTCGCGAAACGCGCTGAGGTGGGACAGTAAAAACGATTCGAATAGAGACTTGGTCATGGTGTGATGTCACACTAAGGAATATGCCAGTAGATTAGATTTGTGTAAATATTATTCTCTCTATGGAAATATGTGGAACTTATTTTGCAGAGCCGGACACTATCCTTGTGTTCAAAATCTTCTACGAAGTATTCGGAGGACGAACCCGCCTTGCAATGCCGAAGACAATTTGCGCGCCGGACTTATCGTCATTGAAGCCTGGTTCAGGGGCTATTGAGGGAGTCCTGGATTAGGGGTTGTCCGGACAGCCGTACTATAACCTTTGGCTGGACTCTTGGACCATGAAGATACAAGATTGAAGACTTCTTCCTGTGTCCGGATGGGACTTTCCTTGGCGTGGAAGGCAAGCTTGGCGATACGGATATGTAGATCTCCTTCCGTTGTAACCGACTCTGTGTAACCCTAGCCCTCTCCGGTGTCTATATAAACAGGAGAGTTTTAGTCCGTAGGACGAACAACAATCATACCATAGGCTAGCTTCTAGGGTTTAGCCTCTCTGATCTCGTGGTAGATCTACGCTTGTACTACCCATATCATCAATATTAATCAAGCAGGAGTAGGTTTTTACCTCCATCAAGAGAGCCCGAACCTGGGTAAAAACATTGTGTCCCTTGTCTCCTGTTACCATCCGCCTAGACGCACAGTTCGGGACCCCCTACCCGAGATCCGCCGGTTTTGACACCGACAAAGACCTTGAGTATCTGCCACGTACCATCTATCACATTATAAGGCGAACCCTCTGGCCCATCAAAGGACATTCTCCACATGCAAAGCTGGAAGGTGCAATGAAGACTTTGGTCTTCCATATACTTCACAGCAAATGCTTCAATACACAAGACTTCTTTATCCGCCAACTTGCTGCATCAGGCTCTGATCTTTTTGGTTTAAAGTTTTACGCTCCATGGATCATGCGTCTGATCAAACTACACTCAGATGTCAACTATTAGCCCTCTGCTCGCAATCATCTGATTTTTCTGCCTGAGGTTGATATGTCAGTTGAAGCCATCTATCCAGAGCCTGCCAAGGAGCCCCGTTGTCTTCAAAATGCTGATAATCAAAGCTTCTCACAAAATATTGAAGGAGTCCAAGCAGTCACTCGTGTTTATCCCCTGGCTGGTACTAAGCGTGCACCTCACTGTGCCCTCACTGAAGCCACTGAAAGCACAATTGCACAACGGCCTCAGAAGCGATCTCGTGTTCTCAATGACCGAGAGCTTCTCGTTGCCCTTCATCAGAAACAAGATAAGCATCATGACTGGCTGAAGCGCCAAATGAAAAGCCTCTTGGTGGACGTAAACCAGATTCGCAACCTTGCCACCAAGTATGCCTTTGTCGCCCATGAAACTTGTCGGCGTACATGGAAAGGGCTGACGCTTCTGTGTTCTGAAGATGATATTCAAGACGATGGCTTCTCTGAACGTTTCAAGTTTGACACAACACCTCCAAGAAAGACTGTGCTGCGGTGCACACCGTCTCTTGAAGACTCTGAGTTCTCCGCTTCTGCTGCAACAGTGAATGCCTGTGTCATCGATGATGAAGACGATGCTACTTCGCCACCTTCAGCACGAATCGATACTGCACTACGTTCGTCTGCACCGCCGAACCTCAACACCGACCCCGCATCTTCATCTACTCCTCATGGGAGCGAGTAGAAGCTCTATGTCTTCAAACCTTTTTGGTCCTTACTGACAAAAGGAGGAGAAGCATATGGGTTGATAGTCTTCAAGCGGGTCCATATGGGCGGTTGCTTTATATTTTGCCTCGTGTTTACAACTCTCACTTTTCGATACATTTGGTTCTTTGAGTTGTAACACTTAAAATCGATGGTCGTCTGCTACTTACTTTGCTATTCTGTTATGCGATGATAAATTCCTCATGTGCGATGATAACTTCCGCACTTAGGTCATTTTGCAGACGCCCACTTTTCATTATGCATGTCATTATCTTCTTTATATCAAATCATGTATGATGAATTGTCGTCATAAGTTGAAGAGGATCTCCACAAGTACAACCTGCCATGTGCATTTGCATTCCAAAAGCAAATTACTTATATGCACATCTTCAGGGGGAGCCTTTGCCACTTATGAAGACAATACCTTATCCTTACAATTTCACATACTTTATCCCCGTTGAAAACTTCAACCAGTTTGTCATCAATCACCAAAAAGGGGGAGATTGTAAGTGCATCTAGTGCCACCCCTAGTTGGTTTTGGAGTATTGACGACAAACCTGGTTGAGGGACTAATGTGTTTGTGAGAATTGCAGGATAACACAGGTAGTAGTCCCTCATTGATTCGGTTTACCTACCGGAGATGACCCCTAAAAATGTATGAAGACATTGACGACAATGGTGGTATATGAAGATATTCAAATTGAAGACTATAACATGAGAAAACATTGAGTGAAGACTATGGAGCGCGAAGACTTAGTGGTTTCGTTGTTTCCTTTTCTTCTTTGTTGAGTCATAGGAACCACTGTACTATTAAGTGGGGTCCAAGTGAACAAAGTTAGAGTGACTGAAGTGATGCTCAACCAAAATCCTATGTCTTCGAGCTAAGACAATGAGAGCAAATCTTATCCAGAGATGGATGAGTCAGCTTTGCTTGTAGCCCAAGTAAAGTTGTTGTGTTTGTTTGAAATCTGACCGTCGGAACACGTGTCAGTTCCTTAGTGACCCAGGGTCATTTCAGACAATCAGGTCGGGTTGCCTAGTGGCTATAAATAGCCCACCCCCTACACCATAAATTGGTGGCTGCTCAGAGTTAGTACACGACTTTTGTCGTTTTGAGAGCAGCCCACCTCGAAGCTTTTGAGAGAGAGAAATCCTTGCGAGGACAAAGCCCAAACACCCAAAGCCAAAGAGTGTTAGGCATCACTAAAGTCTTTCGGTTTGCGTGACCTGAAGACTTATTACACTTGAGGAATGTGAATCCTCCATCCGGTTAGGCGTCGCGTTCTGAGCATCCAAGATTCATTGTGGATCGCCGGTGAACAAAGTCTGTGAAGGTTTGGAAGTCTACCTTGAAGACTTATCAGAGTAATTGGGCGAGGACTAGGTGTCCTTAGCTCAAGGGGAATAAGGTGAAGACGCGTCTTCTGAGTTCAATCTCAGCCTCCCTAACCAGACGTACAGTTGTCACAGCGAATGGAACTGGTCCAACAGATCGTGTGTCCTCAACAAGTGACTGGTTCTATCCTCTCCCTCTCATTACTTACAGTTTGTCTACGTGAAGTCATTGTCTGCTTGCACTCCCTGTTTGACTTCACTGTGTGACCACTATCTTTGTTTGGCTTCATACTATCTTCCATCCTGATCTTTACTATCTAGCTGCTATTAGTCTTCGTGATTTCACTTCATTACATACCTGACTATGGCCTGCTTAGTGTAGTCTACCTTCCGCTGCATATCAATAGGTTCATTTCATGTGTTTGTCTTCGAAACTTCCATGTTTTGAAGACATTCCTAAAAATCGCCTATTCACCCCCCCTCTAGTCGATAACTAGCCCTTTCAGAAGCTTTGGAGATCGCCGACAAGTATCTACCATGAGTGAAATCAACTAGAGTCTACTCAGCTTCGAGTTGAAGGAGAATAGGGCGAAGAGAGTTTATCTTCCGTGTTAAGTCACAACCCCTCCAACCAAACGTAGTCCTTTGGCAGAAGGGCGAACTAATCTACCAAATCCATCTATCACCATCAAGCACCACTGGATCTCTACCTTACTGCACTACGTTCGGTAGTTTACTTTTGTACTCTGTGATGATAGTTTATCTGATCTACTCTAACTGTTGCATTTATTCACTTGGTCATCCTCATCAGTTATTGTTAGTTGTTCTTCTTGTGTCTTTTCATTCACCTCTTCAGTGTTAAGTCTCGTACTTTTCTAGTTCATGTCATGTTATACCTCTTGCTATTACATGTGTTCGCTTGTTGCATTACTATCATTGTAGTTAAACCCGTGATATCTCAAGCTCGTACCATAATTGCTTCCTATGTCGATAGAAATGCTCCTCAGCATCGTGCTTGATTGAGTCCATTTCTATCGTACCTTGTTTCCGCTGCTGTGTTTGGGATCAGTTCAAAACTTCCGCAAGAAATTTTGAATCTCCCATTCACCCCCCCTCTGGTCGATATACTCTCATTCCTAACAATTGGTATCAGAACAGGTACTCTATGTCTCTATTTATTAAAGGTCTAACGTCCTTGGAGTTTTGAGTATGTCGTATGCAGGTAGATCCTCGCACTCTGAAAGATTTCCTATCTTCGATGGAAATGACTATCTCTACTAGAAAGAGAGAATTAGAATCAGACTTCAAGCTATCAACATATATCTATGGCAGATTGTGGAAATTGGACACACCATTTAGCAACCTGATGATCCCAATTCGGATGACAAAGCTAATCTGCGGTTGAATGCTCAAGCGAAAGATATCATCTGTAGTAGTCTTTCAAAAGACATCTTCATTCGGTTCCAAAAGCTCGACACTGCAAAGCAACTATGGGATGCCATAAAATGCTCATGAACAATTCATCACCAGAACATATCCCCATGTTCAAATGCTTCGTGCCATGTTTGCTGGTTTCATAAGTCTTCGTAAGGAAAGTGCTATGGAGCGAACTGGTCGGTTTGACAAACATTGTCAAAAGACTTCATCAACGAGGAGTAACTGATATCACTGATAGAGATGTGGTCAAGAAGCTATTGAGTGCTCTTGATGTAACATCCGATCCCATCATAGCTGAAATCAACCAAAGACCTGACTATGAAGAACTTCACAATGTTGAGATCATGACAATGTTGTCCATTCACGAAGAAAAGATGGAACTTGAAAACGGAGATCAAGAATCTCCTTCGGAAAGTGAAGGGAAATTCTTTCACATTATGGTAGCTCACAAGAAGAAGAAGATGTCGAAAATCAACACACTATCACAAGGGAACTTGAAATGCTCGCAGAAAGGTTAAGTGACATCAGAAGACATAATCTGTGCCTCACAAATAATGACGAATTTAACTTACCTGAATCCTCAAGAAAGTTACCTCCGAAAGAAATGGAGTTCTTCAAGTGCAAATAGTTCGGTCATCTCATAGCAGACTGCCCTTGCTGGGAAGGAAAACCTAGCGACAGATGGAAATATATTCACTGCAATGGATTCACTCGAATGAATCTTCACACTAGGCTCTCGAATAAAAATGAATCTCCATCATCCTCTTCGACAAGACCAGTCACTGACATACAAGCCAAAGCAACCATCGATTCAAATATGAAGAAGATATCACAGCTTAACGGAGTGTGTGCTGAAATGAAAACAGAGTCTGAAAATGAGACGTACGAATCAGAATCAAATGATGAAGAGCTTCACAGAAAGATAGGAAGGAGCAATGCCTTCGTTGCCTATGAATCATCTGAGAAATCACTCGAATCAGACACTGATGATGATGCTTCAAGTGATGATTAACAAATCGCATTCTGCGTCCTGGCAAAGCCATCTAAGGATCAGGTATCAGCAAAATACCAAAAATCCATGAATGGATATTCTCCAGAATACATTGCCTATACTAAACTTGTTAAGATTGAAAAATCTCAACAAGATGAGCTTGAAATGCTTGAGAAGAATCTTATGAAAACTGAAGGATTAGTGGTCAAAGAGATGGAGAAGAATCAAAATTTGATCGAAGAGCATGATGTTTTTTTTTCTCAACTATTGATAATCTTTCCAATTGATATAATTCCCTCATAGTTGACCACGAGAGTTTATCAGATGAACTCCTTAACAGGAATCAATAACTCGAGTCACCGAAAGAGTCTCGTAATGTGCTGATGAAAGAAAATGCTTCTCTCTACACCGAGCAATCTATTCGACTTCCTAATGATTTTGTGCCTCCATGCTTAAAATGCCTAGAACGTAGCAATGTTGATTATAAAGTTGAAACATCAGATGCTATCATAGAGAATATTGCAACTACTACTAATGGTATCTCTAACCCTCTCACAAGGAATTTGTTGCTATTTCTAATAAAAATGCAAATTAATGAACTTGCTTGAGACATGAATGTTAAGGAGCCTAAAAGGGCATCAAACTCCTTGTGATGTGCTCAAGAAGTCTATACTGCACAAAACCCTCGAAAGGAAGGACTGGGTTTCGGCAGGAAACTCAACATTGATGTAACCTACTGGACTCTCGAACAGTATCCTCGAACGAGTTGGGTTCTTGCTAAAAGCAAAACTCTCGTACCTGCAATTCTGTCAGGATATGATACTCGCATTACTGTTGTTTCTCATGAGTCTGATGACTCGACCTACAAATTCTTCAAACAACAAAATGGTATGATTTTCGCTTGGTATGTTGGAAGTAACTGCAGGTCTAGTTCACCCAAGAAGCAAATCTGGGTGAAGAAGTGCATCATTGAAAATCTATCTGACACTGCTAACTTGAACATGCAGAGTGATTCTCTTCGAAGAAATGATTACAATTTGCAGAATGGCGCAGAAATATTCTCGAATGGGTGTCGGTCAAACCTTCGACAGAAGGAGTACATGCGTACCTCATCGAATCATTATGCTCATGTCTCTGGAAATAACTTCAATGCATATCCATATGATTACTCTCGAAATGCACAGGTGATTTACATATCTCGTTGAAGGAATGTTCATGCTCAGACGAAGAAAATGAGATCCTCGTTGCCCACGCAAGTGTGGGTTGCGAAAAAGAACTAACCCTTTCTTGCAGAAATAATTTCAGGGATTTCACTCGTTCATCCTTAGTCTTGCGATCTATATTGTTGGTGCCAGCTCCCTGTGTTTTTCGTCTGTTTGTGTTGTGTCTGATTCATTGTGTTTGTCTTTTGTCCGAATATCAACTCACTTAGAGTTTCGTGTTTTGTATTTCCTCTCGTTTGGCTGAATGTTTTACTTCAGACCCTGTTATCCCTCTATTCTTTCTCATCAAATCTTTGTTGTCCATCATAAGCATGCAATTTGATATGAAGAAGATTTCAGTCCGACGTCCATGGCCGCGAAAGAAATCAACTTCAAACCTTAATATGTTTTTGGTGTTTTCCCTTCTTCAAACCTTTCGGCCTCCCGATCAGTTTCCGAGATTTTCGCGGGAAACGGTTGCCACGTGCCCACGATCTCCATGATCGTGATCGTGTCCGTCGAATGTGGAACGTCCCGCGTTTGTAGGCCCTAAATTTCAGAAGAGGTGGTTCTGCTCCCGGGCTATAATTACCCCTCCCGGCTTCTTCTTCCTCACTTCTTCCTCAAACCCTCATCCTCTCTCCTCCCGAGCCCATGCTTGAAGCAACGCCATCGAAGTGCCTCGCCATGCAATTCCAGTGAAGTCTCGTCGCCGTTGGTCGTGCCAGTGCGGTAAATATTCTTTTCTGCATTGCCGTAGTCGATACATGCTGCCAAGTTAGGGCGCCTGGATCTAGAACTGGTCCTATCCACTTCTCTGTTCTAGGGCAGTTCTTACCGATGCATTTTCTTAGATTTATTTCTTTGTGGTAGATCATTAGGATTCACTAGGTTATGACTAGTACGGTTTGTAGTTTTTCCCTCGTATTAGTTTTCCTGGATCTAGGGTTCATGAGTACCTTTTCGAGAGATTAGATAGTTTTTCTGAGCCTAAATCATTCTATGGCATGTTGCAAATCTATCGATGATGTCTTCTCAACACTCAAAAGTATACCATGGATTCTCTGTTCTTTCCAAAAAACATTATGTTTTCATTTCAAAAATGCTTCTATGCATGTTTATGACCCTACCTCGTTTTCCCTCGTATTTATTCTGCTTACCAGGTTGGTCATGCAACAAAGTTCGGAAGAGCATTCTGGTTCTGAAAAAGAACTGCCTCAGTTGCCACCTATGTCTGAACGAATGAGATTGACTGGTGGAGGAAAACTGTAACGCCCCGAACACACCCGCCAGTGGTTGTTACTCCTGGAGGGATCTAGACTGGCCCCACAGATCAATACTAGTCTTTTTTGCGCACTTTGTCCTCACTCGTGCACACTCGGGCCACAGGAACGTTCCCTCTTGGCACATACGTTTGTGCATCCAGTCCGGTACATGTCCCATGCCGTGTGCCATGATGGGTCACAAACGTCATGAACAACATGACTGCGCACATGTCCGCAAAAATCCGTGTAACCACGAGGGTCGGTTCTGATACTAACTTGTAACGCCCGGACACACCCGCCAGTGGTCGTTGCTGCTGGCGGGATCTAGACTGCCCCCCAAATGGGCTCCCGAAAAAGAAGGAATACCTTATTGATATGAGTAGTATATCATCCCTGATAAGCCAGGCTATCACGAAAATCATCAAAGCCACCCAAGACACCGAAGAAGAAATCCGAGTCTGAATCTGAAGAAGAAGAAAAATATATTCCCTCGGCTCACAGCCAGCCTTAGGATGAACTATTCACTAACGCCCTGACACTTTTCTCTAATGGAAATCCTAAAAAGGGTGGTCGTGGCAGAGAGAAGAATACAGCTGCCGAGATGTCTGATCCCAAAAGTTATAAAACTCCACATGGAGTTGAAACAAAAACTAAGAGAAATAACATGTTGCAAAGGATTCACCGTCACTGGGCAAAGAAATGGTTCAATTATGAAAACATTCGGAGAAAACATCAAATCATGTTTGCCTTCACTCCACCTTGGAATGACTGCATTGCTGAGAATTGCCTCGGCCTAGATGATGAAAAAGTCAGGCCTCCACCACCTCCAAATGCTCATGCAGACTCCCTCAAAACCATCGCTGATTTCCTCGAGGAAGTGGAAAAGAGATCCAAGACCAAAGGCAAGCGTGAAGCCATGGTTGCGAAGAAAAATCAAGTCGAAGAGAGAAACGTCATGCTGACTCAGCAGGACGTACAAAATAAAAAGGATCGTGTTTCGAAAGGAAGCAAGTCCAGAAAGCTAGTTTCACCTCGAGCTCCTCGAAAGAAATATGTCGCCAGAAAATCTAAGAAGGTCGCTTCTGACTCGTCTGATGAGTCTTCTAATGAGAATGCTCCCGATGAAATACCCATGTATGATCAACGTGCTCTTCTAAAAAAGCCATACCAGACTCCCTCACCGGTGAAAGTTTCACCCCCTATAAGGATTCCACCAAGACTTGCACACACTCCAGTCCTTGACAAACCTTCGGGTTCTTCTGCCCCATCTGTGAAGAGAAAACTGATGTCCGAAGAGAAAGCTGAAGTTTCTGCTAAGAAAGCCAACTCCAGTGTTCCTGCTTCCACAGAGTAACAGAAAATGACTTCAATTTCATGATTGATGTAATTGAGAGTGCTGACTACGATGCAAAATCTGTTAATTTAGGCAGTCTGGGACCTCCTGATGATGTTGCAAAATTGGTAACAGAACATTTCATCAAGCTGAGGAAAATTACCAATAAGCTGAACCAGGGTGTCGAGGACAAGAAAACCCTTGAGCAAATGAGGAGAGATGCCAACACTAAATCTGAATGGAAAGGTCTGAACAAAGAGATTGTTGAGCTCACAAAGGCTCTCTCTATCATGAGAAGTGACAAAATTGAGTGGCACTCACGTCTGAAAATGGAAGTATCTCAGCTGTGTGAGTGAAGGAATGATGAAATTGACTGTCAGACAGATCTTGCTCGACGAAGAATCAAGGAATAAAAACGTCAGAAAGCTAAGGCAAGAGCTAGCAAGCCGAAATGAATCAAAGATCGCCGCATTCAGAATGTTGCAAGTGATGCTCCTATTGACTCAGGTTCTCCTCAACAACAGATACCACCATCTCCTCCTCACGAGGAAGAACCCATGTAGCAAGCTGAGCCTGTGGTGGTTACCCTTCCTACTTCAGCTGCTCAAGAAACTGATGTCATTGTTATCTTTCTGAACAAGTGTGATGAAGAAAATTCTTTGCCTCAGCAGCAAGTCATGGATGATAAAACTGATGAAGAGATTGAGGTTGAGAAGGCAAACCCATCACCTCAAAAGGAAATGCAAGCTGAGCCCTCCAGATCCAACAAGGAGGAGAACGACAATATTGAGGGGGGGCTAAATGCTTCCCAAAACAATACCACCCTAGTCACATCATCTGGTGCCCCTACCCAGATGGATGTTGATCCTGCTCCTGCTTCCACTGCACCACAGTTGGAATGGGAAGAGATGAAATTTGAAGAGCCCATGGCTCATGAAGGAGTTGTTCCACTGGTTGTGTCCCAGGAACCCGAGAAAGAAGTAGTTGTGAACCAGGCTTCTGAAGAGGTTGTTGTGCCTCCCACCGATGAAAATACACAAAAAGAAAATGCCCTAGTGCCCGGAAGTCAGAAAGCCGCTGCAGGAGTTCCAACAAGCAAAATTGATAATCAGACAAGCACCCCAAAGCAGTCACTACCAAAGAAATCAAGGATTCCTCGTGCTCCTCTTAAGCCTATTGAAGAAGATGTGCCAACACCTGATGACATTTGGAC
Organism: Aegilops umbellulata; assembly: GCA_032464435.1. Lineage (NCBI taxonomy): Eukaryota > Viridiplantae > Streptophyta > Magnoliopsida > Poales > Poaceae > Aegilops > Aegilops umbellulata. Next base: position 44,381,252 of record CP136056.1, read on the forward strand.
CAAGTCAATGAGCGATGAAGAAAATCTAAGAAATCCACAGGAAACATTTCCTTTGTTTCCTGATGAAGATGGCCCAAATGGTCCCGCATTTAATGAGTAGCTTCATCTTTTGAAGCTTGCATTCTTTGGGACCAACCCATATGATGAAGAAAGGACTTCCTTGTCACCTAGATTCTGGATGAAAGAACAGGCGGTGTATTATGATCGGATTCTTTTCGGTAAGAATTGAATATTCAAGCACAAGATTTTGAACTTTGCTGAGCTTGGAACTTGACCGTGCTTCCATCACGCCATGGAGCACGTTTAACATGTTTTTCTTTGCTTCAATCATGGTTGGAATCATGAAGTAATCCTTCAGTTCTATACCACTCTGTACATCTCAGGAGAACTTGGAGATAGCTCTACATGGATACTCGAATGGATAACGGGAGAGGAAAAGATCAGATGCTCGACAGACCAGTTCTTAGCTCTGCTAAATCTTCCTCGGTGTGAATTTGATAAGGAACGAAAATACATGCTAATGGACCCCAAGCTTGTTGGTGATGAGTGCATTGAACTAAATCCAAAGAATCTGGCGTATGAGAACAAAGTGATGTTTTATATCCTCTACAATTCTCTCACGCCAACCAACAGACCAGAAACCATTAGTGGCATCACGGGAAATGCTCTTCTAGCCATTTCTCAAGGAATTCATTTTGATGTTCCAGATCTTTTCATTCGCAACTTGGCTTGTGCTGCCGATAGTCCTCAAGCCTTGAAGCTATATGCACCTTGGATCATGTTTGCTATTGAGCAGTTGCTTGAAGACAAATTTCTCTGCCTAGTTACATCGAAGGTTTTCATGCCACCAGTCCGTGACACACTTCAGATGGTGAAGGATATTGGCAAAGGGAATATACCAATGGATGCCACCACCTCTGCTCCCGAGTCTACTCCGAAAGTTAAGAAAGCTAGAGTTGAAATCCCTCGTGAAGAAAATCCCTCTCTGTATGAGATTTGTATTCGCACTCAGCAAGCCCTTGAAAGCCACGTCAAGCTCGATCAGAAAGTGAAGCTAGAAATGATGACTGAAATAAATTTGCTTCACAATTATGCTCGCCAAACCCTCCTGCATGAGAAGGAGCAAAACAAGGACTCTTGGACCCTTCCGAGGTAGCATTATTCTCGCAAACAGCTAGCTGCCAAGGGCATCAAGAAATAATATGACTATCTGGAGTTACCTGAAGTTCCTCGCATCCAAGGGCAAACCCCAGTGCTTCCCCACCGTTCTGCATCAACTGACCTCCTATTTGTCGAACCAGATGACGATATCGAAGACACAGTTGGAACGCTTATCTTCAAGCCAGATGCACCTCGCAACACTTCTTTCGAAGGTGTTCACGAAGCCCATGCTACAAGTGAGGGAGTCCTGGAGTTAAGGGGTCCTCGGGCATCCGGACTATGGTACGTGGGCCGGACTGATGGGTTGTGAAGATATAAGACCGAAGACTCTCTCTCCCATGTCTGGATAGGATTCTCCTTGGCATGGAAGGCAAGCTTGGCGTCCTGATGTGAAGATTCCTTTCTCTGTAACCGACTTTGTACAACCCTAGTCCCCTCCGGTGTCTATATAAACCGAAGGGCTTAGTCCATAGAGGCAAGAAGAATAATCAAAGTCATATAGGCTAGACTTTTAGGGTTCTAGCCATTACGATCTCGTGGTAGATCTACTCTTGTAATACTCATATTCATCAAGATCAATCAAGCAGGAAGTAGGGTATTACCTCCATAGAGAGGGCCCGGACCTGGGTAAACATCGTGTCCCCCGTCTCCTGTTACCATCGACCTTAGACGCACAGTTCAGGACCCCCTACCCGAGATCCGCCGGTTTTGACACCGACATTGGTGCTTTCATTGAGAGTTCCGCTGCATCGTCGTCAAGAGGTTCGATGGCCCCTCAATCATCTAAAACAATGTTGTCCAGGGAGAAACCTTCCTCCCCAGACAAATCTTCGTATTCGGCGGCTTCGCACTGCGGGCCAACTCGCTTGGCCATCTAGAGCAGATCGATAGCTACGCCCCTAGCCGTCAGGTCAGATTTGGAAGCTTGAACTACGTCGCGGATATCTGCGGAAACTTGATCTTTGATGGATTCGAGACCACGGCAGCCGCTCCCTGTCACCGGGATGAACATGACTTAAATATGTCATCGGACTATGCCCAGGAGATAGTGCATGTAACTGCTCTAGCCCTAGATCCGGAGAAGATCACGCCATCCGAGGACGGGAGGCTCAACCCCGCCACGGAAGCTGCAGACTCAGCGGTGTCGGAGCCGCACACAGACCCAACCTCGAGTGGGATCTGTGTCACCGGAACCTCGGACATGTTTCCGGCTACAAGATCCGAACCATGTGCGTCCGCGCACGTCGAGCTTAATCAGGCACCGATCGTCGAATTCAGCTCCGCGGACATCTTTCGGCACTCGCCTTTAGGCAACGTGCTAAACTCATTAAAAACACTCTCCTTAGCGGAGGACTCACAGCCGAATTATATCCAGTTCGAACTGGAGGCTGATGACGGAGAATTTCGCTTCCCACCCCCTGCCCACTTCATAGCCACTGTCGAGGACCTAGCCGACATGCTCAATTATGGCTCCAAAGACATCGACAGTATGGACGACGATGCCAGAGAAGAGGAGGCCAAAAACCCGCCGTTTACCGGACGTTGGATGGCCACTCCCTCGTATGATGTATACATGGTGACACACCTAAAGAGAACAATGGCGACAATGAGAAGGATCTAGTCGAGGATAAACCTCCTGAGATACAGCCAAAACACCGACGTCAGCGGTGATACGTCTCCTTCGTATCTACTTTTCCAAACACTTTTGCCCTTGTTCTGTACTCTAACTTGTATGATTTGAATGGAACTAACCCGGACTGACGCTGTTTTCAACAGAATTACCTTGATGTTGTTTTATGTGCAGAAAACAAAATATCTCGAAATGACATGAAACTCCACGGGATGTCTTATAAAAAATAATAATAAATCCTCGCCAAAGATGAAGACCAGGGGGCCCACACCCTGTCCACGAGGGTGGGGGGGCCTCTAGGGCGCACCCCCTACCTCGTGGGCCCCCTGGACACCTTCCGATGCCAACTCCGACTCTATATATTGGCTTTCGGGGAGAAAAAAGTAGAGAAGAAGAAATCATCGCGTTTTACGATACGGAGCCGCCGCCAAGCCCTAAAACCTCTCGGGAGGGCTGATCTGGAGTCCGTTCGGGGCTCCGGAGAGGGGGATTCCTCGCCGTCGTCATCATCAACCATCCTCCATCACCAATTTCATGATGCTCACCGCCGTGCGTAAGTAATTCCATCGTAAGCTTGCTGGACGGTGATGGGTTGGATGAGATTTACCATGTAATCGAGTTAGTTTTGTTAGGGTCTGATTCCTAGTATCCATTATGTTCTAAGATTGATGTTGCTCTGACTTTGCTATGCTTAATGCTTGTCACTAGGGCCTGAGTGCCATGATTTCAGATCTGGACCTATTATGTTTTCATGAATATATGTGAGTTCTTGATCCTATCTTGCAATTTCATAGTCACCTGCTATGTGTTATGATCCGGCAACCCCGAAGTGACAATAATCGGGACTACTCCCGGTGATGACCATAGTTTGAGGAGTTCATGTATTCACTATGTGCTAATGCTTTGTTCCGGTTCTCTATTAAAAGGAGGCCTTAATATCCCTTAGTTTCCAATAGGACCCCGCTGCCACGGGAGGGTAGGACAAAAGATGTCATGCAAGTTCTTTTCCATAAGCACGTATGACTATATTCGGAATACATGCCTACATTACATTGATGAATTGGAGCTAGTTCCGTGTCACCCTATGTTATGTTGTTACATGATGAACCGCATCCGGCATAATTATCCATTACTAATCCGATGCCTATGAGCTTTCCATATACTGGTTTATGCTTATTTACTTTCTCGTTGCTGCTGTTACAATCACTACAAAACACCAAAAATATTACTTTGCTTTCTTTACTTTTGTTGCCGTTACCACCACTATCATATTACTTTGCTACCAAACACTTTGCTGCAGATATTAAGTTTCCAGGTGTGGTTGAATTGACAACTCAGCTGCTAATACTTGAGAATATTCTTTGGCTCCCCTTGTGTCGAATCAATAAATTTGGGTTGAATACTCTACCCTCGAAAGCTGTTGCGATCCCCTATACTTGTGGGTTATCAAGACTTATTTCTGGCGCCGTTGCCGGGGAGCATAGCTCTATTCTTTGAGTCACTTGGGATTTATATCAGTTGGACACTATGAAGAACTTGAAAGACGCTAAGACAACAATTTATCCCTCAACTACGAGGGGAGGTAAGGAACTGTCATCTAGCTCTGCACTTGATTCACCTTCTGTTATGAGTAAGCTTGCGACACCAAAACCTGCTTCTGCTATTCGTTCTAATATGTCGCATGTTATTGATGATGCCACTTTTGCTATGCATGATACTTATGATGAAACTACTTCTATGCCTGATACTACTGTGCCCCTTAGTGAATTTCTTGATGAACAAATTGCTAGGGCTAGAGAGAAAGAAATTATTGAATCTCATTATAATGATGAGAGTGATGATGAAGATAGGCCTATTATTCCTAAGGGTTATGTTTTTGATATGGAGTCTTCTGCCGCTATTCTAGCTTGCAGAGATCGTCATGAACTTAAAAGGCTACTAATTAAATGGAACAAAGAATCTCTTAAAGATAAAATGAGGCCTGACCCTGCTTTTGCTACTTCACCTATCTGTGTTCCTAATAAGGATTATGAATTCTCTGTTGATCCTGATATAATTACTTTGGTTGGATCTGATCCTTTCCATGGTTATGAATCTGAAACTGTTGTGGCACATCTTACTAAATTAAATGATATAGCCACCTTGTTCACTAATGATGAGAGATCGCGCTACTTTTATATACTTAAAATATTTATGTTCCTATTAAAGGGTGATGCTAAGATATGGTTTAATTCTCTTGATCCTGGTTGTGTGCGTAGTCCCCAGGATATGATTTATTACTTCTCTGCTAAATATTTCCCTGCTCATAAGAAACAAGCTGCTTTAAAGGGAATATACAACTTTGTGCAAATTAAAGAAGAGAGTCTCCCACAAGCTTGGGGGAGTCTTCTCAAGTTACTTAATGCTTTGCCTGATCATCCTCTTAAGAAACATGAAATACTTGATATCTTTTATAGTGGACTAACCGATGCTTCCATAGATTACCTGGATAGTTGTGCTGGTTCTCTTTTCAGGGAAAGAACACCGGATGAAGCCAAAATTCTATTGAATAATATGTTGACAAATGAAAATAATTGGGCACCTCCTGAGCCAGCTCCAGCTCCAATTAATGATCCTATTCCTAAACCAACTCCGAAGAAGAGAGGTGTTCTATTTCTCAGTCCCGAAGATATGCAAGAGGCAAAGAAATATATGAAAGAAAAAGGTATTAAAGCTGAAGATGTTAAGAATTTACCTCCTATTGAAAAAATACATGGTCTTAATTTACCGCCCGTTGAAGAAACATATGATCTTGATCCCTTACCTATTGAAGAACCTCCTGATCCCGATAACCCGACACGGGTAGTAAAGGTAAATTCTCTCTATAGATTTGATGAAGGTCATATTCCTCACTATAAGTCTGCTAGACAATGCTTAGAAGAGTTTGATAACTTTATTGTCAAACAAGAAAATTTTAATGCTTATGTTGGTAGACAATTGAATTATGATTCTAATACAATTAAACACTTGGGTGATTATATGGCTAATATTAAAGGTGAACTTAAAATTGTTAGCAAACATGCTTCTATGGTTACCACTCAAGTAGAACAAGTACTTAAAGATCAAAAAGAATTGCTCCATGAAATGAATAGTAAGAAAATTGATTATGTTGTTAGAGTGGCTACTAGAACCGGTAGAATGACTCAGGAACCTTTGTATCCTGAAGGCCACCCTAAGAGAATTGAGCAAGATTCCCAGAGAAATAATATTGATGCACCTAGTTCTTCTAAAAAGAAGAAAAATAAAAATGATAGAACTGTGCAAACTTCTAGTGAACCTATTGCTGAACCACCTTATAATCCAAATGATATCTCTATGTCTGATGCTGAAACACAATCTGTTAATGAACATGAACCTAGTGAAAATGTTAATGATGATATTCATGATGATGCTCAACCTAGTAATGATAATGATGTAGAAATTGAACCTGCTATTGATCTTGATAACCCACAATCAAAGAATCAACGTTATGATAGAAGAGACTTTGTTGCTAGGAAACATAGTAAAGAAAGAGAACCATGGGTTTAGAAACCCATGCCTTTTCCTCCCAAACCATCCGAGAAAAAGGATGATGAGGATTTTGAGCACTTTGCTGAAATGATTAGACCTATCTTTTTGCGTATGCGATTGACTAATATGCTCAAAATGAATCCTTATGCTAAGTACATGAAAGATATTGTTACAAATAAAAGAAAGATACCGGAAGCTGAAATTTCCACCATGCTTGCTAATTATACTTTTAAGGGTGGAATAGCAAAGAAACTTGGAGATCCAGGAGTACCTACTATACCATGCTCCATTAAAAGAAACTATGTTAAAACTGCTTTATGTGATCTTGGAGCCAGTGTTAGTGTTATGCCTCTCTCTTTATATCGTAGACTTGACTTGAATAAGTTGACACCTACTGAAATATCTTTGCAAATGGCTGATAAATCAACTGCCATACCTGTCGGTATTTGTGAGGATGTGCCTGTTGTGGTTGCAAACGTTACTATATTAACGGACTTTGTTATTCTTGATATTCCCGAGGATGATAGTATGTATATTATTCTTGGAAGACCTTTTCTTAATACTGCAGGGGCTGTTATTGATTGCACCAAAGGCAATGTCACTTTTCATGTTAATGGTAATGAGCATACAATACACTTTCTGAGGAAACAACCTCAAGTTCACATCATCAACTCTATTGGAAAAATTCCATCGATTATTATTGGAGGTTTTGAATTTCCTCTTCCTACTGTCAAAAAGAAATATGATATACTTATTATTGGGGATGTGCATATCCCGGTTGAGGTAACCTAGTGTTATTCAAAATTTCTCCGATTTCATGTTAATCGGAATGAGTTTGTTAACAAGACTTGATAAACCTTGTTAGTGTGTTCCTTTTGATGAACATGAGATGGATGAAACTAGAGGCACAACCTTCTGTACCCTCTTTATATTTTCTGGTCTTTAGTAGAAATAAAGTAAAACTAGTATTTTTCTGTCTGTTTCCTGACTTATCTGTGCAATATAAAAATATCCCAAAAATAAAAGTCCTCAGAATGACATGCCAATTTAATATGATTTTTTGGGGAATATTTGAGGATTTACTGTGCAAAAATCACCGCGGGGGGAGCTGCCACCTGGCCACGAGGGTGGAGGGCGCGCCCTACCCCCCTGGGCGCGCCCCCTGCCTCGTGGGCCCGCGGTGGCCCTCCTCCACTTATTCCTACACCCATCTTCTTCTTCTTCCTCACACAAACACGAAAAAGCAACTCAAGCATGAGTTCCAGCCCTCTTTGCTGTGATTTTCGATCTCCTTGCTCAAAGCACCTCTCGCAAAACTGCTTGGGGAGATTGTTCCTTGGTATGTGACTCCTCCATTGGTCCAATTAGTTTTTGTTCTAGTGATCTATTCTTTGCATATTTGTGCTGCATGGGTGACCATGTTCTTGAGCTTGCATGTCAAATTTATATGGTTCCAAGTAGTTCTAATGCTTGATATAGGCCCCGGGCACTTGTAGGAGTGGTTGCTATCAGTTTTATTGAAGTTGGTTCACTTTTCTTTGAAGTTACTAAAAATTTCAGATTATTTCAGAATTTTTTCAGAGAAAAGCAAGATGCTTAGAAAGATGTTCCAAGGTGGTTCTTCTAAGAAGCAAGGACCTAGGCTTTCTATCCGTGATGCTGATGAGGAACCGCCAAGAGACGCTCCAGTACGGCCTTGCGAATGGCCGTCGGAAAATTTTATGGATCGTGCAGAAATTAAAGAAGAATTCATCGCATATTTGCGTAATGCCGGTCTTGAGGATTTTGAAGCTGACAAATGCCCCCAATATCATGATCTCACAAGTTCTTTTGTGAGGAGGTTTGAGTATTCATCTTCGCGTAATTGTCCTTCAGTCATGTTTGATCTTTATGATAAATCTTATACCATTGACTTAGAGGATTTCACTTTTGCTCGCAAACTTGCATCATGGGGTAGTATTAGGGATCCCCCTAAATCTGAATTTAGAAACTTTCTTGCTAGTATAACTGTAGGGGAATCTAGAGATATAACGCAAGCTACCATAGGGAGCATTCACTTTCCTGCTATACATTATTTTGCTCTCTTCATAGGTAGATGCATAAATGCTAAGGATGAAGCCTGTCACATGTGTGTCCCTGACCTCAGCATTCTCAGGAGTGCTGTGTTAGGAGACCAATCTTATCATATGGGAGCCATTTTAGCTCGTAGGTTGCATCATAAAAGATATAATGGAGATTTCTTTGGAGGAATTTATATAACCCGCTTAGCTAAATTTCTTGAGATAGACGTCCGTGAAGGAGACATGGAGTTGCCTCCTGCTTATTTAGATTTTAATTATATGGTTTCCCACCACTTTGTCGAGAGGACTGACTCACCTCTCCAGTATCGCTTAATTTTCAACAAACGGCATGTTGTCCGTATTACTCTCCCTACTCCTGCCTTCTTTGACTACCAGGCAAATGGAAGATATACTATTACTAGAGAGGAGGCAGATGAGTACGAGAGGAGAGCTGAGGGAGCCCGACTCCACGCTGCAGCTCAGGAGGCGATAACCGTTGCATCACAGTATGACCCCAACTATTCTTCATCGCAGTACGACCCCAGCTACACCTACGGGTATCCGCCAGGCTATCCCTGGCAATAAACCAACTTAGGCCAAAAGCCTAAGCTTGGGGGAGTACGTATTTCCCACCGACATTACATTCATGTTCACACACACTCATTGCTAGATGTCGGTGCTCATACTCTTTCACTGTAATATCCATGCTAGTTTACTTTCTTTTTCCCGCTTTCTTCTTGTGTGTTTGATAAACCTTAAGAAAAACAAAAAAATAGTAGTAGTTTACTTTTCTGCTGTAGAAGTAATTAAAAAGAAAACCCAAAAAAATTCCCGTTCTTCTTTTGCTTGTTGGGAGCTTTCCCGTGTAAATAGTTTTATTTCTTTTCTTTTCTTTGGGGGTCAGTAGGAGAAGACCATGATTAAATTGTTGAAGTGGCTCTTATATGCATGATTGTTGATTTAACCAAGTGCCCATATTGCCTTGTCTTCTCCTGTTTATTGAATGCTCACAGATTCCAGCTTAGTCCAATGCACGTGAACTCTTATTATTATTCACATCGTTCGGCTGTGCAAGTGAAAGGCAATTATGATGATATATGATGGACTGACTGAGATGGGAAAAGCTGGTATGAACTCGACCTCTTTTGTTTTTGTAAATATGATGATTTCATCGTTCTTGATTCAGCTTGTTATGAATAAACATGTTTTCAATGACAATTAGAGATCATAGTTGCTTGTGCCATGCTTGATTAGCTATCAGTTATAATGATTTACCTTGCGTGCCAACATGCTATTGAGATGATTATGATGTGGTATAGTGGGGTGGTATCCTCCTTTGAATGATTTAGGTGACTTGACTTGGCACATGTTCACGCATGTAGTTGAAACAAAATCAACATAGCCTTCACGATATTTATGTTCATGGTGGATTATATCCTACTCATGCTTGCATCCAATGTTTATTAATTTTAATGCATGTACATGGCTGTTGTCGCTCTCAAGTTGGTCGCTTCCCAGTCTTTTGCTAGCCTTCACCTGTACTAAGCAGGAATACTGCTTGTGCATCCAATCCCTTAAACCCCAAAGTTATTCCAGATGAGTCCATCATACCTTCCTATATGTGGTATCTACCTGCCGTTCCAAGTAAATTTGTATGTGCCAAACTCTAAACCTTCAAATAAACATTCTGTTCTGTATGCTCGAATAGCTCATGTATCAACTAAGGCTGCCCTTATCTTCCATGTTAGGAGGGTTATTCTCAAGAGGAGTGGACTCTGCTCCTCACTCACGAGAAAATGGCTGGTCACCAGGATGCCCAGTCCCATGCTTTATGCAAACTAAATCAAAATTAATTGCAAACAAAACTCTCCCTGGGACCTGATGTATGTTGGAGGCACTCGTTGTTTCAAGCAAGCCGTGGATTGATGCTTGTTGGTGGAGAGGGAGTATAAACTTTACCATTCTGTTTGGGAACCGCCTATAATGTGTGTGACATGGAAGATATCGCCATCTCTTAGTAGCTATGTTGACAATGAAAGTATACCGCTCAAAATATTATTTATCTCTATTTCAAAACCGAGCTCTGGCACCTCTACAAATCCCTGCTTCCCTCTGCGAAGGGCCTATCCATTTACTTTTATATGAGTCGTCACCCTCTTATTAAGAGCACTAGCTAGAGAGCACAGCTGTCATTGGCATTCATCACTATTAATTTATATTGGGTATGACCATGATTGGATCTCTTTTACAATGAATTACAATGTCTAGTCAGTCCTTGATCTTTAAAGGTGCTCTGCATTTATGTTTTGCAGTCTCAGAAAGGGCTAGCGAGATACCATCTTGTTATATCATATTATGATTATTTTGAGAAAGTGTTGTCATCCGAGATTTATTATTATGGCTCGCTAGTTGATTATGCTATTGATATGAGTAATTGTGAGACCTGAGAATTATTGCAAATGTGGTTAGTTATAATCTTTGGTGAAAACTTGAATGCTGGCTTGACATATTTACAACAACAAGAGCAAACAAAGTTTGTAAAAGTTTTTCTTTATTTCTTTCAGTTTGTCAAATGAATTGCTTGAGGACAAGCAAGGGTTTAAGCTTGGGGGAGTTGATACGTCTCCGTCGTATCTACTTTTCCAAACACTTCCGCCCTTGTTCTGGACTCCAACTTGTATGATTTGAATGGAACTAACCCGGACCAACGCTGTTTTCAGCAGAATTACCTTGATGTTGTTTTATGTGCACAAAACAAAATATCTCGGAATGACCTGAAACTCCACGGGATGTCTTATAAAAAATAAAAAATAAATCCTCGCCAAAGATGAAGACCAGGAGGCCCACACCCTGTCCACGAGTGTGGCGGGGCGTGCCCCCCTACCTCGTGGGCCCCCTGGACACCTTCTTACGCCAACTCCGACTCTATATATTGGCTTTCGGGGAGAAAAAAATAGAGAAGAAGAAATCATCGTGTTTTACGATACGGAGCCGCCGCCAAGCCCGAAAACCTCTCGGGAGGGCTGATCTGGAGTCCGTTCGGGGCTCCGGAGAGGGGGATTCCTTGTCGTCGTCATCATCAACCATCCTCCATCACCAATTTCATGATGCTCACCGCCGTGCGTAAGTAATTCCATCGTAGGCTTGCTGGACGGTGATGGGTTGGATGAGATTTACCATGTAATCGAGTTAGTTTTTTAGGGTTTGATCCCTAGTATCCATTATGTTCTGAGATTGATGTTGCTATGACTTTGCTATGCTTAATGCTTGTCACTAGGGCCTGAGTGCCATGATTTCAGATCTGAACCTATTATGTTTTCATGAATATATGTGATTTCTTGATCCTATCTTGCAAGTCTATAATCACCTACTATGTGTTATGATCTGGCAACCCCGAAGTGACAATAATCGGGACCACTCCCGGTGATGACCATAGTTTGAGGAGTTCATGTATTCACTATGTGCTAATGCTTTGTTCCAGTTCTCTATTAAAAGGAGGCCTTAATATCCCTTAGTTTCCAATAGGACCCCGCTGCCACGGGAGGGTAGGACAAAAGATGTCATGCAAGTTCTTTTCCATAAGCACATATGACTATATTCAGAATACATGCCTACATTACATTGATGAATTGGAGCTAGTTCTGTGTCACCCTATGTTATGACTGTTACATGATGAACTGCATCCGGCATAATTATCCATTACTGATCCGATGCCTACGAGCTTTCCATATACTGGTTTACGCTTATTTACTTTCTCGTTGTTGTTGTTACAATCACTACAAAACACCAAAAATATTACTTTGCTTTCTTTACTTTTGTTGCCGTTACCACCACTATCATATTACTTTGCTACTAGACACTTTGCTGCAGATATTAAGTTTCCAGGTGTGGTTGAATTGAAAACTCGGCTGCTAATACTTGAGAATATTCTTTGGCTTCCCTTGTGTCTAATCAATAAATTTGGGTTGAATACTCTACCCTCGAAAGCTGTTGCGATCCCCTATACTTGTGGGTTATCAAGCGGCGCCGCTCTAAATCATGCTGTGCAAAAGATAGCGATACCGGCATAAGAGAAGATAACACTCCGGACGGTGCCGAATACAATGAAGACCCCGTTGAGGCAACTTCCGAATAGGACGAACGGGAAGATGGGCAAGTTAGCCCTGATGAATAGGCCATACATGAAGACTCGGAGGAAAGTAATTATCTTCCGCTGTCCGAGGATGAGGTGAGCCTCGGCAACGAGGATTTTATCATGCCTGAGGAACCTCTCGAGCAGGAGCGCTTTAAGCGCCGGCTAATAGCCATTAGCAAGGAGCCTGAAAAAGAAGCAGCGGCGGCTTCAAGCTGACCAAAATCTGCTCAACAATAGATGGACTGATGTCCTGGCAGCTGAGGAATACGGCCTCAAGCGCTCAGCCAAAAGTTACCCGAAGCGTAAATTGCTACCTCAGTTCGATGATGAGGTGCTGGAGCCAGTACCATCATCGCACAATGCGGCTGACCGACCACCACGTGGCCGGGACAAAGTGGCAACCCAAGCCGAACACTAGCCGGCCCCACCTCACCGTAAAGGCAGAGATAAAACAGCTTAGGGACATACAAATGACCTGCGCAGGACTTGGACAGTAGAGCAGGTTAGAACAGACCGATCTACGGATCACGGGGATGTGCCCCGACACGCGACAACGGCTGCCTAGCCGGACGCAACAATCATACTCACGCCCGGGCCAAGAACCGCAAACGGACTCCATCCGAGCTACGTCGTGACATGGCCCAATATAGAGGCGCCGCACACCCCCTTTGCTTCACTGACGAGGTAATGGAGCACGAATTCCCAGGAGGGTTTTAACCCGTAAACATCAAATCATACGATGGGACAACAGACCCCGCGGTATGGATCGAGGATTTTCTTCTTCACATTCATATGGCCCGCGACGATGATCTCCATGCCATCAAATACCTCCCACTAAAACTCAAAGGACCAGCCCGGCACTGGTTGAACAGTCTGCTCGAAAACTCCATCGGCAGCTGGGAGGACTTGGAAGAGGCCTTCCTTGACAACTTCCAAGGTACATATGTTCGACCTTCGGATGCCGACGACTTAAGTCACATAATTCAACAGCCTGGAGAGTCAGCCAGGAAACTCTGGACTAGGTTCTTAACCAAAAAGAACCAGATCGTCGACTGTCCGGATGCCGAAGCCCTGGCGGCCTTTAAACACAGCATCCGAGACGAATGGCTCGCCTGACACCTCGGCCAAGAAAAGCCGAAGTCCATGGCAGCCCTTACGGCACTTATGACCCGCTTTTGCACGGGCGAAGATATTTGGCTAGCCCGTAGCAACAACAATGTAAGTGAACCTGGCACTGCGGAAGCCAGGAATAGCAACGGCAAGCCCCGACATAACAGACACAAGCGTCGAAACAACGGTGATAATACCGACGACACGATGGTCAACACCGAATTCAGTGGCTCCAAGTCCGGCCAACGGAAGAAGCCGTTCAAAAGGAACAATTCAGGCTCATCTAGCTTGGACCGCATACTCAATCGCCCATGCCAGATACACGACACTCAGCCAATATACCAACAGAGACTGTTGGGTTTTTAAACAGGCTAGCAAGTTAAATGATGAGAACAAGGAGAAGGGGTCGCAAAGTGAGGACGATGACGAGGAGCCCCGTCCACCAAAAATGGGGGACAGAAGAAGTTTCCCCCTCAAGTCAAAATGGTGAACACGATATACGCCACCCACATCCCCAAGAGGGAGCGCAAGCGCGCACTCAGGGACGTCATGGCAGTTCAGCCGCACTTGTCCTTGACCCAATCATAGATGGATTCCACCTCACGCGAGTCCTAATGGACGGTGGTAGCAGCCTAAACCTGCTCTATCAGGAAACAGCGCGCAAAATGGGCATTAATCCCTCAAGAATTACGCCCACCAAGAGTACCTTTAAAGGAGTCATGCCAGGTGTAGAGGCCTGCTGCACGGGCTCAATCACACTAGAGGTTGTCTTCGGATCCCCGGACAACTTCCAAAGTGAAGATTTGATCTTCAATATCGTGCCCTTTCGCATTGGCTATCACACACTTCTTGGACCAACCGCATTTGCTCGATAGAACTCGGTGCCACACTATGCTTATGTCAAACTCAAGATGCCCGGACCACGCCGCGTCATAACAGTCAATGGAAACACGGAACGCTCCCTCCGTACCGAGGAGCACACCGCTGCTTTAGCAGCAGAAGTACTGAGTGGCCTTCTCAAGCAGAACCTTAATTCGGCGACCGAGCTCCTAGACACTGTCAAACGAGTCCGGACTACTCTGCAGCAAGACAGCCAGCTCGTCAAGAGCTCGACTAGCAATTTGGCCTCCTTCCCAGTCCTGACCAAGCGGCGGCGTTCGTACCGCACGTACATAACTATGCACTCAAAATACCATGGGCATAGACAGAGGCATAACTAGCTTGTGATCCATAATACGGCTAGACCGCCCTGGACACAGATACTTTCAGTTTTTCCTTTTTTTATCCTTTTCAGGTTTCTTTTCCACAGGCTTCTTCGATAGATACAACAAGATAGCAAGAAGCACTGACGCATAAGGGAATTTCCAGGTGGTCTCTTTAAACGATCACTCTACCTGTTTTCTGGACCCGCACGCAGCTCTCCCTTGGTTGTGGCATGTCAAATAGCCCTGTTGCTTATTGCACTACTTGTACGAATACGCTTTGATGTATTAATCAAACTATAATGGAAACGGTTCGCGGCCCAACTTCTGCGGCACTAGCTTACTACCCCTTTTTTTATTTTTATAGTCTTATCAAGTTGCACCCGTACACTTTGGTACGCTTTAATCTGCCAGGGGCTTCATTGCGACCCATAATATGGCAACAAAGTCTGAACACTTTTTACAATATAGTTCGGCACCCCAAATTTAGCATTATATGCATTGGCTCTGAATCATGTCTTTGGTCAATAGTTGGGTTGCCCGGCTCCTGTGCTTACTACCTTACGTTCTGCTATATCGGCTAGGGTAGTAAAGGGAGAACTACTGCGATTGTGTCCTGGTTTATCCGGATGAGCACCTCAATAGAGAAAGCCGAAAACTGATTGTCATGATGCGGCGTGAGCCGGTAAGCTCTTCGGAGGTCTCAAATCTTTAGCGATTTTTTCTGCATTACACGATGAATCGGCTCTTACCCGACCAGGTGTTTACAGCACCCTAGTTCGGATACTAGAGGCTACGCCTAAATTTTCATTGTCAAACTCCCATGGCTAAGTGAGGGTGATAAAGCCGCATAGTCCGATTGTCTAGTTCGTTGTGCTAACCACCTCCTTCAAGGACCAACCAATTGGATCAAGAGTGTTTAGATTCCATCCCGAACACCCACATACCTATGTGGGGGCTGAAGCCGACGACTGGCCAACTCTCAAAATTTCATAAACACGGCCGCACATGAGGTAAAATATTAAACAAACATTATATCACTAGAAAAAAAAGACACATCCGTGACATTTTGGGCCGAACGAAATTTTTTTTGTCATACTTATTACACTTCTATGACGATAATTGTGACAAAACCTGATATCATCATAGAAGTGGTGGGGTCCTACTTCTATGACAAAAAATCATGACAGAAAATGGGCTTTTCGTCCTGGGCGGGCCGGAGACGCGGCTGCTTGACATTCTTTGGGCCGTCCATGACGGAAAAAACAGTGGTAGAAGCGAGGGCGAGGAAAATATTGGGGTGTTCCCGGTTACGGTGGGTGGTCAGGGCCGAGCGATGCGCGTTTCTCTCGTACACGCACGCGTGTGGGTGCGAGGCGTTGGGCTCTAACTGAACCCGAGAGAGGCGTTGGGATCTAACTGAACCCGGGCGATTGCACTGCAGGCTATGGCGTTACTGAACCCGAGCGATTGATCGATGGCTATTAACTGAACCCGATTGAGCGACTCCTTCGCTACTGCTGCTAACTGAAGCCGATCGATGCTGCCTCTGGATGAACATTGAGCGTTGCTGGGGGGTTTAGATAAATAGTTCCCGGTGGGGGTGGATGAACAGGACCCCGTGGTGTTGCCTCTGGATGAACAGGACCCCGATCGATCGAGCCGGTTGGGAATGGATGAACAGGATCCCGTGGAGGGCTGGATGAACAGGACCACCCCGTGGAGGGCAGGATGAACAGTAGACGGTGGAGGGCTGGATGAACAGTAGCCCGTGGAGGGGTGGTTGAACAGGAGCCCGTGGAGAGGGCTGGTTGAACAGTAGCCGGTGGAGTAGCGCGCAGTGGAGGCTGGATGAACAGGAGCCCGTGGATAAACAGTCGCGGGTGGAGGGTGGAGGAGGTCGACGATGGATGAAAAGTAGCCCGTGGAGGCTGGACGGGGTCGACGGTGGAGATGAATAGTATCCCATGGAGTCCCGTTTTGCGGTACGCCACACCCCTCCCGATGAACAGGACCCCCGTTTCGACCGTAGCGCTCCAACACAAGTCCTTTTCCTCCATTTTGTGGTACGCCACACCCCTCCCGATCAATAGGACCCCCGTTTCGACCGTAGGAGGTCCGTTTCCTCCGTTTTGCGGTAACGCCAAACCCTCCCGTTGAACAGGATCCCGTTTCGACCGTGGCTGGTCGAACACAAGGTCGTTTCCTCCGTTCTGCGGTACGCCAGGCCTCATTTCCATCGGCTGTTCCGTCCAAGCCGGTTGGCTCCCATGCGTTCCGTTGCCTCCCGATGAACACGACGCATTCCGTTGCCTCCCCATGAACACAACGACGATGCAGTTTCTCCTTTCCGACCCAGCCATGTACATGAGCCCTGGCCGTACGTATGCGCGAGTAGGCGTTCGAGATCCTACCCTATGTACGTATGTGGCCGTATTTTCTTTCTTGCACACTGGCCGTTGTACGTACGTGTACATGCTACGTGCGCTCCTCTACTACGACATGTGCGCGCCTCTACATCGACCAGTATGTACGTACACGTTCGCGACCAGAATGACAACGCTTCGACCAGGTGGGTCCCGACTGTCAGGCACTTCCTTGCCTGCGAAGATGTAGCTGGTGGGTCCCAACAGTCAGGGGGGCGAATCGTTTTTTATTTTTTGCCCGAACGCACTTCCTTGCATGCGAAGATGTAGCTGGTGGGTCCCGGCAGTCAGGGGGAAACGTTTTTTCGTGAAATACGGTGGCCCATCCGGTGGGTCCCCGCTGTTAGGTGGAGGAATAATTATTTTGCACGTAATAAGGAGGCACTTCCTTGCTGCGGCGATGGACCCAGCTGTCAGCCTCTTCACATACAGTCCACCTATGATGGAAGTCATTTATTGACCATGTTAACCACGCCGCGCCGAGAGCACCAGGGCGGTGGACGACGGCGAGGCCTAGGAAGGGGACAACGCGAAGCCGGGAAAGACGCGGCAGTGGAAGCCCGCGCGGAGAGGAGTATGAGGGTTCACTGGTTCGGCTGCGGTGTGAGGCTGTCGTCGTCGTAGAATAACAGGGGGTGTGGGTGAGTGGAGGGATGGCCTGGCCAGCGGTGGGAGTAGTAGGGGGAGGTGAGGCCTCTGCGGCAGCACAGCCGGCCACGGGAGGCAGGAGCACGAGGCACGACAGGCGCTGGTTTGGGCGGCTGGAGCAAGAAGACCAGAGGTTGAAGAAGCACTACGGCCGTTGGATGGACATCGTACGGTCACTGGAGCTAGAATCGTGCATATTGACTAAGTTGACAAAGCCCTCCGTCCCCGTCAACTTAGTAGGCCCACAAGTCAGCCTGCCACTATACTGGGTCCCAGCTAACATGGGGAGTATTCATTTTTTTGTGCGTAATAAGGAGGCACTTCCTTACATGCGAAGATATAGTTGGTGGGTCTGAGCTGTCAGCGGCGGTAACGTTTTTTTCGCGAAATACAAAGGCCCTTTCAGTGGGTCCCAGATGTCAGGTGGAGGAATCATTATTTTGCGCGTAATAAGGAGGCATTTCCTTGCGTGCGGCCATGGACCGAGCTGTCAGCCTCTCCACGTACAGTCCACTTCAGATGCATGTCGGTCATTGACCATGTTGACCAGGGCGGTGGACGACGGCGAGGCCTAGGAAGGGAACGACACGGAGGCAGGGAAGACTCGGCAGTTGTTTCCCACGCGGAGGGGAGTACGACTGTACGAGGGTTTACTGGTTGGTCTGTCGTTGCCGAAGAATAACAGCAGGTGTGGGTGAGTAGAGGGATGGCTAGGCCAGCGATGGGAGTACGATGGGGCGGTGAGGCCTGCGTGGCAGCACAGCCGACCGCGGGGAGGAGAGAGCAGGCAGTCCCGCCGGCGCTTGTTTGAGCGGCTGGAGTAGGAAGAGCAGAGATTGAAGAAGCATGACGGCCGTTGGATGGACATCCAACAATCAATGCTTGTGCGTCAACCTTTTTTAGGAAAGCCCCAAATCTGTGGAAAACATCATACAACCCATCTGCCATTATTTCTAATAATTTACAGCCCATTTGCTAATTCTTAAGGTTTTTTAGCCCATGTTCTTTTTGTTAGCATTACAGCACATATTGTGGCCACGATTAAAAAATTATACGAAATTTTGCATATTTTGGTGCGGTCCGAACTGTTTTTAATCCCGAAATTTTGAGTCACATTCAAACTGATTTTAAAAATAAATGTATATCAATATAAAATCCAACAAATTGTCCACGCATAAAAATCAATGCAATTTAAAATCTCGAAATGAAAAAAAGAAATTTGAAACTAATTGCTGGTTTAATGTGTTTTAAAAATGTACAGCCCATTTCTCATTACTGATATGCCATTTTCTCGGCCAGCCGAATGAAGCTCTCCTCGTCTTGAAATATTTGCAGCCCAACAGGCCTGACAAAGCGACTTACTTGGCAAGTCACAAAAAAACTGGGTTGTGGCCGTGGACCCAGCTGTCAGCCTCTCCACGTAGAGTACTCTTCCGATGGAAGTCGGTCGTTAACCACATTGACCACGCCGTGCCGAGAGCACCAAGGCGGTGGACGATGAGGAGGCCTAGGAAGGGGACGACGCGGAGCCGGGGAAGACGCGGCAGTGGATGCCCACGCGGAGAGGAGTACGAGGGTTCACTGGTTCAGTTGTGGTGTGAGGCTATCGTTGCCGCAGAATAACAGGGGGTGTGTGTGAGTGGAGGGATGGCCTGGCCAGCTGTGGGAGTAGTATGGGGGCGGTGAGGCCTCCGCGGCAGCACAACCGGCCACGGGAGGCAGGAGCAGGCGGCACGACCGGCGCTGCTTTGGGTGGCTGGAGCAAGAAGACCAGAGGTTGAAGAAGCACTATGGCTGTTGGATGGACATCGTACGGTCACTCGAGCTAGAATCGTTCATATTGACTAAGTTGAAAAAGCCCTCTGTCCCCGTCAACTTAGTAGGCCCACAAGTCAGCCACCCACTGTGGTGGGTCCCAGCTAGCAGGGGGTATTCATTTTTTATGCGTCATAAGGAGGCACTTCCTTGCGTGCGAATATATAGCTGGTGGGTCCGACCTATCAGCGGGGGGAACGTTTTTTTCACGAATTACAGAAGCCCTTCCCGTGGGTCCTAGCTGTCAGGTGGAGGAATCATTATTTTGCGCGTAATAAGGAGGCATTTCCTTGCGTGCGGCCGTGGACCCAGCTGTCAGCCTCTCCACATACAGTCCACTTCCGATGGATGTCGTTCATTTACCACATTAACCAGGCCGCGCCGAGAGCACCAGGGCGGTGGACGACGGCGAGGCCTAGGAAGGGAACGACATGGAGCCAGGGAAGACTCGGCAGTTGTTTCCCACACGGAGGAGTACGAGGGTTTACTGGTTCGTCTGCCGTCCCCGGAGAATAACAGCAGGTGTGGGTGAGTAGAGGAATGGCTTGGCTAGCGATGGGAGTACGATGGGGCGGTGAGGCATGTGCGGCAGCATAGCCGGCCGCGGGAGGAGGGAGCAGACAGTCCCGCCGGCGCTTGTTTGAGAAGTTGGAGCAGGAAAAGCAGAGATTGAAGAAGCACGACAGCCGTTGGATGGACATCCAACAGTCACTGCTCTTGTGTGCATTATTTCTAATAATGTACATCCCATTTGCTAATTCTTAAGAATTTTTTTGGATCCCATCTTCTTTTTGTTAGCATTACACCCCATATTGTGGCCACGGTTAAAAAGTATACGAATTTTTTGCATATTTCGATGCGGTCAACTGTTTTTAATCCCGAAATATCGATTCACATTCAAACTATTTTGAAAAATAATTTATATAAATATAAAATCCAAATAATTGTCCTCCGGATATCTTCGTGCGTGGTTCCGAAGAGCCTTTCCAAGGTTTGGTGCTCCTCCGGATCGAATTCCCATAAAGGGCAAGTCCGGCTCTGGCATGGAAGGATCCGGCAAACTAGCATCACCTGGATCACGTTGACGAGCTTGATGTTTTTGTCCACCATGCTTTGGATGCGTGTTTGCAGCGCTATCAGCTCGTCCGACGAAGACCAATTCGGGCCCTTCTCTATCCAAGAGGTGAGCCGCATTGGAGCTCCGGACTTGAATTCGGGAGCCACGGCCCAGGTGGCGTCGCGGGGCTCTGTGATATAGAACCATAGTTTCTGCCACTCTTTGACGTTCTCCACAAAAGTACCTTTGGGCCATGTGACATTGGGCATCTTGCTCACCATGGCACCTCCGCACTCCACGTGTTGACCATCCACCACCTTCGGCTTCACATTGAAGATCTTAAGCCACAGTTCGAAGTGGGGTGGAATGCGGAGGAAGGCCTCGCACACGACAATGAATGCCGAGATGTTGAGGAAGGAGTTTGGGGCTAAATCATGGAAATCTAACCCGTAACAGAACATGAGTCCGCGGACGAAAGGATGGAGAGGAAACCCTAACCCGCGGACGAAGTGGGGGATGAACACCACCCTTTCATTGGGTTTTGGTGTGGCGACGATTTGCCCCTTGGCCGGAAGCCGATGGGCGATTTCTTTCGCCAAGTACCCGGCCTCCCGAAGCTTGGTGATGTCCTTCTCCTTGATGGAGGAGGCCATCCACTTGCCTTGCGCTCCAGATCCGGACATGGTCGAGTGCTTTCTCAAGGCGGAAAAGATGAAGAATTAGACGCTGGAGCTCAAGAATGGAAGGGCAAAGAGAGAGACAAGGCGTGGGTGAAAGAGAGGAATCCTTATTTCCTTATAAAGGAAGTGAATATCAAGCACCTCCCCACTTGCCTGAAAACTCGCATGTTCCCAAGGGGCCATGCATATGGCACGGTTGGGTTATCCACGCCCGTATTGATGAGAATCCTGCAATAAGGGGACACGATCTCTGCTTTGACAAGACGTGCCAGTGAGACCGCATCTCAAAGCGGCAGGCCAAAAAACGGTTCGAAATAATAACCGGGTAATGACGTGGTATTACGTTACAAAGGTTGTCGGCGGATTGGACTCGTGAAATATTATACTCTCTGCGGTTGTGCGTAGTGCTCGTTTTACAGAGCCGGACACGATCGTGGTATCCGAAGACTGTGTTGGAGTATTCGGAGGAGGAACCCGCCTTGCAATGCCAAAGACAATTTGCACGCCGGAAATATCGTCATTGAAGCCTGGTTCAGGGGCTACTGAGGGAGTCCTGGATTAAGGGGTCCTCGGGCATCCGAACTATGGTATGGGCTGTGAAGATATAAGACCGAAGACTCTCTCCCGTGTCCGGATAGGATTCTCCTTGGCGTGGAAGGCAAGCTTGGCGTCCTGATGTGAAGATTCCTTTCTCTGTAACCGACTTTGTACAACCCTAGTCCCCTCCAGTGTCTATATAAACCGGAGGGCTTAGTCCATAGAGGCAAGAAGAATAATCATATTCATACATGCTAGACTTTTAGGGTTTTAGCCATTACGATCTTGTGGTAGATATACTCTTGTAATACTCATATTCATCAAGATCAATCAAGCAGGAAGTAGGGTATTACCTCCATAGAGAGGGCCCGAACCTGGGTAAACATCGTGTCCCCCGTCTCCTGTTACCATCGATCTTAGACGCACAGTTCGGGACCCCCTACCCGAGATCCGCCGGTTTTGACACCGATAGCAATGCCTGCTTTGGCATCAACCATCCCTCGCTCTGCTTCGTCAAGCAGTGCTAATTCTGATTCTGAGGACGAGTAGTTCCTCGTATGCTTTCTCTATCTTTTTTTACACTTGTTGATGAAAAGGGGGAGAAGATCATCGAGTGATAGATGAACGGGGTATTTGCAGGGTGTTTCCATTCGCCATTTGCTTCTCTCTAGTCGAACGTTTTCGTTTCAAACAATTTGCTTGTTCAACTTATCGCACCGCCTGTGGTGTTGAAGTACTTGGTCGCCATGTACTGTTAATACCCCCCCCCCCCCCGCAATATTATTTGCTTCCAACTATCTGTTTGCAGGTGCTATCAAAAGTTTACTCCCTTGCAATGATTATCCTCAATAATTATCTTTTGTGCAGGGAAACTAAGAGTTTTTTAAGGAAGACACGAAATCATGCTTCTCTAAACAGAGACATTTTACTCCTTGATACTATATGTGTTATGGTTAGATATGCTATAATTATTATCCTTCATTATCTGACCCTGCAGGAGAAGAAAGTCAGCTTCAGTTTAAATTTCTTGACCCTCGAAATCTCTCTATATGACTGACAAACTATTTTTCCTCGCAGATACCTATCGTATGAACTTTGTTGCAGGAAAACTTCATCTAAAGCTTACCTCCTCCGAGTAATATCCAACATTTCCCTTGCTCTGACAATTATCGAGAATCTAAATTGCAGGGAACTTATATCTCGTGTGGATTCAAATTGTGTTCTGAGAAAAATTCTCTTGATTTATCCTTCGTCGCAAATCATTTCAAAGTATTCCATCTAACTAATCCTTTCAAAGATTGTGTGTGATAGGAAACACCTCAGACTCTGTTGAGTGCATTGGAAGAGACCACGAATGAGATCTTATGTCGATATCACTCATATGAAGATTCATCTCGCTACCTTCAAATTTATCCGCTATGCATTCGATGCATATCTTCAGGGGGAGCGTGCTTTATCTTCGTAATTATCTCTCGTCTTTCATTACCCTTCGCATTCCATTTCATTCTGTTATCTATCCTTCGATGCGTTCTGTTTTGTCAACAATCGTCCAAAAAGGGGGAGATTGTTGGTGCAATATCTGCCCTCCTGTGTCTTGGAGATTGTTGACAGAAACATGTATGGACTGATTTGTTTGCTAGTGCATTCAGGGAGAAAATTTTGATACAAAACCGAAGAGAATGATGTCTCCGGTGCCAAGTTCGAGGAACTTCACCGAAGTATATCTGCATTGCAGAGATGAACAAGCTACATCTATTGAAGACATGTAGACGAAGAAGATTGATGTGAAGGAATTATCCCCTCGAAATTCTATTGCTGAAGCGAATCAATTGATTCGGTGTTGTTGTCTGAAGAAATTGACAGCAGTGAATGGAAGTCGAAGAAGTAGTATTCATTTCGTTGTTCTTCTTTCATTTATTTGAGTCATAGGACCTCCATACTATTAAGAGGGGCATAGGTTCTCGAAGCTTAGATCCGCTATGATGCTCAGCCCAAAACCTATGAAATATGCGAGAGAAATCTCTATGTTTCGAATGATTACCTGGCAGCAGTAGACGTTGTTCTTCATGCCGCAGGAGATATCTTTCGAACTGAGGAGTTAGCATTACTTGTTCCGCAAGTAATGTTACCGTTGTGCTCAAATTTCCGACTGTTGGACTCGTGTCGTTCAGCCATTGGCTGCTCCACATGTCCAATTTGGTCATTTCCCTTCAGGGAAGGGTGCGACTATAAATAGCCACCCCGCTCCAACATTGCCCGTTGGCTGCTCTACTTAAGATTACTGAGATGATTGATTGAGCATTCCCTCTCAGAGTGATTTGAGTTTAAGATCCACCGAGAGAAAAATCAAGAGCCCAAACTTAGACAGTGGTTGAGCATCACAGTAGCTCTGAGTTAGAGTTCTTGTACCTATTACTCCTGAGAGTTGTGCCCTCTCTAGACGGATAGGTGTCGGCTCAAGTGTTGAAGAGTTGTTGTGTTCACCGAGTAAGATCTTCAGCAACAAAGAGTGATTGTGGTTCGCGAAGGTCGACCGAAGGTTTGGAGATCGCCGACAAGTATCTACCACGAGTGAACCCAACTGGAGTCTGATCAGCTCCGAGTTGAAGGAGAATAGGGCAAAGAGAGTTTATCTTCCGTGTTAAGTCACAACCCCTCCAACCAGACGTAGTCCTTTGGCAGAAGGGCGAACTTGTCTACCAAATCCATCTATCGCCATCGAGCACGACTGGATCTATCTACCTTACTGCACTACCTTCGGTAGTTTACTTTTGTGCTTTGTGATGATAGTTTATCTGATCTACTCTGACTATTGCATTCCATTCACTCTGTCATCCTCATCAGTTATTGTTAGTTGTTCTTCTTGTGTCTTTTCATTCACCTCTTCAGTGTTAAGTCTCGTACTTTTCTCTCACAGTTCATGTCATGTTATACTTCTTGCTATTACATGTGTTTTCTTGTTGCATTACTATCATTGTAGTTAAACATGTGATATCTCAAGCCCGTACCATAATTGTTTCCTATGCCGATAGAAATGCTCCTCAGCATCGCGCTTGATTGAGTTCATTTCTATCGTACCTTGTTTCCGCTGCTATGTTTGGGATCAGTTCAAAACTTTCTCAAGAAATTTTAAATCTCCCACTTCACCCTCCTCTGGTCGATATACTCTCGGTCCTAATACTCCACCTTCAGTTTCTTCTTCTTCGCCGTCGGACGGGGGAGGCGGCGGCGGGTTGCTGCGGGGTGCCGACCATGGAGCGGGAAGGGGCGGGGAGGGCGGAAGGGTTTTTGGGAAATAAGGGGGAAATGGGAACGTTGTGTCCCATACGCGCGGTCCAGGGAAGGACAAGGGCGAGCGTCCCGCCCGTCTGCACGCAGTCCATTTCGACGCAAATGCGGACCAAATTTGGGTGGAAAATGCGTTGCGGATGGATAGAAAACGGGCACCTGTCTTTTTGCGGGCGCGTGTTGGGCCGCGATTTGTGTTTGTGTCGATCCAAACGGACGCGGCCGGACGAAATGCGGTCGCGCGTCAGAGTTGGCCTAACAAAGTCGCAACCTAGTATCCCAATAGGAGTTCTTAGAGCGACCCTCGCAGGGCTTTACATCGGGATTACTCTACACAAGCCCGTCATCTTAGAAATTGATTGTTCTTTTGTGACTTCCTTTCTAGGAAAGGATTATTTGGACAGGTCTCTCCTAGTTGATCTTAAGATGGAAGCATTCAGCATTTCCAGGTTGATGACAAGTTTCAAGATATGCAAAATTAACAGAAGGGCCAATAGGGTGGCGCCTAAGATTGCTAAGTTCAGCTTTATTAATAGGTCTGATGGTGTGCTTCTTAATAGTGTTCCGCCCTGCGTGGTTGAAGTAATAGAAGATTGCATGAACATTTTTAATTAATTAATATATGGAAGGGGTTTTTATAAAAAAAAAAGTAGGAGTTCACAGGGATCGAATCCCTAGGTGCCCCTTTTCTCTTGTGTTCTTCTTTTAAACATGCACGAATGGGCCGGACGGCAACCGTAGATCCTTCAGCAAAACGAAAGAAACACTCGCTATAAACGAGATATGGTGTTTGCGCCTTTGCTAACAACATTTTTTTAGTGTCACGGACCTTTTTTTTCAAATGCTATCAACATTTTATTAAAGTTGCATGAACTTTCATTTTGCACTGCATGAACATTTTTTAAGATTTAAATAAAATTTGTATGCCCCTTCGTGGGCCATGTGATATACTTCCTCCTTTTCAAAGTATAAGTCTTTTTTAGAGATTCCAATATGGACTACATAAGGAGCAAAATGAGAAAATCTACACTCTAAACTATGTCTATATATATTCTAAAAAAAACTATGTCTATATACATCTGTATGTAGTCCATATTGAAATATCTGAAATGACTTATATTTAGAAATGGAGTATTTCCTGAAGCATGAAACGGGTATAACCAAACGACTGAATTTGAGGAGTAAATGGTAGGCGATGGTTCAACCAAACAGTCCACTTTTGTACAATTCGAGTGAGAAAGAAGACACTGACGATCCAGTAAATAGATCAGGATCAACTCAGTCAAAACCTGATCATTACGTCTTTTCAAGAGATAATCCACTGCAGTCTTGGCCAGTAACTAGTTACATCGGTTTCCTTTTCCAAAACGGCAAAACCTTAATCACACGCAAAATCTACAAGCTGAAACCTAACCCAACCGGTCACTAGTTCATAAATTTCTCACACACATAGGGGTCCTGCTGGTTAACATGGAAGCCACGGCTCTGCGCAAAAACGGGGGGGTAGATCCCACAATCATCTCCATTCTCCACGAACTGGCATTTCTGTGCATGGAAGTAAACGAAAACCAAATCATTTCCAGATGCTGATCCATACAAAAAAGCAAGTTCACATGTTAGCAAAACCTGAGGGTGACATAAGAAAGAAAGGTGACCATCAAATAGCCACACGTGATGAAAGTTGAAAAGTATCGGGCACAGGTGTCAGCAAGATGCAAAGCTCCCAGGAAGCCCGTGATGGAAGTCAGTGGATTGTGACTTTGTGAGGCAGGCTAAGCTGAAGCCATGCAACTTGCACATTTGCTCACAGGCTCCAGAAAGCAGGCTATTTCTTTCTTGATACTCCCAGCAAACCCGCAAAGGCAAATAAGCAAGACATGGTCAATTTCAAATGGTTGAAAGTTTGCGCGTCCCAAGGTGCATGAAACATCTACAACCATGGAGTATATTCTTATTATTTTGATTTTCAGAAGAGTGGATATATGAAATATGAAACGACCCAAATAACACAAGGTTCTTTACCTGTGGTCAACGAGAAAAAATATTTAATGTCTGGTACTCCCTCCGTTCACTTTTATAAGTCGTTTCGGACAAGTGAAATTGAGCTGTTTTGCACAATGTCTGAAACATCTTCAAAGCCTTATAAAAGTGAACAGAGGGAGTACATTATTAGATTGCTCAAGGATCAGAGAGTAATGATAGTGCTGACTGGCCTTTATTACTGCCAAAAAATGGTCCCAGGCATATTGAATAGACCTATCTACTGACCAGAAGAAGTACTCCTATACAACATGACTGCCAACACATGCAGAGCATGGGAAAGGATGCTAAGAGCTGTAACAGCATTTAAGCTCACTTCATGTTGTTACTTTGAGAGCATCACAAAATAAAAGCAAATGGAAACAATTCTGGTTAGCTAAGCAGCCAAAGAGAAGTATAGTGTAAACTAATCTTTGCGGCGGGACAAGATTTTAATTTTCCAATTAGCCCAGGACCCTTGAAAGAAATTAATCATAACAATCCTTTATCTTCAACTAGAATGTTATATCCAGTTTTTCTTTTCAGAGGCTAGTAAAATGCTTCCAATTAACTTCACGACAAGATTAGTACTCCCTCCGATCCGAATTAAATGATGCAATCTCTATACAATTTTAGTAAGACATTGTGTTGACACCTGATTTTGGCACAATGCAGAATGCAATAGAGATGGACTCAAATGACAAAAATTCTAATAAGAAATTTCACATTGCCGAATGGAACAACTTTGATGTTTGGACCATAATTATTCGGCATCATATCAAAGACCAAAACTACACTCAGATTGTCATGTTTAGGTGTTCTAAGTGCTTTTTAGTCAATTACGCCTCCAGGACAACCTCGGATGAAGGAATGATCTACATGAATTATCTTCGTCTCGTCGAATCGGTCGATTTTGATATAAAAATCATCTCAATCCAAGTTCTTATGCAAAAGTTAGAGCTATCTGAATACAGCCCTGTCAAGAGGCGAAATATGACGCGGGAGACCAGACATGTTTTGGCAAGTGTCTGATGTAATGCGTGAGTGTTTTGTCCCAGAATATGGCCTCGAATCGGAAAACGTTCAACACGAAAGTTTTTCGTCTCGTCAAAACGGTCAACTTTGCTTTTGGGCACATTTTCATCCGAGGTCGTTTACTGCCTCAAAAACCTTGCCGGGGAAAGCTTGCCGCCGTGAACAGTAACCTTGCCGGAGGAGAGCTTGCCGCTGTGAACAGTAACCTTGCCGAAGGAAAGCTTGCCGCCGTGAACAGTAACCTTGCCGGGGAAAGCTTGCCGCCGTGAACAGTAACCTTGCCGGAGGAGAGCTTGCCGCTGTGAACAGTAACCTTGCCGGGGAAAGCTTGCCGCCGTGAACAGTAACTTTGCCGGGAAAGCTTGCCGCCGTGAACAGTAGAAACTGTCGAGGCCAATCCGACCAGATGCTGAAGATGGGTTAAAATACTTGTCTTGATGGCTCCGGATGAAAACGTGTTCAACACGGGAGTTGTTCGTAACGTCAAAACGGTCCACTTTGCTTTTGGAGTCAACATCATCCGACGTAGTATACAACCTGCAGAGACGCTGCAAGAGTCGAACGGTCCAGTCAGCTACATGAACGAGTCCGACTCGAAATTAGAGATGACCCCGTGGAGTATTCAAGATGGCCTTATTTGGAAAAGTGATCAACATACGGATTGTTGGCTTCGTCGAAGCACACAAAATTGATATTTGAACCGTCTCCATCGAAAGTCATATGCAGATTCCACGGCCCACGCAAGGAGCAAGACAGAAGATTGGACCAGATTCGGGCTGAATCCGAGTGGGACCAGAACTAGGACTCTAGGACGTGAATTGATGTAATTTTCTTGTAAGGAAAGCCTAGATAAATCCTTTGCTTGTATGGGAAGTCCAGCCGCCTCTTATATATGTTGGGGGTGACGGCCGATTGAACAACACACAATCGAACAAATCAATATACTACTTTTTCATCTACGTTTTATCTCTCCACCGTTTTTCTCTCTCGTTCTTCGCTGTTCTTTGTGTTTGAGAGCTGCGAATCCCGAGGCTCTAGGGGCGAGCGAATCGACCTAGGGCAGCCCATAGCCGCCGCACTCCCTGACGGGGTCCCTCCCGGGGGTGTGGGGTTTTCGGGTCTGCAAAAGCGCCCGTCGACTGTCTTGCGTATCGCGCTGTCGTTCGGGTCTCCTTCGACGTGAGCTGCGGTGCATCACCCCCGGCGTCGAGGGTACACGTGACGTGTTCGTGTGTCAACACACTTTTTGGCGACTCCGCTGGGGGCAGAAGATCAATCATCATCATCCACCATGTCCGATCTTCCCAAGCCATCTGAGGTAGACGCCGATAACATCATTAAGCCTAGTCTTGATGAGATATCGGCCGATCATCGCCAAGTCTATGAGGAGTACAAGAAGGCGCGCGAAGAGAAGGATTTGCAGGAGTTCCTTGCAAAATTCAAGAAGGATCGCCAAGGCAACATCACTCCGATTGAAGAAATCAAGTTCCCTCCTCTTCAAGCCGAGCAGGTTAAACCCGCTGTGAGTACTACCTTTTCTCCTGAGCAGTGGGCTGAGATTGAGAGTCGTATTGCTGATGGTAACAATCTGGTCTATCAAACTTTCATAGAAAATACCAATGCTCAGAAAAATATATCTCAATCATCTAGTGGTAATGATGGTGTAGCTGCTAGTGCGCAAAACCCTAATCTGGCTTTACCTATCTCATCGGCGCCTCCCATGCCGATGACTTATTATCCTACTCAAACAAATCAGATTGTGACTGCACCCATTAATCCTATTATGAGCATGCCAGGTTCGGTGGCAACGCCGAACCAAACCCTACCTATAGCTACAACCACTCGGCCATTACCGAACTATAGTTCGGCATACATGCCACAGTTCATACCTACTGCTAGTAGTCCTACTCCTCCTATGTCGCTGCCACAAGTTGCATCGTCCACTATGGATGATGGTCTAGCTAATCTTAGAGAGGAGATGGCTAAGATGCTTCGAGAGAATTTTGGAGTTGAGTTACCTCGGAATCGGATTTACCAAAAGCCGTACCCCGAGTACTTTGATGCCATCCAGTGCCCTCCGGAATATAAGATTCCAGATTTTGTCAAATTCAATGGAGAGGGCACAAAAACCACATGGGAGCATGTTAGCCAATACTTGGCACAATTAGGTGAAGCAGGCTCACTAATTGAGTTGAAAGTGCGTTTATTTCCTCTATGATTAACTGGTACCACATTTTCATGGTTTTCTTCTTTACCACATGGTTCCATTCGGGTTTGGTCGCAGCTAGAGCAGAAGTTTCATGATCACTTTTATAGCGGCGACAATGAACTCAAATTGTCACATCTAACATCGGTTAAACAGAAGCATGATGAATCGGTCTCAGATTACGTCAAGAGATTTAGAGAAACAAAAACCGGTGTTTTAGTTTGGTGATAACCGAGAGAGACTTGGCAGACCTAGTGCTGAGTGGTTCGAGAATTCCCATTAGAGAAAAGCTAGAAGGCTATGAGTTCTTAAATATCAACCAAGTCTTACAAAGGGCTTTGGCTCAGGAAAGCCGAAGCAAAGACCTCAAAGAAGTGCATAGATATAAAGCAGATCGTCCAAAGATGAATATGGTGGAATATGATAGTGATCACTCGGACGATGAGGGTGACGTTTTTTCTACTGAATTTGTTTGGCCATCTAAAGCCAAACCATTTACTTGCAATGATCTGAAACCGATTCATAAGAATCGTGATGAAGATATGAAGTTTACTTTTAACATTGCTAAGTGTGATAGAATATTTGATGCTTTGCTGCAGGCTAAGATTATTAGAATATCTCATACTTTACCGCCGTTTGAAGAGCTGAAGCGGCGCGCTTATTGCAAGTATCATAATTCTTTTTCTCATGCTACTAACGATTGCAATGTTTTTCGACGACAGATACAATCGACCATTAATGACGGACGATTGAACTTTTCTGAGATGCAAGTTGATAAACAACCTTTTCCAATGAATACCATGGAGTTAGAGGGGAAGAAGCTACTCATTCGGCCGGAGGTTGCCGAATCTGCTACTAAAGCTAATATCATTGTTGGTGAGCCCAGGGAAGACAAGGAGGGCAACAAGGTCTTGGGGAGACAGGTTGTGCTTGACAAGCAACCCGGTGGCAAGGAGATAATCAAAATCACCATCAAGAATCCTACACTCGGGGGGGGGGGGGGGGGGGAACCGCAAGTGCAAGGAAATACTCGTGTTAAATTTGTCAAGCCCAGGAGTCCAGAAGTTGGCAAGTGGAAAACGAATGAAGCTAAAGTGCAGCGCAAGAAAATCAAGCCAACTTTTGATATGTTGCTGTCCAAGTATGCTAGTCATGCAGCCGGTTCTAGCTCCAACCGGTCATCAAATCTGAAGCGCTCAAGATCACCTCCTCGGGAAGAATTTCAGCATCATGCAAGGCCATATGGGTCGTGGGCGTCGGGACCATGGGTGCCGCCACCCCCCTATGTGCCATACTACATGGGAGACTTCAATGGAGGATGGTGGCAGCCCCCAATGGCCCCTTATGCTTTTCATCCGGGTTGGGCAGAGCCAAGGAGGCCCGTTCATGAGAGACTTTCTTATCCCACACAAGGCCGTTTGAACAATAGTGTCAATCGGCCAGTGCAAGATAATCAAAAAGGGGTCGGCAAGCAAGAATGGCGTGTTAAGTCGCCAAGTGCTGTAACGGTCGAGTCAAGCAAAGGCAAGGAAAAAACCGATGCCGACTCACTCATCTTGGGCACCGAAACATTCACCATACAACAGCCGATTATGCATAGCAATCCGACTGAGCTGATACTTGCTATCGCGCCAAAGCACTCGGCTAATGATCATGAAGCAAGCACCAGCCAAGTAAAAACGAGAGATCCTAAATACACTCAGCCAAAGTAGTGTCCTCCAGGGCTAACAAAGACACAAAAGAGGAAACTACAGAGGTTAAGGAGTCAAGAGATGGCAGAACAAGAGGCCGAGAAGCAAAGGGATAAGTTGTTCAATGACACTCGGCCTATGTTACCTACAAAACAAGTGTGGAGGCCCAAACAAATACAAGATGCAGTGGCTTCTACACCCACCACAGCAGCACCTACACCACCAAAGGAGGACGATGTAATCATTGCATCGTCTGCATTACCTATTGCTTCATCTTCGCTCGAACAAATTTCAGAATCGGTGGATACACTGGGGGAAGAGGAGGATATGTTAGATTACGAGTCTACACCGGTTCATGAAGGTATGGATATTAATATGGTGTATTACTTACCCGCTAAGTTTCGTGCTGTAGATGAGGAAGGGGAGGTGGCTCAGCTGGATTTTGGCCCTAAAAATGCAATATTCGAGAAGCCAAAAGACCCAGTAACGCATCTGAAACCGTTATATCTCAGAGGTCATATCAATGGGTCACCGCTCACTCGGATGCTTGTTGATGGTGGTGCTGTGGTGAATCTTATGCCGTATTCGGTCTTCAAAAAATTGGGGTTGCATGATAATGAGTTGATAAAGACCAACATGGTGCTCAATGGATTTGAAGGCAAAGAGAAAACTGAAGCCAAAGGTGTGATGTATGTGGAGCTCACGGTGGGAAGTAAAACTTTGGCTACCACATTCTTTGTCGCTAAGGTGCAAGGTAACTACAACGTCATACTAGGCCGTGATTGGGTTCATGCCAACCAGTGCGTGCCATCCACTATGCACCAGTTTTTGATCCAGTGGGTTGATGATGAAGTGGAAGTCATTCATGCGGATAACTCGGCCTGTGTTGCTTTGGCCGTGGCATCGGTGGATTGGCAACACCCAAATGCTACTTGCTTGACGGGACGTGACTTGTCAGAGTTCGATTTTCTCAGCGCAACCAAGAATGGTTTCGTGCCCGTCTCTTTAAAGCCGACTGAGTGCAATCGGCTCCAAGGTATGATATGTTTAAATGGATCCTAACTCAGATTGGTTACAAAAGCGACTTGTAGAATATCGGTCCAATGAGAACGATATGTATGAGTCCATAGAAGAGTTAGATGATATGGATAAATTAGGACAAGGTTTTACATCGGCCGATCCATTAGAAGAGATAGATATAGGAGATGGTTTAACTCCTAGGCCGACATTTGTAAATGCAAATTTAAGAGCCGATCATAAAGCTAAGTTGATCGAGCTGTTGAAAGAATATGTTTGTTGCTTTGCATGGGAATATCATGAGATGCCAGGTTTAAGCCGAGGGCTAGTGGAGCATCGGTTACCTATAAAGGCTGGTTTTAGACCATATAAACAATCGGCCAGAAAGTTCAATCCAAAAACATATGACCGGATCAAGGAAGAGATCGGTCGTTTGCTTAAAGCTAATTTTATTAGACCTTGCAGGTATGCCGAGTGGATTTCTAACATTGTCCCTGTGGAGAAGAAAGGATCCGACAAGTTGAGGGTGTGCATTGACTTCAGATATTTGAATAGGGCTACACCCAAAGATGAGTATCCCATGCCAATAGCTGATATGCTTATTAATGATGCTTCTGGACATAAGGTTATTAGCTTTCTAGATGGTAATGCCGGATACAATCAAATTTTTATGGCCGAAGAGGACATGTCCAAGACAGCTTTTCGTTGCCCCGGTTTTCTTGGTTTATTCGAGTGGACAGTGATGACATTCGGATAAAAAAATGCTGGCGCCACATATCAAAGGGCTATGAATTTGATTTTTCATGATTTACTCGGTGTCATACTTGAAGTTTATATTAATGATATTGTTGTCAAATCGGATACTTTTGAATCTCACTTGGCCGATTTGCGTTTAGCTTTTGAAAGAATGAAAAAGTATGGACTGAAGATGAATCCTTTGAAGTGTGCTTTCGGCGTGTCAGCTAGCAAGTTTTTGGGTTTCATTATTCATGAAGATGGTATAGAGATTGATCCCAAAAAGATAGAAGCTATACAGAAAGTGGAGGCTCCAACATGCAAGAGAGATATGCAAAAGTTCCTTGGCAAGGTCAATTATTTGAGAAGGTTCATAGCTAATCTATCAGGGAAAGTTGATGCATTTACTCCTATCCTTCGGTTAAAGAATGATGTTGATTTCACTTGGGGGGCAAAACAGCAAGAAGCATTTGATATGATCAAGAATTATTTGTGCACTCCTCCGGTGATGAGAGCACCCAAGCATAGGGAACCCTTCAAACTTTACATTGCAGCAGAGGAGGGAGTTATTGGTGCTGTTCTAACTCAAGAGACCGAAGGAAAAGAGCATGCCATCACTTATTTGAGCCGCCGCTTATTGGACGCAGAGACAAGGTATACATTTATTGAGAAATTATGTCTATGCTTGTATTATGCTTGCACAAAATTGAGACATTATTTAGTGCCGAGTGCTTGCGTAGTAGCTTGTCAGACCGATGTCATTAAATACATGTTGCATAGGCCAATTCTTAGTGGTAGAATTGGCAAGTGGGCTTATGCTTTGATTGAATATGATTTGGCTTATGAATCTCTAAAATCCATGAAGGGCCAAATTGTTGCTAATTTCATTGTTGAACATCGGATTTATGACAAGCATGATAGTAATATGAACCTTGTTTCATTAGTACCATGGAGATTACTCTTTGATGGTTCGGTTTGTAGCAATGGCCAAGGTGTTGGTATTGTTTATATATCTCCTCATGGTGCTGTTTTTGAAGCCTCATGCCGCTTAGAATATTTTTGCACAAACAATCAAGCCGAATATGAAGCATTGTTATTCGGCCTAGAGATGTTACTTGCTATAGGTGTTACATATATTGAGGCTTATGGTGATTCGTTACTAGTGGTGCAGCAAATATCCAAAGTCTTTCAGTGTTTGGACGAATCACTTAATGTTTATCTTGATAAATGTTTAGATGTAATCTCTACTTTGGATTATTTTAGCATTGCTCATATATCTAGACATGACAATTGGAAAGCAAATGAGTTGGCACAACAAGCATCCGGCTATCATGTTGATCGTGGCATGTTTCATATTTCTGAAAAGCCGATGTCTAGTCTTGCCAACATAAGGGAGGCCGAACCGGAGCCCGCCGTTTCGGCCACTAATGAAATATTCAATGCAGGAGAAAATCAAGACTGGAGGAAACCCATCATTGATTATTTGTGTGATCCTAGTAGAAGGGTGGACAGGGCTGTTCGGCGTATGGCTTTCAAATACACAATGAGAGATGATGATCTCTATCGCCGAACGGTTGATGATGTTCTTTTAAAGTGCTTGGACGAGGACCAAGCGAGAATTGCTATGGGAGAGGTCCATGAAGGTATTTGTGGCACTCATCAGTCGGCTCCCAAGATGAAGTGGTTACTACGACGTGCTGGGTTTTATTGGCCGACCATGATTAATGATTGCTTCAGATATTATAAAGGGTGTGAAGCTTGTCAAAAATTTGGTGATATTCAGTTGGCTCTTGTTGCTATGTTACATCCCATTATCAAGCCGTGGCCTTTCATAGGATGGGGTTTAGACTTTATTGGACAAATTCATCCGTCTTCCTCAAAGGGGCATCGGTTCGTATTGGTGGCAACCGATTATTTCACTAAATGGTCTGAAGCAGTACCTCTCAAGAACATGACACATACGGAGGTGATTAAATTCATAACCGAGCACATTATTCATAGATTCGGCATTCCTCAAACATTGACTACAGATCAAGGCTCCTCTTTCATGTCACACCAAGTTAGAGAATTTACCGAATCTTATAACATAAAATTGCTCAATTCCTCTCCATATTATGCCCAAGCCAATGGACAAGCTGAGTCTAGCAATAAAATTTTAATCAAGCTCATCAAGAAGAAGATTGAGGATAACCCAAGGAGATGGCATGAGTTGTTGTCTGAAGCTATGTGGGCACATAGAATTTCAAGGCATGGTGCTACAAAGGTGACTCCATATGAGCTAGTATATGGTCAAGAGGCTGTTTTACCAGTGGAAGTGAATTTGAGTGCTTTGAGAATAGCCCAACAGAATGATTTATCGGCAGTGGACTTTTACAATTTGATGATGGACAACATTGATGAAGTTGCTGATAAACGTTTGGCTGCTTTAAGGGCCATAGAGAGGGACAAGCTGAGGGTAGCCAGAGCTTACAATAAAAAGGTCAAGTTGAAGAATTTTCAGGTTGGCGATCTTGTGTGGAAAGTGATTCTACCGATTGGTTCTAGAGATAGAAAATTCGGGAAGTGGTCTCCAAGTTGGGAAGTGTGACGCCCCCGATTTAATCGTACACTAATCATGCACGCAAATGTGTACGATCAAGATCAGGGACTCATGGGAAGATATCACAGCACAACTCTAAAACATAAATAAGTCATACAAGCATCATAATACAAGCCAGGGCCTCGAGGGCTCGAATACAAGTGCTCGATCATAGACGAGTCAGCGGAAGCAACAATATCTGAGTACAGACATAAGTTAAACAAGGTTGCCATAAGATGGCTAGCACAAACAGGGATACAGATCGAACGAGGCGCAGGCCTCCTGCCTGGGATCCTCCTAACTACTCCTGGTCGTTGTCCTGCGGGCTGCACGTAGTAGTAGGCACCTCCAATGTAGGAGGAGTCGTCGTCGACGGTGGCGTCTGGATCCTGGGCTCCATCGTCTGGTTGCGGCAACCGGGTAGAAGGGAAAGGGGAAAAAGGGGGAGAAAAGCAACCGTGAGTACTCATCCAAAGTACTCGCAAGCAAGGAGCTACACTACATATGCATGGATATATGTGTAAAGGGCCATATCAGTGAACTGAACTGCAGAATGCCAGAATAAGAGGGGGATAGCTAGTCTTATCGAAGACTACGCTTCTGGTCGCCTCCGTCTTGCAGCAGGTAGAAGAGAGTAGACTGAAGTCCTCCAAGTAGCATCATATAGCAATAATCCTACCCGGCGATCCCCTCCTCGATGCCCTATTAGAGAGCGATCACCGGGTTGTATCTGGCACTTGGAAGGGTGTGTTTTATTAAGTATCCGGTTCTAGTTGTCATAAGGTCAAGGTACAACTCCGGGTCGTCCTTTTACCGAGGGACACGGCTATTCGAATAGATAAACTTCCCTGCAGGGGTGCACCACATAACCCAACACGCTTGATCCCATTTGGCCGGACACACTTTCCTGGGTCATGCCCGGCCTCGGAAGATCAACACGTCGCAGCCCCACCTAGGCACAACAGAGCGGTCAGCACGCCGGTCTAAACCTATGCGCGCAGGGGTCTGGGCCCATCGCCCTGAGCACACCTGCACGTTGCGAACGCGACCAGTGAGCAGACCTAGCAACCTCCAGTACAACGGAAGTCACGTTACGCGGTCCAACCCGGCGCGCGCCGCTCAGTCGCTGACGTCAAGAAGTGCTTCGGCTGATACCACGACGCCGAGTGCCCATATCTTTCCCACATAGTTGGTTAGTGCGTATAGACCAAATGGCCAGACTCAGATCAAATACCCAGATCTCGTTAAGCGTGTTAAGTATCCGCGAACGCCGACCAGGGCCAGGCCCACCTCTCTCCTAGGTGGTCTCAAACCTGCCATGTCGCTCCGCCACAAAGTAACAGTCGGGGGCCGTCGGGAACCCAGGCCCACCTCTACCGGGATGGAGCCACCTGCCCCTTCAGCCCCCATCTCCGAACAATATCACAGGTAATGTAACAGTGTAAAGTATATAGTGTATGCCCGCGATCACTTCCCGAAATGATCACGGCCCAGTAATATAGCATGGCAGACGGACAAGAGTGTAGGGCCACTGATGGAACACTAGCATCCTATACTAAGCAGTAGGATTGCAGGTAAAGGTATCAACAGCAGTATCAAAGACAGGCTATGCATCAGGATAGGAATAACGAAAGCAGTAACATGCTACACTACTATAATGCAAGCAGTATAGAGGAGAGTAGGCGATATCTGGTGATCAAGGGGAGGCTTGCCTGGTTGCTCTGGCAAGAGAGAGGGGTCGTCAACTCCGTAGTCGTACTGGGTAGCAGCAGCGTCGGTCTCGGTGTCTAGCGAGAGAAGAGGGGGGAGAAACAATAAATATTTAAGCAAACAGATGCATAGCGATGCATGACATGACAAGTAACGGTGTTAGAGGTGTCCTAACGCGGTATGCGGTGATACCGGTGAAGGGGGGAAACAATCGAGAAAGTATCCCCGGTGTTTCGCGTTTTCGGGCAGAGGAGCCGGAGGGGGAAAGTTGCGAGTTTGATATGTTAGGGGTGCGTGGCGGATGAACGGGCTACGTATCCGGGTTCGTCTCGTCGTTCTGAGCAACTTTCATGTACCAAGTTTTTTTCATCCGAGCTACGGTTTATTTTATATTAATTTTAAAAGATTTAAAACAATTTTAGGATTTATCTAATTAATTTAATTTAACATTATCCAGAACAGTACATGCTGACGTCATCATGACATCAGCACGAAGTCAGCAGTCAACAAAGGTGTTGACTAGGTCACTGACATGTGGGTCCCAGATGTCATACCCTGTTTAATCTAATTAGGGTTTAACTAATCTAATTACTGTTTAATTAAACTAACTAATTAATTAGATCTCTAAACAGAGTTAATTAACTTAATTATTTCGCTAATTAATTAATTAATTAATTAATTATCATTTTTTTAATTCCTTTTTTTATATTCTGGGGCTAGGCCCACTGGTCATAGACACAGGGGCGCCTAGCGGGCGCCCGGGTTACGGGCGTCGCCCGTGCAGGCGTTGCGGGGCGGCGTGCGAAGGGCGGGCGCGCGATTTGGCGCCGGTGGCCGTGGCCGCAGCCGGAGCGCGCGGGCTCGCCGGGATCTGCCGGCAGGAGGCGCCGGTCGGGCGGGGCGAGTACGGCGGGTGCAGCGGGGCTGCGGTCGGAGCATGGCCGGTAGCGGCAGCGCAGCAGAGCTGTAGGAGGCAGCGGCGGCGTGCGGCACGGGAGCAGCGGCACGCGTCCGGCAGCAGCGGCGAAGGCGGAGCTCGGGGGTCAGGGCGGTAGCGGCAAGGCAGCGCAGGCGCAGACGGGAGCAGGCCGGGGGCGTGAGCGGGGAGGTTCGGCGGGGGTGGACAGCGGCGCAAGGCGGGAGCAGCATACGGGCGGCGGCAAACATAATATCGGGTCGTGCCAGGAGGAGGCTAGGGCGTGCGGGGCACGGACGGAGCGCAACCATGGACACGGTGACCGCGGGCGCGAGCGGGGCATGTGCGCGGTGAGCAGGGGAGCGGAGGGAGGCGGGGCCTCATGGCCGCGGCTAACGGCGCGCAAGGGCGGAGGCAGAGGGGAAGAGGCCGGGGCCCTCACCGCGGGTCTGTAGGGCACCGGGCAGTGGGCGCGGGGAGGAGGTCGGGGACGATGTGCGGCGACGGAGTCATGGCGGCGCGGGGCTTCGGCGAGGTGGTCCAGCGGCGTCGAGGTCATGGAGCACGTCGGGGAGGAGGCGAGGCGGCTGGGCGCGTCGGGCTGGACGCCGGCATCGGGCTCGGGGGCGACGGGATCGGGGCGGCGTGCGCTGGGGCGCCCCGGTCCAGATCTCGCGGGGGGGTGGGGATCGTGGGGAGTGGGGAAATTAGGTTAGGGTTCGGGTAGTGGGGGTTAAGGGGAATGGGGTGGCCGGTTGGGCCTTTTGGGTTGGTGGCCTGCTGGCTAGGTGGGCCATTCGGCCCAGGGGAGGGGGTTTTCTCCTTTTGTTTGTTTTGTTTTCCTTTTCCTTTTCTTTTTGTTTATTCTTTTCTGTTTTCATTTATAGTTTCTTTTATTTTAGTTTTAAGGAATACCAAGTTAGCACCTAAATAGATGCTACAAATTATGCCACTGCCACAATAGTTTAATACATATAACAATTTAGTTTTTGAAACTGTTTATTATTTAAAAGCGTTTAAATAATTGTATTTGCTACCGTTTTATTC
This sequence comes from Aegilops umbellulata, assembly GCA_032464435.1. Classification (NCBI taxonomy): domain Eukaryota; kingdom Viridiplantae; phylum Streptophyta; class Magnoliopsida; order Poales; family Poaceae; genus Aegilops; species Aegilops umbellulata. Next base: position 44,421,504 of record CP136056.1, read on the forward strand.
ATCTTAGAGTATTTAAACATTTTATAAAAGTGTGGTTTCTTCACTAGTACTATCCCTGATTTATTTGTCACATTGAGAACATTTTAGTTTTGACTTTTGAAAACTTTAGTTGTTTGACTTGATTTTGAATTTGAATTTTGAATCGGTTTTTTGAACTAACCCGAGATCAACTACAGTGGCAGAGGTGACGTGGCATCATTAACGGGGGATTATTGTAGCCTAATTATCCGGGCATCACAGGAAGGTCCTTTTAGGATTACAAGAGTTGTTCCCGGAAATTCATATTTGATGGAATCCATACAAGGGGCATTGTTACCTCGAGCTCTCAATGGCAAATATTTGAAGAAGTACCACCCGAGTGTGTGGCAGGAAGCCTAACTAGGCAATGGCCGATATACGATTATCGCCCTTAGCACAAACATGGCCGATACATAATTATCGCCCTGAAAGAAATGGATGGCCGATGGAGTGTTGACATCGTCCTTAGAACAAACATGGTGCAAATTATTTTTCGGCATGCAAGCTTTGCCGAAAAACAGGGGGACATGTGTTGACACCTGATTTTGGCACAATGCAGAATGCAATGGAGATGGACTCAAATGACAAAATATTCTAAATAAGAAATTTCACATTGCCGAATGGAACAACTTTGATGTTTGGACCATAATTATTCGGCATCATATCAAAGACCAAAACTACACTCAGATTGTCATGTTTAGGTGTTTTAAGTGCTTTTTGGTCAATTACGCCTCCAGGACAACCTCGGATGAAGGAATGATCTACATGAATTATCTTCGTCTCGTCGAATCGGTCGATTTTGATATAAAAATCATTTCAATCCGAGCTCGTATGCAAAAGTTAGAGCTATCTGAATACAGCCCTGTCAAGAGGCGAAATATGACGCGGGAGACCAGACATGTTTTGGCAAGTGTCTGATGTAATGCGTGAGTGTTTTGTCCCAGAAGATGGCCTCGAATCGGAAAACGTTCAACACGAAAGTTTTTCGTCTCGTCAAAACGGTCAACTTTGCTTTTGGGCACATTTTCATCCGAGGTCGTTTACTGCCTCAAAAACCTTGCCGGGGAAAGCTTGCCGCCGTGAACAGTAACCTTGCCGGGGAAAGCTTGCCGCCGTGAACAGTAACCTTGCCGGAGAAAAGCTTGCCGCCGTGAACAGTAACCTTGCCGGGGAAAGCTTGCCGCCGTGAACAGTAACCTTGCCGGAGGAGAGCTTGCCGCTGTGAACAGTAACTTTGCCGGGGAAAGCTTGCCGCCGTGAACAGTAACCTTGCCGGGAAAGCTTGCCGCCGTGAACAGTAGAAACTGTCAAGGCCAATCCGACCAGATGCTGAAGATGGGTTAAAATACTTGTCTAGATGGCTTCGGATGAAAATGTGTTCAACACGGGAGTTGTTCGTAACGTCGAAACGGTCCACTTTGCTTTTGGAGTCAACATCATCCGACGTAGTATACGACCTGCAGAGACGCTGCAAGAGTCGGACGGTCCAGTCAGCTACATGAACGAGTCCGACTCGAAATTAGAGATGACCCCGTGGAGTATTCAAGATGGCCTTATTTGGAAAAGTGATCAACATACGGATTGTTGGCCTCGTCGAAGCACACAAAATTGATATTTGAACCGTCTCCATCGAAAGTCATATGCAGATTCCACGGCCCATGCAAGGAGCAAGACAGAAGATTGGACCAGATTCGGGCTGAATCCGAGTGGGACCAGAACTAGGACTCTAGGACGTGAATTGATGTAATTTTCTTATAAGGAAAGCCTAGATAAATCCTTTGCTTGTACGGGAAGTCCAGCCGCCTCTTATATATGTTGGGGGTGACGGCCGATTGAACAACACACAATCGAACAAATCAATATACTACTTTTTCATCTACGTTTTATCTCTCCACCGTTTTTCTCTCTCGTTCTTCGCTGTTCTTTGTGTTTGAGAGCTGCGAATCCCGAGGCTCTAGGGGCGAGCGAATCGACCTAGGGCAGCCCATAGCCGCCGCACTCCCTGACGGGGTCCCTCCCGGGGGTGTGGGGTTTTCGGGTCTGCAAAAGCGCCCGTCGACTGTCTTGCGTATCGCGTTGTCGGTCTGGTCTCCTTCGACGTGAGCTGCGGTGCATCACCCCCGGCGTCGAGGGTACACGTGACGTGTTCGTGTGTCAACACATTGTATAGAGGTTGAGTCAATTAATCGGATCGGAGGGAGTAGCATATATCATGACTTTATGCATGCAACAAAGCATATTCTTTTTACCTTGGGACTAAAATTTCACTTCACTACTATGGAGTCCCTTCCTACAGACAAAGTTAATGGGTGAATTACAGAAAATGATATTTCATCATATGAACTTCCAAATTTTTAACTTCTAATTAATTATGCCTATAATTCTGCAAAATTTGTCTGTCAAATCTGAAAAGAAATACTTCCCAAAGGACTGCAAACATCGGCTCCTAAACACTGACCACACTCGGTAATGGTACATCAAAACAGTTACAGCCCTTCATAGCGAACCTACCATAACCATGAACAGTAAACTCAGACCACTTGTTTGCTTATTTTCATGTAAAAACAAAAAAGAACAAATAAAAGGTCACTATCTTTTAATGGCCACATCAAGGATCTCACTTCCGTTCCTTCCTCCATCCTCTTCTTTCTTGGAGCCAAGCCAAACTCTTATTTATTCTGACAACCAATACTTCAACACAGAATAGTACCATCCATGGAAGGTTCAAAGGCATGCCAAGATTAAAATCCTCTTCAATAATCCAAATAGCCTGTAGGAACTAGGATCAACAGTAAGATAGCCCTGCTTCTTCATAGATACTACAATGGATAATATTAGCAACATCTTCCACAATGACCTACTCCCATCTCTAGGAGCAAGAGCAAACCAATCTATCAAGTTGAGAAAATTCATCATTTCTCCCTACGATTCCCGTTACAGGTAAAATCACAATCTTTACTTTCTCTCGCATTATGTGTACACAAATACAGTATAATCTTCCACTCTTGTGGGTCTGCAGGATCTGGGAAGTGTTCTTGCTTGTGCTCGTTGTGTATTCAGCATGGATCTACCCGTTTGAGCTAGCATTTCTGAGACATCTCTCGTGGAAGCTTTTCCTAGTTGAGAACATTGTCAACAGCTTCTTTGCAATTGATATTGTTCTCACCTTTTTTCTAGCGTATCTCGATCACAAGTCTTATCTTCTAGTGGATAATCCAAAAAGGATTGCAGCTAGGTTGGTACTTGCACCTCAACTATTCTCAGCCTGTCATTCTTAATGGTAAAGCACATGTGCAAAGCTAACAATTTGAACAACACTGACATGAGGCTGTACACAGATATCTCTCTTCCTGGTTCATTCTTGACGTCTGTTCCACGATTCCATATCAACCGTTTGGGCTACTCTTTAACAAGCATGGAAATGGCCTTGCCTATAGGACACTTAACATGCTTCGATTATGGCGTCTCCGACGCCTCAGTGCTTTATTTGCCAGGTGTGTGTCTTTTTATTATTTGAAACTTGAAAATAAGAGAACTGAAAATTACTAAGGTAAATCGCCCCCTCTAGGCTTGAAAAGGATATCCGATTGAACTACTACTGGATAAGGTGCACCAAACTAATTTCTGTAAGTTTGCGTCCTCTCCTCTCCAAGTATGAAACAAATTGATGTATTACTGCCCTGATGAATGAAACATAGCTCTGCATGTTTGACTGAGCATTGCAGGTTACTCTTTTTGCAATACATTGTTCAGGATGTTTCATTTACTTAATAGCTGATACATACCCCGATCCATCAAGAACCTGGATAGGAGCAGCAATACCAAACTACAGATCAGAGAGTCTATGGGTTCGATACGTGACATCAATTTATTGGTCTATTACAACACTCACAACAACTGGTTATGGCGATTTACATGCGGAGAATCCAAGAGAAATGTCATTTTGCATATGTTTCATGCTATTTAACCTGGGATTGACGGCATACCTCATTGGTAACATGACAAACCTGGTTGTCCAGGGAAGTTGCCGTACCAGGAACTTTGTACGTACTCTGCCAAATACCTTTCAAGATTTGTTTTGTCATTCTGTGATTGTTGATATTCCTGCCTGGCTTTACATAAGGATTGAAATAAGAAACGGAAATGGAAGTAAGAATCATGTGAACTTGTCTGTACCGTAATACATATGCACCTTATAGATTGTAGGCCAGGATAGGCTGAAAAACAAATCACAGCATGCTTATATATATGTCACTAGCATGTCCTGGCTCTGGACTCCTAATGGCTTAAGGTGCATGTTCATATACACATGAAAACTCTGGCTAATTAAATGCATGTAGATATACCTGAATGTGTAGGGCCACACATGTTCACATGCATAGAAGCAAGAGCTTTATTTCAAGAGTGTCATATACTGTTTTATTCCACCTAATCTTCCTGTCTTCGACTCTGCAGAGAGATACCATCCATGCTGCCTCTCGGTTTGCTGCAAGGAATCAGTTACCTGAACAAATTAGGGATGAAATGCTAGCTCATATCTGCCTGAGGTATAAGACAGAAGGGCTGAAACAGAAGGAAACATTGGATAGTCTCCCCAAGGCAATTCGATCAAGCATAGCGTGCCATTTATTCCTCCCTGTCCTAGAAAAAATCTATCTTTTCGATGGTGTTTCCTTCACTTGCAGGCTCCAATTGGTATAAATACAAAAGCAGTTCCTTATTCTAGAGCAACTGTAAAATAGTGTACACTGAATATCATCAACAACTGGAAGGTAATACGTTCTCGTCTACATGTAGGTTACCACAATGGAAGCAGAGTACTACCCACCAAGAGAAACTGTCATACTCCAGAATGAAACACCTACAGATGTTTACATATTAGTTTCAGGAGCAGTGGTTAGTCCAACTATAAGTTTGATGATTGTCAAGATTTTGCAATTTTTTAGAACCATGCATACTAGAGTAAGTTTTGCTATTTTGTTTGGCAGGAAGAACGAATAATGATTGATGGGCGAGAAAAGGTAAGAGACCACAAATGATCATATATTTAAAGGATAAAAGTTAATGCAGAATCTGATACGTATCGTTCCAAAATCCAGGTTGAGAAACTACTATCAGGTGGTGACATATTTGGTGAAATAGGAGTTCTCTGCAACATTCCCCAGCCATTTACGTTCCGCACGTCCAGAATTTCACAACTATTAAAGCTTAACACAACAGTGCTCAAAAACATTATTCAGGAAAACAAACACGACAAGGAAATTATAATGAACAATCTTTACCAGGTGAGTTCACAGCTTTTTTATCATTATGGCATCGTGTTTAGACAATTGAGTTGTTTATATAGAACGAAATTAGTATTCTTGTGCATTTGGCAGAAAATGAACTCAGATCAAAGGTTCTCTACTGACACGATGGAGGTATGTGAAGGGACGCTCGATCAACACTTTGGAGGGTACAATGGATGTTCTGCATCCAATCAAGTCAACATAAACAATGAATCAAAAGGAGGAGAAACATTAACACTGGATTGCAGTGAAGAACGTTGTAAAGAACTCAATGAGTCAGATAGATATGGAGCAATTCACGGTACTATCGAACAGGGTTTCTACAATAGAAACACTGGTTTTCCTGATAAAGGTGAAGGTATGGAAAATCGTGTTGCTAGAAGTCAGATTACAGGCAAATGGAAGGCAGATGAATATGAACATACATCGACCGACAACTGCATGACAGGATATAGAGGGGCTCGAGATAGGTTCAAACACATATGGCAAGACACAATACTAGAGAAGCCAAAAATCACAGATAAAATGCTAACATGCTCAGTTACTGGAGAACTCCAGGAGATAACTGCTACACGCAAAGAAGATTGTTCTATGGTTTCAGAAAGAAAAAGAGTGACAATTCATATGCATCCACAACAGAACAAAAGCTCGGCGGTGCCATGTGCGAAAGTCATAAATCTACCAGGATCGCTAGATCAACTTTTCGGCATAGCTTGTAAGTATTATATAATTCAGATGCATGATTAGGAATTAAAGTCCGGTATAGGATGGTTTAGCTTCTTATAGCATCTCAGCTATTTTATGGATAGGGGCTTCAGCTTGTCAGTGCAGATGAGGTTGCATAGGTTTCTCATAGCCTATCCCTAGTGTATTCTGACTTGGACTTTATATGAGAATCTAAAGGGGTTGTATAATCCAATATCGCAACCAGAACATAATTTTATCACAGTATTGGTTAGTAAACCACTGCCTTCTGATAACCTATGCTAACAAACGCGCATGCTAAATAAACATTTTAAGTTAAGTTGTACAAGCTTAACTTATAACTGTTCAACTAAAGCTTATATGTTTGTTAACTAGTCCTACACCTGATTTTTTGTTTAACTGGACACAGTACGTCAGGTAATGCCCATATCCCCAAAGTATCAGGTATAGGCCTTAGCTAGCTCTTATTTTTTATACCAAGTCGATGAATCAATGCCACACAGGGTTTGTATTAACCCCAAATATCTAAAGCCTGAACCTTCTGGCATCTGTCATTCGTAGTTGACATTGTACATGAGTATATTCCTGATTGAGTTGTGCCTGTATTAGTTTTGGAATTTTTCAGTTCCTTTGCTGCCCCCTTAAACATCAACAGTAGGCGTCCTAGCTCAGTGATGCAAGTCTGTTGAAATCAACCAGTAATTGCAGCACCTTAATAGTGTGATGAAGGCCTCATTACGACTCACCTAATACCAGAAACCAGCATTGCATACAGTCTAAATCATGCAGTTCAATCCTTCTTCTAGTGTGAATGTACTTATCCTGCATTTTTTTCTGTAGGTGAGAAGTTTCCGGGTTATTGTCCTGTGAAGCTGCTCAATCAAGATTTTGCTGAAATCGACGATATAACAGTAATTCGAGATGGTGACCAGTTGTTTCTTATGGAAATTTGATTAAGGATGCTCAAAACTATAAACTGTGGAAAGAGCAATGCATAGGATATGAAGTAGGACTCGCATTTGAAAAAGTTGCCTAGATCTCAGCAAACAAGGCTTGGTGAAATCATGAAGAAAATGCCACCCAGGAATTAGTTGGAGTTGCAGTTGTAGAGTTCCTACTAATTTAGTTCTGAATGTAGATATGAAAATGTGATGGAAAAAGTTTTAAATCTGTTTCCTGCAGACCTCCGCTGAATTGATCGTTCTAGTGAAGAATAAAACTTTCAGGCAACAAATATTAGCAATAATTAACGTTTCACCAAGGATAACTGGTAAAAGATACCGATGATCGACATAAATTCTAGCTAACTGAGGTACTCTGACCTTTTAATTGTTAACTTGTGCGCTTTGAGACTGCAACTATTTAGATGATAATGATCAAATATGGTCGAATTCTTCAACAAAGTAGTACGAGCAAAAACTGGAATTTCATGTTGTGGGCTTGTGGCACCTTACTAAGAAATCCATCCCAACTTCAGACTGATACTGAAAAGCTCTAAGATACAGTCATAACACAGACACTACAATATACGTACATGACTGAACCGCAGGTCAATTGCCCACAATTTTCATGTAAAGAAATTCGAACATAACGGAGCAGAATCAAACCTTTTGTTGCCTCCTGTATGCTGGCGCCTATAACTACTTCATTTTTCTCGCAGATAATAATAACTCTGGGTGTTCAAATTGGAAGTCATTAGATATCACATTCACAGATCAACTTTGCAAAACTGCTACTGTATTTAATTAGTGCACTAAGAAAACTAGTTTCAGCATGACCAGCGTATGCGGTGAGAGATCATTCAACGACCAAATTTGATGAATATGCACAGTAAGTCACACAGATCGAAATTAGCTATTGTACTTCAACTCACCAAATTCATGGACTTTAGATAAGAAGCCTGAAAACTCAGCTCGTCAAACAAATTCCACTTGAGGAAGAAGCGTACGCAACGGGACTTACACAATCCGTTCGCCGCTGCGACTCCAGGACTAGGCCACCACTCAGAAGCACAATGCGATCCAAAGTTCCAGGCCCGCCGGTCTCCCACGGCCAGTGCAGTGCGTCGCGGTGTAGGAGGCTGGCGCCCGTAACGCGCGATGGGAACGGGGAACGCCGGGAGCAGGCAGAGGCGCGTCCGCGGCGGCTGGTGGGGTTTCTAGAAGCTTCCGTCGTGGGGACGAACCGCGGGCGAGCAGCGGCGGCGGCGTGCACACCGAACAGCCCAAAGCGCACATGGGATTTGCTTGGGATGGCAACTGACTGAGTATCCGTGCACCGTTGGATAGTAAATCAGCTGTCCAGATCGAGCAGTAGCCCCATCGCGAGAATTGCTAGCAGCAGCTGGACACGTGCAAGCACGTTTGGCTTTTTAAGCTCTTTTATTATTTTTATTTATGGGCCTTTCTTAAGCTCTAGAATAATCAATATTCAAATTGTCAATCAGCTCATGTGCTCGTGAGATGTAATTATTGCAATAAGTTGTGTTTTAGTTGGTTGGACGAGCCCTCTTGGTGTGTTGTTAATAAACTCGTAGACGATGTAAATGTGTTTTGATCTTAATAAAGCTAGTTATGATGCTATTTTCTAAAAGAAATCAAATTATAAATCATAAAATTTAATCCCCTAAAAATCATTAAAAAAATCATATCTCTGTTATTCAAATAAATCATCTAAATCACCGAAATATCAACACACATGATAATGCTCAAACATAGCAAGAAATCTTTACATTAAATGGGAGTTTGTATGTTTGCATCACTTCTAGGGTTTCCACCCTTCCTTCCATCCTCTCCTCGGTAATTTCCAACTTGTTTATAGTACAATTTTCTTCTCACCTCATGCATTAACTCTTTTTCTGCGGATCACGTCATGCATTAACTTGATTAAATTAAATCAAATCAAATCTTAATAAAACCTCAACTAAATCAAAACTTATGCTATATTGATCTCTCTTCGCTGGTTCTCCTTGGCCTTTTTATGTGCGGTGAGAATTGTTTCAGATCCATAAGAATTATTGTCATTTTATTAGATGGGCCCGTTTAGAAATTGGGTGTTAGAAATCAGAAATAATTTCACGTGGGTTGCAACCTACCTTACTCCCTCCAGTCGTGTTTATAGGGTCAGCGCAGGTTTTTAGGTCCTCGGTTTGACTAGCGAAACATGTACTCCTTCCGTCCCAAAATTTTTGTCTTAAATTTATCTAAATACAGATGTATCAAGTCACGTTTTAGTATTAGATACATCCGTATCTAGACGAATCTAAGACAAGAATTTTGGGACCGAGGGAGTATTACATATCATCCAAAGCATACTATTGGATTGAAATAAATTTTTCTAAAAATATGATTTTTGTGGCATACAACATATATTTTGTTAGTCAAATGGAGGACCCAAGAAGACCCCACACGTCCAATACACTCTGACTAGAGGAACTACACAAGACTAGTTTTTCGGCCGGCTTTCCATTACCCAGCGTAAAAAGAATGTATTTTCTTATGCAGGTCACAGAAGGCTTCTTCATGATTTTGGTAGCTCATAGAGTGGCTCAAGGACGTTGTTGAGAAGAAAGGGTAATACTCGGAAAGTGTGCATCCCATACTCTCATCTATTTTTTTTTTTACTTTTTGAACTTTCGAAATTGCAAAGTAATATATGTATGTAAGTCATGTTATATAATGTGCATTCGCAAAATTCATAACAAATATAAGGTCTTGTTACATGTACAAAAAGACAGATTTATATCATGTGCATTGCTATTTAACTGAGCACTATTCATTTGAATCTTGTCTTTTAAGTCTAGGTCACAAATGATTATTTTTTTTTGCGAGGAAGGTCACAAATGATTATATCGCTGGTTGAATTTTTGCAAGTTCACATTACTATCATTGCTAACATCCATGAATTAATTCATAGTTTTCTAAAAAACAGAATAAATAAATAAATAAATGACGAGAGAGAATATGGGTTGCACCGGAAACTAGTTGCACAAAATCCTCTTTCGGGTAACACCGCACTTTTTCCACAGCCAAAACCACACTCATAGTCACCCTTTTCCATAATCAAAACTGTTTATTCCAGTTTGGTTTTTGGGTGTGACTGATGCATCACACTAGCAAGTGAACGTGTATTGTGGGTGCACTGTGGACCCAAACATGGAGCCTGTATCGAGCGGAGGGGTGACATGGTGCAGGTGCGCCATGGTCCAGAAATTTTGCCCGGAAAAGGGATGTGCAATTATGAAGCCACGTGAGATTTTATAAGGAGGAGGATCTTGTGGACCAGGTCGCATGCGAAGCTGGTGTCCGAGCAGTTGAAAGTGGCATCAAGCCATCAACGCGTACAAGACCAGTCTATGCGGATGGTTGCGGTGTTCCTCTAGAAAAGACCACAGTACCCGGAGCAGAATAATGTCGGCAGCTATCATGCATGGTGGACGCATCAGGCTGTTGATGGTTGGACGTTGCTGCAGAGTACCGCGAGCAGCTGCATCGCGCTGGTCGAGGAAAATCGAACATTAACTCAGGTAGTTGCACAGGACCAAGTCTCAATCAGACACGTGCCAGCATCGCCACGAGTATAGTATTAAACCAGGAATGCAATTCCATCCGCTCGATCGCTCTGCACACACGACGTTGACACAGGTCGCTGGAGTGTCATGCGTCAAGTTAAAGACTCTTTGCTTCGGAGGCAAGGGTTCAAGAAAACTGTAGTACTAGAAGAATTTCTCTCGATTTTATCGGATACTTCGCGTCAATCTTGCCAATTTTATGAGTGAAAATGATATCTGGCGAGGAGTCAATCTTGGCGAACGCCTTCGCTGCCGTTGCACACATCTCACCGCAAGGCCGACAACACGTGATTAAGCTAGAGTAGTTCGCTCTAAACCGTTTCATAGGCCACCACTCTCTTTTGTTTTCCTCCAAAAAATGCACGAACCAATATGCGCAAGGAGGGCTCGAACTTGTGACCTATGTATATTGTGTTCTTAATTCGTTTTTCCATTTGAAAATTTGGTAAAAAAGTCCCCCCAAAAAATCATCTTATTGAAACAACAAACCTATTTTTTGGCCATGTGCCATTTTTTACAAGTCCATGCCTATTTTTTAATTGTCTTTCTACCTTCTCACATGACAATTTATTGTTTACAGCATGACATTTTTACATCAATAACATGGCATTTTTTATTATTATTAAGAGGATGTCATTTTTAATTACTATGAGGATGGCGATTCTATTATTGGGACGATGATTTATTATTATTGTTTTAATAGGATGAATATTTTTAATCTAAGAGGATGGCATTTTATTTTCAACGGGATTGACATTATTATTATTAAGAGGATGCACTTTTGTTATTAAGAGCATGATTTTTATTTTATTTTTTGAGAACGTAACTATAGAATCTAATATTGGGGCTTATCCAAACAAAAAAATACCTAGAGAATGACAATTTTAAAAGTTTGGCATGGCAGTTTCATTGTCGCAGATCTAACGACTTTTTTTACCATACTCATTGTAAAATTATAAACTAGAGGAATGACAGTTTTATAAAGTAGCAAGACATTTTTTTTCATAATTTAGATTGTGGCAATTACGATCTCTTTTTTCGTTGATGGCATGGGCCTCTAGGTCAACTAGAGAGGTCGCAGCACCGTCGGCACGCGGCAGCGCTTGCAGCTTCCGCTGTTGCATCGTCTCCTCCTTCCTCGGGAGATTTGCTCGAGCGCGGAGCGCCTCACCCTACTCATCTCTCATATGTGTGGAACGCATGGCGCATGGTCGCCCTCCCCAACGATTTGCCTAAGCTTGGTCGGGATTGTAGACTAGATAGTTTAGGAGAATATGATCACATGCATTAGAGGCCCAGAGGGCGCACATATATACAGTTACATTGCCACCTATACTTGTCCTCCAAGATCTAATCCTAGTTTAAAAGGAAAGAATAGATATGGAGGTGCAGATAGGAAGGTTAGGATTACATCAAGTATGTACGCTAATACATGCTACCTTATTCTTACCCCCCCCCCCCGCCCCCCCGCAGTTGAAGCGTCGTCGGAGTAGATGCCAAGACTAGACCGAAAAGCTTTGAATGAAGAAGTAGGAAGCCCCTTGGTCATGATGTCGGCAAGTTGATGAGTTGCAGGAACATGAGCAACACGGAACTGTCCCAAAGCCACCTTCTCGCGTACAAAATGTATGTCCAGCTCAATATGCTTCATCCGACGATGATGAACGGGGTTAGCAGAGAGGTATACCGCGGAGATATTATCACAGAACACCACAGAGGCCTTGTCAACGACACAATGGAGCTCGACAAGAAGTTGACGAAGCCAACAACATTCAGCTACGGCATTGGCCACCGCACGGTATTCGACTTCAGCACTCGAGCGAGAAACAGTATGTTGGCGTTTGGAGGACCAAGACACCAAAGTGTCCCCGAGATAAATGCAATATCCGGAAGTAGATCTGCGAGTGTCCGGACATCCAGCCCAGTCAGCATCGGAATAAGCAGCAATGGCGATGGAGGTATTGTCGGCGATCCGAAGCTCATGTGAAGTAGTACCGCGGAGATAGCGTAGTAAGCGCTTGATCAATCCCCAATGAGCATCACGTGGAGCATGCATATGCAAACAAATTTGCTGGACATCATAGGCTATGTTTGGCCGTGTCAAGGTGAGGTATTGAAGAGAACCTGCAATACTTCGGTAGAAGGTGGAATCCGATACAAGCTCACCAGAGGCAGCCGAGACCTTGGGCTTGGTGTCAACAGGCGTGGAGGCTGGCTTGCAGTTAGACATGGCAGCACGATCAAGAAGCTCCTCAGCATATCTCTCCTGAGAGAGAAAGAAACCAGAGGCCGTGCGATGAACTGCAACACCGAGGAAAAAATGAAGAGGCCTGAGATCCTCCATCTTGAATTCAGTGCTGAGAGAGGTGATGATCATCCGAAGAAATGATGTTGAGGAAGCTGTCAGCACAATGTCATCAACATAAAGAAGAAAATAAGCCATGTCTGAACCACGACGAAGCACAAAGAGTGAGGTGTCCGAAAGAGCCGAAGTAAATCCAAGGCACCGAAGAAAATCACCAATGCGTGTGTACCAAGCGCGTGGAGCCTGTTTAAGCCCATAGAGAGACTTGGACAACAGACATACATGCTCGGGATATGTTGCGTCGATGAAACCCGTCGGTTGAGCACAGTAAACACGCTCTTGAAGGACTCCATGAAGGAACGCATTGGATACGTCCAACTGATGCACGGGCCAATGTCGAGAAGCAGCAAGATGCAAGACTATGCGGACTGTGGCTGGTTTGACCACGGGACTGAAAGTCTCACCGAAGTTAATGTCGGCACGTTGAGTGAATCCTCGAACAACCCAACGAGCTTTGTAATGATCCAAGGAACCATAGGGTTTGAGTTTATGTCGAAATACCCATTTACCGGTGACGATATTGGCACCCCGAGGTCGAGGCACAAGAGTCCATGTGTGATTGGCCTGGAGGGCATCATACTCCTCTTTCATGGCAGAATGCCACGCAGGGTCACGAAGAGCCGCACGGGCAGACGAGGGAAGCGGCGAAGGTACAACCGCAGCCGCATGAGCATCCTTGAAATGCCGGCTAGGCTGCAGAACGCCATGCCACGCACGTGTGGCCATCGTGTGAATGGACACGTCAGAAGGGCGAAGCCATGGAGCCGCCCGCGGCGGTGCAACCGGAGCCGGAGGTGGCGAAGACATGGCGAGCTCAACGGCAGGGCCGGAGGACACCACAGGAGATGACGACAGGCTCAAAGTGGTTGTTGAAGAGTCGATGGAGGCAACAGCTGGAGTGCCAGAAGGAGCAACCATGGCAGCCGAAGTGGGTGACCCAGGAGCAATGCTCGTAGAAGTGGCTGCCGTGGCACCAGAATTCGCTGCCATGGCAGCAGAACTGGGCGCCGCGGTAGCTGAAGCAGCAGCCGTGGCAACCGGTGAAGGGATGCAGGGGCGGCCACGGCTGGACTTCCAGCAGCCCGAGGGGAGGCCGGTGGGTCATGCTGACGAGCGGCCGACGACGTGGGAACCGCCACATGATCGAGCTGCAAGGGCATAACTGGCGATGAGGGAGTCTCCAACAGCATGTTCCTGAAAGAAAAACGCACTCATCGAATACAACATGGCGTGATGTTAGTACACGGAGACTGACCGGATCATAGCAGCGGTATCCACGGTGATCGGGAGGGTAACCAAAGAAGACACAAGCAAGGGAGCGGGGAGAAAGTTTATGAGGAGCAGTGGAGGTGATGTTGGGGTAGCAGAGGCATCTGAAAACACGAAGGTGAGAGTAGTCAGGTGGCGAACCAAAAAGAAGTTGATGAGGTGGAAGATTATTGCGTGGGCGACAAGGGCAAAAATTCAGAAGATAGGTCGCCGTATTTAGTGCTTCGGCCCAAAACCTAGGAGGCATGTGAGCATGAAATAATAGTGTGCGTACACTATCATTCAATGTGCGAAGTATGCGTACGGCGCGACCATTCTGTTGCGAGGTGTAAGGGCATGTGAGCCGAAGATGCATGTCGTGTTGTGCAAAGAAGGTGCGTGAAGCATTATTATCGAATTCACGACCATTGTCAGTTTGAAAAGCTAAGATGTAGCGTTGAAATTGGGTGGCGACAAAAGCATGAAAACGAGAAATAGTGGGAAATACATCCGATTTGGGACGCAATGGAAAAGTCCAAACATAGTGAGAGTAGTCATCGAGCATCACAAGATAATACTGAAAGCCCGAAACACTTACGATAGGAGATGTCCAAACATCACAATGAACAAGAGCAAAAGGAAAACTTGCTTGACTATCGGAGTGTTTGAAAGGTAGACGAGCGTGCTTCCCCAATCTACAAGCATGACACGTTGTAGGGGGTGATTTATTACAAGTAAAATCAAACGAAGAAAGTGTTCTAGAAAGAGCATCATGTCCGGGGTGACCAAGACGTTGGTGCCAAAGATCGGTGGTGCCGGCGAGAAGAGCTTGATGGCCGGCGGCATGCGGATAGAGATCGTCGTCGCTGTTACATCGGAGAATCATCGCGCTGGTACGACGATCCTTGACGGAAAAACCAAGCTCATCAAATTCAACATTAACAGGATTTGTACGAGTTAAAAGACGAACTGAAATAAGATTTTTAATCAGATTAGGAGTGACTACTACATCACGTAAAGAGAGAGGAAAAGAAGACGTAGGGAGAGAGGCACCACCGATGTGAGTAATGGGAAGGGAGTCTCCGTTTCCGAATATGACAGAGGAGAGATTGGAAGAAGGACAGAAAGAAGAGAGGATACCGGGATCGCTCGCCATGTGGGCAGTCGCGCCTGTGTCAAAGAACCAGTTGGAGCCGCCGCCGCCGGCGCCGCCCTGCTGCAAGGAGAGGTTGTTGAGGGCGGCGTGGAGCTGCGTTTGATCCCATGCAGGGGCTTGATGCTGATGAGGCGCTGGAGCATAGCCATTGTAGACCGCTGGAGCACCAAGGCCCGGCTGTCCTATATGGGCAGCGTACGCCTGGGGCGTGGAGACGCCAGGGCGTGGGCCAAGAAGACCGGCGCCCGGAGCACGCCAGTTCGGTGGCCACGCCTGAAACATGCCGGACAGCAGATAGCTGCCGACGGGCCAAAACGGCGCGGCCGAGTCCCGCGCTGCAGGAGCGCCAGGGGCGCCAGTAGAGGCACCATGGCCTTGTTGTTGCTGCTGTTTCTTGCGGCCCTTGCCACGACCACGGCTACCCGAGACAGCAGCAGGCGGAGCAGGCGCGGTTGGGCGAGGCACCGGGGCAGCCGGCGGTGCAGGCGCGGGGGAGCCGGAGAAGCGGTTGGCGACGAGGGCGGTCGCCTCGATATGCTGCGCATGGCGCGCGAGGCGCCGTTCCTCCTGCAAAAGAGCGCCACGAGCACGGGCGAAAGTCAGTCCCGTAGGGTTGATGGTGAGGGCGGCGATGTAGTGGCCGAACTCGCCGTTCAGCCCGTTGATGAACGTGGTGAGCATGTCCTGGTCGGTGACCGGAGTGCCCACGTCGCGAAGTGTGTCGGAGAGACACTTGAGACGGCTGGCGAAGGCGGTCACGGAGAGATCTCCTTGGACGAGGTTGAGGAAGTCTCGCTTGGCGAAGCAAGAGTGGTTAAGACGGTTGTCGCGGAAGAGGTCGGTGATGACGGTCCAAGCGTTGGCGGCGGTGTCGGAGGGCTGGATGATGATCTCGAGGATATCTTTGGAGATAGTGGTGTATAGCCAGGAGACGATACATTGATCGATCTGGGTCCACTCGACGTCGCCTAGCGCCATAAGAGTGTCAACAGAGCCATCAATGTGATCGAGAAGACCGAGCTTGCGGAAAGTGAGGTTGAAGAAGGTTTGCCAGATGCAAAAGTTGGACTCCTCGAAGTCAAGGATGACGGTGACGTGGTTGTGTATGTTGATGAGCTGGATGACGGTGGCACTAGGAGCAGCAGGGTTGACGAAGCTAGCGGCAAATGGGTTGGGGGGTTGGGACCCAGATGCGAGGGAGGAGTTGGGAGTAGAGGCGAAGTCGCCGAAATCCATGGCTATGGCAGCAACGACGGGCAGGGCTAGTGGCTGATGCTAGGGTTCGGCAGCTAGGGGTGCAGCGGAAGCAAGTCACAAGAAGGAAAGAAAAATTGATACCATGTAGACTAGATAGTTTAGGAGAATATGATCGCATGCATTAGAGGCCTAGAGGGCGCACATATATACAGTTACATTGCCAGCCTATACTTGTCCTCCAAGATCTAATCCTAGTTTAAAAGGAAAGAATAGATATGGAGGTGCAGATAGGAAGGTTAGGATTACATCAAGTATACATGCTACCTTATTCTTACAGGGATGAGTAGGAGGCAACCATGGCTTTCTCGCCGATCTGGAGCAATGGGTATGGGTTCGCTGGGTCATGTTCTAGAAGAGAAATGGAAGGACGAGAAGAATCGAAGGGGATAAGGTTGCTCATGAGCGGCGCGTGATCCCACTCACAATCACGCGTGTGTGCTGGCTGGCTAGGCGATGCGGCTCAAATCGGAGCATACCCCACGAGAAGATCAGACGTTGTGCTCGTGACCGGCCGAAGCGTTCAACCAATTGGGCGATCACAAACGTTTACCAAAGAAAAAAGAGAGCGGATAATTTACATTCTGGTGGCGTTTATCTGTTGAACAGAAGAGTTATGACCACCAATCACTTTTATAATTATGGCAACACCATCTGCGTCCATCGTTTTGATAGCCTATCAACGGTTAACGCAGAAATAGTCATCTGTTTTTAAACCCCGAAGCGACATAAACCTGCATAATTCATCGGGAATGACTATGCGTCAGTCTACTGAATTGTTTTTATGACCAGCCTATTCTATTCTATCTGAACCGTTGGATCCTGATCCAACGGATCTGCAGTCATCTTCCACCTTAAACCCGACACACACTGTTCATCTTCTTCCTCTAGCCGCCCTCCAGCCGAGGTTGAACCGCCAGCCTCTGCCGCCCGCGACCGCCTCGCCGCCCTGCCCTCCCCTTGACCTCCCCCCACCACCAGGCTTGCCGCGGTCCCCAGCCATCCCTCTAGCCCCGCCCCCATCTAGTTTTCT
The DNA here is from genome assembly GCA_032464435.1 of Aegilops umbellulata. Classification (NCBI taxonomy): domain Eukaryota; kingdom Viridiplantae; phylum Streptophyta; class Magnoliopsida; order Poales; family Poaceae; genus Aegilops; species Aegilops umbellulata. The sequence goes on from CP136056.1 coordinate 44,439,141, forward strand.
TCTCCGGTGAAGCCACACCACCGCCGTCCACCACCGTCCCCACCCTGAACCTTAAGATAGATAATGGGGTAATGAAGGCGAGAGCCCCTTCCTTCTCTCCATTGAGGTCATTCCTTCTCCTTCCTTCACTCAAAAGCGACTGATCCAAAACTGAAAAGTCGGCTGACTGAAATCTAGCTACTCCTATGTAATTCATCATGCAAGCGGAAGGAGTTTAAAGGAAAAAAAAAGCAAGAAAACCACAAATGCGTCGAAGACCGGAGACCCAACCAGCTTCCTCCCCACGCATTAATAAACCCTGGCCTTAAATCCCCTTCCCAACCGTCTTCCTCCCCAGCTAGGACGACGGTATCCATCCCGGAGCGGAAAGCGCCAGATCCAGCTATAAAATCCGCCCCTCCCCACCCACAATCCCACAACAGCAAACCAATTCCCCCAAGACCAAAAAAGGCACCAGCAACTCCAGCGCGTGGACTTGAATCTGAGTGTACTTTGAGAGATTTGAATTGATCGATTCAATCAGTCGAGATGGCGCAGGCGATCGAGGCTCAGAGGGAGGGCGCGGAGGTGTACCACGGGGCGGCGCTGTGCGCGGAGAAGGCGGTGGAGCTGCTGGCCGAGACCAACATGCCGCTGGGCCTGCTGCCGCTGGCGGACATCCAGGAGGTGGGCTACAACCGCGCCACCGGCTTCGTCTGGCTGCGCCAGAAGAAGGCGCTCACGCACACCTTCAAGCAGATCGGGAGGCAGGTCTCCTACGCCGCCGAGGTGACGGCCTTCGTCGAGGACCGCAAGATGAAGCGCATGACGGGGGTCAAGAGCAAGGAGCTTCTCATCTGGATCACCCTCTGCGATATGTACATCGACAAGGACGACTCCTCCAAGATCACCTTCAAGACGCCCACCGGGCTCGGGAGGACCTTCCCCGTCTCTGCCTTCGGGAAAGAGGACTGCAAGGAGGCCGCGGTGGCAAGTAAGTGAGGACGGACGGCATGTACTCTACAAAGTTGGATGAAGAATGAAGAGTGATCAAGTTCAATTTATAAGTACCTCGGTCTGGGTTTATTAGCCCTATTGTATTTTGGGCCAACATTTGACCATTGATTTAATTACAAAAATAAATTATACTATATACTCCCTCCGTTACTTTTTACTAAGTCACTATAAAAACATATTTTTGAATCTATACAAGGACACCAAACAGTAATTGAGACAAAAATTAATGATGTTCGTACTAGCAGCTTGTTTAATACTTACATGTATGCAGACATGATGACACTTTGCTACTTCTTTTCCTTTCTTTCCTTGCATGAAAGCGACGTATTAATTTTCCCTGTTATTGAAAACAAAAGTTGGCTTGTGAAATAGTCATTAAATTTTACCTTGTTACATGTAATCTGAGTTTGTGGCCTTGTATAAGACCCTTTTCAATGCTCCACTTTTTACAAGTGCTAAGCCTGCCATATAGACAAAGTGGTGACCCTAGACTACCCACAGTGAGAGTAACATAGGTGGTAACATCATACATCTCAGGCAAAACAGATGATGTGGCGAGTAATTAATGAGGAAATAGAGAAATGTGGTAACATAGCTAGTTACTGTAACATCACACATACCAAGACAAGATAAGTCTATAACCTAATAAATGAAGTGTTGCTTGACACCACACATATGTTACTCCCCACTATATAGGTAGTAACATAGACTAGTAACATACCAATGCCAATCGCGCCAACTTAGACAAAACATTTAAAAGAAGCAAGCCCACTAATACATAAAAGAGTTTAGTAGCTAAATCATTAAATAAAGAGAGTTTAGCTACAACAAGTTTAGCACATATGCATTGGGGATATAGTTGCTAAACTATTTAATGCTCTAAGCACCTCATCTAAGCACATGTGCATTGAAAGAGGTCTAAGAGAATGGAGGGAGTATCATAAAATATTATCCTTGGAAGCTTCTTCGAATAAGAATCCAACAATATAATTTTGTGACATACAACTTATACTTTGTTAGTCAATTCTACCGTCTAGATTTGACACAAAGTACGAGAAACCAATAAACATGTACGAAGTAATTCATGAATGTAAATCATTATATAATATGCTATTTAAGCGAACACCATACCTCCGTCTCAAATTAGTTGTCTTAGATTTATCTAGATACTCTAGATAAATCTAAAACAACTAAGTTGGAGGAATGGAGAAAGTATCTTTTTTGTCTAGGTCCCAAATGGTTATATTATTTATTTATTTTTTATAAGTGCATATTACACATCATTGCTAGTATTTTCATATATTTTCTAGAAATCGGGAAAAAAGAGATGAGAGAAAATATGGGTTGTACCTGATTTATTTTTTGAAAAAAGCATCTTTGGACATCTCTAATTCCGTGCTGCAAAACGATTGCAAATGTCCAAACCGACTTGTTCATAAGTTTTTCGCCATCCAACTGGGTGTCGCATACGTTCGCGGATGCGTCCATGTGTCCCAATTCCCGCAAACTAGATGCAAAGTTGGGGGAGGTTTGCGGGATTCAGGACCTCCGCCATGTAGAACTCTGACAACCTCGGCCGACCCGAAACCCCTCCCGGAGCCCATACATTTGGCCACATTTGCACCGGTTCCATGCCAAACCCGGCACATTCCCACCCTTTTTCAATCAATCGCCATCACCCTCCACCCATGTTCCCGCCCTTACTCCGTCCGCTGTCACATAGATTTGTTCCTACCATTGCTGGAGCTGGAGAAGGAGGATCTGAAGGAAATATGCCCTAGAGGCAATAATAAAGTTGTTATTTTATATTTTCTTATATCATGATAAATGTTTATTATACATGCTAGAATTGTATTAACCAGAAACTTGATACATGTGTGGATACATAGACAAAATACTGTGTCCCTAGTAAGCCTCTACAAGACTAGCTCGTTAATCAAACATGGTTGAGTTTCCTAACCATAGACTGAAGGAAATATGCCCTAGAGGCAATAATAAGGTTGTTATTTATATTTCCTTATATCATGATAAATGTTTATTATTCATGCTAGAATTGTATTAACCAAAAACTTTGTACATGTGTGAATGCATAAACAAAACAGAGTGTCCCTAGTATGCCTCTACTTGACTAGCTCGTTAATCAAAGATGGTTAAGTTTCCTGACCATAGACATGTGTTCTCATTTGATGAACGGGATCACATCATTAGAGAATGATGTGATGGACAAGACCCATCCGTTAGCTTAGCATTATGATAGTTTAGTTTTATTGCTATTGCTTTCTTCATGACTTATACATATTCCTCTGACTATGAGATTATGCAACTCCAGAATACCAGAGGAGCACCTTGTGTGCTATCAAATGTCACAACGTAACTGGGTGATTATAAAGATGCTCTACAGGTGTCTCCGAAGGTGTTTGTTGAGTTGGCATAGATCAAGATTAGGATTTGTCACTACGTGTATCGGAGAGGTATCTCTGGGCCCTCTCGGTAATGCACATCACTATAAGCCTTGCAAGCAATGTGACTAATGAGTTAGTCATGGGATGATGCATTACGGAACGAGTAAAGAGACTTGCCGGTAACGAGATTGAAGTAGGTATGATGATACCGACGATCGAATCTCGGGCAAGTAACATACCGATGACAAACGAAATAACGTATGTTGTTATGTGGTTTGACCGATAAAGATCTTCGTAGAATATGTAGGAACCAATATGAGCATCTATGTTCCGCTAATGGTTATTGACCGGAGATGTGTCTCGATCATGTCTATGTAGTGCTCGAACCCGTAGGGTCCGCACGCTTAACGTTCAATGACGATTTGTATTATGAGTTATGTGTTTTGGTTACCGAGGTTTTTTAGGAGTCCCGGATGAGATCACGGGCATGACGAGGAGTCTCAAAATGGTCGAGAGGTAAAGATTCATATATTGGAAGGTTATATTTGGACATTAGAATGGTTCCGAGTGATTCAGATATTTTACCGGAGTACCAAGGGGTTACCGGAACCCCTCGGGGAAATAATGGGCCTTAGTGGGCCTTAGTGGAGAGAGAGGAGGGCCGCAAGGAGTGGCCGTGCACCCCATGGCAGTCCAAATTGGACTAGGGGGAGGGGGCAGCGCCCCCCTTTCCCTCTCCCTCTCCTTCCTTGTCCCTCCAGTGGAGAAAGGAAAGGGGGGGGGGGGGGGGCGAATCCTACTTGGACTGGGAGTCCAAGTAGGACCCCCCCCTTGGCGCGCCCCTCCTGGCCGCAAGCCTCCTCCCCCCTCCTTTATATACGGGGGCGGGGGGCACCCCAAAGGCACACCAAGATTTCTCTTAGCCGTGTGCGGTGCCCCCTCCACAGTTTACTCCTCTGGTCAGAGTGTCATAGTGCTTAGGCGAAGCCCTGCAAAGATCACATCACCATCACCGTCGCCACGCCATCGTGCTGACGGAACTCTCCCTCAACCCTCTACTGGATCAAGAGTTCGAGGGACATCATCGAGCTGAACGTGTGCTGAACAAGGAGGTGTCGTACGTTCGGTACTTGGATCCGTTGGATCATGAAGACGTTCGACTACATCAACCGCGTTAACATAACACTTCTGCTTTTAGTGTATGAGGGTACGTGGACACACTCTCCCCTCTTGTTGCTATGCATCTCCTAGATAGATCTTGCGTGATGGTAGGATTTTTTTTGAAATTGCATGCTACGTTCCCCAACAGTGGCATCCGAGCTAGGTTTATGCGTAGATGATATGCTTGAGTAGAACACAAAGAGTTGTGGGCGATAATAGTTATACTGCTTACCACCAACGTCTTACTTTGATTCGGCGGTATTTTTGGATGAAGCGGCCCGGACCGACATTACATGACCGCGTTCATGAGACTGGTTCTACCGACGTGCATTGCACACAGGTGGCTGGCGGGTGTCTATTTCTCCAACTTTAGTTGAATCGAGTTTGACTATGGCCGGTTCTTGTTGAAGGTTAAAACAACACACTTGACGAAAAATCGTTGTAGTTTTGATGCATAGATAAGAATGGTTCTTGCTAGAAGCCCGTAGCAGCCACGTAAAACTTGCAACAACAAAGTAGAGGACGTCTAACTTGTTTTTGCAGGGCATGTTGTGATGTGATATGGTCAAGACGTGATGAGATATAAATTGTTGTATGGGATGATCATGTTTTTTAGAAGTTATCGGCAACTGGCAGGAGCCTTATGGTTGTCGCTAAACCCGGGCAAACGTCGGGCCGGGACGGGTTTCGGCCCGACCCTCATTTCTCAAGCCCGAGCCCGTCTTGAAGCCCGAAATACTCCCTGTTTCAAGCCCGACCCGAAATCAAGCCCGAAGCCTGAAAGCCCGGTCCGAACGCTATTTTCCAGTGTACGCACGTGCAAGCCCAGCCCGAAGCCCGAAAGCCCGTCCCAAAATATAGGAAAGTTAAGCCCGAGCCTGACCCGAACTATCTTTCGGGCTGTAAAACTAGGCCCGAGCCCGTCCCAAACTATCTTTTGGGCTGCAAAACTAGGCCGAAGCCCGGCCCAAACATCAAGCCCGGCCCATCCCAGGTTTTTCGGGCCGGGTCGTCAGGCCGGGCTGCCCATGCCCGGGTTTAGTTGTCGCTTTATTGTACGAAATACAATCGCCATGTAATTGCTTTACTTTATGACTAAGCGGTAGCGATAGTCGTAGAAGCAATAGTTGGCGAGACGACAACGACACTATGATGGAGATCAAGGTGTCAAGCCGGTGACGATGGAGATCATAACGGTGCTTTGGAGATTGAGATCAAAGGCACAAGATGATGATGGCCATATCATGTCGCATATTTTGATTGCATGTGATGTTTATCCTTTATGCATCTTATTTTGCTTAGTATGGCGGTAGCATTATAAGATGATACCTCACTAAATTTCAAGGTACAAGTGTTCTCCCTGAGTATGCACCGTTGCTAAAGTTTGTGGTGCCGGACACCACGTGATGATCGGGTGTGATAAGCTCTACGTTCACATACAAAGGGTGCAAGCCAGTTTTGCATGTGCAGAATACTCGGGTTAAACTTGACGAGCCTAGCATATGCAGATATGGCCTCGGAACACTGAGACCGAAAGGTCGAACATGGATCATATAGTAGATATGATCAACATAGTGATGTTCACCATTGAAAACTACTCCATCTCATGTGATGATCGGACATGGTTTAGTTGATATGGATACCAAGGTCATTTAGATGACTAGAGGGATGTCAATCTAAGTGGGAGTTCTTAAGTAATATGATTAATTAAACTTTAATTTATCATGAACTTAGTACGTGATAGTTTTTAAATATCTATGTTGTTGTAGATCAATGGCCCGTGCTACCGTTCCCTTGAATTTTAATGCATTCCTAGAGAAATCTAAGTTGAAAGATGATGGTATCAACTACATGGACTGGGTCCGTAACTTGAGGATTATCCTCCTTGATGCACAGAAGAATTCCGTCCTGGAAGCACCGCTAGGCGCAAGACCCGCTGCCGGAGCAACTCCGGACGTTATGAACGTCTGGCAGAGCAAAGTTGATGACTACTCGATAGTTCAGTGTGCCATGCTTTACGGCTTAGAATCGGGACTTCAAAGACGTTTTGAACGTCATGGAGCATATGAGATGTTCCAGGAGTTGAAGTTAATATTTCAAGCAAATGCCCGAGTTGAGAGATATGAAGTCTCCAACAAGTTCTATAGCTGCAAGATGGAGGAGAATAGTTATGGCAGTGAACATATACTCAAAATGTATGGGTATCATAACCACTTGACTCAGCTGGGAGTTAATCTTCCTGATGATAGTGTCATTGACAGAGTTCTTCAATCACTGCCACCAAGCTTTAAAGGCTTCGTGATGAACTATAATATGCAAGGGATGGAAAAGACAATTCCCGATCTCTTCGCGATGCTAAAGGCTGCGGAGGTAGAAATCAAGAAGGAGCATCAAGTGTTGATGGTTAACAAGACCACTAGTTTCAAGAAAATGGGCAAAGGGAAGAAGGGGAACTTCAAGAAGAACAGGAAGCAAGTTGCTGCTCAAGGGAAGAAGCCCAAGTCTGGACCTAAGCCTGAAACTGAGTGCTTCTACTGCAAAGGGACTGGTCACTGGAAGTGGAACTGCCCCAAGTATTTGGCGGATAAGAAGGGCGGCAAAGTGAAAGGTATATTTGATATACATGTTATTTATGTGTACCTTACTAATGCTCGTAGTAGTGCCTGGGTATTTGATACTGGTTCTGTTGCTCATATTTGCAACTCGAACCAGGGGCTACGGATTAAAAGAAGATTGGCTAAGGACGAGGTGACGACGCGCATGGGAAATGGTTCCAAAGTTGATGTGATCGTCGTCGACACGCTACCTCTACATCTACCGTCGGGATTAGTTTTAGACATAAATAATTGTTATTTGGTGCCAGCGTTGAGCATGAACATTATATCTGGATCTTGTTTGATGCGAGACGGTTATTCATTTAAATCAGAAAATAATGGATGTTCTATTTATATGAGCAATATGTTTTATGGTCATGCACCCTTGATGAGTGGTCTATTTTTGTTGAATCTCGATTGTAGTGATACACATATTCATAATATTGAAGCCAAAAGATGCAAAGTTAATAATGATAGTGCAACTTATTTGTGGCACTGCCGTTTAGGTCATATTGGTGTAAAGTACATGAAGAAACTCCATGCTGATGGGATTTTGGAATCACTTGATTATGAATCAATTGATGCTTGCGAACCATGCCTCATGGGTAAGATGACTAAGACTCCGTTCTCCGGAACAATGGAGCGATCAACTGACTTATTAGAAATAATACATACTGATGTATGCGTCTGATGAGTGTTGAGGCTCGCGGCGGGTATCGTTATTTTCTAACCTACGCAGATGACTTGAGAAGATATGGGTATATCTACTTAATGAAACATAAGTCTGAAACATTTGAAAAGTTCAAAGAATTTCAGAGTGAAGTGGAAAATCATCTTAAAAAGAAAATAAACTTTCTACGATCTGATCGTGGAGGTGAATATTTGAGTTATGAGTTTGGTCTTCATTTGAAACAATGTGGAATAGTTTTGCAACTCACGCCACCTGGAACACCACAGCGTAATGGTGTGTCCGAACGTCGTAACCGTACTTTATTAGATATGGTGCGATCTATGATGTGTCTTACCGATTTACCACTATCGTTTTGGTGTTATGCTTTAGAGACAGCCGCATTCACGTTAAATAGGGCACCATCTAAATCCATTGAGACGACACCATATGAACTGTGGTTTGGCAAGAAACCTAATCTGTCGTTTCTTAAATTTGGGGCTGCGATGCTTATGTGAAAAAGCTTCAACCTGATAAGCTCGAACCCAAATCGGAGAAATGTGTCTTCATAGGATACCCAAAGGAGACTGTTGGGTACACCTTCTATCACAGATCCGAAGGCAAGATATTCGTTGCAAAGAATGGATCCTTTCTAGAGAAGGAGTTTCTCTCGAAAGAAGTGAGTGGGAGGAAAGTAGAACTTGATGAGGTAATTGTACCTTCTCCCGAATTAGAAAGTAGTTCATCACAGAAATTAGTTCCAGTGATTGCTACACCAATCAGCGAGGAAGATAATGATGATGATCATGAAACTTCAGATCAAGTTACTACTCAACCTCGTAGGTCAACTAGAGTACGGTCCGCACCAGAGTGGTATGGTAATCCTGTTCCGGAAGTCATGTTACTAGACCATGACGAACCTACGAACTATGAGGAAGCGATGATGAGCCCAGATTCCGCGAAATGGCTTGAAGCCATGAAATCTGAGATGGGATCCGTGTATGAGAACAAAGTGTGGACTTTGGTTGACTGGCTCGATGATCGGCAAGCCATAGAGAATAAATGGATCTTCAACAAAAGACTGACACTGATGGTAATGTTACTGTCTGCAAAGCTCGACTTGCTGCGAAAGGTTTTCGACAAGTTCAAGGAGTTTACTACAATGAGACCTTTTCACCCGTAGCAATGCTTGAGTCTGTCCGAATCATGTTAGCAATTGCCGCATTTTATGATTATGAAACTTGGCAAATGGAAAACTGCATTCCTTAATGGATATCTTAAAGAAGAGTTGTATATGATACAACCAGAAGGTTTTGTCGATTCTAAAGGTGCTAACAAAGTGTGCTAGCTCCAGCGATCCATTTATGGACTGGTGCAAGCCTCTCAGAGTTGGAATATATGCTTTGATAGTGTGATCAAAGCATATGGTTTTATACAGACTTTTGGAGAAGCCTATATTTACAAGAAAGTGAGTGGGAGCTCTGTAGAATTTCTAATATTATATGTGGATGACCTATTGTTGATTGGAAATAATACAAAATTTCTAGATAGCATAAAAGGATACTTGAATAAGAATTTTTCAATGAAAGACCTCGGTGAAGCTACTTATATATTGGGCATGAAGATCTATAGAGATAGATCAAGACGCATAATTGGACTTTCACAAAGCACATACCTTGATAAAGTTTTGAAGAAGTTCAAAATGGACCAGTCAAAGAAAGGGTTCTTGCCTGTGTTACAAGGTGTGAAGTTGAGTCAAACTCAATGCACGACCATTGCAGAAGATAGAGAGAAAATGAAAGTCGTTCCCTATGCCTTATCCATAGGTTCTATCATGTATGCAATGCTGTGTACTAGAGCTGATGTGTGCCTTGCTATAAGTTTAGCAGGGAGATACCAAAGTAATCCAAGAGTGGATCACTGGACAACGATCAAGAACATCCTGAAATACCTGAAAAGGACTAAGGATATGTTTATCGTTTATGGAGGCGACAAAGAGCTTGTCGTAAATGGTTACATCGATTCAAGCTTTGACACTGATCTGGATGACTCTAAGTCACAAACCGGATACATATTTATATTGAATGGTGGAGCTATCAGTTGGTGCAGTTCCAAACAGAGCGTCATGACGAGGTCTACGTGTGAAGCGGAGTACATAGATGTTTCGGAAGCAGCAAATGAAGGAACCCGGATGAAGGAGTTCATATCCGATCTAGGTGTAATACCTAGTGCATCAGGTCCAGTGAAAATCTTTTGTGACAATACTGGAGCAATTGTCTTTGCGAAGGAATCCAGATTTCACAAGAGAACCAAACACATCAAGATACGCTTCAATTCTATCCGCGATCAAGTCAAGGAGGGAGACATAGAGATTTGCAAAATGCATACGGATCTGAATGTTGCAGACCCGTTGACTAAGCCTCTTCCACGAGCAAAACATGATCAACACCAAGACTCCATGGGTGTTAGAATCATTACTATGTAATCTAGATTATTGACTCTAGTGCAAGTGGGAGACTGAAGGAAATATGCCCTAGAGGCAATAATAAAATTGTTATTTATATTTCCTTATATCATGATAAATGTTTATTATTCATTCTAGAATTGTATTAACTGGAAACTTAGTACATGTGTGAATACATAGAAAAAACAGAGTGTCCCTAGTATGCCTCTACTTGACTAGCTCGTTAATCAAAGATGATTAACTTTCCTGACCATAGACATGTGTTGTCATTTGATGAACATGATCACATCATTAGAGAATGATGTGATGGACAAGAAACATCCGGTAGCTTAGCATTATGATCGTTTAGTTTTATTGCTATTGCTTTCTTCATGACTTATACATATTCCTCTGACTCTGAGATTATGCAACTCCCGAATACCGGAGGAACACCTTGTGTGCTATCAAACATCACAACGTAACTGGGTGATTATAAAGATGCTCTACAGGTGTCTCCGAAGGTGTTTGTTGAGTTGGCATAGATCAATATTAGGATTTGTCACTCCGTGTATCAGAGTGGTATCTCTGGGCCCTCTCGGTAATGCTCATCATAATAAAGCCTTGCAAGGAATGTGACTAAGGAGTTAGTTGCGGTACGATGCATTACAGAACGAGTAAAGAGACTTGCCGATAACGAGATTGAACTAGGTATGGAGATACCGACGATCGAATCTCGGGCAAGTGACATACCGATGACAAACGGAATAATGTATGTTGTCATTATGGTACGACCGATAAAGATCTTTGTATAATATGTGGGAACCTATATGAGCATCCAGGTTCCGCCATTGGTTATTGACCGGAGAGGTGTCGAGGTCATGTCTACATAGTTCTCGAACCCGTAGGGTCCACACGCTTAACGTTCGATGACGATTTGTATTATATGAGTTATGTGATTTGGTGACCGAATGTTGTTCGGAGTCCCAGATGAGATCATGAACATGACAAGGAGTCTCGAAATGGTCGAGAGGTAAAGATTCATTTATAGGACAATGGTATTTGGACACCGGAAGTGTTCTGGGGGTACCAGGTACATATCGGGTCACCGGAAGGGGTTCCGGGCAACCCCCGACAAAGATATGGGCCTTATGGGGCCAAGGGCGGGACAGACCAGCCCCTAGTGGGCTGGTGCACCCCCATATTGGCCAAATAGGAGGAGAAGGAAGGAGGGGAAGGCAGAAAGGAAAGGGGAGGATTCGGTCTCCCCCTTCCCTTCTCTTCCCCCTCTCTTTCCTTCCCCCTCTGACACTTATGGAATGGGGGAGGCTGACTTGTGGGAGGCGCCCAAGTAGGATTACTCCTACTTGGGGCGCCCCTTGCTGCCCCTCTCCCTCTCCCACCTATATATATGTGGGGGCACCGCTAGAACACACAACATTGATTCCTAGCCGTGTGCCGTGCCCCCTCCACAGCTTACGCCTCCCGTCATATTCACGTAGTGCTTAGGCGAAGCCCTGCGCAGATCACTTCACCATCACCGTCACCATGCCGTCGTGCTGACGGAACTCTCCCTCGACACTTGGTTGGATTAAGAGTTCGAGGGACATTATTGAGCTGAATATGTGCATAACTCGGAGGTGTCGTACGTTTGGTGCTTGACCGGTCTGAAGGAGAAGAAGTTCGACTACATCAACCGCGTTGTCAAATGCTTCCGCTTTCGGTCTAAGAGGGTAAGTGGACACACTCTTCCCTCCCGTTGCTATGCATCTCCTAGAGAGATCTTGCGTGAGTGTATGAATTTTTTTAAATTGCATGCTACGTTCCCCAAAAGTGGCATCCGTGCCAGGTGTATGCGTAGATGATATGCACGAGTAGAACACGAAGAGTTGTGTGCGGTGATCGTCATACTGCTTACCACCAACGTTTTATTTTGATTCGGCGGTATTGTTGGATAAAGCGGCCCGGACCAACCTTACCTGACCATGTTCATGAGACCGGTTCCACTGACAGACATGCAACTAGTTTTGCATAAAGGTGGCTGGCGGGTGTCTGTTTCTCCAACTTTAGTTGAATCGAATTTGACTGCGGCCGGTACTTGTTGAAGGTTAAAACAACAAACTTGGTAAATCACCGTTGTGGTTTTGATGTGTAGGTAAGAACGGTTCTTACTAGAAGCCCATAGCAGCCACGTAAAACTTGCAACAACAAAGTAGAGGACGTCCAACTTGTTTTTGCAGGGCATGTTGTGATGTGATATGGTCAATACATGATGTGATTGATACGTCTCTGTCGTATCTATAATTTTTGATTGTTCCATGCCAATATTATTCAACTTTCATATACTTTTGGCAACTTTTTATATTATTTTTAGGACTAACATATTGATCCAGTGCCCAGTGCCAGTTCCTGTTTGTTGCATGTTTTATGTTTCGCAGAAACCCAATATCAAGCGGAGTCCAAACGGGATAAAAACGGACGGAGAATAATTTGGAATATTTATGATTTTTGGGAAGTAAAATCAACGCGAGACGGTGCCCGAGGGGACCACGAGGCAGGGGCGCGTCCGAGGGGGCAGGCGCACCCTGGACCCTCGTGGGCACCCCGTAAGGTGGTTGATGCTCTTCTTTTGCAGCAAGAAAGCTAATTCTATGAGAAAGATCTGGGCGAAAGATTCACCCCAATCGGAGTTACGGATCTCCGGATATAAAAGAAACGGCGCCAGGGCAGAACCACAGAACGCAGAAACAGAGAGAGACAGAGAGATAGATCCAATCTCGGAGGGGCTCTCGCCCCTCCCAAGCCATGGAGGCCAAGTACCAGAGGGAAAACCATTCTCCCATCTAGGGAGCAGGTCAAGGAAGAAGAAGACGAAGGGCCCCATCTCCCCTTCTCTTCCGGTGGCGCCGGAACGCTGCCGTGGCCATCATCATCACCACAATCTTCACCAACAACTTCACCGCCATCATCACCAACTCTTCCCCCTCTATGCAGCGGTGTAACCTCTCTCTTACCCACTGTACTCTCTACTTAAACATGGTGCTCAACACTATATATTATTTCCCAATGATGTATGGCTATCCTATGATGTTTGAGTAGATTCGTTTTGTCCTATGGGTTATTTGATGATCAAGATTGGTCTGAGTTGCATGTTTTATTATTGGTGCTGTCCTATGGTGCTCTCCGTGTCGCGCAAGCGTGAGGGATCCCCGCTATAGGGTGTTGCGATACGTTCATGATTCGCTTATAGTGGGTTGCGTGAGTGACTGAAACACAAACCCGAGTAAGAGGGTTGTTGCGTATGGGATAAAGAGGACTTGATGCTTTAATGCTATGGTTGGGTTTTACCTTAATGATCTTTAGTAGTTGCGGATGCTTGCTAGAGTTCCAATCATAAGTTCATATGATCCAAGTAGAGAAAGTATGTTAGCTTATGCCTCTCCCTCAAATAAAATTGCAATAATGATTACCGGTCTAGTTATCGATTGCCTAGGGACAAATAACTTTATCGTGACAACAAGCTCTCTACTAAAACTAATTTAGTTGTCTCTTCATCTAAACATCCCCTACTTTTTATTTACGCTCTATTTATTTTCTTGGAAGAATATCCAAAAACACCTACAAAGTACTTCTAGTTTCATGCTTGTTCTAGGTAAAGCGAACGTCAAGCGTGCGTAGAGTTGTATCGGTGGTCGATAGAACTTGAGGGAATATTTGTTCTACCTTTAGCTCCTCGTTGGGTTTGACACTCTTACTTATCGAAAGAGGCTACAATTGATCCCCTATACTTGTGGGTTATCAAGACCTTTTTCTGGCGCCGTTGCCGGGGAGCAATAGCGTGGGGTGAATATTCTTGTGTGTGCTTGTTTGCTTTATCACTAAGTAATTTTTATTTGATGTTCTTAGTTGTTTTCTATCTTTAGTTATGGGTAGGAAACGCAAAATACCAAAAAAAATTAGTTGTACCTACTGAACCAATGGTTGAAGAACCACTCAAAATCTATCACACTGCTGAAGTTATTACTTGGATCATCTTCGATCCCTATGTGCTCGTGCTGAAACCCCAACTAGCTTAGTTGAGGGCAAATCTTTAGATGAGCATGCTTGTTATGTGCGATACCGTATATCTGAAAAAGGGAAACTTTTACTGGGTCAAATTCATCGTTTGCAATGCTATGCATGGAATTTATGTGAAATATATGATTTTACTTGTTGTTCTGAAAACCCTAAGAAACACCTTCCCTATCAATGTGAGTTTAGTGATAATGTAATCGTATCTTCGTATGCTAAGGGTGTTTATAATTACTATGATGTTCAACAAATCAAAGAATTTGTTGCTTTTAAGGGTGCTTATGAAATTGCTTCTTTGATTGAAAAGTATGATGCTACTCTTTATAAATCTGAAAATTTTGGCATACTTAAATATTGTTATGATAATTATGCTTCTAATGCCTATGTTAAACAATATATTGAGGACCCCTCGGCTGTCCAAGAAGAGACTAATATTTTTCAGGAGTCTATGGAAGAAGAAATTGATGAAACTGTGAGCTCATTGGATGAAAAAGATGAGGAGGAGAGCGAAGAACAAAAGGAGGAAGAGCGGATTAGCTACCCGTGCCCACCTTCTAATGAGAGTAACTCTTCAACTCATACATTTTTTAATTTCCCTTCGTGCTTACCGAAGGATGATTGCTATGATGATTGTTATGATCCCATTGATTCTCTTGAAATATCCCTTTTTGATAATGCTTGTTGTGCTTGTGGCCAAGATGCCAATATGAATTATGCTTATGGAGATGAACTTGCTATAGTTCTTTATGTTAAACATGAAATTGTTGCTATTGCACCCATGCATCATAGTCCTATTATCTTTTTGAATTCTCCCAACTACACTATATCGGAGAAGTTTACCCTTATTAAGGATTATATTGATGGGTTGCCTTATATCGTTGCACATGATGATTTTGATGAATATAATATGCATGTGCTAGCTGCTCCTACTTGCAATTATTATGAGAGAGGAACTATATCTCCACCTCTCTATGTTTCCAACACGATAAAATTGCAAGAAACTGATTATACTATGCATTGGCCTTTACTATGTGTGCATGAATTTTTATTTTATGACATGCCGATGCATATGAAGAGAGTTAGACTTCATCATTACATGATATATGTTTCTTTGTGCTCACTACTAAATTACAAATCATTGCTAATTAAAATTGGCTTTGATATACCTTGGGACCCGGGTGGATTCATTACTTGAGCACTATATGCCTAGCTTAACGGCTTTAAAGAAAGCGCTGCCAGGGAGACAACCCGGAAGTTTTAGAGAGTCATTTATTTCTATTGTGTGCTTTTATAAATTTTTGAAATAAAAATAATGTGCCAAGGTTTGCCTTTAGGATGTTTACAATGCTTGTTGGTTTGTGCGGTGCAGGAGAGAAACTTTGGCTGTAGTGCTCGATTTTACATTTTTTACTAGAATGTCAAATGGTTCTGATTCTTTTTGAACTGTATTTCTATACAAATTTTTTATTTTTAATATTTTTTGCAGAATTTTTCAAGTATCATAAGTATGGTGAATGTTCAGATTATTACAGACTGTTCTGTTTTAGACAGATTCTGTTTTTGATGCATAGTTTGCTTGTTTTGATGAAACTATCAATATATATCGGTGGATTAAGCCATGAAAGAGTTATATTACAGTAGAAACAATGCAAAAACAAAATATGAATTGGTTTGCAACAGTACTTAGAGTAGTGATTTGCTTTATTATACTAACGGATCTTACTGAGTTTTCTGTTGAAGTTTTGTGTGGATGAAGTGTTCGATGATCGAGAAGGTTTCGATGTAAGAAGAAGGAAGAGAGGCAAGAGCTCAATCTTGGGGATGCCCAAGGGACCCCAAGTAAATATTCAAGTAGACTCAAACGTCTAAGCTTGGGGATGCCCCGAAAGGCATCCCCTCTTTCTTCAACAAATATCGGTATGTTTTCGGATTCGTTTCGTTCATGTGATATGTGCAAATCTTGGAGCGTTTTTTGCATTTAGTTTTCATTTTTCTTTTATGCACCATGATGGTATGAGATAGTCCTTGGTTGATTTATAGAATGCTCTTTGCACTTCACTTATATGTTTTGAGTATGGCTTTATAGAATGCTTCATGTGCTTCACTTATATCATTTGAAGTTTGGATTGCCTGTTTCTCTTTACATAGACAACCGCCATTTGTAGAATGCTCTTTTGCTTCACTTATACTTGTTAGAGAGTGGGCATATACTTTTTAGAAAGAATTAAACTCCCTTGCTTCACTTATATCAATTTAGAGAGATGACAGGAACTGGTCATTCACATGGTTAGTCATAAAATCCTACATAAAACTTGTAGATCACTGAATATGATATGTTTGATTCCTTGCAATAGTTTTGCGATATAAAGATGGTGATACTAGAGTCATGCTAGTGGGTAGTTGTGGATTGTAGAAATACTTGTGTTGAAGTTTGTGATTCCCGTAGCATGCACGTATGGTGAATCGTTATGTGATGAAGTCGGAGCATGATTTATTTATTGATTGTCTTCCTTATGAGTGGCGGTCGGGGATGAGCGATAGTCTTTTCCTACCAATCTATCCCCCTAGGAGCATGCGCGTAGTACTTTGTTTCAACAACTAATAGATTTTTTGCAATAACTATGTGAGTTCTTTATGACTAATGTTGAGTCCATGGATTATACGCACTCTCACCCTTCCATCATTGCTAGCCTCTTCGGTACTGTGCATTGCCCTTTCTCACCTCGAGAGTTGGTGCAAACTTTGCCGGTGCATCCAAACCCCGTGATACGATACGCTCTATCACACATAAGCCTCATTATATCTTCCTCAAAACATCCACCATACCTACCTATCATGGCATTTCCATAGCCATTCCAAGATATATTGCCATGCAACTTCCATCATCATCATATACATGACTCGAGCATTCATTGCCTTATTGCTTTGCATGATCGTAAGATAGCTAGCATGATGTTTTCATGGCTTGTCCGTTTTTTTATGTCATTGTTGCACTAGATCATTGCACATCCCGGTACACCGCCGGAGGCATTCATATAGAGTCATACCTTTGTTCTAGTATCGGGTTGTAATATTGAGTTATAAGTAAATAAAAGTGTGATGATCATCATTATTAGAGCATTGCCCCAGTGAGGAAAGGATGATGGAGACTATGATTCCCCCACAAGTCGGGATGAGACTCCGGACGGAAAAAAAGAGAAAGGCCAAAAAAAAAAGAGAAGGCCCAAAAAAATAAATAAAATAAATGAGAGAAAAAGAAAGAAGGGGCAATGTTACTATCCTTTTACCACACTTGTGCTTCAGAGTAGCACCATGTTCTTCATATAGAGAGTCTCTTGAGTTATCACTTTCATATACTAGTGGGAATTTTCATTATAGAACCTGGCTTGTATATTCCGATGATGGGCTTCCTCAAATGCCCGAGGTCTTCATGAGCAAGAAAGTTGGATGCACACCCACTTAGTTTCAGTTTGAGCTTTCATACACTTATAGCTGTTAGTGCATCCGTTGCATGGCAATCCCTACTCACTCACATTGATAGCTATTGATGGGCATCTCCCTAGCCCGTTGATACGCCTAGTTGATGTGAGACTTTCTCCCTTTTTGTCTTCTCCACACAACCTCCACCATCATATTCTATTCCACCTATAGTGCTATGTCCATGGCTCACGCTCATGTATTGCGTGAAAGTTGAAAAGGTTTGAGAACGTCAAAAGTATGAAACAATTGCTTGGCTTGTCATCGAGGTTGTGCATGATGTGAATATTTTGTGTGGTGAAGATGGAGCATAGCCAGACTATATGATTTTGTAGGTATAACTTTCTTTGGCCTTGTTATTTTGAAAAGACATGATTGCTTTATTAGTAGGCTTGAAGTATTATTTTTTTATGTCAAATGATAGACTATTGCTTTGAATCACTCATGTCTTAATATTCATGCCATAATTAGACATATGATCAAGATTATGCTAGGTAGCATTCCACATCAAAAATTATATTTTTATCAATTACCTACTCGAGGACGAGTAGGAATTAAGCTTGGGGATGCTGATACGTTTCCGTCGTATCTATAATTTTTGATTGTTCCATGCCAATATTATTCAACTTTCATATACTTTTGACAACTTTTTATATTACTTTTGGGACTAACATATTGATCCAGTGCCCAGTGCCAGTTCTTGTTTGTTGCATGTTTTATGTTTCGCATAAACCCAATATCAAACGGAGTCCAAATGGGATAAAAACGGACGGAGAATTATTTTGGAATATTTATGATTTTTGGGAAGTAAAATCAACGCGAGACGGTGCCCGAGGGGACCACGAGGCAGGGGGCGCGCCCTGGACCCTCGTGGGCACCCCGTAAGGCGGTTGACGCTCTTATTGTGCCGCAATAAAGCTAATTTTATGAGAAAGATCTAGGCGAAAGATTCAACCCAATCGGAGTTACGGATCTCCGGATATAAAATAAACGGTGCCAGGGCAGAACCACAGAACGCAGAAACAGAGAGAGACAGAGAGATAAATCCAATCTCAGAGGGGCTCTCACCCCTCCCACGCCATGGAGGCCAAGGACCAGAGGGGAAACCCTTCTCCCATCTAGGGAGGAGGTCAAGGAAGAAGAATACGAAGGGGCCCCCTTTCCCCTTCTCTTCCGGTGGCGCCGGAACGCTACCGTGGCCATCATCATCATCGCAATCTTCACCAACAACTTCACCGCCACCATCACCAACTCTTCCCCTCTGTATGGAGCGGTGTAACCTCTCTCTTACCCGCTGTACTCTCTACTTAAGCATGGTGCTCAACGCTATATATTATTTCCCAATGATGTATGGCTATCCTATGATGTTTGAGTAGATTCGTTTTGTCCTATGGGTTATTTGATGATCAAGATTGGTTTGAGTTGCATGTTTTATTATTGGTGATGTCCTATGGTTCTCTCCGTGTCACGCAAGCGTGAGGGATCCCCGCTGTAGGGTGTTGCAATACGTTCATGATTCGCTTATAGTGGGTTGCATGAGTGACTGAAACACAAACCCGAGTAAGAGGGTTGTTGCGTATGGGATAAAGAGGACTTGATGCTTTAATGCTATGGTTGGGTTTTACCTTAATGATCTTTAGTAGTTGCGGATGCTTGCTAGAGTTCCAATCATAAGTGCATATGATCCAAGTAGAGAAAATATGTTAGCTTATGCCTCTCCCTCAAATAAAATTGCAATAATGATTACCGGTCTAGTTATCGATTGCCTAGGACAAATAACTTTCTCGTGACAACAAGCTCTCTATTAAAACTAATTTAGTTGTGTCTTCATTTAAACAACCCCTACTTTTTATTTACGCTCTCTTTATTTTCTTACAAGCCTATCCAAAAACACCTACAAAGTACTTCTAGTTTCATACTTGTTCTAGGTAAAGCGAATGTCAAGCGTGCGTAGAGTTGTATTGGTGGTTAATAGAACTTGAGGGAATATTTGTTCTACCTTTAGCTCCTCGTTGGGTTCGACACTCTTACTTATCGAAAGAGGCTAAAATTGATCCCTTGTGGGTTATCAGTGATATACGTTATTGTCTGAGATGATCATGTTTTGTATAAGTTATCGGCAACTGGCAGGAGCCTTATGGTTGTCGGTTTATTGTATGAAATGCAAACGCCATGTATTTGCTTTACTTTATCACTATGCGTTAGCAATAGTTGTAGAAGCAATAGTTGCGAGACGACCACGATGCTGCGATGGATATCAAGGTGTCCAGCCGGTGACGATGGAGATCATGACGGTGTTTTGGAGATGGAGATCAAAGGTACAAGATGATGATGGCCATATCATGTCACATATTTTGATTGCATGTGATGTTTATCTTTTATGCATCTTATTTTGCTTAGTACGGCGGTAGCATTATAAGATGGTCCCTCACTAAAATTTCAAGGTATAAGTGTTCTCCCTGAGTATGCACCGTCGCGATAGTTCGTCGTGCCGAGATACCACGTGATGATCGGGTGGGATAAGCTCTACGTTCACATACAACGGGTGCAAGACAGTTTTGCACATGTGGAATACTCGGGTTAAACTTGACGAGCCTAGCATGTACAGACATGGCCTCGGAACACTGGAGACCGAAAGGTCGAACGTGAATCATATAGTAGATATGATCAACATAGAGATGTTCACCATTGAAAACTACTCCATCTCACGTG
Source organism: Aegilops umbellulata (assembly GCA_032464435.1). NCBI lineage: Eukaryota > Viridiplantae > Streptophyta > Magnoliopsida > Poales > Poaceae > Aegilops > Aegilops umbellulata. The sequence goes on from CP136056.1 coordinate 44,459,661, forward strand.
ATGATCGGACATGGTTTACTTGATATGGATCACGTGATCATTTAGATGACTCGAGGGATGTCTATCTGAGTGGGAGTTCTTAACTATTATGATTAATTGAACTTAATTTATCATGAACTTAGTCCTGATAGTATTAGCATATCTATGTTGTAGATCAATAGCTCGCGTATAGCTCCCCTGTTTTATATTTTAAATGTTCCTAGAGAAAACTAAGTGGAAAGATGATAGTAGCAATGATGCGGACTGGATCCGTGATCTGAGGAGTATCCTCATTGCTGCACAGAAGAATTATGTCCTTGATACACCGCTAGGTGATAGACCTATTGCAGGTGCAGATGCAGACGTTATGAACGTTTGACAAGACTACTTGATTGTTTACTGCACCATGCTTTACGTCTTAGAACCGGGACTTCAAAAAATGTTTTGAACGCCACGGAGCATATGAGATGTTCTAAGAGCTGAAAATGATATTTCAGACTCATGCCCGTGTTAAGAGGTATGAGACCTCTGACAAGTACTTTGCCTACAAGATGGAGGAGAATAGCTCAGCTAGTGAGCATGTGCTCAGAATGTCTGGGTACTACAATCGCTTGAATCAAGTGGGAGTTTGTCGGTGTACTAAAGTAGGGGTACCTTAGTACCCCGAACTTGTGCACGGGAAGTAGTAGAGTCCCGCGGCAAGGCTTGCCAGGGGAGCGACAAGAGTCTCCACGGCCCTTTCTGGGCCGGACGGAGGCCAAGTGATCGAGCCTAGGAGACCAAGCCCCGGCAAGAGGAGCTTGCCGGGCCAAGGCGACAAGGCCCCGACAAGAGGAGCTTGCCGGGACGACTAAGCCGAAGCACCAAGGCCCCGGCGGGAGGAGCTCGCCGGGACGGCTAAACCAAGGCACCCCAAGAGAAGCCCGCCGCGGCGCGCCGCGCGCCCCGGCAAGGCCTGGCGAGCGGCAAGCTCTCAGGTGCGGCAAGATGACCACCGCGGCAAGCCACTTGCCGCGGCGAGCCACCACCTCAGGCGTGCGCTCCAGCTCACCTGCCCATGCGTCACTCTGGAGCTTCCCCAGAGACACGTGGCGGGGCGCCGCGCAGCCTGGGGCGCGCGCGTGGCATGCGACGTTGGCGGAGTCGCCCCCGTGGCAAGAGGAGGCGCCCCTAACGGTCCGCCTCGGCACCGTTCAGGCGATCCAGACGGGCATTTAATGCCTTTGTCCCCCGTCGTCAGAGTTAGGTGCGATAGCACTGTGCGGCCACTGTTCGCACAGTTCCTTGCCATTTTTACCCTCGCCTGCGTCGCTACCTGTGGAAAACCCCTTAGCATATAAAAGGAGGCCCATGCGCACGTAGGGAGGAGGGGGGAGGGGGAAGAGGCCCAGTAGACCCTCGTCTACGTCCAGCTCCAACTTACTGTAGCTTCTTGCGCTCCAGAGCAAGAACTCGAATCAACCAGACAAGCAGCAGTAGGGTTTTACGCATCCATGCGGCCCGAAGCTGGGTAAAATCGTTGTGTGTGTGTGTCGCCTCGATCTGCTCTTTGTGCAACCTCCGCCCCCCGCCGAACCGACAAGGGGCTCCGTCCCCATAGGTGCTCGTGGAGGCAGATATCCCCCGACATCTTTGGCGCGCCAGGTAGGGGGATGCGTCGAGGTTGTGCGAACCAGATTTGGCGACCACAGGTAAGCTCAGGTATGGCCAGGTACCTTTCCGCTCCAACCCGCGGAGCGGAGGCATTCCTCCTCACGGACTCGTGCACGGCCCTCCTCGAGTACCCGCTCACGCAGAGCCCGGGCAAGAGCAGCTGCTCCTTGAGGAGGACCGCCTTCCGGCCGCTGAGCGAGTTTCTCGCCTCCAGCAAACTCTGCGCCGCTCCCGTAGCCGTAGAAGTTAGCGCCGGAAGTTGCGGGAAAGGCGACCTCGTTCTTCGGCGAGCCCAGGCCGCCAAGATCCAAACGAGTCGACGCCGACCGTGGGAGGAACCTTGCCAGCGCGGTAGTCGGAACCCGTTCCGTCGGCCATCCTCTCTGTCCAAGTCTTGCCACAGTTGCATGTAATCCTTGGTACAGAGATGAGCGCAGATCCCAAGCATAGCTTATGTGCCCCGCACATCTTGTCGATTTCGCGCCTCTCCGCTTGGCGCATGCATTATTTGACACGATTGTGCAGCACTCGACTCCGGCAAGCGATGGCAGGTCGTGAAGCCCCGAGCCCTCGTTATTCTCTTACCTCGAGAAGGGGGGATGACAGGATAGGCTGGGCGTCGCCCGAGGAAGCTGCGCCTTGCCGGACTGCAAACAACAGAAAAGCTAAGTTGCCAAAGCTTGAGCAATTAAGCTCCTTTTTTGTCCCTAAGTTATCTTCCTCGAACGGCCGAGCTTCGTACGGGAAACCTGTGCGCGGAGGGGCCGGCTCGTGGCTGGTTGCGCCCTTATTTCGTTTCGAGTCCGCTCAACGACTTAAGTGTGCTACATATCGAGTGGCGTCCTTACTTTGTTTCGAGCTTGCTCGGCAGCTTGAGTGTGCCGCGACTGCAGTCGCCACGCTTACCTCGCCCTGAGCCTGCTCAACATTTTAAGTGAGTTGCGCCAGCCGCGGCAAGGTTTCTTGCCGGTGGAGGCACCGCCAGCGGGTTGCTGATGTCCCGCACTGGGCACCCGTGGCAAGGTGGAGGCTTACGCCGACAAGTTCCCGGGAGCGTAGGGCGCGAACATACGAAGCACAAAGTCGAACGGGGGAGATAACAGCGCAATGAACTACCTAAGATAAAAGTTATATTACAAAATAACTTGCCGCTGCTCTAATCAGCTGTTTCTATGACATGCTCAGCAACGACAAGGGGAGAAAAGAAAGAGGTGGGCGGCCTAATCCGCGCGGTCGCCCTCGACCCGCCTGATCCCGGCCACCCTTTCCACAATAGGGGTGACGAGGGCCCTGATCTCCGTTAGGTCGGCGTCTTCCGGCAAGTGCCTGAGGACGTTGGTGAGCCTGATGGTGGGGTTGCGGAAGACGGTCTTCACCAGCACCCTCTCGAGGGCCCCGGAGACGGCTTCCCGCGTCTCCTCGGCCAGTTGCTCCGGGATCGTTTCCCGGAGATGCTGGAGCACCCCCACCAAGCCCTTGAAGAAGGAAGTGAGCTTGACGCTCGCCGGGACGTTCTCGCCGGAGGGGTACTCGTGGCCCTCCATCCCCAGCAGCTTCAGCTCCTTGTCGATGGTGGTGGCGATGTCGACGAGGCCTTCGGTCCACCGCTCCACCGTCTCCTGGAAGGCGTTCTGGGTAACGGCGGCGCGCTTCAATAGCTCCTCGTTGCCAGCAACCTCCTTCCGCAAGGTCGCTTCCTGCCCCTTGGCGCTCTCCAGCGCCTTGGACAGGGTGTCCAGCTTCAGCTCGAGGTCAGCCTGGGAATCCTTGGCGGTGTCGAGCTCCTGGATCTTCTCGGCGAAGCGGCCCTGCAGCTCGCCAAGGGTGTGAGCGCCCTTCTCGCGCTCCTGTTTGAGCGCGGCAAGCTCCTCGCCGCTCGCCTTGAGGTCGCTGACGAGCTGCGCCACCCTCGTCTCCAACTCCCCCTTGGCGACCTCGGCGGCGTCCTGCGCTCTCTGCAGGGCCCCGCCAAGCGCCTGCTCGCGCGCGGCAACCTCCTCCTTGTGGCTGGCGAGGCTGGCCTTCTGCCGCACCAGTTCGCTTTCCCGCGCGGATAGCCCCGCAGCGGCAAGCCTCTGCTGCTCTTCGGCCTCTGCCTTCTCGAGGAGAAAGGCCGTCCGCGCCTCGTCGAGCAGCCTCCGCTCCTCCGCCAAAGACCGGAGAGCATCCTGGTTGAGCTCCCGAAGCTCCTCGGCACGCTTCTCCATGTCCGCGCCGGCCCTCGCGATGAGTGCCTCTTGGCGCTCCACCTTGGCCTGCCGGGCGCGGTAGAGCGACACAAGCTTCCGGAGCAGCCGCTCCTCCTCGGGCTCGCCGCTGCTGGTGCTTGGCGCGTCGACCACTGTCAGCCTGACGGAGGCGAGCACTTCTCCGTCCAAGGCCTCCCCCTCGACCGGCGCCCTGGAGCTAGGCTCCCAGGGGAGCCTGATGAAGACGCCATCGCCGGCCTTCAGGTAGGCACCTGCCGGGGGCTCCTCGAGGCCCGACGCGGCGGCAGCAGCGGGATCGCCGGACGGCGGAGTGCTTGACGCCCCTGCCTCCCCGGGGTCGTCGGCACGGTCACCGGTCCCCTTGCCGTCTGCCCCCGCGGCGGCCTTGGCGGCTTCGGCCTCCCCGCCGCCCGCGGGGTCGTCAGTGCCGTCCCCCTCCTCGATGACGACGACATCGTCCGCGTCGCCGAGCGCGCCCTCCCCGACGACGACCTCGGTCTCCATCAGGTCCGCGGCAGGCGGGTCTGATGGCCGAAAAAGGGGAGAAGAGTCAACCGAGCAGCAGACAAAAAAGCTCATAAAGAAAGATAACCAGGGACAGATTTCCACGCAGGGGGGCTTACCGGTGGCACGGTCCGTGGCCGCGGCCTCCGCTGCCGGGGGATTGCTGGCCGCGTCCCTCGCCGGAGATCCCTCCCTTGCCGGAGAGGTCTTCCTTGCCGGGGGCTCCTCCCTTGCCGGAGATTTCTCCCTAGGCGGGGTGGTCGACGCAGACGGCGCGGCAGGAGTGCCCCCCGGGGTCGCCTGCTGGGGCTGCTCTGCTCCTACCCAACGACAACGACAACAGCCACATGTCAACCACAAAGAGAAGGGGAGCTCACGCGCGCGCCAAACGGCAAGAACTAGCCGTGCACTCACCTTAGAGGCTGCGCTGTGGGCTGCCCTGGGGACCCGCTGCCAAGTCCGGCAAGGTCGCCTCCGGCACCTCCCCAGTTGCCGGGGGAGATTCGCCCTCAAGGACGACCAGCGGGACCTTGGCCCTCTTCGCCCTCCTCTGGGCCACGCTCCTGAAAAGGAACGGTTTCGGGGGAGGATGAGTGGGCTGCGAAACAAGACGAAGCAACAGAAATCAAGAAGATACAAGCTCTACCAGGAACTTACTCTTCGTTCTCCTCTTCGTCGTCGGAGCTAAGCGCGGAATAGTCAAAAACCGGCTTGCTCCAGGCGCGAGGAGAAAGGGGAGTGGGTTCCCGGGACCGCTTGGCGGGGACGATGGACGACCCCGCCCCCATTGCCGCCGCGGTACGGGGGGCGGCAGGAGCAGAAGCCGTGGCCTGTGAGGACCCCACTCCCGCTGCTTCGGAAGCGCGTGTCACGCGGGGCTGCGGTTGTTGGTCGGCCTGCCGCACCACCTCTCCGGCCCTGCGTAGACGCCTCCTCGGCTGGGCAGGGGGCTCCGCCTGCGACGAGCTGCCCGGGAGCTGCGAGGAGGGCGCGTCAACCTCCGGCAAGCCGCTCGCGTCCTGAGCGGGCTCGCCCGCGCCACCGTGCCCGGCTGGTTCCTCCGCGCCGGCGAGCTCCATTTGGTCGGCGAGGCTCTCCGCCTCCGCCGCGTCTGCTTCGGCCAGGGTGAAGCCAGACTCGCCCGCGGCCGCGGCGGCCGCTGCCTCCTCCATCCTGGAGGCGATGTAGGCCAGCTCCTCAGGGGTGGTGTCCCACGTGAGGCCCCTCTTCTCGTCGGGGTCGACCGGCACCTCCTCCAAGTTGTCGAAGAAGGCCTGCACGACGTCGTCCGCCGGCTCCTGCCAGGTCGCGTCGATCCCGTGCGAGTCGCACAGCGGCATCATCTCGAGGATGCGGCTGAGCGCCGAGTTGTTGCACAGGGGGACGACGCCCGGCGGCAACCTGAACCATTCTGGGTGCTCGGAGTCGTACTTGAACAACCCCTTCAACACTCCGACGAGCTCCAGAACGGTGAAGTTGTAGTTAAGGCCTGGGCGCAGCCTCATGATGTCCGCCGCGTTTTGGAATTCCCAAGCCGGCTTCCCCCTCTACTGCAGGGGGGCGATACGCCGGCGAAGGAAATCCGCGCCGACGGCGCCGACGGTGAGCCCGGCAAACCTGAGGCGCAGGATTCGGGTGGCGGCAATCTTCAGCTTGGCGTCGTCCGGGGCCAGGTCGCTCCAGTCACGGCCGCGCACCACTGGGGTTCGCCGCACGGCGGTGAACGGCGGTGGATTCTCCTCGACGATCAGGCACCACTCGGCCCTCCACTCCTCCCATCTGCCACGGAGTTCCCCTGTAAGTAGACCTCTTTCTTCCCGGTCCTGGAGATCCAGGCGACTCCGCCGGACAGCGGCTCTCCTTTCTCCACCCGGGGAGTAAAGAAGTGGCGGAAGAGGGCTACGTTGGGGCAGACTCCGACAAAGTTCTCGCAAAGGTGTGCGAAAACCAACATTGTCAGAACGGCGTTGGGGGTGAAGTCAAGGAGGTGGAGGTTGTAGGTGTGCATGATGTCGCAGAAGAACTCGGAAAAAGGCGGGCAGAGCCCGCAATAGAAGAACATGGCGAAGAAAAGGTACCCGGTCGGGTACAGCTTCTGGGCGATGGCGGGAAGAACTCGCGTACGCGGATGAGCTCGCGTCGCCGTCGACCAGAAGAGGCGGTACCCGTTCTTCAGCCTCAGCGCATCGAGCTGAGGGGGGAACGTCGCCGTCTCCTTCCGAAGCGCTTCCAGCCGCAGCGCCTCGGCCGACTTCACGGCCTTCCCCTTCGCCTTGTCGCTCTTCGGGGCCATGGCAGAAACGGGGAGGGGGAGTTGTCGGCGTTGGCGGCGCCGGGAGCTGCGATGGCGAATCGCTGCTTTCTCTAGTAAGGAGGAAGTGGCGGAGATTTTCGAGGAACAGCAACAGGCGGAATGGTGAACTGCCCCTGTTCCCCTCCGCTTATAAAGAGGGGAAGGAGTGGGGGCGGACGTTTCGCCTTTCCAAATAAAGGAATCGTGCCCGACGTGACGCATGCCTGCGGGCCTCAAGCCCCGCGCGCGCCACCCACGTCACGCACGTCTCGCACGCCTCGCCCCCCCACGACGCCGCGATAAGCGCGCGCCACTTGGGGAGGGCGCGACGGGCACGGAGTTAAGGAGCAGCGCAACCCAGGCCACGCGTGCCCGTGCACTGTTAGGGCCTGGCCCAACAACGCTGGGCACCGTGTATGGCCCAGACCCGGGGGCTCCTGTCGGTGTACTAAAGTAGGGGTACCTTAGTACCCCGAACTTGTGCACGGGCAGTAGTAGCGTCCCGCGGCAAGGCTTGCCAGGGGAGCGACAAGAGTCTCCACGGCCCTTTCTGGGCCGGACGAAGGCCAAGTGATCGAGCCTAGGAGACCAAGCCCCGGCAAGAGGAGCTTGCCGGGCCAAGAAGGTGAGGTCCGGCAAGAGGAGCTTGCCGGGCCAAGGCGACAAGGCCCCGACAAGAGGAGCTTGCCGGGACGACTAAGCCGAAGCACCAAGGCCCCGGCGGGAGGAGCTCGCCGGGACGGCTAAACCAAGGCACCCCAAGAGAAGCCCGCCGCGGCGCGCCGCGCGCCCCGGCAAGGCCTGGCGAGCGGCAAGCTCTCAGGTGCGGCAAGATGACCACCGCGGCAAGCCACTTGCCGCGGCGAACCACCACCTCAGGCGTGCGCTCCAGCTCACCTGCCCACGCGTCACTCTGGAGCTTCCCCAGAGACACGTGGCGGGGCGCCGCGCAGCCTGGGGCGCGCGCGTGGCATGCGACGTTGGCGGAGTCGCCCCCGTGGCAAGAGGAGGCGCCCCTAACGGTCCGCCTCGGCACCGTTCAGGCGATCCAGACGGGAATTTAATGCCTTTGTCCCCCGCCGTCAGAGTTAGGTGCGATAGCACTGTGCGGCCACTGTTCGCACAGTTCCTTGCCATTTTTACCCTCGCCTGCGTCGCTACCTGTGGAAAACCCCTTAGCATATAAAAGTAGGCCCATGCGCACGTAGGGAGGAGGGGGGAGGGGGAAGAGGCCCAGTAGACCCTCGTCTACGTCCAGCTCCAACTTACTGTAGCTTCTTGCGCTCCAGAGCAAGAACTCGAATCAACCAGACAAGCAGCAGTAGGGTTTTACGCATCCATGCGGCCCGAAGCTGGGTAAAATCGTTGTGTGTGTGTGTCGCCTCAATCTGCTCTTTGTGCAACCTCCGCCCCCCGCCGAACCGACAAGGGGCTCTGTCCCCATAGGTGCTCGTGGAGGCAGATATCCCCCGACAGAGTTAATCTTCTAGATAAGATAGTGATTGACAAATTTCTCTAGTCACTGTCACCAAGTTACTAGAACTTCATGATGAACTATAATATGCAAGGGATAACAAAAATGATTCCCAAGCTCTCCGTGATGCTGAAATCGGCGAAGGTAGAAATCAAGAAATAAAATCAAGTGTTGATGGTAACAAGACCACTAGTTTCAAGAAAAAGGGCAAGGGAAAGAAAGGGAACTTCAAGAAGAATGGAAAACAAGTAGCCACTCCCGTGAAGAAGCCCAAAGCTAGACCCAAACCTGAAACTGAGTGCTTCTACTACAAAGGAAATGGTCACTGGAAGCGGAGCTGCCCCAAACTTGGCGGATAAGAAGGATGGCAAAGTGAACAATGGTATATTTGATATACATGTTACTGATGTGTACTTTACTAGTGTTCATAGTAGCTCCTGGGTATTTGATACCGGTTCAAGTTGCTAAGATTTGTAACTCAAAATAGGAGTTGCAAAATGAACAGATACTAGTTAAGGGCGAGGTGACGATATGTGTTGGAAGTGATTCCAAGGTTGATAGGATCACCATCGCACACTCCCTTTACCTTCAGGATTAGTGTTGAACCAAAAATAAATGTTATTTGGTGTTTGCGGTGAGCAGGAATATGATTGGATCATGTTTATTGCAATCCATTTATTCATTTAAACCAAAGAATAATTGTTATTCTGTTTACATGAATAAAACCTTCTATGGTCATACACTCAATATAAATGGTTTATTGAATCTCGATCGTAGTGATACACATATTCATAATATTGATGCCAAAATATGCAAAGTTGATAATGATAGTGCAACATATTTGTGGCACTGCCGTTTAGGTCATATTGGTGTAAATCGCATGAAGAAACTCCATGCAGATGGACTTTTGGAATCACTTGATTATGAAGCATTTGATGCTTGCAAACCATGCCTCATGGGCAAGATGACTAAGATTCCGTTCTCCAGAATAATGGAGCGAGCTAATGACTTATTGGAAATAATACATACCGATTTATGCGGTCCGATGAGTGTTGAGGCTCACGGTGGGTATCGTTATTTTATAACCTTCACAGATGATTTGAGCAGATATGGGTATATCTACTTCATGAAACACAAGTATGAAACATTTGAAAAGTTCAAAGAATTTCAGAGTGAAGTGGAGAATCATCGTAACAAGAAAATAAAGTTTCTATGATCTGATCGCGGAGGCGAATATTGGAGTTACGAGTTTGGCCTTCATAGAAAACAATGTGGAATAGTTTCACAACTGACGCCACCTGGAACACCATAGTGTAATGGTGTGTCCGAATGTCGTAACCATACTTTATTAGATTGGTGCGATCTATGATGTCTCTTATCGATTTACCATTATTGTTTTGGGGTTATGCATTAGAGACAGCTCCATTCACATTAAATAAGGCACCATCTAAATCCGTTGAGATGACACCGTATGAACTGTGGTTTGGCAATAAACTAAGCTGTCGTTTCTTAAAGTTGGGATTGCGATGCTTATGTGAAAAAGCTTTAGCCTAATAAGCTCGAACCCAAATCGTATAAGTGCGTCTTCATAGGATACCCAAAAGAAACTGTTGGGTACACCTTCTATCACAGATCCAAAGGGAAGATATTTGTTGCTAAGAATGGATCCTTTCTAGAGAAGGATTTTCTCTCGAAAGAAGTGAGTGGGAGGAAAGTAGAACTTGATGAGGTAATTGTACGTTCTCTCGAACTAGAAATTAGTTCATCACAGAAAACCGTTCCCGTGATGCCTACACCAACTAGAGAGGAAGCTAATGATAATGATCATGAAACTTCATATCAAGTTACTACCGAACCTCGTAGGTCAACCAGAGCTTGTTCCGCACCAGAATGGTATGATAATCCTGTTCTGGAAGCCATGTTACTGAACCATGACGAACCTATGAACTATGAGGAAGCGATGATGAGCCCAGATTCCGATAAATGGCTTGAGGCCATGAAATTTGAGATAGGATCCATGTATGAGAACAAAGTGTGGACTTTGGTGGACTTGCCTGATGATCGGCAAGCCATTGAGAATAAATGGATCTTCAAGAGGAAGATGGATGCTGATGGTAGTGTTACTATCTACAAAGTTTGACTTGTCACATATGGTTTTTGACAAGTTCAAGGTGTTTACTACGATGCGATTTTCTCACTCATAGCGATGCTTAAGTCTGTCCGAATCATGTTAGCAATTGCCACATTTTATGAAATCTGGCAAATGGATGTCAAAACCGCATTCCTTAATGGATTTCTTAAAGAAGAGTTGTATATGATGCAACCAGAAGGTTTTGTCAATGCTAAAGGTGCTAACAAAGTGTGCAAACTCCATCGATCCATCTATGGACTGGTGCAAGCATCTCGGAGTTGGAATATACGCTTTGATAAGGTGATCAAAGTATATGGTTTTATACAGACTTATGGTGAATCCTGTATTTACAAGAAAGTGAGTGGGAGCTCTATAGCATTTCTGATATTATATGTGGATGACATATTGTTGATTGGAAATGATATAGAATTTCTGGATAGCATAAAAGGATACTTGAATAAGAATTTTTCAATGAAAGACCTCGATGAATCTACTTATATATTAGGCATCAAGATCTATAGGGATAGATCAAGACGCTTAATAGGACTTTCACAAAGCACATAGCTTGACAAGATTTTGAAGAAAATCAAAATGGATAAGTCAAAGAAAGGGTTCTTTCATGTGTTGCAAGCTGTGAAGTTGAGTAAGACTCAAAGCCCGACCACGGTAGAAGAAAGAGAATGAATGTCATTCCCTATGCCTCATGCATATGTTCTATAAAGTATGCCATGTTTTGTACCAGACCTATTATATACCTTACCATGAGTTTGGCAAGGGAGTACAATAGTGATCTAGGAGTAGATCGCTGGACATCGGTCAAAATTATCCTTAGAGAACTAAGGAAATATTTCTCGGTTATGGAGGTGATAAAGAGTTCGTCGTAAAGAGTTACGTCGATGCAAGCTTTGACACCGATCTAGATGACCCTGAGTCTCCATCTGGATACATATTGAAAGTGGGAGGATTTAGCTAAAGTAGCTCCGTGCAGAGCATTATAGACATAGAAATTTGCAAAATACATACGGATCTGAATGTGGCAGACCCGTTGACTAAACCTCTGTCACAAGCAAAACATGATCACATCCTAGTACTCTTTGGGTGTTAATCACATAGCAATGTGAACTAGATTACTGACTCTAGTAAACCCTTTGGGTATTGGTCACATGGCGATGTGAATTATGGGTGTTAATCACATGGTGATGTGAACTATTGGTGTTAAATCACATGGCGATGTGAACTAGATTATTGACTCTAGTGCAAGTGGGAGACTGAAGGAAATATGCCCAAGAGGCAATAATAAAGTTGTTATTTTATATTTCCTTGTATCATGATAAATGTTTATTATCCATGCAAGAATTGTATTAACCGAAGACTTGATACATGTGTGGATACATAGACAAAACACCGCGTCCCTAGTAAGCCTCTACTAGACTAGCTCGTTAATCAAAGATGGTTGAGTTTCCTAACCATAGACATGTGTTGTCATTTGATGAACGGGATCACATCATTATGAGAACGATGTGATGGACAAAACGCATCCATTAGCTTAGAATGTTGATCGTTCAGTTTTATTGCTATTGTTTTCTTCATGTCAAATACATATTCCTTCGACTACGAGATTATGCAACTTCCGCATACTGTAGGAATACCTTGTGTGCTATCAAATGTCACAACGTAACTGGGTGATTATAAAGATGCTCAACATGCATCTCCAAAGGTGTTTGTTGGATTGGCATAGATCGAGATTAGGATTTGTCACTCCGAATATCGGAGAGGTATCTCTGGGCCCTCTCGGTAATTGACATCATAATAAAGCCTTGCAAGTAATGTGACTAGTGAGTTAATTGCGGGATGATGCATTACAGAACGAGTAAAGATACTTTCCAGTAACGAGATTGAACTAGGTATGGAGATACCGCTGATCGAATCTCGGGCTAGTAATATACCGATGACAAAGGGAATAATGTATGTTGTCATTATGGTAGGACCGATAAAGATCTTGATAGAATATGTGGGAACCAATATGAGCATTCAGGTTATTGACCGAAGTGGTGTCTAGGTCATGTCTACATAGTTCTCGAACCCGTAGGGTCCGCACGCTTAACATTCGATGACGATTTGTATTATATGAGTTATGTGATTTGGTGACCGATTGTTGTTCGGAGTCCAGGATGAGATCATGGACATGACGAGGAGTCTCGAAATGGTCGATAGGTACAGATTCATATATAGGGCGATGGTATTTGGATACCGGAAGTGTTCTGAGGGTACTGGGTACGTATCGGGTCACCGGAAGGGGTTTCGGGCAACCCCCGGCAAAGATATGGGCCTTATGGGGCCAAGAGCGGGACAGACGAGCCCCTACTGGGCTGGTGTGCCCCAAGTTGGCTGAATAGGAGGATAAGGAAGGAGGGGAAGGGAGAAAGGAAAGGGGAGGATTCGGCCTCCCCCTTCCCTTATCTTCCCCCTCTCTTTACTTCCCCCTCCGACACTTATCGAAGGGTGGAGGCCGACTTGTGGGAGGCGCCCAAGTACGCCCCTTGCCGCCCCTCTCCCTATCCCACTTATATATATGTGGGGGCACCGCTAGAACACACAACATTGATTCCTAGCCATGTGCGGCGCCCCCTCCATAGTTTACGCCTCCGGTCATATTCACGTAGTGCATAAGCGAATCCCTGCGTGGATCACTTCACCATCACCGTCACCATGCCATCGTGCTAATGGAACTCTCCCTTGACACTTTTGCTGGATCAATAGTTCGAGGGACGTCATTGAGCTGAACGTGTGCAGAACTCGGAGGTGCCTTACGTTCGGTGCTTGATCGATCGGAACGAGAAGAAGTTCAACTACATCAACCTCGTCGTCAAACGCTTCCGCTTTCGGTCTATGAGGGTACGTGGGCACACTCTCCCCCTCTCATTGCTATCCATCTCCTAGATAGATCTTGCATGAGCATAGGAAATTTTTAAAATTGCATGCTACGTTCCCCAACAGGATCCAAATGTGGTGGCCGCCCAGAAGATCAACTCGGCGAACCGCAACGTGCGCCACTGCATCCATAGGAGCAATGAGAAACTGGCTTTGGTGGCCGACCACCCATTGATGAACCACAAGTATAGGGGATCTATCATAGTCCTTTCGATAAGTAAGAGTGTCGAACGCAACGAGGAGCAGAAGGAAATGACAAGCGGTTTTCAGTAAGGTATTCTCTGCAAGCACTAAAATTGTCGGTAACAGCTATTTTTGTGATAAGGTAATTTGTAACGGGTAACAAGTAACAAAAGTAAACAAGGTGCAGCAAGGTGCCCCAATCCTTTTTGTAGCAAAGGACAAGCCTGGACAAACTCTTATATAAAGGAAAACACCCCCGAGGACACATGGGAATTATCTTCAAGCTAGTTTTCATCATGCTCATATGATTAGCGTTCATTACTTTGATAATTTGATATGTGGGTGGACCGGTGCTTGGGTACCGCCCTTCCCTGGACAAGCATCCCACTTATGATTAACCCCTATTGTAAGCATCTGCAACTACAAAAGAAGTATTAAGGTAAACCTAACCATAGCATGAAATATATGGATCCAAATCAGCCCTTTACGAAGCAACGCATAAACTAGGGTTTAAGCTTCTGTCACTCTAGCAAACCATCATCTACTTATTAATTCCCAATGCCTTCCTCTAGGCCCAAATAATGGTGAAGTGCCATGTAGTCGACGTTCACATAACACCACTAGAGGAAAGACAACATATATCTCATCAAAATATCAAATGAATACCAAATTCACATGACTACTTATAGCAAGACTTCTCCCATGTCCTCAAGAACAAACTTAACTACTCACAAATCATATTCATGTTCATAATCATAGGGGTATTAATATGCATAAAGGATCTGAACATATGATCTTCCACCAAATAAACCAACTTGCATCAACTACAAGGAGTAATCAACACTACTAGCAACCCACAGGTACCAATCTGAGGTTTTGAGACAAAGATTGGATACAAGAGATGAACTAGGGTTTGAGATGAGATGGTGCTGGTGAAGATGTTGATGGAGATTTACCCCATCCCGATGACAGGATCGATGGTGATGACGATGGTGATGATTTCCCCCTCCCGGAGGGATGTTTCCCCGGCAGAACAGCTCTGCCTGAGCCCTAGATTGGTTTCGCCAGGTTCCACCTCAAGACGGCGGCGCTTCGTCCCAAAAGCTTCCTTCTTATTTTTTCCAGGGCGAAAGACTTCATATAGAAAAAGATGGGCACCGGAGGCCTGTCAGGGGGCCCATGAGGCAGGGGCGCGCCCAGGGGGTAGGGCGCGCCCCCACCCTTTGTGGATGGTGGGTGGCCCCCCTCTGGTGCTTTCTTTGCCCAATATTTTTTATATATTCCAAAACTGACTTTTGTGGAGTTTTAGGACTTTTGGAGTTGTGAAGAATAGGCCTCTAATATTTGCTCCTTTTCCAGCCCAGAATTCCAGCTACCGGCATTCTCCCTCTTCATGTAAACCTTGTAAAATAAGAGAGAACAGGCATAAGTATTGTGATATAATGTGTAATAACAACGCATAATGCAATAAATATCGATGCAAAAGCATGATGCAAAATGGACGTATCAACTCCCCCAAGCTTAGACCTCGCTTGTCCTCAAGCGGAAGCCGATAACGAAAAATATGTCCACATGTTTAGAGATAGAGGTGTCGATAAAAATAAAATATGGACATGAGGGCATCATGATCATTCTTATAACAACAATATATATATATATATATATATATATATATATATATATATATTGTCATATGGTTTCTTATGCTAAAGTAACAATCTATTCACAATGCCAAGTATGAATCAGAAACTTCATTGAAAACTAACAACCTATAATCTCAGACATTGAAGCAATTGCAATTTATCATAACATC
The DNA here is from genome assembly GCA_032464435.1 of Aegilops umbellulata. NCBI lineage: Eukaryota > Viridiplantae > Streptophyta > Magnoliopsida > Poales > Poaceae > Aegilops > Aegilops umbellulata. The sequence goes on from CP136056.1 coordinate 44,474,832, forward strand.
GGAAAGAGTCAATATAAGAGCTTTTCAGCAAGTCCACATACTCAACTATCATTTAGTCTTTCAAAATTGCTAACATTCACGCAATACTTATGGGTATGGAGTTTTAATCGGACACAGAGAAAGATAGGGGCTTATAGTGTTGCCTCCCAACCTTTTACCTCAAGGGTACTGTCAACAATAATAGTTTATGATAACTTACATCCAATTGGATATATATATATCAGGATCTTTCCAACACAATGTGCTTGCCAAAGGATAAAATGTAAAAAGGAAGGGTGAAGATCACCATGACTCTTGTATAAGGTATAAGACAAGAATAAAAGATAGGCCCTTCGCAGAGGGAAGCAGAGGTTGTCATGTGCTTTTATGGTTGGATGCACGAAATCTTAATGCAAAAGAACGTCACTTTATATTGCCACTTGTGATATGGACCTTTATTATGCAGTCCACCGCTTTTATTGCTTCCATATCACAAGATCGTATAAAGCTTATTTTCTCCACACTAATAGATCATACATATTTAGAGAGCAATTTTTATTTCATGCAACAATGACAACTTACTTGAAGGATCTTACTCAATCCATAGGTAGATATGATGGACACTCATGGCAAAACTGGGTTTAAGGATATTTGGAAGCACAAGTAGTATCTCTACTTGGTGCAAAGAATTTGGCTAGCATGAGGGGGAAAGGCAAACTCAACATGTTCGATGATCCATGACAATATACTTTATTTCGGATATAAGAAAACATAACCCATTACGTTGTCTTCCTTGTCCAACATCAACCTTTTAGCATGTCATATTTTAATGAGTGCTCACAATCATAAAAGATGTCCAAGATAGTATATTTATATGTGAAAACCTCTCTTTTTTTATTACTTCCTATTAATTGCAACGATGACCAAAACTATGTTTGACAACTCTCAACAACTTTTATTCATCATACTCTTTTATATGTGAAGTCATTACTCTCCATAAGATCAATATAATCTCTTTAATTCTTTTTATTCTTTCTTTTATCCCCGTAAGATCATAGCAAGAAAATCTAGACCTTGTGTAACATCCCAAATTTCCAATTTGGAATGTTATACATAGGAGATCATATTGCATATCATATTTTGTTGCATTTTGTTTTGCGATCCTAGAAAATCCAAAGCAACTCAAGGACCCACGGAGAGAGTTGGGGATTTCACGATTTTCGTATTGGAATTTTCTCAAATATTGAAACCGGGATCATTTTGGTTTTAATTATTTTTTTCTCCAAAAATATTTCATAATTAAAATATATGAGAGGAGATAATATGAATTATCCAAAATAATGATATATTGGAGGAAAACTATTAAAATTAAACAAATATTTTGGATTTTATTGCTATTTTATTTGAATTAGGAAAATATGCATTTTTCAAAATTGCATTTTTTAGGCCAAGAAAATGTACACTTTGTTCTAAATACTTTATTTAGACGGTGAAAATTGTTTTTGGCATTTTTAGATTTTTATTTTTATTTATTTAGGATTTTTCCCGGCGAAACTTATTTAAAAAAACGCGCTCCCGACTGGGCCAACGGCCCAGCCGAGCCGAGCTGACCCAGCTCCGCCTTGCCGTCTCTAGCTCGCGCGTGGAGTTCGCGCCGCCGCCGCCATGGACGTGTCCGTCCCGGACAAGTTTTTATCCATTAGTTACAATCCTCAAACACTGCATGATTAGGATGTGATTTACATATGGGCATTGGGAAGTAGATGATGAGGTAGAACCTATTACCTGTTTTATTATCAAACCCTTGGGAGTTACCTCTACTTTATGCTTATGTTGCCATGCTATGCTCGTAGACGTGGACTGGGTTTGAGTGTATCCATGACAGGTGTGAGATTGTTAATTAATGGTTCAACTTAAGGTGGCAACTTTAATACACATCTGGGTGGATTGTTGATTTGGGCACCTAGGGTTATACCAGTGTTGTCCTAGGAGATCCCGGGGTTATACCGTATGATCCTCGTATGGTCCGCCACCCAGGCTCAAAGGGATCATAAGATTGTTCATGCTAGAAACTTCCGTGTGCAGCCACAAGCTATTATGGGCTCTAGCATAGTTGAGTATGTTGCATGACCTCTTCCAGTGGTAGGCTAGCAGATGTAGGGGATGTAGGTTGGTACTGTCTACCCGCTGTTAGAGTGAATGTTTCTGAAAGACTGTGTCTCGGTCATCCGTTTCTCAAACACCATGTAGTGCGAGAAATCCAACGGAGGAGATCGAGTCTTGTGGGAAAAAGTGCGCAAACCTCTGCAGAGTGTACAAACTAATCATGGTTAGCCGTATCCCCGGTTATGGACATCTTGAGTATTTGGTACTTGAACTATTGATTTGATCTCATCACTCTAATTTAATTTTGTTGGGTTGATAGGGGTAGTACCATTCTCATGTTTCAACCATCATGATAGTTAAATAAAATATATTCCTTTGAAGTAGGGAAAATTGGCTTTTCGCAAAACATTGTAACCATAGAGCCTCCACCAGCCATATATGCATGTAGTGATATCTTTTATCTGTTCATTGCTCTACTGTGTTATATTGCCAGCATATTCCATGTGCTGACCCGTTTTCGGGCTGCAACATATCATGTTGCAGACTTTTCAGACGAAGAGTAAGGTGCGCTAGGTCGTTTGTCATGCACTCAGCTATGCCGTTGGAGTTGATGGACTCACTTTATCTTCCAAGCCTTCTGCTGTTATCTTGTTTAGATGGCCTTAAGCCATATTTATTGTAATAAGTTCTCTCTTGAGACTATCGATGTAATAAGTGTGTTGTCGGTGTCAAAACCGGCGGATCTCGGGTAGGGGGTCCCGATCTGTGCGTCAAGGTCGGATGGTAAGAGGAGACAAGGGACACTTTATTTTACCCAGGTTCGGGCCCCCTCGGTGGAGGTAAAACCCTACTCCTGCTAGATTAATATTGATGATATGGGTAGTACAAGAGTAGATCTACCACGAGATCAAGGAGTCTAAACCCTAGAAGCTAGCCTATGGATATGATGATGGTTATGATGTGTTCGTCCTACGGACTACAACCCTCCGGTTTATATAGGCACCGGATAGGGTTAGGGTTACACAGAGTCAGTTACATTGGTAGGAGATCTTGAATATCCGCACGCCTAGCTTGCCTTCCACGCCAAGGAAAGAACCTTCCGGACACGGGACGAAGTCTTCAATCTTGTATGTTCATAGTCCTGGAGTCCGGCTGAAGATATAGTTCGGCTATCCGAACACCCCCTAATCCAGGACTCCCTCAGTAGCCCCCGAACCAGGCTTCAATGACGTCGAGTCCAGCGCGCAAATTTGTCTTCGACATTGCAAGGCGGGTTCCCCCTCTGAATCTTGTGTACCTGTATGAATAATGTCTGTAGCACTCCTCGGTGTTGGCGCCCAATAATTGCCGTCTTCCACGTGTTGAACGAATGCGAAAAAGCCCGGGGGTGTTTTTATATTCACACCCTTGGTCATATAAACGAGCTGCCTATTTAACGGGATGGGGATCTAGATCCAAACCACATCTTCTTCTCCCCGCGAGTTATCATCAGAGCGTCTCCAGCAAAGGTCCATTCCAACATGGCCAGCCGTCGTAGCTCCTCCCCTCGCCCCTCCAGCCCCGAATCCAAAGACTGGGAGAGTTGCACCATCCCACACAGCGAGCTAGTGTCACTGCAGGCCAAAGGATTCCTTCCCCAAGCATATATGGTCCCGGTCCGAGCCGGACTCGCCACCTACAACGGCGGCAAGCAAGCGGAGAGCACCCCCAATCCTTCTAAAGTAGAGCGGGTGTGCCTCGTCCCTTATTTATTAAGGGGTCTGGGATTTCCAATTCATCCATTCCTCCGCGGGCTACTGGAGTTCTACGGCCTCCAGCTGCACAACCTCACACCTGGCTTCGTGCTACATATTGCAGGCTTTGTTGCCCTTTGCGAGCTATTTTTAGGCGTCGAGGCTCATTTTGCGCTGTGGAAGAGGTTGTTCTGCTTGGTGCCCCGTTCTCAAAAGGGGTCTATATACCAAGTGGGCGGAGCCGAAATATGGCGCATCGCCGGGACCGGATACCTATCCGGAACCCCAAAGAAGGCGTCCGAGGACTGGCCTTCAGAATGGTTCTACATCGACGACGTCCCGCTGCCGGACCCTGTCCGGGTCGGCCTCCCTGAGTTCAGCATGGCTCCCTTAAAGAAACGCTTAAGTTGGCGTCCGCGAAGCTCTCAGAGAGAAAGCAACAGAGACGTTCTTTACCTGATGGGCCAGATAAGACTATTAGCTCATTCCGGACTAACCATGATTGGATTCATGGCCGCATGTATTATGCGGGGGGTGCAACCGCTTCAATATAGGAGTCACCCCATGTGGGATTTCAACGGGGAGGATGACGCCACCCGCTACGGCCGCAAGGGGCCAGACACAGCTGCCGCTCTAGTAAAGATTCTAACATCTTTGTACAAGGGAGAAAAGGAGGACTTCCTCCGCGTCAACCCGCGGGCCGGATTCACTATATATGAACCTCCAAGTTGGGTAAGTGAACAATTGCACTTGCCCGCTTATTTAATGCTCCCATGACTAGATACGTAATCTGGTGATTTCAATGCAGGAGCTTCGACAGGAGGTAAAGGATATCAACAACTGCCCTCCACAGCCTGAGGACCCAAAACGGTCCCTCGATCCGGACTCCGAAGAGGATCCGGACATATCGGTGGAGCTCATCGACGGGGTGTTCCACCAGTTAAGCAAAGATAATACCTTGGTGGCCATTATGGCTAATTATCCCGGGTTAATCCCGGCCTCCCAGGTGACAGAAACTGGAGTGTTTATTCCTGCAAGAGAGATTCTGTCCTTACATATTCCGGTGTTCCTGACGACAAGCGTATTTTACAGGGGAGATTTCCGAGGAGGGAGGCCGAACCTGCGGCGGCTAGCCAACGAGGAGCCGCCGGGCCCCGTGGGGTAAAAAGGGATGAAGTCCGGACTGAGAGTTCGGCACAAAGGTATAACGCGCCTTCTGTCTTCCTGGCGTTATTCTGTCAGGGCATGTTAACATCCGTACTGTTTCCAGGACGAAGAGGCCTCGCCAAACTGTATCCGGAGGCGCCACCAACCGCGCCTCTACCAGCCAGGCCCCAACGTCTGGTCCGGAGGCGGGGACAAACACCAGGCTTGCGCCGGACGCTCCTCCAACAGAGGACGCGGACCGGTTATCTGCCACAAATTCAGAAGTGGAGAGCGCCATGAACCATAGGCGTCGCCGGACAGTTCTACGCGACGCTTGTTTCTCCCGAGAGGCCTTAAACGCCTTCAATTCGGGAGATGCGTACCTTCGTGCTGCTCAAGATGGTTTAGCCAGAGCCACGGAGCAGTATGTGAAAGACATACGGGTAAGAAAATTTAAATATATATATATACCAGTAGCCCCCGAGACTTGAAACAGTTAAACTAACTGATTTAAGGATCATATAATATGTAGGTTCTTACAGAGAAGAACACCGTGCTGTCCCAGGAGCTGGAAAAGTGCAAGGCCCAACTAGAGGCCGCACTAGCCGCAACAGGGGAGCCCGAAGGGACGCCCTCAGGTATGATATACGTTGAGAGATTGGTATTGTGCGGCTTATGTGCGAATCTGACAATTAATGTTGCAGATGGTGCCAGACTAGATCCGGAGAGGCAACAACTCTTACGCCAGTTAAGGGCTGGCGAGAGTACGTTGACAAGGGTGAGGCGAGAGAAGAATGATCTTCAGGATGCCAACACCAAGCTGGATGTTGAACTGAAAGACGTTCGTGGCCAGCTATCTGACTCCATGAAGAAGAATCAGCGTCTTCGACGCGGCATATTTAGTAAGTGCTTGAGCGAACTCTTGAAAAAGGAGTTCGGCGAGGAAGATGAATAACAGAATTATGTCTGTAGGTATGCTCACAGGTCGTCCTGCAAAGGAGATGCCCGGTTCTACGGGTGACCTTCTCCCCGAACTCCTGCAACTGCACGAACGAATTCGGTGGGCAATGCAAGGGGTTGCCCGGGCCTTATGGCCTGCCCACTCCATGCCCGAGGGCCTTGGAGACCTTGCAGAGAAGCTGACGGGAGCTCGGCGGCGCATCCAGTTGTGGAAGATATCAGCCTGCCGACAAGGCGCGAGGGAGGCCTGGGCCATGGTGAAGACCCGCTTTAGAAGTCTGAACCCAATCACATGGCCGAGGTCGGACCAATGGGGCCTGATGGGAAGGAGATCCCTGTGAGCTTGGTGTATGGCCAGGTAGAGCTGGCCGCAAAGTATTCCCAGCAGGACTATAAATTAGACAGCCTGTTAGATGGTATAGAGGAGGAATACGATCAGTCAAGATGACTATGTAATTTATAATTGACATGTGTAATGCCTTCTAGCCGGATTGTAGATCGTTTGTCGTTGCCGACCTTTTCGCTTCGACCTCGGGACCTGATGGTCCGGAGTGTGTCCGAATACCATAACGGCTATATAAAAGCCGGGGTATGCATGGAGAGCAGGCGTAGGGGTCATTAGTGCTTTATCAGACAAGTGCCCAACTAGTTATGTTATATTACATGGTTAGTAAGAAACATCTTCCAGAGAGAATAGTTCCGTTAAGGGTTCCTTTCGCTGGGGTGGCGTGCCCTAAAGTACATGTCCGAACTGCAAATGCAGAAGATCAACTGGGGGCATCTATAAAATAAAAAGGTTCATCTTTAGTTCACCGACCGAATATTCCCTTAAGAACGCTAGCTTTCGGCTTCACCCAGTCTGAGGTACACATCCGGCTTATCCGGCAGTAACAATCGCAGAGGTGCTCCCTTTACCGCCTAGCCGAACAATCGGGAACGTAGGGGTAAGCACAGGAGCCAGGCAACCCAGCTTGGCCAAAACTTAAGTCATATCGACGCATATAATGGCGAAGAAAATGTGCATGCGGAAGTCTGACGCATGCGTTGGGTGTGAAACCCATATAGATAAGCTTCTGTTAAAGAAGCCCCCGGGTTTAAGGAGCGCTGATAGCGCGTCGTATAATGAGCCTTTTACGGGCTAGAAAAGAAAAGAGTAGTAGACAAAGTAAAAAAAAAGGTATAAATGTAAATAATGGACAGAGGAAGGAGACAAACACAGAGTCCGGCGCTATTCATAGAATCTTCGGAGACGTGTGGCGTTCCATGGGTTTGGCTCGAGTCGGTTGTCCGACGCATCTCGCAGGCGGTACGCTCCACCAGTTAGGACTTGGTCGATTATGAATGGACCTTCCCATTTGGGCTTGAGTTTGTTCTTTTGCTTATCCGGCAGGCGCAGAACTAGTTCACCAACGTTGTAATTTTTGGCCCGTACTTCTCTGCTTTGATATCTTCGAGCTTGCTGTTGATAGAATTCAGAACGGGCCTTAGCCACGTCACGCTCTTCCTCTAAGGCGTCCAGGTTGTCCTGCCGATCAAGCTCGGCTTCTCTTTCTTTGTACATGCGCACTCGAGGTGAGTCATGAATTATGTTGCAGGTCAGAATTGCCTCAGCGCCGTACACCATAAAGAATGGCGTGAATCCGGTGCTACGATTTGGCGTGGTTCGCAGCCCCCAGAGTACGGAGTCGAGCTCCTCTACCCAGTGCATATCAGATTCCTTGAGGGACCGCACTAGTCTGGGTTTGATGCCGCTCATGATGAGACCATTTGCACGTTTGACCTGACCGTTAGTTTGTGGGTGATAGACAGAAGCGTAGTCGAGCTTAATGCCCATGTTTTTGCACCACAACTTTACTTCATCAGAGGTGAAGTTTGTGCCATTATTGGTGATAATGCTGCGGGGGACACCATAACGGTGTACGACCCCGGATACGAAGTCTATCACAGGTCCGGATTCAGCCGTCTTGACAGGCTTGGCTTCTATCCATTTGGTGAATTTATCCACCATGACTAATAAGTTTTTTTTCTTGTGGGTTCCGCCTTTAAGGGGTCCCACCATATCGAGCCCCCAGACCGCGAAAGGCCAAGTGATGGGGATAGTTCGGAGGGCGTTGGGTGGCATATGGCTTTGGTTGGCAAAGAGCTGGCAACCGACGCACCGTTTGACTAGGTCCTGAGCGTCTTCTCTAGCCGTCGGCCAATAGAAGCCAGTACGGAAAGCCTTGCTTACAAGGGACCGAGCCGCGGCGTGATGGCCACCGAGTCCGGCATGAATTTCAGCCAACAGACTCCGCCCTTCCTCTTCGGAGATACACCTTTGAAGGACTCCTGTAGTGCTTTTCTTATATAGCTCTCCCTCGTGGACTTTATAGGCTTTAGATCGCCGCACTATGCAGCGTGCCTCGTTTTGGTCCTCGGGGAGTTCCTGCCTAGTAAGGTAGGCTAGGAATGGTTCCGTCCACGGGGCGATGACCGCCATTATTGCGTGGGCTGAGGGCGTGATTTCGGTGATTATGTCTGATTGTTCGGCATTGGGTTGTGCGGTTATGCCCGGGCTATTATCCGAGGGTTCCCCCTCCCATGTTACGGATGGTTTGAATAATATTTCTAAGAAGATGTTGGGGGGACTGCATCTCGTTTTGCTCCAATGCCTGCCAGGACGTCCGCTGCCTGATTATTTTCTCGGGCTATGTGATGGAACTCCAGTCCCTCGAACCAAGCTGACATTTTTAGTACGGCATTGCGATAAGCTGCCATTTTGGGTCTTTGGCGTCGAAGTCGCCATTTATTTGGGATATCGCGAGGTTTGAGTCCCCGCGTACTTCCAGGCGTTGAATGCCCATGGATACCGCCATCCGAAGGCGATGTAGAAGGGCCTCGTATTCGGCTGCATTGTTGGAGTCCGTGTACATAATTTGGAGTACATATTGGACTGTATCTCCTGTAGGGGACGTCAAAACAACGCCAGCCCCCAGTCCGGCCAGCATTTTGGAGCCGTCGAAATGCATGATCCAGTTTGAGTACGTGCCGTACTCTTTAGGGAGTTCGGCCTCTGTCCATTCGGCAACGAAGTCGGCTAGGACTTGCGATTTAATTGCTCGCCGTGGCTTGTAGGTTATATCGAACGGGAGGAGCTCTATGGCCCATTTTGCTATCCGGCCTGTTGCATCGCGGTTGTTGATAATATCGTTGAGTGGTACTTCCGAGGCTACTGTAATAGAACACTCTTGAAAGTAGTGTCGTAGCTTCCGGGATGCCATGAATACCGCGTATGCGATTTTTTGATAATGCGGGTACCATGATTTGCATGGTGTGAGGACAGTGGACACGTAGTAAACCGGCCTTTGAAGGGGTAATTTATGTCCGTCCGTTATCCGTTCGACGACGAGTACTGCGCTAACAACTTGATGGGTTGCGGCAATGTACAATAGCATGGGTTCGCCGGTATTCGGCGCGGCCAGGACGGGGTTTGTTGCCAAGATGGCCTTTATTTCCTCGAGTCCGGCCGTGGCAGCGTCCGTCCACTCGAAGTGTTCGGTGCGCCTAAGGAGGCGGTAAAGGGGTAGTGCCTTTTCTCCTAAGCGGGAGATGAAGCGGCTTAAGGCCGCCACGCATCCGGTGAGTTTCTGAATTCGCTTGAGATCTTTTGGGACATCCAATTGTGACAGAGCTCGGATTTTAGCTGGATTTGCTTCAATTCCTCTGCCGGATACAATGAAGCCCAGGAGCTTTCCGGCTGGGACGCCGAAAACACATTTTTCCGGATTGAGCTTGATGTCGTATTTTCGCAGGTTGTCGAATGTAAGTCTCAAGTCGTCTACTAGAGATTCGACGTGTCTTGATTTAACGACCACATCATCTACGTACGCCTCCACTGTTTTGCCGATCTGGTTTGCCAAACATGTTTGAATCATGCGCTGATATATCGTGTCGGCGTTTTGGAGCCCAAAGGGCATTGTGTTGAAGCAGAATGGGCCGTATGGCGTGATGAATGCTGTTGCAGCTTGGGGATTCTTCCATCTTTATTTGATGGTAACCGGAGTATGCGTCGAGGAAACACAGGGAATCATGTCCTGCGGTGGCATCGATGATTTGATCAATTCGAGGGAGGGGAAAGGGATCCTTTGGGCAGGCCTTATTAAGGTCTTTGAAGTCGACACACATGCGCCAGGATTTGTCCTTCTTTGGTACCATTACCAGGTTTGCTAGCCAGTCCGGGTGTTTGATATCTCTAATGAATCCGGCCTCCAATAATTTGGCTAGCTCCTCTCCCATGGCCTGTCTCTTTGGTTCGGAGAAACGCCGAAGGGTTTGTTTGACAGGTTTGAATCCTTTCTGGATATTTAAGCTATGCTCGGCCAGCCTGCGTGGGATTCCTGGCATGTCTGAGGGGTGCCAGGCGAAAATATCCTAGTTCTCTCATAGGAACTCGTGCAGTGCGGCGTTTACATCAGGGCTCAATTGTGCCCCGATGGAGGCTGTTTTATTCGGGTCCGTTGGGTGGACCTGGAATTTGACTATTTCGTCCGCTGGTTTGAAGGATGTGGATTTGGATCTCTTATCGAGTATCACATCATCCCTGCTAACCGTGGATCGCAGCGCCGTCAGCTCTTCGGCCGCTAAGGCTTCAGATAGTGCCTCGAGGGCCAATGCGGCTGTCTTGTTTTCGGCGCGGAGTGCTATGTCCGGATCACTAGCGAGAGTGATAATTCCGTTTGGCCCAGGCATCTTAAGCTTCATGTACCCGTAATGGGGTATGGCTTGGAAAACTGTGAATGCCTCTCGTCCTAATATAGCGTGATATCCGCTTCTGAACGGGGCCACCTGGAACGTGATTTGTTCGGACCTGTAATTATCTGCGTGCCGAATACCACATCTAATGTGATCTTTCCGGTGCAGCGCGCTTCCTGACTGGGGATTATTCCTCTAAAGGTTGTGCTGCTTCGCTCCATGCGGTTCCAGTCTATTTCCATCTTTTGGAGGGTTTCCTCGTAGATGAGGTTCAATCCGCTGCCTCCGTCCATAAGTACCTTTGCGAGGCGACAGCCGTCCACTATGGGACTGAGAACCAATGCGGCTGGCGCTCTGGCTGTTCGGAATTTAGGTTCGTCGCTCGCATTGAAGGTGATGGCAGTATTGCTCCATGGATTTATGGTCGCTACTTGGTAGACTTCGGCGAGGCTGCGAAGTGTTCTTTTTCGCATGTTATTTGATGCGAAAGTCTCGGAGATTGTGAGAACGGTACTGAAATTCTTGGGCAGGTTTCCTTCGACCTCTGGATTTAGGAGGTCCTCGCCAATTTTGGCCACCTGCCGGAGTATCCAACATGCCCTGAGGCTGTGAGTTGGGGTGGCATCCTCTGTACTATGAATTTTGCAGGGTCCATCGAGCCACCTTTCTAGCACGGTTCCGTGCCCCCTAGAGGGTTTTGATTTTTTATTTAATCCGGGCGCTTTGCTGTAGTGCGCCCTTTTGATTCGGACAGGATTGATATTCAAGGCCGGATTATCCCAAAATTTAATTTCGGTTTTCCGAGCACTTTCCATCGCACAGTATTTTTGTACTATGGACGCCAAGTCAGCAAAGCGCGTAATATTACGACGACTTATGGCGTTGAGTATCCCCTTGTCTGTGCAGTTACTGCAGAAGATTGAAATCGCGTCTCCCTCGTGGCAGTCCTTTATCCTGTTCATAAGCAGGAGGAATCTGGCCCAGTAATGATGTACTGTTTCTTCGGGCATCTGCTTGATTTGGGAGAGATCGCTTAAGATCGGACGGGCGGAATTCATTAGATCTGATACTTCGCCTGGTTTGCTGTTCGGAGGCCGAACGACCTCCGGATTCCGAGACCCGGAGTCCTGTATGTTTTCCGGTTTGCCTGGTTCCAAGCCCAGGTCTTGGGTTGTATCCTCCCCTCTGTGGATATCCGGCAGGGAGGGTTCCGGAATTCGGACGTAACTGGTCCTTAAGATTGATGAAGGGTCACCGCATTGTGTTTCCACCACAGCAACATGATGGGTGGCTTGGGGAGAGTTGATTTCCCTTAGATCGGGTTTAGGCCCAACCTGGTCGTAGTTTGCAGCGACCCCCAAGGCGGCGATGCGATCCAGGAGCTCGTTTATGGAGGAGAGCTCCACCGGATCTAGCTGCTCGGCCAATTCCGAGCTGACGCGGAGATTGTTTTCGATGACCCAAGAGGTCACCGTCGGCGTAATGGCCGAACGGGCGGTCATGAGAAAACCACCCAGCCGGAGGGTTTGGCCGATAGCCAAAGCTCCCTCAGTGACGGCGCCGTCTTTAAAGACGGGAAAAGGCATCCTTCCTGATCGCGACGGCACAGAGGAACTCTCAATGAAAGCACCAATGTCGGTGTCAAAACCGGCGGATCTCGGGTAGGGGGTCCCGATCTGTGCGTCAAGGTCGGATGGTAACAGGAGACAAGGGACACTTTATTTTACCCAGGTTCGGGCCCTCTCAATGGAGGTAAAACCCTACTCCTGCTAGATTAATATTGATGATATGGGTAGTACAAGAGTAGATCTACCACGAGATCAAGGAGGCTAAACCCTAGAAGCTAGCCTATGGATATGATGATGGTTATGATGTGTTCGTCCTACGGACTACAACCCTCCGGTTTATATAGGCACCGGATAGGGTTAGGGCTACACAGAGTCGGTTACATTGGTAGGAGATCTTGAATATCCGCACGCCTAGCTTGCCTTCCACGCCAAGGAAAGAACCTTCCGGACACGGGACGAAGTCTTCAATCTTGTATCTTCATAGTCCTGGAGTCCGGCTGAAGATATAGTTCGGCTATCCGAACACCCCCTAATCCAGGACTCCCTCATGTGTGATTGCTACTCTGTTATAAATCCTTCAAGTACTGTGTGTGTCAGCATTATCGATCCAGGGATAACACTTATGCACAGAGATTTGACCGTCTGAGGTCGGATCGCTACAAGATGGTATCAGAGCACACGCTGAATGTAGGACACGACCACTAAGATGAGCCATAGGTCACTCTTCTCTACTCATTTCTGACTCCTCTCCATTTTCTACTCTTTAGGATGGAGGACGCAAGGAACAAGTTTGCACAACCGGATAAAGACACACCTTTTGGACGGCACTTGAAGGAAGTCACTAGGTACCTGAACATCGGAATACCAAGTTTCACCGGGACCTACACCGCCACTTTACCAGAAGAGGAGCGATGGATGATTCGAGTTCAAGTTCCAGGAAAGACATTCATGCCAGTTACCGATGTCGACATTCTGGGAACGGGGGTCCCCAGACTTTCCTGCCTGCGGCATGGCTCGAGTGGGGGCCCAGCGCGGCCCATCTTCATCAGCTCAATCTCAAGACCCTCGCGAGGCGCTGAGCCTCGCGGGGCGGACGACAAGAAGCTTCCTCAAGAGCGGCCTCCTCAGGCAGGCTCGCGAGGAGGCAGAGAGATCAATGCAAGGGTACCTCACGAGGATCCTGTGACGCAAGACATGACGATCAAGGCCACGCGGGCGCCGGCCTGCGCAGAGTCCTTGTTTCCCTTTTGGTGCAAAGGGGGCAAGCACAGGACGAGGCATCAGGCAAAGGTTACCATTCCGGTGCAACGAGACCAAGACCAGTCGGACGGCCGGACGGAGGTCACCATGGAGCCCAAGACGGCGTCACCACCAGTGCTTTTGGCAACCGAAGACCACCTTTGGTCAGGATAACTTATACTAGATGTTCCCCTTCAAAATGGCCAATTGTTGGCGCCCTTCCCGCTCAATTATTCGGTGAGAGGCCCAGGGCCTCTATAAATAGGGCTAGCCACCACAGAGTAGAGACATCCAACGGGCTGGTAGAGAACGAGAGATCCAGACCAAGTAGAACGCACCACACCAGCTCAAGAACATCCCTCGCGAGGCTGTTCTTCCCCTGTAATGTTCATCATCAGCCCTAGAGGCAATCCACCACACCACACACTGGAGTAGGGTATTACACCACAACAGTGGCCCAAACCAGTATAAACCCCGTGTCCCTTGTGTTGTTCATCGTTTTCATCTTAGTTTGCACGAGAGGATCGGACGTAGATCAGTAGGGGAGAGATCTCCGCGCGCACCCCAGTGTTCGAACCTCAAGGGTCTGCCGGAACCCGAAATTCGACATTTGGCGTGCCAGGTAGGGGTGCGCCGGAATTCTTCCTTCCGTCGACCCGCTCTCCGCCAGCACCGCGCTCCGCACCCGTGGCGGACAACGCGCCGGCGGCCCCGGCAGCAGACGCCGGCGCAGGGGCCAGGGGGCTTCTGGCCTTGGCCCCAACCTTGCGACAGGTGCGATGGCCGCACAAGTTCAAGACCGAGATGCCGCCGCGCTACAATGGCACGACAGACCCGCTGGTTTTCCTGCTGGCGTACAAGGAGGCCGTCCTCAGAGCCGGGGGCGACGACCGGGTGATGGCCAACTGGTTACCCACGGCCCTCACCGGAGTCCCGCGCATGTGGCTCTTCCACCTACCGACGGCTTCCGTGACCTCTTGGGAAGAGCTACGCAGCCTCTTCCTCGCCCGCTTCGCCGCGCCAGCACCGCTCGTCGCCGCGGCCCTCCTGGGTGGCTCCCGAGCACCTCCCATGAGCCACCACGTCAAGCCATTCACACGCTAGATCAGCGCCGCCTCCAAGCGGCAAGAAGCTCCCCCGGGCCGGGCGGCGACCGAGGCCGACCTGACCTTCGACTCGGGAGACCACCCCTTCAACCCCTCCGGCTCGGGCGCACTCCCGATGCTGTGCACCCCCACCATCTGCCAAGTGGCCGTCACCAGGACCCTCATCGACGGTGGCACCGGCCTCAACGTGCTCTCGGTGGAGGCCTTCAGCCTCCTGCACGTACCACCGGAGAGACTCCAGCCCAACAGGCCCTTCACAGGCGTCGGAGCCGGCTCCACCGCTTCCTTGGGGCAGATCCGCCTCCCAGTGACCTTCGCCACCTATGACAACTTCCGCACGGAGCTGATTGACTTCGACATCGCCCCCATCGGCCTCCCGTACAATGCCATCCTCGGCTACCCGGCCTTGGCCCGGTTCATGGCGGCAACTCACCCGGCATACAACCTCATGAAGATGCCCGGGAGCAGCGGCGTCCTTACCGTGCCAGGGGATACAAGGGATGCGCTGCAGGTGCTCCAGCTCGCCTTCAGGGCGACCGCGGTGGCGCAGCCCGCCGGCACCGACACCCTCGAGCCCAAGGGGGCTGCGCCAGCTAAAAAGAAGCAGATGTTCACCCAGGACAAGGCAGAAACCAAGCAAGTACCGGTCGACGAGGACGGGTCCACCGGCGCCACCTTCACCATAGGAGCCAATCTCGAGCCCGAGCAGGAGAAGGCTCTGATCGGATTCCTGCACGCGAACAAGAAGGTGTTCGCATGGGAAGCTGATCAGTTAGCGGGAGTCCTGAGGGGTGTGATCGAGCATCACCTCAATGTGTGCCCCAACGTACGCCCCGTGAAGCAGAAGGTGAGGAGGCAGTCCACTGAGAAACAGGCTTTCGTCGTTCAAGAGACCCCGAAACTAGAAGCGGCACGGGTTATCCGCGAGGTCCGCTACCCTGATTGGCTGGCTAATCCTGTTGTCGTGCCAAAGAAGGGGGGGAAAGGAGTGCATGTGTGTCGACTTCACCAACCTCAACAAAGCCTGCCCGCAGGACCCATTTCCGCTCCCCCGCATTGACCAGATAGTCGACTCCACCGCAGAATGTGACCTGTTGTGCTTCCTGGATGCCTTCTCGGGCTATCATCAGATCAAGATGGCGGTGGAAGACGTGGAGAAGACAGCCTTCCTAACCCTGTGCGAGGTATACTACTATACGTGCATGCCATTTGGGTTGCGCAACGCAGGCGCAACCTTTCAATGGCTGATGCACATCGCCTTAGGCCGGCAGCTCGGGAGGAACGTTGAGGCTTACGTCGATGACATCATGGTGAATTCTCGGGAGGCAAAAACCTTGATACAAGACCTGGAGGAAACCTTTGCGAGCCTCAATGAAGTGGATCTACGACTCAACCCAGAGAAGTGCATGTTCGGAGTCCCCTCAGGCAAGCTCCTGAGTTTCCTCGTGTCCCATAGGGGCATCGAGGCCAACCTGAAGAAGGTCAAGGCGGTCGAGGACGTGAGCCCGCCAACGACCCTCATGGAAATGCAGAAGCTCACTGGGCGCGTGACTGCGTTGGGGCGCTTCATCTCCAAGCTGGGGGAACGAGCGCTGCCCTTCTTCAAGTTGATGATGAAGAAGGGCCCCTTCGAATGGACTGAAGAGGCCGACAAGGCGTTCCAGGATCTCAAGAGGCACCTTGCCAGCCCGCCACTAATGGTAGCACCGCGCCCTCGGGAGCCCCTGGTGCTCTACCTTGCGGCCACCCCCTACTCCGCTAGCGCAGCCTTGGTGGCGGTCAGGGAGGAGCACCGAGCAAGGTCCACATCAACCGCCCAGACTGAGGTAGAGCAAGGCCAGGAGGGCCTCGCGAGGACCACAACCGCAGCCAAAGAGGAACAGCCGCACTAGGAGAGCACACCTGGGGGACGAGAAGCCTCTTTAGACAACCAAGCGCTGAGGGTTCCGTCGCCTCAGGAGGCGCCCCGACCTCTGGAGGACGCACGCTGCATAGGCACCCTCAATCTCGTCGAGCATCCCGTGTACTTCGTCAGCACGGTGCTGCGGGACGCGAGGGAGCGGTACCCCATGCCTCAAAAGCTCCTCCTCGCGCTATTGGTGGCCTCGCGCAAATTGCGGCACTACTTCCAGGGCCATCCCATCAAGGTCGTCTCCACATACCCTTTGGAGAGGGTACTCAGGATCCCCCACTCAGCTGGAAGGGTCGCAGAGTGGAACATCGAACTACAAGCATTTTAGCTGGAATTCAGTACAACCAGAGTCATCAAGGGAGCCGCACTTGCAGATTTCATGGCAGAATGGACAGAAGCGCCAAGTCTCGAGGCAGGTGAAGACCGGTCACTCTCCCCAGGAAGCGAAGCGCCGGACGGCTGGGTCATGCACTTTGATGGGGCATTCTCCCGGCACGGCGCGGAGCTGGCGCAGTACTCGTATCCCCCACTCAGGACAAACTCTACTATGCCGTGCAAGTCTACTTCCAGCACAGAGAGAAGGTCTCTAACAACATAGCAGAGTAGTAAGGCCTGATAGCAGGCTTGAAAGCTGCGATCGCCTTAGGGGTAAAGCGCCTCACCGTCAAGGGAGATTCACAACTCCTCGTCAACTTCTCCAACAAGATATATGAGCCAAAGGACGAGCACATGGAAGCTTACCTCGCTGAAGTCCGCAGGATGGAGAAACAGTTCTGGGGGCTGGAGCTGCAGCATGTGCCTCGCGGCACCAATCAGGAGGCTGACGACATTGCCAGGAGGGCGTCTAGGCAGTTGCCGCAGGAACCCAACGTCTTCGAGGAGCGGCTCTTCAAGCCCTCGGTGATGCCGTCGCTGTTAGGCATGGCGCAACCAAGGGAGGAGCCTCCTCAGCCGCCTGCCTCGGGAGCTCCGGTCTGCGACCCGGCCTCAGGAGCACGCCTGCTCCTGGCGTTGGAGCCTTAGGAGGGATGTTGGATCCCGGAGCTCAAGGACTACCTGATGCGGAGGATTCTTCCAGAGAGCGAGGAGGAGGCGGAGCGTGTGGCACGACAGGCCACGGCTTATTGCATCCAGGATGGCGAGCTCTACAGGAAGCGGCCAAATGACGTGCCCCTACGCTGCATTTCCAAGGAGCAAGGAAATGAACTGCTGGCGGACATACATAGCGGAGACTGCGGGCACCACTCGTCGTCACGAACCCTTGTCGGCAAGGTGTTCCGCAGCGGGTTCTACTGGCCCACAACACTCAACGACGCCATTTAGCTGGTGAAGGCTTGCGAGGCCTGCCAGTTTCACGCTAAACAGATCCATCGGCCTGCGGGAGGTCTGCAGACCATACCCCTCTCATGGCCGTTTGCAGTTTGGGGGTTGGACATTCTGGGTCTGTTCCCTCGGGCGCCAGGGGGCTATCGCTACCTCTACGTCGCTATGGACAAGTTCACCAAGTGGGCCGAGGTGGAAGCTGTCCGCACAATCCTGGCAGGCTCGGCAGTCAAGTTCATCAAGGGCCTCGTGATCCGGTTTGGGGTGCCTAACCGCATCATCACTGACAACGGTTCGCAATTCACCAGTAATATTTTCAAAACGTACTGTGCTAACCTTGGAATGCAGATATGCTACCCTTCGGTAGCACACCCCCGGAGCAATGGCCAGGCTGAGCGAGCCAACGCGGAGGTCCCGAGGGGACTCAAAGCCAGGACCTTCAAGAAGAAGCTGGAGGCCTGTGGCAGGGGCTGGTACGACGAACTCCAGTCTGTGCTGTGGTCCATCCGCACGACAACGACCAAGCCGACTGGCGAGACCCCGTTCTTCCTCGTCTATGGAGCAGAAGCTATTCTCCCTCATGAGGTCAGGCGTCGCTCCGCACGGGTCCTGGCATTGACGAGGCTCAGCAGGACGCCATGCGGGGGACGGATCTCGTGCTGGGGGAGGAACGCCATCGGGAGGCCGCACTGCGAGCGGCAAGGTATCAACATGCGCTACGACGATACCACTGCCGCAACATCCGCCCCAGGACCCTTGAGGTAGGGGATCTCGTGCTCAGATGGGTTCTCTCCAGGGAGGGGCTGCACAAACTCTCTCCCATGTGGGAGGGCCCGTTCAAGGTTGTTCATGTTTCCAGGCCTGGCTCCGCACGCTTGGAGACTCCAGAGGGAGTACCCATCCAGAACGCATGGAACATTCAACATCTCCGGAGGTTCTACCCCTGAGCAAGGCCTAGCGCCTGGGAAAGGCCCGGTGCCTGTGAAGAAGGCCAATGCCTGTGAAGTTATCGCATTTTGGGAAAGGCCCGGTGCCTGTGAAGAAGGCCAATGCATGTGAAGTTATCGCGTTTTGGGAAAGGCCAGGTGCCTGTGAAGAAGGTCAATGCCTGTGAAGTTATCGCGTTTTGGGAAAGGCCCGGTGCCTGTGAAGAAGGCTAATGCCTGTGAAGAAGGCCAATGCCTGTGAAGTTATCACGTTTTGGGAAAGGCCCGGTGCCTGTGAAGAAGGCCAATGCCTGTGAAGCTATCACGTTTTGGGAAAGGCCCGGAGCCTGTGAAGAAGGCAAACGCCTGTGAAGCTCGCCGCCCGTGACACTCTCACGTAATAATGAGTGGGGATGTACACTCCCCGGAGTCTCCGGAGCGCCGCCCTCGGGGGCTCCCGCCCACGCCCAGTGGCAGCACTTAGCTCCGCGCTGGTGAGAAGACGTCAAAGACTAGAATAGGTGCCGGACGCGGCTTTTTCATTTGCTTTCTGCAGTTGGCGTGTTTATTCCCGTTTGAAGTTTTATTGGAATTGTTGGCGTTCCTGGCTTAAGACTCTCTGACTGTTTTGACCACTCAATTCGATTTTCCTCGCACAAGCCTTGCGAGGGATGTTGCGGGCGCCCTCGCGAGTGTCTTCTGTCCCGATCGTCTGGAGCTTTATTGCCTGAGTCCCCTGCGGGAGCACCCCTCCCAGTCCATGCCTCACGGGCATCTCGACACAAACGCAGGACCTAGGCTAATCGCCCCCGCTGCCGGGACCACAGATTACCCCTCTAACTAACCCTTGCAGGGCATGAAGTGCGCGACAAGGCCTCAGCCCGAGAGGCGAGGGGCGCTTCAAGCCCCACCTAGCTCAAGGGACTCCCGCACATGGGCACACAACACGGAAACATAGCGCAGGGATAGCAAAAGCAACGCGACACTTGACCGCAACAGTTCTGACACGCCCCCACGGGGCCCTGTACTACTTTCTTCTTGCGCAGGGAAGGAAGGAAACAAAACGGACACGACCTGCCCAACATCAACTGACAGCAAAAGCTTGGGCTGCTCCTGGGGCTCAGGCGGACGCCTCCTCTTGCTTCACCGGGGCGCGGCAATGGGTGGACCCGCTGCCTTCGCCCAGGCAGGCGCGATGGCGCGGGGGCTGGACGCGGCCATCACTGGAGGAGCTGCTGCCCGAGGGAGAGTCGCCGAAGCTTGGCGAGCCTCGAGCACCGCCACCGGCACGCCTGGCGCGATCTTCATCTTGGTCGGTGTCGGGGCTGGGCGGGCGGCCACGGTCGTCATCTTCAGGGAAACACCCAGCGTGGCGGCCATCTTCCCCAAACATCCTCACGTAGAGGGTGGCGTCGCCATCAAACTTGAAGTGCAGGGTGCACCGCTTACTCAGGCCGCGCGCGCGGGCAAACGTTTGCCAGCCGCGAGTCAGGGCCCCATTTTCGGAAGGGGAGACCTCCAGCGAAGCCCAAGAGGCCCTGCTGCAGTAACCGTCCGCCTGGATCCAAAAGCCGCACCAGGCACTGGCAGGCAACTCACCAACGAAGAAGCGGGGGAGCCTGAGCCAGGTGCTTGTCGGGTCCGCCGACCACACGACGAACTCCGGCAGCACCTCTGCTGAACGAAAGCGCGGCCTCGGGGGCCGCGCGGTCACGACATGCCTCCCCTCGGCAGCCGAGCGCTCGCCACCGCGCAGAGAACCACCTCCGTTGCCGCGGGAAGCTGCTACGGGGACCGCGGGATACTTGCGAGGGCGACCCCGACAGCGCTTGGCCGGGGGGGAGTCGGGCCCTGCCTGGAGGGCCTTTCCCTTCTCTGCGGCCGAGAACCTCTTCGGAGCCATGAGAGCGGCGAGTGGCCAAGAAGGAAGAAGAAGAAGGAGTTGCAGAAAGGGGTGAACTGGCGGAGCTCACGCAGCCCCGTACTTATAGCCGGAGAAGACGAACCGCGGAGCACCACGATCGCAGGTAATCTTGACCCATATCTCTGCATGCAGGGACTTGTCAAGTCGTGCAGTTGCCGAGGCGTCGTGGGAAGTGCAGATGCCCACGTACAATAAACCGCCACGTAGCGCCCAAGGCAGCAGGCTGTTAGGGCCCGCGGCGCTTCGCGCTTGCCCATTCGCTTCTTTGCTAAGCCAAGCCCGCGCTCGCCTTGGACCCGGGGGCTACTGTCGGCGTTCTGGGAAATGGGGGTCCCCAGACGTGCCTGCCTGCGGCGTGGCTCGAGTGGGGGCCCAGCGCGGCCCATCTTCATCAGCTCAAGCTCAAGACCCTCGCGAGGGGCCGAGCCTAGCGGGGCGGACGACAAGAAGCTTCCTCAAGAGCGGCCTCCTCAGGCAGGCTCGCGAGGAGGCGGAGAGATTAATGAAAGGGTACCTCACGAGGATCCCATGATGCAAGCCATGACGATCAAGGCCAGGCGGGCGCTAGGCGGGCGCCGGCCTGCGCAGAGTCCTTGTTTCCCTTTTGGTGCAAAGGGGGCAAGCACAGGCCATGGCATCAGGCAAAGGTTACCATTCCGGTGCAACGAGACCAAGACCAGCCGGACGGCTGAACGGAGGTCACCATGGAGCCCAAGACGGCGTCACCACCAGTGCTTTTGGCAGCCGTAGACCACCTTTGGTCAGGATAACTTGTACTAGATGTTCCCCTTCAAAATGGCCAATTGTTGGCGCCCTTCCCGCTCAATTATTCGGGGAGAGGCCCAAGGCCTCTTTAAATAGGGCTAGCCACCACAGAGTAGAGACATCCAACGGGCTGGTAGAGAAGGAGAGATCCAGACCAAGTAGAACGCACCACACCAGCTCAAGAACATCCCTCGCGAGGCTGTTCTTCCCCTGTACTGTTCATCATCAGCCCAGAGGCAATCCACCACACCACACACTTGAGTAGGGTATTACACCACAACGGTGGCCCGAACCAGTATAAACCCCATGTCCCTTGTGTTGTTCATCGTTTTCATCTTAGTTCGCATGAGAGGATCGGACGTAGATCGGTAGGGGAGAGATCTCCGCGCGCACCCCAGTGTTCGAACCTCAAGGGTCTGCATGAACCCGAAATCCGACAACCGAGCCTATAGAGTTTTCTTTTGATGCACCAACCTGGAGTCTAGGAAAGAGCATGGCAGCCCACATCACCATGGGACGCATCGACGAAGTTTATCACAAGGAACTTAAGTACACCATCTACCAGATATGTGGGCGTCGAGATGAGCAATGGGAGATGATCAACACCAGGAGGGATAGGTCCATTGCAGCTTTCATTCAGGAGTTAAATCAGCACATCCGTCGACAGGAGAACCAGATGTGTGCAAGCATGATAGATTTGAAGAAGGCGATGACCAGGAACATGGAGCTAGAAGAGGAACTCAAGTCTACACGCGATGGATACGAGGAGGAAATCACAATACTAGTGGAGAAGAATGACGACCTGACAAGGAAGCTAGGAGTATTCATGGGAGACCCCGCGCCAGGAGGAGATGACGACCATTCTGATGACATTCGTTCTGAAGATTACATCATCATCGACGACACCGACTCTGATCCCGATGATAGTGATGATAATTATGAAGACGAAGCTAGAGCAGATATCATGGAGTCTTCCACGGATCAAAATTTCTAGTAGACCACCATATTATTAGTAGTATCTTCCCCCATGTATATGTTAGTAGTCCAAGCACTGTAACAATAGTTAGATCGACTGTATGCCCTTGATTGAATTGATTTGGTGTGATATGAATGTGTTTGTTCCATGTGCATATGGGTAGTGCTTTCTCACTAGACCTCATTCTATTATAATCTCTCCCCTCTAAACCCATGAGATGCCTCCGAGACGTGACCCCGTATATGTCTTCCCATCGGAGCTCACTCAGTTGATCCAACAGCAGAATGCCTTGATGCAGCTACTAGTCCAGAACCAAGGCAACAACAACAACAACAACAACAACCCGCCGCCACCACCTCTAGTTGACAACTTAGCCTGTTTTCTGAGGTTGTAGCCACCGGTGTTTTCCAGTAGCACCGTGCCTATAGTAGCTGATGACTGGCTACGCAAGATAGGAAGGCAGTTGACCACCACATGTTGCACAGATGCAGAGAAGGAGCATTTTGCCGCACATCAATTGGATGGACCCGCAGCCGCATGGTGGGAGAATTACACGATCACTTTCCCTATAGCCAATGTCACTTGGGATCAGTTTCAGCAAGCATTCCGCACTGCTCATGTCTCAACTAGAGCTATGAGTATGAAGAAGCGTGAGTTTTGCAACTTACGGCAAGGAAATCGTACTGTGGCTTAGTACGTAGATGAGTTTAGTAAGTTATCTCGCTATGCCCCAGATGATGTGGCCACAGATGCCGCGAAGTAGGAGAAATTTATGGAAGGGCTGAATGATGAAATGAGCATGCAGTTAATGGTGGCAACATTTAACTACTACTAGGAGTTGGTAGATAAGGCTCTTATGATTGAAGGGAAGCAGCAGCAGATTGAGAGCCGCAAGAGGAAGTATGGACAAGGGAAGTACAATTCAGGAGCTCAGCAGAAGCCTCGTTTCACCCCGAACTCGGGAGGATTTACCCATAACCATGGATTCCATACCCACAATGGAGGAAGTTCGCATAACCATAGTGGCTCCAAGAATGGAAACAGGAATGGAGCAGGCAGCAATCAGAACCGCGCTAACCCAGCCACACCCACCAAGAAGGACCAGAGTCACATTACCTGTTTCAAGTGCGGGAAGACTGGGCACTACGCTAATGATTGTCCTAAGTTGAATAATGGCAATGGCAATGGAAGCTCTGGGAAGAAGCCCAACCTTTTCAACAGGGGACAAGTGAATCACATGAACGTGGAGGAGGTTGAAGAGCAACCAGACGCAGTGATCAGTAAGTTTTTGGTTAAGTCATTTACCGCTCTCGTTCTTTTTGATACTGGTGCATCGCATTCATACATTTCAAGGGGATTTGTGGAAAAGTTTAAGTTACCCACCTTAGCCCTTAGGACACCTTTGTTAGTAAGCTCACCAGGTGTAGCGTATATGGCCAACCGATGGTGCGATCGGATACCCTTAACCATTGGTAGCCATGTTTTCCCCTCGGACCTAATAATTTTGGAGTCATAAGGATTGGATGTGATACTAGGAATGGATTGGTTATCAAGGTATGGAGGAAACATTGACTGTGCTAGTAGGTCAATTCTGCTCACCACCCAGAGGGGAAAAGGGTTAAGTATGTATCCAGGCATGCGCCAAGGAGGACCCAAGGAATTCCCTCTCCGGAGTTGTTCAGGAGGAAGTACCTATAGTGAAGGATTACCCGGATGTATTTCCCGAGGAGTTACCAAGCATGCCACCAGATCATGACATTGAGTTTTTGATAGAGTTGTTGCCAGGCACCGGACCGATATCAAAGAGACCATACCGGATGCCCGCAGATGATCTGGAAGAGATCAAGAAGCTGATTAAGGAGTTATTGGAGAAAGGTTACATTCGACAAAGTTCGTCGCCATGGGGAGCCCCAGTGCTCTTGGTTGAGAAGAAGGATGGATCATTGGGAATGGTTGTTGATTATCAGGCATTGAATGAAGTGACGATCAAGAACAAATACCCACTACCGATGATCAATGATTTGCTTGACCAGCTGCAAGGAGCTAAAGTATTCTCGAAGATCAATCTACGATTAGGATACCACCAGCTGAAGATCCGAGAACAGGATATACCTAAGACAGCTTTGACCACAAGGTACGGGCTATATCAGTATACGGTTATCATTTGGATTGACTAACACCCCTGCCTATTTCATGAGTATGCTGAATAAGGTGTTCATGGAGTTCTTGGATAAGTTTGTCGTGGTATTCATTGATGATATCTTGGTATACTTGAAGAATGAAGAGGAGCACAAGGAGCCTTTGTGTTTAGTTCTCGAGAAGCTCAGGGAACATCAGTTATATGCCAAGTTCAGCAAATGTGAGTTTTGGTTGAAGGAAGTTGGATTCCTTGGACATGTTATATCAGGAGAAGGTTTAGCAGTAGACCCTACCAAGTTGATTGGCTATCACCCACCATAGTTGGAGAGATCCGCAGTTTTCTTGGATTCGCGGGATATTATCGGAGATTCATCGAGAATTTCTCTAAGATTGCGGAGCCCATGATGGAGTTGTCGAAGAAGGAAACCAACTTCAAATGGACAGAAGAATGTGAGGCAAGTTTTCAGGAGTTGAAGAAATGTTTGGTTACAGCCCTAGTGTCGATTCTGCCGGATATACGCAAGGATTTCCAAGTATATTGCGACGCGTCTCGCTTAGGACTTGGAGGTGTACTTATGCAGATGGAGGAGTTGTTTCATATGCCTCTCGTAAACTTCGACCACATGAGTTGAATTATGCCACACATGATTTGGAGTTAGCAGCCGTAGTGCATGCACTCAAGACCTGGAGACATTTTCTTATTGGAAACCGTTGTGATGTGTACACGGATCATAAGAGTTTGAAGTACATTTTCACACAGAAGGAGCTGAATCTCAGGCAAAGGAGATGGTTGGAGCTTATAAAGGATTATGATATGAAGCTGCATTATCACCCAGGGAAGGCCAATGTCGTAGCAGACGCTTTGAGCCGGAAGAGTTATGCCAATACCCTCGTAAGTAGGGGATTACCAAAGGAGTTAGCCGAGGATCTCAGGGAGCTTCGTTTGGAGATAGTCCCTAGAGGTTTTGTCGCAGCAATGGAGGTTCAGTCAACGTTATTGGGAAAGATTCGAGAAGCTCAGAAGGATGACAAGGAAATTGCCGAGATAAAGGAGAGGATGAGAAGGGAAAAGCCAAAGGTTTTCATGATCATGAGCACGACACCTTGTGGTTTGAGGACCGTGTTTATGTGCCCAATAATGCAGAGATCAGGAATCTAATACTACAGGAAGCTCATGACTCGCCATACTCGATACACCCTGGAAACACCAAGATGTATTTGGATTTGAAGGAGCGTTTCTGGTGGACTGGTATGAAGAAGGATATTGCCGAGTATGTAGCCATATGTGATGCATGTCAGAGAGTGAAGGCAGGACATCAGACCAGCAGGATTATTGCAACCTATGCCGATACCCAAATGGAAGTGGGATAAGCTTGGAATAGATTTTATCACCGGATTACCCAGGACCCGGTCGGGATATGATTCTATCTGGGTAGTAGTGGATTGTTGACCAAAGTGGCTCACTTTATCCCAGTGAAGACCACCTATACAAGTGCAAAGTTGGCCAAGATATATATGACCAGGATCATATGTCTGCACGGAGTTCCGAGGACCATAGTATCAGATAGAGGAACACAGTTTACTTCAAAGATTTGGCACCAGCTGCACCAGACTTTGGGTACCAGGCTAGAGTTCAGCACATCATTTCATCCGTAGAAAGATGGACAGACCGAGAAAGTCAATCAGATTATGGAGGACATGTTGAGAGCTTGTGCGCTAAATTATGGACCTACCTGGGATGACAATTTTCCCTACGCGGAGTTCTCATACAACAATAGCTATCAAGCCAGTTTGAAGATGACAAATTCCGAAGCTTTGTATGGAAGGAGGTGCAGAACACCGCTGATGTGGGAGTAAGTTGGAGACGGTTAGTTATTTGGACCGGATTTTGATTAAAGAGTCGGAAGAGAAGGTTAAGCTGATTCGAGATAGGTTGAAGGTAGCTCAGTCCAGGCAGAAGAGCTATGCAGACTAAAATGCAAGGAGGTACTCTATGAAATCGGAGATAGAGCGTATCTCCGTGTATCACCACTGCGAGGAGTTAAACGCTTTGGAGTTAAGGGAAAGTTAGCCCCGAGATTTGTAGGACCATACCGAGTTTTGGAACGTATGGGAGAGGTGGCCTACAAGTTGGAGTTACCCGAAGGAATGTTAGGAGTTCATGATGTGTTTCACATTTCCCAGTTGAAGAAGTGCCATGCCGAGATGGCCGATATTCCCCTAAGAGATACAGTGCCCCTGGAAGCAATTCAGCTGGATAGTGATTTGACCTACGAGGAGAAACCTGTCAAGATTCTTGAGTTTGCCAGCCGAGTTACACGCAGCAAGGTTATCGAGTTTTGCAAAGTTCAGTGGAGCCACCATACCGAGGATGAAGCCACCTGGGAACGAGAGGATGATCTACGCAAAGACCACCCACACCTATTTTCTAGCCAACCCGAATCTCGAGGACGAGATTCATCTTAAGGGGGTAGGTTTGTAACATCCCAAATTTTCAATTTGGAATGTTATACATAGGACATCATATTGCATATCATATTTTGTTGCATTTTGTTTTGCGATCCTAGAAAATCCTAAGCAACTCAAGGACCCACGGAGAGAGTTGGGGATTTCACGATTTTCATGTTTGAATTTTCTCAAATATTGAAATGGGGATCATTTTGGTTTTAATTATTTTTCTCTCCAAAAATATTTCATAATTAAAATATATGAGAGGAGATAATATGACTTCTCCAAAATAATGAAATATTGGAGGAAAAATATTAAAATTAAATAAATATTTTAATTTGGATTTTATTGCTATTTTATTTGAATTTAGAAAAATATGCATTTTTCAAAATTGCATTTTTTAGGCCAAGAAAATGGTCACTTTGTTCTAAATATTTTATTTAGATGGTGAAAATTGTTTTTGGCATTTTTAGATTTTTAATTTTATTTATTTAGGATTTTTCCCGACGGAACTTATTTAAAAAAACATGCGCCCGACTGGGCCAACGGCCCAACCTAGCAGAGACGGCCCAGCTCCGGCTCGCCGTCTCCCGCTCGCGCATGGAGTTCGCGCCGCCGCCGCCATGGACGTGTCCGTCCCGGACACGCCGCCATCGCCCCTTCCCCAAGCATCTCGAGCCCCCCTCCTATTTATACCCCCGCCGCCACCTCTCCTCCCCACCCAACGCCGCCGCCGCTCCACCGCACCGCCGCACCTCGCTACCCCGCTGCCTAGCCGCGCCGCCACACGACGCCGGAGCCCCGCCGAAACTGTCACCGCCGCCAATCCGATCTGTTTTGACGCGACCAATTTTTTTGGTTCTTAGGTAAATACCGCCGGTTTTTTTAAAACCCTAGATGCGTTTTTTCGGTTTTCGTCGGTTTATTTTATTTAGCGGACGTTCGTCCGTTTGTTCATTTTAGCGAACGTTGTTCTCCGATTAGGTTCAGACAGCGAACGTTCGTTCGTTAGTCTTTTCTTTTTATTTTATTTTCGGCCAGGGACCTATCCATGATTATTTTATCAGAGATTAGCCCCTGATCTTCAAACCCTCGCCGTTTCTTAACCGTTTGTCCAAATCCAGTGAAACCAACGCCAAAATCTTCGTCTCGAGCCCCTCTTTATGTTTAATCAACTTGAAGAAGGTTTTGACAATTTAAAATTTGGTTTCAAGCAGATTTATATTCAAAGTTTTTTCGACCGTAGTTACAATATCGTAACTCCGATTCGATTGATTCTTTTTGCAGATCACATCTTTTCAGTTGAGTTTTCAGATTCGATCTTCTTATTTGAGATTTACCTGTGCATCTTTGCTTGAGTGCTTATGTGTGCTATTGTTTGTTTGCGATAGAATTCCCAGAGTGTGAAGCGTGCTACTACGAGCCTCTAGGGTTTGCAGATCGTCAGCAAGGCAAGTAACACATTGATCATACTCTTTCCATACCCAGTTTTTATGCATTAGTTACAATCCTCAAACACTACATGATTAGGATGTGATTTACATGTGGGTATTGGGAAGTAGATGATGAGGTAGAACCTATTACCTGTTTTATTATCAAACCCTTGGGAGTTACTTCTACGTTATGCTTATGTTGCCATGCTATGCTCGTAGACGTGGATTAGGTTTGAGTGTATCCATGATAGATGTGAGGTTGTTAATTAATGGTTCAACTTAAGGTGGCAACTTTAATACACATCTGGGTGAATTGTTGGTTTGGGCACCTGGGGTTATACCAGTGTTGTCCTAGGAGATCCCGGGGTTATACCGTGTGATCCTCCTATGGTCCGCCACCCAGGATCAAAGGGATCATAAGATTGTTCATGCTAGAAACTTCCGTATGCAGCCACAAGCTATTATGGGCTCTAGCATAGTTGAGTATGTTGCATGACCTCTTCCAGTGGTAGGCTAGCAAATGTAGGGGATGTAGGTTGGTACTGTCTACCCGGTGTTAGAGTGAATGTTTCTGAAAGACTGTGTATTGGTCATCCGTTTCTCAAACACCATGTAGTGCGAGAAATCCAACGAAGGAGATCGAGTATTGTGGGGAAAAGTGCGCAAACCTCTGCAGAGTGTATAAACTAATCATGGTTAGCCGTGTCCCCGGTTATGGACATCTTGAGTATCTGGTACTTGAATTATTGATTTGATTTCATCACTCTAATATAATTTTGTTGGGTTGATAATTACTTTTAATTAGGATTGAGATGGGGGTACCATTCTCAATGTTTCAACCATCATGATAGTTAAATAAAATATATTCCTTTGAAGTAGGGAAAAATTGGCTTTTCACAAAACATTATAACCATAGAGCCTCCACCAGCCATATATGCATGTAGTGATAGCTTTTATCTGTTCATTGCTCTACTATGTTATATTTCCAGCATATTCCATGTGTTGACCCGTTTCCGGGCTGCAACATATCATGTTGCAGACTTTTTAGACGAAGAGTAAGGTGCGCTAGGTCGTTTGTCGTGCACTTAGCTATGCCGCTGGAGTTGATGGACTCACTTTATCTTCCAAGCCTTCTGTTGTTATCTTGTTTAGATGGCCTTAAGCCATATTTATTGTAATAAGTTCTCTCTTGAGACTATCGATGTAATAAATGTGTGATTGCTACTCTGTTATAAATCCTTCGAGTACTGTGTGTGTCAGCATTACCGATCCAGGGATGACACTTACGCATAGAGATTTGACCGTCTAAGGTCGGATCGCTACACCTTGACTCAAAAGTAATCGTTATTATATATGGCTCACGGACTCGATTACATAGAAGGATCATAAAGCGAAGCTCAAAACTAGATCATACTAAAACTTTATTCTACTAGATCAAGATATTACCAAAAGGATCGAACTAAGAAAAACGGTAAAGATAGGAGTGTGATGGTGATACGATACCGGGGTACCTCCCCCAAGCTTGGCAGGTGCCAAGGGGAGTGCCCATACCCATGTGTTTAGGTCTCCTTCTTCGGAGGTGGTGATGTGATATTCTTGGCGATGATTCCCCTCAGGATACGATTCTCTTCCTCGAGCTTATTGACTTGCTGCTTGAGGTCCATTATTTCCTTACGGAGCTTTCCCATGACGGCTAAAGCTCCTTTCACCCATGGATGTTGCATAGCTGCGGGAGAACAAGTAACACTCTTTTTCATATTTTCATAAGAAGGAAATCTAACATTGGAAGGGATGACCGAGTTTGGAATAGCTGAGTTCTGTAGTTCCCCCATCGTATATCTGCCTCGGAAACGAGAAGTAACTTCTTGATCCTCTTCCATGGCATCTATCATTTTCAAATCGGCCTCCATCTCTTCTTCCGTTGATGGCCCAAATGAAGGAAATATGACCTAGAGGCAATAATAAAGTTATTATTTATTTCCTTATATCATGATAAATGTTTATTATTCATGCTAGAATGGTATTAACCGGAAACATGATACTTGTGTGAATACATAGACAACCAGAGTGTCACTAGTATGCGTATACTTGACTAGCTCGTTGATCAAAGATGGTTATGTTTTCTAGCCATAGACATGAGTTGTCATTTGATTAACGGGATCACATCATTAGGATAATGATGTGATTGACTTGACCCGTTCTGTTAGCTTAGCACTTGATCGTCTAGTATTCTGCCATTGCTTTCTTCATGACTTATACATGTTCCTATGACTATGAGATTATGCAACATCCGTTTACCGGAGGAACACTTTGTGTGCTACCAAATGTCACAACATAACTGGGTGATTATAATGGTACTCTACAGTTGTCTCCAAAGGTACTTGTTGGGTTGGCGTATTTCGAGATTAGGATTTGTCACTCCTATTGTCGGAGAGGTGTCTCTGGGCCCACTCGGTAATGCACATCACTAAGCCTTGCAAGCATCGTAACTAATGAGTTAGTTGCAGGATGATGTATTACAGAACGAGTAAAGAGACTTGTCGGTGCCGAGATTGAAATAGGTATTGAGATACCGACGATCGAATCTCGGGCAAGTAACATACCGATGACAAAAGGAACAACGTATGTTGCTATGCGGTTTGACCGATAAAGATCTTCGTAGAATATGTAGGGGCCGATATGAGCATCCAGGTTCCGCTATTGGTTATTGACCAGAGACATGTCTCGGTCATGTCTACATAGTTCTCGAACCCGTAGGGTCCGCACGCTTAAAGTTAGATGATGATCGGTATTATGAGTTTTGTGTTTTGATGTACCGTAGGTAGTTCGGAGTCCTGGATATGATCACGGAAATGACGAGGAGTCTCGAAATGGTCGAGACATAAAGATCGATATATTGGATGACTATGTTCGGACACCGGAATAGTTTCGGGGAGTTCCGGACATATACCGGACTACCGGGGGGTTACCGAAACCCCTCGGGGAGTTTAATGGGCCAAGATGGGCCTTAGTGGAGAAAAGGAGGGGCGGCTAGGGCTGGCCGCGCGCCCCCTCCCCCTCTAGTCTGAATTGGACAAGGAGGGGGCGGCGCCCCCTTTCCTTCCTCCTCTCTCCTTCCCTTCCTTTCCCCCTCCTACTCCAACTAGGAAAAGAGGGAGTCCTACTCCCGGTGCGAGTAGGACTCCTCCCTGGAGCGCCCTCCTCCTGGCCATCGGCGTCCTCTCCCTGATCCTTTATATACGGGGGCAGGGGGGCACCTCTAGACACACAAGTTGATCTGTTGATCTCTCCCAGCCATGTGCGGTGCCCCCTCCACCATATTCCACCTCGATCATATCATAGCGGTGCTTAGGCACTGATGGAACTCTCCCGTGAAGCTCTGCAGGATCGGAGTTCGCAGGACGTCATCGAGCTGAACGTGTGCTGAACTCGGAGGTGCCGTACTTTCGGTACTTGGATCGGTCGGATCATGAAGACGTACGACTACATGAACCACGTTGAGCTAATGCTTCCGCTTTCGGTCTACAAGGGTACGTGGACACACTCTCCCCTCTCGTTGCTATGCATCACCATGATCCTGTGTGTGCGTAGGAATTTTTTGAAATTACTACGTTCCCCAACAGTGGCATCCGAGCCAGGTATTATGTGTAGATGTTATATGCACGAGTAGAACACAAGTGAGTTGTGGGCGATACAAGTCATACTGCTCACTAGCGTGTCACACTTTGGTTCGGCGGTATTGTTGGATGAAGCGGCCCGGACCGACATTACGCGTACGCTTATGCGAGACTGGTTCTACCGACGTGCTTTGCACACAGGTGGCTGGCGGGTGTCAGTTTCTCCAACTTTAGTTGAACCGAGTGTGGCTACGCCTGGCCCTTGAGAAGGTTAAAATAGCACTAACTTGACGAACTATCGTTGTGGTTTTGATGCGTTGGTAAGAACGGTTCTTGCTCAGCCCGTAGCAGCCACGTAAAACTTGCAACAACAAAGTAGAGGACATCTAACTTGTTTTTGCAGGGCATGTTGTGATGTGATATGGTCAAGCCATGATGCTATATTTTATTGTATGAGATGATCACGTTTTGTAACCGAGTTATCGGCAATTGGAAGGAGCCATATGGTTGTCGCTTTATTGTATGCAATGCAATCACCCTGTAATGCTTTACTTTATCACTAAACGGCAGCGATAGTCGTAGAAGCATAAGTTGGCGAGACGACAATGATGCTACGATGGAGATCAAGGTGTCGCGCCGGTGACGATGGTGATCATGACGGTGCTTAGGAGATGGAGATCACAAGCACAAGATGATGATGGCCATATCATATCACTTATATTGATTGCATGTGATGTTTATCTTTTATGCATCTTATCTTGCTTTGATTGACGATAGCATTATAAGATGATCTCTCACTAAAATTTCAAGATAAAAGTGTTCTCCCTGAGTATGCACCATTGCGAAAGTTCTTCGTGCTGAGACACCGCATGATGATCGGGTGTCATAAGCTCTACGTTCAAATACAACGGGTGCAAAACAGTTGCACACGCAGAATACTCATGTTAAACTTGACGAGCCTAGCATTTGCAGATATGGCCTCGGAACACTGAGACCGAAAGGTCGAGCGTGAATCATATAGTAGATATGATCAACATAGTGATGTTCACCATTGAAAACTACTCCATCTCACGTGATGATCGGACAAGGTTTAGTTGATTTGGATCACGTGATCACTTAGATGTTTAGAGATATGTCTATCTAAGTGGGAGTTCTTAAGTAATATGATTAATTGAACTTAAATTTATCATGAACTTAGTACCTGATAGTATTTTGCTTGACTATGTTGATTGTAGATAGATGGCGCGTGATGTTGTTCCGTTAAATTTTAATGCGTTCCTTGAGAAAGCAAAGTTGAAAGATGATGGTAGCAATTACACGGTCTGGGTCCGTAACTTGAGGATTATCCGCATTGCTGCACAGAAGAATTACGTCCTGGAAGCACCACTAGGTGCCAGACCTGCTGCAGGAGCAACACCAGATGTTATGAAAGTCTGGCAGAGCAAAGCAGATGACTACTCGATAGTTCAGTGTGCCATGCTTTACGGCTTAGAACTGGGACTTCAACGACGTTTTGAACGTCATGGAGCATATGAGATGTTCCAGGAGTTGAAGTTAATATTTCAAGCAAATGCCCGGATTGAGAGATATGAAGTCTCCAATAAGTTCTACAGCTGCAAGATGGAGGAGAATAGTTCTATCAGTGAACATATACTCAGAATGTCTGGGTAAAACAATCACTTGATTCAACTGGGAGTTAATCTTCCGGATAATAGTGTCATTGACAGAATTCTTCAATCACTGCCACCAAGCTACAAGAGCTTTGTGATGAACTATAATATGCAAGGGATGGATAAGACAATTCCCGAGCTCTTCGCAATGCTAAAGGCTGCGGAGGTAGAAATCAAGAAGGAGCATCAAGTGTTGATGGTCAACAAGACAACCAGTTTCAAGAAAAAGGGCAAAGGGAATAAGAAGCGGAACTTCAAGAAGAACAGCAAACAAGTTGCTACTCAAGAGAAGAAACCCAAGTCTGGACCTAAGCCTAAGACTGAGTGCTTCTACTGCAAGCAGACTGGTCACTAGAAGCGGAACTGCCCCAAGTATTTGGCGGATAAGAAGGGTGGCAAGGTGAACAAATGTATATGTGATATACATGTTATTGATGTGTACCTTACTAATGCTCGCAGTAGTACCTAGGTATTTGATACTAGTTCTGTTGCTAATATTTGCAACTCGAAACAGGGGCTATGGATTAAGCGAAGATTGGCAAGGACGAGGTGACGATGCGCGTGGGAAATGGTTCCAAAGTCGATGTGATCGCGGCACTACTAGGAAAAGGGCTAAAGATAGGATTGACACTAATGGCGCACCAGAGAAGTGGTGCGCCACTACTATATACTAATGGAGCACGAGGTGGAGATACGCCATTAGTGTGGAAGACACTAATGGCGCACCAGGCAAAAGGTGAGCCACTAGTAAAACATTTTTTTTTCATTTTTTCAAACATACTAATGGCGCATCCGGGCAAAGTGCGCCATTAGTAGTTAGAACTACTAATGGCGCACCGGTGACCCAGTGCGCCAGTAAATTATTATTATTTTACTTTTTGGCAAAACTACTAATGGCGCACCGTTGCACAGTGCGCCATTACTAGTTTAAACTAGTAATGGCGCACTGTGCCACAGTGCGCCATTATTATAAAAATTATTATTTTTACTTTTCTGCAAAACTACTAATGGCACACTAGCTGTAGGTGTGCCATTAGTAACCAGGGTTACTAATGGCGCATTTGCAGATGGTGCACCATTAGTAACCTGGGACCCCAACAAGATATTTTGGACAGCCACACCAACCCACTCACTTTCCCCACTTCATTCCCTCCACCTCCTTCTCCAAGCTTTCGGCTGCCTCCTCCTCCTCCTCACCTCATTTCCACCATAGATTCATCAAAATTAAGTGGTGAAATTACCTTTTTTTGATAGGTAAGTACGGGGAAAGCTATCTTCATGATGTAGATCTACATTTTTTCTCCCTAGCTCGCTCCAACAACGTGCACATGCACTTTTTGTGGCCTAGCTAGATCTATGTATGTTTGTGGTGTTGCATGTGTTTGTGGTGTTGCATATATGTTTGTGTTTGCATGTACCGGTATTTGAAATGCGATAGTTGCCAATATTTTGCCGGAATGTTGATTCATTTCCGTTTCGGCAAGAATTTTGGCACTATGCATTCTTTTTGGTCCTATTTTTAGGGAAGGTCATGCCAAAATTTTTCTTGGTTCTAAAATATCGTTTTGCTCTACCCCGCAGGCGACCATGGTCCGCACGATGACTGAAGGCATCGTGAATAGGTTTTTGAGCTCCACGAAGGCCGAGATGCTTCAAAAGAACGAGACGGAGATAAGATGTCCGTGTCGAAGATGAAAGCTGAAGAGCCTTATTGCGGACCCGGATTCCGGGCAGGTGCGGGACCACCTGCTCTTGCGTGGTTTCATGGATGGCTATCGGTGGCAAGGTGATGAAGATGACTATGAAGTCGTCCATGGGGGTTGGGCAAGAAATGAGGAAGGGCAACAAGACAAGTACCACCGCGGCGAGGGTGGGCGAGAAGACGAAGAATCTCCAGGACATGATCACGACGGTGATGCTGTACACAGTCATCATGTAGAAGATGTCAGACATGATGATGAGGAAGATCAAGACGAAGGGCATGATCATGAAGATGAAGATGCCGGAGCAGACGACGATGGAGGCTGGGTGCAGGACCCTCATATTCAAGAGCTGCTTCTCAAGCAGACGGATAACGCAAGAGCTGCCGCCCGAGAGAAAGCCAAGCTGGATCAACTGGAGATAGACGTGGTTACTCCATTGTATGAAGGATGCAGGCCCGAGGATACCCGCCTGAAAGTAACGCTCATGGCTCTGGAGATGAAGGTAAAACACAAAGTGACTGACGCATGCTTCGACAAGAACATGTCATTCTGTCACGAACGTCTTCCCAAGGGGAACAAGTGCCCGACCAGTTTCGAGGAGGCGAAGAAAATCGTGTGTCCTCTGGATTTACCGCACGTGAAATACCATGTGTGCATGAACAATTGCATCATTTATCGGGACGAGCACGCGGAGTCTACCATATGTCCGGTGTGCGGCGTCACTCGATACAAGAAGAGGAAGAAAGCTCCTCGAAAATCGGTGTGGTACTTTCCGATCACTCCTCGTCTCCAGCGGTATTTCGCGGACCCTAAGGTAGAAAAGCTCCTGCATTGGCACGCTGATAGGAAGGAGAAGAAGCGGGAAGATGACGGAAATGATCCGGAGATAAATAAAAAAGACAAGATGCTGAGTCACCCTAAGGATGCGAGCTAGTGGCAAGCGTTGAACTTCGAATACCCAGAATTTGGGAAGGATCCAAGGAACATCATGCTGGGCGCGAGCACCGATGGAGTCAATCTGTTTGGCAGCCAGAGAAGCACACATAGCACCTGGCCTGTGTTTGTGTGAATGTACAACCTTCCCCCTGCTTGTGCATGAAGAGGAAGTACATTCACATGAGTATGCTAATTGAAGGGCCGAAACAACCAGGGAACAACATCAATCTGTATCTGGGGCTGCTGAAAGAGGAGCTAGACACGCTGTGGAAAATGCCAGCCAATACGTGGGACGCCGCAGAGAAAGAATATTTCCCTATGAGAGCCGCACTTCTCACGACAGTGCACGACTATCTCGGTTACGGATATCTCGCGGGGCAGGTAGTCCACGGATTTTCTGGATGCGTACACAACATATCGCCAGCTAGATAGAGATCCCGGGTCTTCGAAAACCGTGTTCATGGGACATCGAAAGTGGCTTCGCGATGATGACCCATGGAGGAAACGCAAGGATCTGTTCGATGGTGAAACCGAACCCCGAATACGCCCGCGTACGAGCAGCGGCGAGGAAATAGACGAGCTGTTGAAAAATTGGAAAGATTGCCCACTGCTTGGAAAGAAGCAAAAGGCGCCAGAGCCGGGAAAGAAGCGAAAGGCGCCAGAGCCGCTGCTGAAGGTATGGAAAACGAGGTCTGTTTTCTGGGACTTGTCGTACTGGAAGATCCACCATGTGCCTCACAGCCTTGATGCCATGCATATCACCAAGAACGTGTGCGAGAGTCTGCTTGGTACCCTGCTCAACATGCCAGAGAGGACCAAAGATGGGCCAAAAGCAAGGGCAGACTTGAAATCAATGGGCATCAGGCAGGAGCTTCACGCTAATGATGATGATGATGATGATGATGATGATGATGATGATGAGGCGAAGCAGGACACAGAAACTCGTCGCAAAGGCAAAAAGGCCAAGAAGACCAGAAGTGACTACCCTCCCGTGTGCTTCACTCTAAGTCAGGAGGAGATCGAGCAGTTTTTCACCTGCCTCGTAGGAGTAAAACTTCCTTACGATTACGCGGGGAAGATAAGCAGATACCTAGACCCAGCGAAGCAGAAGTTTAGCGGGATGAAGTCTCACGACTGTCACGTGCTTATGACGCAGATACTTCCAGTTGCAATCCGTGGGGTCATGGACGCGCACGTCTGTGAAACGCTATTTGGCCTATGCAACTTTTTCGACGTCATCTCTCGGAAGTCGATTGGCGTGAGGCAACTCAGAAGGCTACAGGAAGAGATCGTGGTGATACTATGCGAGCTTGATATGTACTTCCCGCCTGCATTCTTTGACGTTATGGTGCATCTGCTAGTCCATATCATGGAGGATATCATCCAACTCAGGCCGACGTTCCTGCACAGCATGATGCCATTCGAAAGGATGAATGGTGTCATCAAAGGATACGTTCGCAACATGTCATGTCCAGAGGGAAGTATAGCCAGGGGCTTTCTGACCGAAGAGTGCATCTCCTACTGCACGAATTATCTAGGCATCGAGAACCCCGTTGGTCTGCCCGTCAACAGGCACCTCGGCAGGCTCGCTGGATGGGGTCACCGTGAGGGTCGCCGCGAAATGCATGTCGACTTCGAGGGTCGACTCGCCAACTTTGAAAGGGCAAACCTAGTCGCGCTACAACACATAGACGTGGTCGATCCTTGGGTGGTAGAGCACAAAACATTATTGAGAAGACGTACAATGACCGAGGCCAACAGAGGACGGACGGAGATATACTCAAAGAGCACAACTCATGTTTCACTTGTTGGTTCAAGCAGAAGCTTCTGTCGTACCCTTTACATGAGGATTCTTCCGCGGAAGAACAACTCATATTCGCCTTGTCACAGGGCGCCGAGCACAACCTGATGACCTATGAGGCGTACGATATCAACGGCTACACATTCTACACCGAGAACAAGGACATGAAGAGCGATGGTTATCAGAACTCCGGGGTAACGATGGAATCCTACACCGGTAACGACAAGGACAGATACTACGGAAGGATCGAGGAGATCTGGGAGCTGAGCTACGCTGGAGAGAAGGTCCCGATGGTCCGTGTCAGATGGGCCAAGAGTGTCCTAAAAGAAGACCGGTATTTCACCACCATGGTTATACCCGAAGCCAAATCCAAGACCGCGGGCGCAAACGTCACCGCGAAAAATGAGCCATGGGTACTGGCTTCCCAAGTGGACCAATGCTTCTTCATTACCGACCCGTCAAAGCCCAGTCGTGTTGTCGTGAGGAGAGGCAAAAGGAAGATCATCGGAATGGATGGAGTAGCCAATGAGCAAGACATTGACAAGTACGGCGACCCGAAGATCGAACATGACGACGACGATGAAGTAGCAGCACACACCACAAGAAGAAGCAGGACCACCCTACCTAAAGGACGTCCGTTCCACAGAAGAACTCCATTTGCGAAAAAGAAGGGCAAGAAGATTGTGAACAGATAGCTAGCTAAGATCGATTGTATTTAAATCGTAGTCTTCATTTCTCGATTGTATTTCAGGGGCACTTTTTGATATCATGAATATTTTTAAATTTCATGGGCACTTTTTGAATTCATGAGGACACTTGATCTCGATCTCCATCTCGATCTCGATTCCCCCCTCCATCTCGATCTCGACCCCCTCCATCTCGATCCCACCCGCACCCTCCCCCGCTAGCTCCACCGTCGCCGACGACCCACCGCAACCCTCCCCCGCTCCACTGCCGCCGATGAGCACCCCCCCCCCCCCCCCCCGCACCCTCCCCCGCTCCACCGCCGCCAACGGGCACCCCCCGCACCCTCCCCCGTTCCACCGCCGCCGATGGGTGTTAGAATCATTACTGTGTAATCTAGATTATTGACTCTAGTGCAAGTGGGAGACTAAAGGAAATATGCCCTAGAGGCAATAATAAAGTTATTATTTATTTCCTTATATCATGATAAATGTTTATTATTCATGCTAGAATGGTATTAACCGGAAACATGATACTTGTGTGAATACATAGACAAACACAGTGTCACTAGTATGCCTCTACTTGACTAGCTCGTTGATCAAAGATGGTTATGTTTCCTAGCCATAGACATGAGTTGTCATTTGCTTAACGGGATCACATCAGTAGGAGAATGATGTGATTGACTTGACCCATTCTGTTAGCTTAGCACTTGATCGTTTAGTATTCTGTTATTGCTTTCTTCATGACTTATACATGTTCCTATGACCATGAGATTATGCAACTCCCGTTTACCGGAGGAACACTTTGTGTGATACCAAACGTCACAATGTAACTAGCTGATTATAAAGGTGCTCTACAGGTGTCTCCAAAGGTACTTGTTGGGTTGGCATATTTTGAGATTAGGATTTGTCACTCCGATTGTCGGAGAGGTATCTCTGGCCCACTCTGTAATGCACATCACTATAAGCCTTGCAAGCATTGTAACTAGTGAGTTATTTGCGGGATGATGTATTACAGAACGAGTAAAGAGACTTGCCGGTGACGATATTGAACTAGGTATTGAGATACCAACGATCGAATCTCGGGCAAGTAGAATACCGATGACAAAGGGAAAAATGTATGTTGTTATGCGGTTTGACCGATAAAGATCTTCATAGAATATGTAGGAGCCAATATGAGCATCCAAGTTCCGCTATTGGTTATTGACCAGAGACATGTCTCGGTCATGTCTACATAGTTCTCGAACCTGTAGGGTCCGCACGCTTAAAGTTAGATGACGATCGGTATTATGAGTTTTGTGTTTTGATGTACCGAAGGTAGTTCGGAGTCCCGTATATGATCACGGACATGACGAGGAGTCTCGAAATGGTTGAGACACAAAGATCGATATATTGGACAACTATGTTTGGACACCGGAATGGTTTCGGGGAGATTCGGACATATACGAGAGTATCGGGGGGGTTACCAGAACCCCCCCGGGGAGTTTAATGGGCCAAGATGGACATTAGTGGAGAAGAGGAGGGACGGCTAGGGCTGGTCGCGTGCCCCTCCCCCTCTAGTACGAATTGGACAAGGAGGGGGGGCGCCCCCTTTCCTTCCCCCTCTCTCCTTCCCATCCTTTCCCCCTCCTACTCTAACTAGGAAAAGAGGGAGTCCTACTCCCAGTTGGAGTAGGACTCCTCCCTGGCGCGCCCTCCTCCTGGCCGCCGACCTCCTCCCCTGATCCTTTATATACGGGGGCAGAGGGCAGCTCTAGACACACAAGTTGATCTATTGATCTCTCCCAGCCGTGTGCGGTACCCCCCTCCACTATATTCCACCTTGGTCATATCGTAGTGGTGCTTAGGCGAAACCCTGCGTCGGTAGCAACATCATCACCGTCATCACGCCGTCGTGCTGACGGAACTCTCCCGTGAAGCTCTGCTAGATCAAAGTTCATAGGATGTCATCGAGCTGAACGTGTGCTGAACTCGGAGGTGCCGTACGTTCGGTACTTGGATCGGTCGGATCGTGAAGACGTACGACTACATCAACCGCGTTGTGCTAACGCTTCCGCTTTCAGTCTACGAGGGTACGTGGACACACTCTCCCCTCTCGTAGCTATGCATCACCATTATCTTGTGTGTGCGTAGGATTTTTTTTGAGATTACTATGTTCCCCAACACCAAAGTGGTCAACATCACTGTTTGCTCCTGGTCCTAGTGTCTGATGAGACACCCAACTCTCCCCAACTGACTCTTGAGAAGACATCTTGCTCTAATCTGCGGTCGAAACAGCTTGAAACAAAAACAGAGGATATTTGCGTGGTACGGTGGTCAAAACCTTCGGGAGATTATATAATGAATTTTTACCGACCAAAAGAAGTATCCTGCAAGAAAAGGAGTCCGGAGGGTACACGAGGTGCCCACGAGGCAGGGGGCGCGCTCAGCGGGGTAGGTCGCGCCCTCCACCCTCGTGGATGTCTTGTGTCCCTTTTGGACTACTTCTTATTTTCCTATTTTCTTAAATATTCCAAAACGGATAAAAAATGCTATTAGAGCTGTTTTGGTGTCGGTTTACTTACCGTACCACATACCTATTCCTTTTCGGAGTCTGAAACATTCTGGAAAGTGTCACTTATGTATTCCTCCGGGGTTACGGTTTCAGTAACATTAGTTTCAACATTTATTGGATTACCTGAGATATAATGTTTGATTCTTTGACCATTCACCACCTTCGGATTTGTGCCTTCAAAGTTGTTGATTTTTATGGCACCGGAACGATAGACCTCCTCGATAACGTAAGGACCTTCCCATTTAGAGAGGAGTTTTCATGCAAAAAATCTTAAACGAGCTAATGTCAAATAGTCTCTTCTCACCGGCAAGTTTGAAATCATAATTGAGCTCTTTAATGGCCCAATATGCCTTATGCTCTAGTTCGAGAGGTAAGTGACATGCTTTTCCATAAACCATTTTATATGGAAACATACCCATAGGAATTTTATATGCAGTTCTCTAGGCCCATAAAGCATCATCAAGTTTCTTGGACCAATTCTTTCTAGATCTATTAACAGTCTTTTGCAAAATGAATTTAATCTCTCTATTACTCAGTTCTAATTGACCACTAGACTGTGGGTGGTATGGAGATGCAATTCTATGATTAACATCATACTTAGTAAGAATTTTACGAAAAGCACCATGAATAAAATGTGAACCACCATCAGTCATTAAGTATCTAGGGACTCCAAACCTTGGAAAAATAACTTATTTAAGCATCTTAATAGAGGTGTTATGATCATCACTACTAGTTGGAATAGCTTCTACCCACTTAATAATGTAATCAACATCAACTAAAATATGTGTATACCCATTAGAGGAAGGAAACGGTCCCATATAATCAAAACCCAAACATCTAATGGTTCAGTAACAAGTGAATAGTTCATAGGTATTTATTGACGTCTACTAATATTA
Organism: Aegilops umbellulata; assembly: GCA_032464435.1. Taxonomy (NCBI): domain Eukaryota; kingdom Viridiplantae; phylum Streptophyta; class Magnoliopsida; order Poales; family Poaceae; genus Aegilops; species Aegilops umbellulata. Next base: position 44,517,106 of record CP136056.1, read on the forward strand.
CCAACTCTTTGACATTCCTCACAAGACAAGACAAACTTAAGGGCATCTTTGAAGAGAGTGGGCCAATAAAAGCCGGATTGCAATACCTTATATGTAGTTCTATCTCCAGCGTGGGGTCATCCATAAGCCTCAGAGTGACACTTGCGTAAGATCTGTTCTTGTTCATGCTCAGGTACACAACGTCTAATAACACCATCTACTCCTTGTTTATAAAGGTGTGGGCCGAAACTTTTTCTTTTGCTGGTATGTGAAACTAGGTGGTATAAATTTAGCAACAATGTAATTAGCATAATCAGCATACCATGGAGCAGTACGAGAAGCATTTATGACAGCTAATTGTTCATCAGGAAAGCTATCATCAATAGGTAGTCGGTCATCAAGAACATTCTCTAACCTAGATAAGTTGTCTGCAACGGGGTTCTCGGCTCCCTTTCTACCAATAATATGCAAATCAAATTCTTGTAGTAGGAGAACCCATCTAATAAGTCTAGGTTTAGCATCTTTTTTTTCCATAAGATATTAAATAGCAGCATGATCAGTGTGAACAGTTTCTTTAGAGTCAACAAAATAAGGTCTGAACTTATCACAAGCAAATACAACTACTAAAAATTCTTTTTCAGTAGTAGCATAATTTATCTGAGCACTGTCTAGAGTTTTACTAGCATATTGAATAACATTAAATTTCTTATCAACTCTTTGTCCTAGAAGAGCACCTACAACATAATCACTAGCATCACACATAATTTCAAAGGGTAAATTCCAATCAGGTGGCTGCACAATAGGTGCAGAAATCAAAGCTTTCTTAAGTATTTCAAATCAGCCCCTTACGAAGCAACGCATAAACTAGGGTTTAAGCTTCTGTCACTCTAGCAACCCATCATCTACTTATTACTTCCCAATGCCTTCCTCTAGGCCCAAATAATGGTGAAGTGTCATGTAGTCGACATTCACATAACACCACTATAGGAAAGACAACATATATCTCATCAAAATATCGAACGAATACCAAATTCACATGACTACTTATAGCAAGACTTCTCCCATGTCCTCAGGAACAAACTTAAATACTCACAAATCATATTCATGTTCATAATCAGAGGGGTATTAATATGCATATAGGATCTGAACATATGATCTTCCACCAAATAAACCAACTAGCATCAACTACAAGGAGTAATCAACACTACTAGCAACCCACAGGTACCAATCTGAGGTTTTGAGACAAAGATTGGATACAAGAGATGAACTAGGGTTTGAGATGAGATGGTGCTGGTGAAGATGTTGATGGAGATTTACCCCCTCCCGATGAGAGGATCGATGGTGATGACGACGGTGATGATTTCCCCCTCCCGGAGGGATGTTTCCCCGGCAGAACAGCTCCGCCGAAGCCCTAGATTGGTTTCGCCAGGTTCCACCTCGAGACGGCGGCGCTTCATGCCGAAAGCTTCCTTCTTATTTTTTCCAGGGCGAAAGACTTCATATAGCAAAAGATTGGCACCGGAGGCCTGCCAGGGGCCCCACGAGGCAGGGGGCGCGTCTAGGGGGTAGGGCGCGCCGCCCACCCTCGTGGACGGTGGGTGGCCCCCCTCTGGTGCTTTCTTCGCCCAATATTTTCTATATATTCTAAAACTGACTTTCGTGGGGTTTCAGGACTTATGGAGTTGTGCAGAATAGGTCTCTAATATTTGCTCCTTTTCCAGCCCTGAATTCCTGCTGCCGACATTCTCCCTCTTCATGTCAACCTTGTAAAATAAGAGAGAATAGCCATAAGTATTGTGACATAATGTGTAATAACATCCCATAATGCAATAAATATCGATATAAAAGCATGATGCAAAATGGACGTATCACCCATCACCACTTAAGAAGGATAGTGGCCCGGGATGGGGCAATGAGTTGGGCGGGCATGAGGTGCGTTACTGCCACCTTCGATGGACTCGCTGACCTGATTAATGAAGATGCAGTCGTTGTTCAACTACGCCACCATGTAGCTTAGTGAATAGCACCCGTCCCAAACCAGATTCGCCACTTCCGTGCCATGGTATGTTGACCTAAACACACACATCCACTTTTGTGAGTCGACATCGGCGCAACTTGTCCGGTCGCGGACGCCAGGCGTGGATCCATTGGGCACCCTCTCTCTATTCATCGATAGGTCTCAACTGGGTGTGACACCGACGGATGATGGGGACATGTTGGACATCATCCACGACGGATGTGGCTTCGAGGATGGACAAGTGGATGATTCACTACCAGAATCAGGATCTTTGCCGTCGGCTAGCTGACGGCACAGCAGGTCTTTGCCATCAGCATAAAGAATGCTGACGGCAAAGAAATAGCGGATGACAAAGATGGTGTTTGCCGTCAGCCAGTTCTTTGCCGTCCGCTAGCTGACAGCATAGAAACTTTGCCGTTCGTTAGCGGACAACAAAGAGGGAGGGTGGCGTACTAGCGGGGGCCTCCAAACAGCCACTGAGGGAGTACTGGACTAAGGGGTCCTTGGGCGTCCGACCTATTATCCGTGGGCTGGACTGATGGGCTGTAAAAACATGAAGACCGAAGACTGTACCCGTGTCCGGATTGGACTCTACTTGGCGTGGAAGGCAAGCTTGGCAACCGACTATGTAGATTCCCTCTGATGTAACCGACTCCATGTAACCCTAGACCTCTCCGGTGTCTATATAAACCGGAGAGCGTAGTCCGGATAGGCAGATACTCATTACCATAGTCATACAGGCTAGACTTCTAGGGTTTAGCCATTACGGTCTCGTGGTAGATCAACTCTTGTAATACTCATATTCATCAAGATCAATCAAGCAGGAAGTAGGGTATTACCTCCATAGAGAGGGCCCGAACCTGGGTAAACACCGTGTCCCCCCGTCTCCTATTACCATAGATCCTAGACACACAGTTCGGGACCCCCTACCCGAGATCCGCTAGTTTTGACACTGACATTGCTGCTTTCATTTAGAGTTCCACTGTGCCGTCGATGAAAGGTTCGATGGCCCCTTCGACCGTCAGTAATGACATTGTCCAGGGAGAAACCTTCCTCCTCGGATAGATCTTCATATTCGGCGGTTTCGTACTGCGGGCCAACTCGCTCGGCCATCTAGAGCAGATTGATAGCTACGCCCTGGCCATCAGGTCCGATTTGGAAGCTTGAACTACGTCGCGGACATCCATAGAGACTTGATCTTCAATGGATTTGAGACCGCGGCCACCGCTCCCCTTCGCCCCGATGAGCATGGCTTAAACCTGTCATTGGGCCCCATCCAGGCGATAGCTCCTGCAATAGCTCCGGCCTTAGATCTGGAGCAGAACGAGTCATCTGAAGATGGGAAGCTCAACCCCGTCACGGAGGCTGTTGATCCCGCGGCGTTGGAGCCGCACACAAATTTTACTTCATATGATATTTGCATCAACGAAGCCCCGGACTCGTCTCCGGTGACAAGTTCCGAACCCTGCGAGTCCGCGGATACCGAACTCAATCGGTTATCGATCTTCAAGTTCAGCGCCGCAGATGTCTTCCAACACTCGCCCATGGGCGACGTACTAAACTCACTAAAAAACCTATCCCTGGACGATGACTCACCGCTGAACTATGTTCCGTTCGAACTTGCGGAGGATGATGGAGAATTTTGCTTCCCACCCGCCACCCACTTCATAGCCACTTTCGAAGACCCAACAAACACGCTTGACCCTGGCTCCGAAGACATCAATGGTATGGACGACGATGAGGGGCAAGTCCAGAACTGACTACCTGCTAGACGCGTACTGGCCACTTCATGGTACGACGTGTGTATGGTAGACACACCCAACGAAGCTCTCGACGATGACAAGGAAAATCCAGTTGAGGATAAACCTCCTGGTACATAGTCCGAACAACGGCGCGTCCTGCACCACCCTTAGTCACGTCGCTCAAGAGAAAACAGTACTAGCACCGGAGAAGATAACACTCTGGACAATGAAGACCCTGTTGAGGTAGGATCCGAACAGGAGGAACATGAAGGTGGGCATGACAGCCATGATGAACAGGCCACATATGGAGATTTAGAGGATAGCAATTATCTCCCACTCTCCGAGGAAGAGGAGATCCTCGACAACGAGGATTTTATTGTGCCTAAGGAACCTCGTCAGCAGGAGCACTTTAAACGCCGGCTCATAGCCACTGCAAGGAGCCTAAGGACGAAGAAGCTACAGCTTCAAGCGAGCCAAGATTTTCTCAATGATAGATGGACCTAGGTCTTGGACGTCGAAGAATACGGCCTTAGAGGCCCAGACAAAAGCCACCCCAAGGGTAGGTGGCTCCCTCAATACGATGGCAGGGCATTGGAGCCCACACCACCATCGAATAATGCGGTAGGCCGACCATAGTTCGGTCCGGATAAAGAAGTAGCCTAAGCAGAGCACCATACCAACCCATCTGTCCGTCGAAACAAGAACAAAACAGCTCGGGGGAATACTCGCGACATCCAATAAGACCTGGAGGGTAGAACAGGACACACAAAATCGATATGCAGATCGCGGGGACATGCCTCGACAAGTGATGATGGTTACCTACTCGGACACAATAGGGTGAACCACACCCGGTCCGAACACCGTAAATGGAGTCCGCCGGAGGTGCTTCATAGTGTGGCCCAACATAGAGGAGCCACACACCCTCTCTGCTTCACTAATGAGGTAATGGAGCATGAATTTCCAAATGGGTTTAAACCCATTAACATCGAGTCATATGATGGAACAACAGATCCCGTGGTATGGATTGAGGATTACCTCCTCCATATTCACATGGCTCGCAGAGACGACCTTCATGCCATTAAATACCTACCTCTCAAGCTCAAAGGACCAGCTCGGTACTGGTTAAACAGTTTGCCAGAAAATTATATTGGCAACTGGGAAGATTTGGAAGACGCCTTTCGAGACAACTTCCAAGGAACATATGTCCGGCCGCCAGATGCCGACGACTTAAGTCATATTGTCCAACAGCCCGGCGAGTCAGCCAGGGAGCTCTGGACCAGGTTCTTAGTCAAAAAGAACCAACTCGTCGACTGTCCGGACGCGGAAGCCTTCGCGGCCTTCAAACATAGCGTCCGGGATGAATGGCTAGCACGCAACCTAGGCCAGGAAGGACCCAAATCCATGACAGCCCTTACTGCTCTAATGACTCACTTTTGTGCGGGCGAAGACAAGTGGCTCGCTCGTAAAAGCAAAAACGCCAGCGACCCGGGCACTTCCAAAATCCGAGACGGCAATGGTAAGCCACGACGAACCAAACACAACAGTCACAATAATACTGAAAGATCACACGACACAGCGGTCAACGCCTGATTTCACAATATGCAACCCGGTCAACGGAAGAAGCCCCTAAAGGCAAACCAGGATGGACAATCCACCCTCGACGGGATATTGGACCGACCTTGTCAGATTCACAGCCACCCTGATAAGCCAGCTAATCATACAAACAGAAACAATTGGGTCCTCAAGCAGGCAGGCAAGCTTAACGCCGATCACAAGGGGAGGAAGCCACCAGGCGATAAAGACGACGGAACGGCTCGCTAGCCGAACAACAGGGGCCAGAAACAGTTTCCCTCTGAAGTTCGACCACTCCCGAAACGGAAATAACAGTTCGGTTTCCACCACCCACCTACTATACTGGCAAGATTCACACCACGCGTACATCAATACGCACTCAAGATACCATGGGCATCGGCGGAAGCACAATACGGACAACCCTGCAAGCATTCCCGTAATGTTTTTATCTGTTTTCCTTATTTTTCTGTATCATTTCCTAAGAACAGGTGACCAACAGGACAACATCTACAAACGGACTCTATCGGAGTTCGGATCTGTACACTCACCTAAGGGGATACTTCCGTTAGGGATTCCCCTCCCCGAGGACGGGCGGCGCAGACGTGCGACAGGAGGTCCAAAATAACTTTTTGTAGACTGCACTCTTTATTCCGAGCCTGTACTATGCCCTTTTTTTCCTCTGTTCCCGACCCCGAGCATGTCAAATAGCCGGGTTTGTGGTTTCCCTCTTTTCATATACATATACATAAATTTATCATTGGAATATTGCTCCGCTCCCAGCAAACCTCATCCGAACTAATCTTTCATACTCTTTCAACAATGAGTACGGCCTCACCGGATGCTTTACAGATGCACCTCGGCATACCCGGACAGGGGCTCGGTATGGGAACAAATGAGTTGCCAGTACAAGTCCGAACAACTCTATAGCGTACTTCGGCGTCACAAGTTTGGCCTTATATGCATCAGCTCCGAATCATTGTCTTGGGTCAATAGTTGGGTTGCCCGGCTCCTGTGCTTGCTACCCTACGTTCGGCTCTATCGGCTAGGGTAGTAAAGGGATAACTACTACGATTGTGCCCAGGTCTAAACCGGATGAGCACCTCAGTAGAGAAAGCCAAAAACTGACTATCATGATGCCGCGAGAGCTGGTCAACCACTTGACGACTTCTTGGAATCCTTAGCGTTTCTCCGTGTCACACGAGGGATCTTTTTCAAATCAAATATGTAAGGCACTACACGCCGCATACATACTAGGGGCTATATCGTAGTCCCACCATAAAACTCCTATGGCTAAGTGAAAGTGTTAACACCTTATAGTCCGATTGCCTGGTTCGCTGCATTATCACCTCCTTCAAGGACCAAGACGTTGGATAAAGAGTGATTAAATACTTTTCCGAACACCCTCGTACTTCCTACGAGGGGGCTAAAGCCGACGACTAGAACACTTTCAGATTATATTAAAACGGTCGCACAGGAGGAATTCAAGCGTTTGAGCAAAAATATAAAAATAGATCAATTATAAAATTGTCTTTTACAATTCTAATACACCTCACTCGAACATCATGTTCTTCGAGAATTGACCCTCTATCAGGCGGGCGGCTTCCAGGACGTTTTCAAAATAATGCTCCGGCTCACTACGGTCCTTGCCCTTGGGCGGACTCTTCGCCGCAACATCGGCGGCCTTCATCTTCCCCCAGAACGTCTTGACTCGAGCAAAGGCCATCCGTGCACCTTCATTGCACGTCGACCGCTTCGCAGCATTGATACGAGGCACCACATCAACAAGACGCCGCACCAGGCCAAAGTAGCTCTTTGGAACAGGCTCATTCGGCCACAACCGGATTATGACGTTCTTCATGGCGTTGCCGGATATCCTATGAAGCTCGGCCCATTGGGACATCTATTCATTCAGCAACAGAGGGCGCTTTGATGCGCCAAATTGTGACCAGAAAAGCTTCTCCGTTGCATACCCCTCTTGTGCTTGGTAAAATTGCGCCGCATCGGAAGAACTCTCCGGCAAGTCCAAAAATTCAGCCGGAGAACTCCAGACCTAGTTCAGCTGTGCATAGTCCGGCTCGCCAAGCTTAGTCTGAAGCAAAAAGGGCTTGCCGGCCGCTATCTCCTTAGCCTGCCGAATCTCTTCACGAGCTTCCCTAGATTCAGACCGAGCTTCACTCGCCTCTCGTACGGCCTTATCAAGTTCAGCCATTTTGGCTTTATTCTCCTTCAATTCAAGCGCCAGTGCGGATATTTTCTCCTCATTTTGGCGCCGAGCTTCTTGTTCGTCTCTTAGATCAGCCGATGCCTTCTCGGCAGGCGCATCACTACACCGGGACAGCTCCTTGGCCCGGGCTAGCTCCGCCCGAAGAGCTTCAACGGCGGCAGCAACATCTGCACTCGTGCACATTTCATATAAAACTCTTTTCGGCGTCAGGCCTAAATTACAAGCACATTGGTGTAAGAAACACTCAAAATATATATCTTGCGAGTCGTCAAGATGCCTGTTGATCAATGCAATGTCATCTTCCGCAATATCCAGCGTTCGCTGTAGTTCGGCCACTTTAGTATTTCGGGTAGCCGCAGGAGGGGAGGCAGCCTGTATTCCAAGTTAAGTCAAGGTTAGTACCTGAGCATATCTTTTTGATCCTCCGATCGCCTCCTTTGGAAGGCAATCCGAGTCTCAGGGGCTACTACATATGCAACAGGTGTGTTCTATCAATATTATTAAATTAACAAAACTACATCACAAACCTCAAAACCTCTTAGAAGGCTTGGGAAGGCCTTGTTCAATCCGCTCTTCGCGGATAGAACCTTTTCAACCACCGTAACCATCAAGGAACGGTGCTCCTCTGAAATGGACGCTTGTCGCGGCATGTCCGTCAGCATTTTCCGGCGCTCCGGGGTCTTCGAAAACCGCTGCTGGAGTACGAAATTCCTTTGAAGGAATCCGCTTACTCGCCTCCAGAATCGTCTCCGGCTGTAAACCGGACGGTTCGGGGCCGTCATTCTTGATTCCCGAACCCTGAGTGATAGAGGCACCACCTTCGGGTAGCGCCTTTTTCGTTTCCTGCACTACTTGTAGATCGGGAGGAGCCCTCCAGGATGATACCTCAGAATCAACCGCCCTGTTGGGCGAGGAGGCCGGAGAAGGCGTATCGCTCTCCATCATATCCGTAAGAAGGTCTCCCGAGGAGGAGGATGATTGAGAAACACCGGGCGTTAACCTGCATGGATGTACATATGTCGGATGATTACTTCACTAATAGGAAAAGAATGAGGTATGTTTAAAGTGCCCCAGCTTCACTTACGGTTCGGCCAGAGGTTCCTCCTCGTCATAAAGCCCTACGGCAGCATCGCTCGCCCGTCCCAAGCCACCCGACGATGGCATTTTTCCTCTCTTGGAAGGCTTCCCCTCCTGATCTTCGGGAGCGGCCCTCTTTTTGCCATGGAGGGCTTCCTCTGCACCTTTGCCCTTGGGCAAAAGGGTTTCAGTTTCCCCGAACATAGCGTCTAGTTCATCCTCAGGGCGGGAATCACCTCTGGGCTCTCCGCTCTCGCCCCCCTCTGCAGACACCTGGTACGGTCTCAGAATCAGCATTCTCGTCAGCAGGGCGGTCGCAGAGTCTTCGGGAAGGGGCGCCGGACACCGGATTAACACCGCTTTCTTTACACGGTCCTGTATAGGGACGGATTGTTCAGTATCTTTTCAAGAGATGCTTGAATGGAAGGTGTTCGGAGATTCAATACTTACCGCTGTATCCGGATGATTACAGTCAAGGCCAAGATCCTCGGTGGTGTCCGGCCACTGCTCTCGTTCCCCGAAATATAATTTCCACATTCCTTCGTGTGTGGTGCCGAAGATGTGCTGAAGAGTCTGCCACCCTTTTGGATTAAACTCCCACACACGGATAGGCTGCCGCTGACATGGCAGGGTCCGGTGGACTAGCATTACTTGAACGACGTTCACAAGATCGATGCCCTTCTCGATAAGGCTTCGGATGCGACCTTGCAGAGTCTGCACTTCATTGACGGATCCCCAGTCCAATCCCTTATTGATCCATGAAGCAAGCTGAATTGGAGGGTCGGGTCGGAATGCAGGCGTAGCCGCCCACTTGGAGCCCCGTGGCTCGTTGGTATAAAACCACCCCTGCTGCCATTGGCCGGAAAACTTGGTGAAAGATCCTTTAAACCAAAATGCGCTGGCAAGCTTGCCTATCATGACGTTGCCACACTCTGCCTGCTCCTCCTCTGTCACCTGCGGCCTCACGTCAAAGGTCTTGAGCCACAAACCAAAGTGCGGAGTAGTCCGGAGGAAAGCCTCACACGTGACGATAAATGTCGAGATGAGGAGAATAGAGTCCGGGGCTAGATCGTGAAAATCTAGCCCATAGTAGAACATGAGCCCCCGGACGAAGGGGTTAAGCGCGAGCCCTAACCCATGGAGGAAGTGGGACACAAATACTACCCTCTCGCCAGATTTGGGGGGTAGGAATAACCTACCCCTTTGCGGGAAGCCGATGAAGGATTTCTGGGGTCAGATAACTCGCCGCGCGGAGCTTTGCGATATCCTCCTCCGTGACAGAAGAAGCCACCCACCGGCCTGGACGGCTGGATCCTGACATGGTTGGGGCTGGTGGAGATTGGAACCCGAGGGTTAGAACTCGAGGTGGCTGGGGTTGAGGAAGAAGCAAGCGCAAAAGAAAAAGACGAGACTGGGTCCCTATATAAAGACCGCAAATACTGAGCGTCTCCACCTGGGTCTCGAAACTTACCTATCCCCAAAGAGTTGTACCCAGGGGACGGTTGGGTTACCCACGCCTGCATTAATGAAAATCCCGTGAATAAGGGGACACGATCTCTGCCTTGACAAGACGTGCCAGTAAAACCGCGTCCCATGACGTGGGGCGACGTGCTAGCCAACGGTTGGAAATAGTAACCGGGCAGGCGTGATACGATGTCATAAACAGTTATCAGCAAATTGGACTCATGGAATACTGTATTCTCTGCAATTATATGCACATGTCCGGATATACTTACTACATCCAAAGACTATTCTGGAGTTCGGAAGGAAGGAACCCGCCTTTTAATGCCGAAGACAAATCTGCGCGCCGGACCCTCGTCATTGAAGCCAGGTTCAGGGGCTACTGAGGGAGTCCTGGACTAAGGGGTCCTCGGGCGTCCAGCCTGTTATCCGTTGGCTGGACTGGTGGGCTGTGAAAACATGAAGAATGAAGACTGTACCCGTGTCCGGATTGGACTCTACTTGGCGTGGAAGGCAAGCTTGGCAACCGACTATGTTGATTCCCTCTGATGTAACCGACTCCATGTAACCCTAGATCTCTCTGGTGTCTATATAAACCGGAGAGCGTAGTCCGCATAGGTAGATACTCATTACCATAGTCATACAGGCTAGACTTCTAGGATTTAGCCATTACGATCTTGTGGTAGATCAACTCTTGTAATACTCATATTCATCAACATCAATCAAGCAGGAAGTAGGGTATTACCTCCATAGAGAGGGCCCGAACCTGGGTAAACATCGTGTCCCACGTCTCCTATTACCATCGATCCTAAACACACAGTTCGGGACCCCCTACCCGAGATCCGCTGGTTTTGACAGCGACACCCACTTTCTTCGCCATTAGCAAGCGGACGGCAAAGAAAGTGGCCAATTAACGTCCGTTAGCTAGACTAAGCCAAGACCTAAACTAAAAAGCTGCCAGCCCCACATCCCTCTCTCTCTCCCCCCCTCTCTCTCCCCCCCTCTCTCTCCCTCCCTCATAACACCCGCGCGGCCACTGAAAGGATCGAGAAGAGGTGTCTAGAGGGGGGGTGATTAGACACTAAGTGCCAAAAGTTGCATTTTTTAAGATTCTTAAATTCAGGTGGAGTTTAAGCACAACTTTGACGAACACAATACATATCAAGCAAGCATGCAATGAGTATATGAGCAGCGGAAAGTAAAACATGTAACTTGCAAGAATGTAAGGGGAAGGGTTTGGAGTATTCAAACGCAATTAGAGACACGGATGTTTTTGGCATGGTTCCGATAAGTGGTGCTATCGTACATCCACGTTGATGGAGACTTCAACCCACGGAGGGTAACAGTTGCGCGAGTCCACGGAGGGCTCCACGCACGAAGGGTCCACGAAGAAGCAACCTTGTCTATTCCATCACGGCCGTCGCCCACGAAGGACTTGCCTCACTAGCGGTAGATCTTCATGAAGTAGGCGATCTCCTTGCCCTTAAAAACTCCTTGGTTCAACTCCACAATCTTGTCGGAGGCTCCCAAGTGACACCTAGCCAATCAAGGAGACACCACTCTCCAAGAAGTAACAAATGGTGTGTTGATGATGAACTCCTGGCTCTTGTGCTTCAAATGATAGTCTCCCCAACACTCAACTCTCTCTCATAGGATTTGGATTTGGTGGAAAGAAGATTTGGGTGGAAAGCAACTTGGGGAAGGCTAGAGATCAAGATTCATATGGTTGGAATGGAATATCTTGAACTCAACACCTGTGTAGGTAGTTCTCTCTCAGAAAATGTGTATTGGAAGTGAAGGTATGTTCTGATGGCTTTCTCCACGAATGAAGAGTGGGTGGAGGGGTATATATAGCCTCCACACAAAATCTAACCGTTACACACAATCTGCCAAACTCGGTGGGACCGAATGGTTAAACTCGGTCGGACCGATTCAGCAAACCTAGTGACCGTTAGGATTTTCGGTGGGACTGAGATGCAACTCGGTAGGACCGATATGGTTAGGGTTAGGGCATAACGTAATCTCAGTGTGACCGATTACACAAACTCGGTGAGACCGATTTTGGTAAAAAGCTAACCAGAGAGTTGGTCAGGCAAACTCGGTGAGACCAATTACACAAACTCGGTGGAACCGATTTTGGTAATAAGCTAACTAGAGAGTTTGCATTGTAATCTCGGTAGTACCAATTGCTCAAACTCGGTGAGACCGATTTTGGCAATGGACATACACAGTGAGATTACAATCCCATCTCGGTGAGACCGAGATCCCTATCGGTGAAACCGATTTGCTAGGGTTTGTGGCAGTGGCTATGACATGTGAAACTCGGTGGCGCCGGATAGAAAGAATCGGTGAGGCCGAGTTTGACTTTTGGTTTAGGTCATATGTGTATGTGGGAAGATAGTTGAGGGTTTTGGAGCATATCACTAAGCACATGAAGCAAGAGGCTCATTAAGCAACACCTCATCCATCCTTGATAGTATTGGCTTTTCCTATAAACTCAATGTGATCTTGGATCACTAAAATATAAAATGTAGAGTCTTGATCTTGAAGCTTGAGCCAATCTTTTGTCCTTAACATCTTGAAGGGGTTCCACATCCTATGGTCCATGCCACTCCATTGTTGAACTTATCTGAAACATACTAGGTAAAAGTGTTAGTCCAACAAGAGATATGTTGACAACATACATCAAAGCTTTAGATAAAGATATAGAGAATAGCAAGTAAAGCTTTGGAAAGACATGTAACATGCATAGGCTCCCCCTACATGTATGCAATCATGTGAATATTGAATATAGGAGCATGTGAGTGCATAAGCATGATAGAGTAAGCAATGTGTTACATGTATCTTGGCTATATGCATCAGAGCAAATGATATGAACATGAGAAATGTACCTTCATGCTCATGAGTCCTTCTTGCAAACAGTATGCACATCAGCAAGAATTTCTCATTCACATGACTGAATGCATATAGTTACCTTGTAGTCTTGACTTGGCTTAGGATGGGACGAACCTGCGCAAACAAGGTTAAATAACACAGATGCATCTACTAACCAGAGCAAACAAGAGAAACCACAAGAGAACCAAGACTGGGAAGACATGTAGAGTGAGTACTAAGTACCACATTGGATATAGACATGTCCCCAAAGGTAAAGATATGCAATAAAATCAGAGATTTCCTTCCCTTAGATGTCTTGCTCTCCCTGAATCTGCATGGGATATTGGGAGAAGATAGGGAATAGAAAATCAGAGCAATAGAAAATAAACAACAGAGCTTGAGCTAAAGCAAGCAAACAAACATGTCTTTCCCCTCTTAAAGACATGTGACATCTCTCCTCTTGAACACCAAGCATCTGGGGTCTTTGATGATATAACTTCTCCCCCTGAGTATTCTCTCTTTCTCCCCCTATAGGAAAGATTAAGCTTTGATGTGACCTTTCTCTCCCCCTTTGACATCAATTTCCAAGAAGGGCTCTTCTGGACATGTGATACAAATGGGTCGGTCCTTGAGTCACAGAGCAAAGCAGCATGTCTAATATGATGCTGGCAGAGGACAAGAATCATTAAGTGGAGCTGGAGCAAATAGAAATCAGGAATAAGTGGCAAGTTGGTTGTCCTCTGGTGGAATCGATGACTCCGAGTTGTGTACTTCGGTTGCACCGAAAGGTTTCGGTTGAGCCGAAGAAAACAAACCGGTGGGACCGAGTCCATCAGAGTGAAACTACTTGTCACCTCAGCTCACTAGACAAGTAAGATCTCACAAGGGTTTGCAAGGAATTAACTGAAAGATTTGGAATGAATTGGATGCAGAAAATGCAGAACTAAAAGAAAAGAAAAGAAACTAAAAGATCTAGATGAAGTTTTTTTTAATAGGGGAAACAAATATGCAAGAGACAAATGCAATAACACAGAAAAGAACACAAAAGAACTTCATCTAGAGTTGGGCGGCGACAAAGTCACCTATGTTAGAGTATATTGACTTAGGAGTCAAGTGAGAACACTTGATCATAGGTCATACTCATCGTTTAATCTCAAAATGGGGTTTCCATTTTTCGTTTAAGCATCTTGATGTATTCACATCCTGTCGAGTTGCTTTGACTCATGACTTGGAGTAAAGATTCTCTAAGATGGAATAACATACCTTGGGGGGGTGTTGATCTTGCTCATGTAGTTGAACTTGTGTGGGCTGCTCAAGGTTGATGTAGTTCATCAAGAGTTGGGAGCACCACTTGGAGTTTGAGTTCATCTACCTACATGGATTAGCTTTGCAAGGAAGAGCACTTGTGTATCCAAAATGATAATCATGAGACTCAACATAGAATTTGTCAAAGGATATGTTTGAATGGTTTCGTGCTTCCTTGTCTTCAACCACCATTGTGTAGAGACTTGGTGATGTAGAGATTGCTCAAGATGTGAGTGAGTTGCAACCTCATAGATTTAGATTCAACCAAGTACCTACACGGGTTAGATAACATGCAAGGTACAAATGTATCCAAGACAGATGAAAGACACCATAAGAGAAATATCGAGGATTAGTCAAATGCTCATGCCCTGCATGTATCAAATGGAGTTCCTACTCCAAGTTTGAAGCATCGATGATGTTTAATTCACCTCTCAACCTACAAAACACTTTCTCATCAAGTGGTTTAGTGAATATATCCGCTAATTGCTTATCGATGCGAGCATGCTTAATGTCAATGTCCCCTTTTGCAACATGATCTCGAATGAAATGATGACGAACTTTGATATGCTTAGTTTGAGAGTGTTGCACTAGATTGTGAGCAATCTTAATAGCACTTTAGTTGTCACAAAGCAATGGAACATGTTTCACATATATCCCATAATCTTTAAGAGTTTGGGTCATCCAAAGTAACTGAGCACAACATGAACCAGCGGCAATGTATTTCGCTTCGGCGGTGGATAAGGATACCGAGTTTTGTTTCTTGGAAGACCAAGATACAAGAGATCTACCAAGGAATTGACAAGTACCCGAAGTGGACTTTCTATCAACCTTGTCTCCGGCATAGTCCGAATCGGGTTAGCCGACAAGATCAAAAGAGGACCTCTTAGGATACCAAATGCCAAAATTTGGTGTATGGATTAGGTATCTCACTATCCTTTTCACAGCCTTAAGATGACATTCTTTAGGAGCAGCTTGATATCGTGCACACATGCACACACTTAGCATAATATCAGGACGAGAGGCACATATATATAACAATGAACCAATCATAGAGCGATAAACTTTTTGATCAACCGGTTCACCATCTTTGGTCAAATCAAGATGTCCACTAGTAGGCATGGGTGTAGTCATACCTTTGTATTCTTGCATATTGAACTTCTTGAATAAGTCTTTGGTGTACTTTGTTTGAGAGACAAAGGTACCTTCCTTAGTTTGCTTGATTTGCCAACCGAGAAATAATATGAGTTCACTCATCATAGACATCTCAAACTTCTCCGACATTAGCTTGCCAAACTTCTCACTAAATTGAGGGTTAGTTGAACCAAATATGATATCATCAACATAAATTTGACACACAAATAGTTCTCCATTAACCCTTCTAATGAAAAGAGTAGAGTCAATTTTACCAATTTCAAAGCCTTTTTCAATAAGGAACTTGTTCAAGCATTTATACCATGCTCTAGGAGCTTGTTTAAGACCGTAAAGAGCTTTGTGAAGTTTGTAAACATGATTAGGTTTCTTAGGATTGACAAATCCGGGAGGTTGCTTAACATAAACTTCCTCCTCAATTTTGCCATTTAGAAAAGCACTTTTAATGTCCATTTGGTACAAGGTGATATCATGGTGATTAGCATAGGCAAGTAAGATGCGAATGGATTCAAGTCTAGCAACGGGAGCATATGTCTCACCATAGTCCATACCTTCAACTTGTGCGTAGCCTTGGGTGACGAGACATGCTTTGTTGCGAACCACTTGTCCATCTTCATCTTGCTTGTTGCGGAACACCCATTTGGTACCAATGATATTGTGGTTGTTGTCGGGCTTCTCGACCAATGTCCACACTTGATTTCTCTCAAAGTTGTGTAGCTCTTCATGCATAGCGTTTATCCAATCCGGATCCTCCAATGCTTCTTCAACCTTCATAGGTTCAATGCTAGAGATGAATGAGTAATGTTCACAAAAGTTATCGAAACGAGTTTTAGAGCGAGTGATTCTCCCGGTTTGGATATCATTGTAGATTTGCTCGACGGGATGATCTTTGGCAATTCTTGCTCGAACTCGTGAAAGCTTTTGCTTGGGTCGGGGTGGAACATCCTCTTCATCTTGTTCTTCTTCTTCTTCTTCTTCTTGGCCTTCTTCATTGTTGACGTTGTTGTTCTCTTGTCGTGGTGGAGAAGGAGGTTGTTGATGTTCATCTTAGTGTACTTACTCGTTTTCTTCATCTTGGCGTGTCCCACTTGTGGATGCTTCCGTATCAACTCTTGGTTCACCTTGTCGTGAGGTAGAAGCTTCCACTTGGATGGACGAGGTACTCTCCTTCATTTCCGTTGGACGAATCTTGCCGATGGACAAGTCTTGAATTGCTTCCGAAGGGTCTTTGTCTCCTACATCAATTGGCAATTGCTCTACTTGCGAGCTGTTAGATTCATCAAACTTCACATCTATCGTCTCTTCAACCTTTCGGGTGAAATTGTTGTAGACACGGTAAGTGTGAGAGTTTGAGCCATAACTAAGTAGGAAACCTTCATGAGACTTAGGAGCAAATTTAGAACGATGATCCTTATCAAGAATGTAGCACTTTGAGCCGAATACTCGAAAGTATCCAACTTGGGATTTGTTACCGGTGAGGAGCTCGTATGCCGTATTGCCGAGTAGCTTGTGAAGATACAAGCGATTTGTTGCATGACAAGCTGTCTCAACTGCTTCCGCCCAAAAGTGCTTTGGCGTCTTGTACTCATCAAGCATCGTTCTTGCCATCTCGATAAGAGTCCGGTTCTTCCTCTCAACAACTCCATTTTGTTGAGGTGTCTATGTAGCCGAGAACTCATGTGAAATCCCTTCTTCATTAAGAAAGGTGTCCACATTTGCGTTCTTGAAGTCCGTTCCATTGTCGCTTCGAACCTTCTTGATCTTCACGTCAAACTGATTTTGGGCCTTCCTAGCGAAGTTTTTGAAGATCTTTTGGACCTGCGATTTGTCATCAAGAAAGAACACCCACGTAAATCTTGAAAAATCATCAACTATGACTAGACCAAATGAGTTACCCCCGAGACTCTTGTATGCATTTGGACCAAAGAGATCCATGTGAAGTAGCTCGAGTGGTCTTCTTGTGGTCATGATGTTCTTCGCGCGGTGGCTTCCTCCAACTTGTTTCCCTACTTGACAAGCGCTACAAAGTCTATCCTTGTCAAATACGACACCTTTTATTCCAAGGATATGATCACCTTTAATAAGCTTATCAAGATTTCGCATTCCAACATCACCTAGTCTTCTATGCCACAACCAGCCTTTAGAAGATTTAGCAATTAAGCAAGTTTTAGGTTGAGCCTTTTTAGTGAAATCAACAATGTGAAGATCTCCTCTACGTATACCGGTAAAGACCATTTTATGATTGTCTCTACGAAACACTTGGCAACCTACTTCAGTGAATAAGGCATTGAAACTGAAATCTGCAAGTCTAGAAACTGAAAGTAAATTGTATCCAAGGGATTCAACGAGCATGACATTTTATATGGAGCTATCATGTGAGATGGCCACCTTACCAAGGCCAACCACCTTACCCTTTGAATTATCACCAAAAGTGACATATTTTCGAGGGCCGTCGTTTTCATCAAGCTCATTGAACATATCTTCATCTCCGGTCATATGATCAGTACATCCACTATCAAGGACCCATTCCTTTCCTCCAGCCATGTAGCCGCGAAGATTTGCCATAAGACCAAAATGCCTCATTGCATCATCAAGATCATGGTCACTATCAACATCTTCATCATAGTATCCATGTTCAACATCATCTTGTGATTGATCAATTCCTAGAGAGGGTAATTCATTAGATAAATGATCATCACAATGGTTACCTTTATGAATTCTAATAGCTTCGGATATGATATTGCTAATGATTCTAATGTTCCCTTTAGCGCGCATGAGATTGGTAAGCTTAAATAGACAATCACCAAGATTAGGATCACTAGAATTCATCTTACTCAACGCAATTGACTTATGGAGAATTTCATCTAGGTGTTTCAAGGAATAACTTGGAAATCGTTCCTCAAGAATTTTCCATATAGTATAGGCACAATCAAGAGTAGGCAAACTAGCAATCAAATTTTTGGGCAAACCTCTAATGATGAGCTCAACAGTTCTAAAATTATGAATCATGTCAATATCTTCATCTAGGGTAGGGTGCAAAGGATCAATATGAGGTGCACAAGGACTAGCAATGTACTTGTTCAAATGATATTCATTGAAAATCTCAAGCAATTCATTTTTCCACTCATGAAAATAATCTTCATCAAGAATGGGAACTCTATGTCTAAGACTCCCTAAAGTAGACACATCCATCTTCCTCCAAAGGTGTTTAAACCAAGGCAATGGAGACCAAAGCTCTGATACCAATTGAAAGGATCGAGAAGAGGTGTCTAGAGGGGGGTGATTAGACACTAAGTGCCAAAAGTTGCATTTTTTAAGATTCTTAAATTTAGGTGCAGTTTAAGCACAACTTTGACGAACACAATACATATCAAGCAAGCATGCAATGAGTATATGAGCAGCGGAAAGTAAAGCATGCAACTTGCAAGAATGTAAGGGGAAGGGTTTGGAGTATTCAAACGCAATTGGAGACACGGATGTTTTTGGCGTGGTTTCGATAGGTGGTGCTATTGTACATCCACGTTGATGGAGACTTCAACCCACGGAGGGTAACGGTTGCGCGAGTCCACGGAGGGCTCCACCCACGAAGGGTCCACGAAGAAGCAACCTTGTCTATTCCATCACGGCCGTCGCCCACGAAGGACTTGCCTCACTAGCGGTAGATCTTCACGAAGTAGGCGATCTCCTTGCCCTTACAAACTCCTTGGTTCAACTCCACAATCTTGTCGGAGGCTCCCAAGTGACACTTAGCCAATCTAGGAGACACCACTCTCCAAGAAGTAACAAATGGTGTGTTGATGATGAACTCCTTGCTCTTGTGCTTCAAATGATAGTCTCCCCAACACTCAACTCTCTCCCATAGGATTTGGATTTGGTGGAAAGAAGATTTGAGTGGAAAGCAACTTGGGGAAGGCTAGAGATCAAGATTCATATGGTTGGAATGGAATATCTTGAACTCAACACATGAGTAGGTAGTTCTCTCTCAGAAAATGTGTATTGGAAGTGAAGGTATGTTCTGATGGCTTTCTCCATGAATGAAGAGTGGGTGGAGGGGTATATATAGCCTCCACACAAAATCTAACCGTTACACACAATCTGCCAAACTCGGTGGGACCGAATGGTTAAACTCGGTCGGACCGATTCAGCAAACCTAGTGACCGTTAGGATTTTCGGTGGGACTGAGATGCAACTCGGTAGGACCGATATGGTTAGGGTTAGGGCATAACGTAATCTCGGTGTGACTGATTACACAAACACGGTGAGACCGATTTTGGTAATAAGCTAACTAGAGAGTTGGTCAGGCAACTCGGTGAGACCGATTACACAAACTCGGTGAGACCGATTACACAAACTCGGTGGAACCGATTTTGGTAATAAGCTAACTAGAGAGTTTGCATTGTAATCTCGGTAGTACCGATTGCTCAAACTCGGTGAGACCGATTTTGGCAATGGACATACACAGTGAGATTACAATCCCATCTCGGTGAGACCGAGATCCCTATCGGTGAAACCGATTTGCTAGGGTTTGTGGCAGTGGCTATGACATGTGAAACTCGGTGGCGCCGGATAGAAAGAATTGGTGAGGCCGAGTTTGACTTTTGGTTTAGGTAATATGTGGATGTGGGAAGATAGTTGAGGGTTTTGGAGCATATCACTAAGCACATGAAGAAGAGGCTCATTAAGCAACACCTCATCCCTCCTTGATAGTATTGGCTTTTCCTATAGACTCAATGTGATCTTGGATCACTAAAATTATAAAATGTAGAGTCTTGATCTTGAAGCTTGAGCCAATCTTTTGTCCTTAGCATCTTGAAGGGGTTCCACATCCTCTGGTCCTTGCCACTCCATTGTTGAACTTATCTGAAACATACTAGGTAAAAGTGTTAGTCCAACAAGAGATATGTTGACATTAATTACCAAAACCACCCAGGGAGCACTTGTGCTTTCAGCCGCCCCATGCCCGAGCCGCCCCCGCCGCCCCGCCCCACCGCGCTGCCATGGCCCGGTCGCCCCGCCCCGCCCTGTCAATCCGCCCCGGCCCCGTCCGCCCCGCCCCGCCGCCCCGCCGCCCTGGCCAAGCCGGCGCCCCGCCGTCCCGGCGCCTGATACGTCTCCAACGTATCTACTTTTGCTAACACTTTTCCCCTTGTTTTGGACTCTAATTTGCAAGATTTGAATGAAACTAACCCCGGACTGACGTTGTTTTCAGCAGAACTACCATGGTGTTGTTTTTGTGCAGAAATAAAAGTTCTCGGAATGGAACGAAACTTTGCGAGGATTTTTTATACAAAATAATAGAATTTCTGGAGCCAAGACCTACCGAACAGGGGTACCTGGGTGGGCACAACCCACCAGGGCGCCCCCCTCACCAAGCACGCCTAGGTGGGTTGTACCCACCTGATAGCCCGCAGACCCTGAAACCGACGCTATAAAATCCTATTTTCGGAGAAAAAATCAAGGAGAAAGAATTATCGTGATCTACGAGACGGAGCCGCCACCAAGCCATGTTCTTCCTTGGGAGGGCAGATCTGGAGTCCGTTTGGGGCTCCGGAGAGGGGGATCTTCGTTCTTCTCATCACCAGCCCTTCTCCATCGCCAATTCCATGATGCTCCCCACTAGGAGTGAGTAATTCCTTTGTAGGCTCGCTGGTCGGTGAGGAGTTGGATGAGATTCATCATGTAATCGAGTTAGTTTTGTTAGGGCTTGATCCCTAGTATCCACTTTATTCTAAGATTGATGTTGCTATGACTTTGCCATGCTTAATGCTTGTCACTTAGGGCCCGGGTGCCATGATTTCAGATCTGAACCATTTATGTTATCACCATTATATCCATGTTCTAGATCCGATCTTGCAAGTTATAGTCACCTACTACATGTTATGATCCGGTAATCTCGGAGTGACAATAACCGGGAATTCTTTCGGTGATTACCGTAGTTTGAGTAGTTCATGTATTCACTATGTGTTAATGCTTTGTTCTGGTTCTCCATTAAAAGGAGGCCTTAATATCCCTTAGTTTCCAATATGGATCCCGCTACCATGGTAGGGTAGGACAAAAGATGTCATGCAAGTTCTTTTAATAAAGCACGTATAACTATTTACGGAATACATGCCTATATTATATTGACGAACTGGAGCTAGTGCCGTATCGCCCTAGGTTATAACTGTCTCATGATGAATATCACCCAACAAGTCACCGATTCGATGCCTACGAATTTATCTTATATTGTTCTGCTAAGTTACTACTGCTATCATCACTGTTACACTTGCTACAAAATTACTGCTATCACTGTTACTGTTACTATTGCTGCTGTCACTACTATCAAAACTATCAAACTACTTTGCAACTGATCACTTTGTTGCAGATAATTAATCTCCAGGTGTGATTGAATTGACAACTCAGCTGCTAATACCTCCAAATATTCTTTGTCTCCCCTTGTGTTGAATCTATAAATTTGGGTTGAATACTACCCCTAAAAACTGTTGCGATCTCCTGTACTTGTGGGTTATCAAGACCTTTTTATGGCGCCGTTGCCAGGGAGCATAGCTATATTTGTTGAGTCACTTGGGATTATTATCATATTATCACTATGAAAAATCAAAAGGATCCTAAGATTAAGATATTTCCCTCAAGAACGAGGGGAGGTAAGAAACTGCCATCTAGTTCTGCTTTAGATTCACCTTCTGTTATGAGTAAACTTGCAACACCACCACATGCTATTATTTCTGATATGTCGCAAGTTATTGATGATGCTACTTATACTGTGAATAATGCTTATGATGATGCTAGTACCTTGCTTGATAATGATGATGTGCCACTTGGTGAATTTCTTGATGAACAAATTGCTAGAGTAATACAACATGATGTTGTTGAATCTGATGATGAGCTTGAAACTGAAACTCATGAAACACTTGCTAGAACTAGCCCTCCTAGATATGCATCGCATAAGGTACCAGAAGGTTATGTTATGAGTGAAGAAACAACTAGAGATATTCTTGCTTGTAATGATAGAGATGATCTAGAGAAATTATTACGCAATTATAAAGAAAAATCTCCGAATGCTAGAATGAAATGTGATCCTAAGTTTGCTACTTCTCCTATCTTTATTGATGATAAGGATTATGAATTCTCTGTCGACCCAGAGTTAATACTTTGGTTGAATCTGATCCTTTCCATGGTTATGAAACTGAAACTGTTGTGTCACATCTAACTGAGTTGAATGATATAGCCACCCTTTTTACTCATGATGAGAAAACTCGCTACTACTTTATTCTCAAATTATTTCCCTTATCATTAAAGGGTGATGCTAAAGCTTGGTACAATACTCTTGCTCCTGGTTGTGTGCGTAGTCCCCAGGATATGATTTATTGCTTCTCTGAAAAATATTTTCCTGCTCATAAGAAACATGATGTCGTACAGGAAATACTTAACTTTGTTCAAACTAAAGAAGAGAGTCTCCCACAAGCTTGGGGGAGGCTTTGCCAGTTACTTAATGCTTTGCCTGATCATCCTCTTAAGAAAAACAAAATACTTGATATCTTCTATAATGGACTAAACGATGCTTCTAGGGACTTCCTAGATAGTTGTGCTGGTTGTGTTTTCAGTGAACGAACTGTTGGACAAGCTGAAGAATTATTGAATAACATATTGAAAAATTATGATGATTGGACTCTTCCTGAACCACCGCCTAAACCCACTCCGAAGAAGAGGGGTATATTATATCTTAGTCCTGAAGATATGCAAGAGGCAAAGAAATCTATGAAGGAAAAAGGTATTAAAGCTGTGGATGTTAAAAATTTACCTCCTATTGAAGAAATACATGGACTGAATACACCACCAATGCCTAAGGTGGTAGAGGTAAATTCTCTAATGAAGTTCAATGATAATGACTATCCTCACAATATGCATCCTAGACAATGCCTTTATGAGTTTGAAAACTATATTAGAAAACAAGATCACTTCAATGCAAATGTTATGAAACAATTGAAATACAATTCTGATATGATTGGTCGCTTGAGTGACTTGTTATTTAGAATCTCAAATGATGTCAGGGGTGTTGAAAAACATGCTTCTATGGATCAAACTCAATTAGAATAAGTTGCTAAATCTCTAAGAGAATTGCTTGATGAAATGAATAATAATATGCATGAATTTGCTGTTAGAGTTGCAACTAGAGGAGGTAAAATGACTCAGGAACCACTTTACCCTGAGGGACACCCAAAAAGAATTGAGATTCACAAAGAGTTAACACTGATGCACCTAGTCCTTCTAGAAAGAAAAAGAAAAAGAAAAAGAAAAAGAAAAATGGTAGGACTTTGCATACTTCTAGTGAACCTAAAATAGAAAAACCTCCTGATAATGATAAGGAAACCTCCATCTCTAATGCTGAAACTCAATCTGGTAATGAACACTCACCTAGTGATAATGAAAAAGATAATGATGAGGTTCATGAAGACTCTTAACCAAATGAAAAAGAACCAGATAATGATGTTGAAATAGAACCACATGTTGATCTTGATAACCCACAACCTAAGAATAAAAGATATGACAAAAGAGATTCATTGCTAGAAAACATGATAAAGAAAGAGAACCGTGGGTTCAAAAACCTATGCCTTTTCCACCCAAGTCAACTAAAAAGAAAGATGATGAAGAATTCGAACGCTTTGCTGAAATGTTGAGGCCAGTCTTTTTGCGTACTCGCTTGACTGATATCTTGAAGATGCCTCCTTATTCAAAGTATATGAAAGACATCATCATAAATAAAAGAAAAATACCGGAAGCTGAAATATCCACTATGCTTCCTAATTATAATTTTAAAGATGGAGTACCTAAAAAATTTGGAGATCTGGGAATACAAACTATACCTTGCTCTATCAAAAAGAATTATGTGAAAACTGCTTTGCATGATTTAGGAGCTGGTGTTAGTGTTATGCCTTTCTCTTTATATAAAAGACTTGATTTGAATAAACTCACACCTACTGAAATATATTTGGAAATGGCTGATAAATCAACTGCCATACCTATCAGTATTTGTGAGGATGTGCCCGTTGTTGTTGCTAATGTTATTATTTTGACTGACTTTGTTATACTTGAGATGCCCGAGGATGATAACATGTCGATTATCCTTGGTAGACCCTTCTTGAATACTGTAGGGGCTGTTATTGATTGCAATAAAAACGAGGTTACTTTCAATATCAATGGTAATGAACATATGGTGCACTTTCCGAAGAAACAATACCAAGTGAATGGTATTAATGTTATTGGAAAATCTCCAACAATCACTATTGGAAGTTTTCAAATACCTCTACCTACTGTCAAAAGGAAATATGAAATGCTCATTGTTGGGGAAATGCATATCCCCCATTGAGGCAACTTAGTGATTTACGAAAGTTCTTCGGTTTCATGCTAATCGAAAGTGGTTATTAATAAGACGTGATCAACCTTATTAATGGATCATTTTTGAACGGTATGAAGTTGATGAATTTAGTAAGCACTACCTTCTGTCCTTACTTTTAATTTTCTGTTTTTATTAGTTAAATAAAATAAAATGCCATGTTTTGTCTGTTTTCTGAATTTCCATGCAATAAAAAATGACCCAAAAATAAAAGTTCTCAGAATGCCCTGAAAATTTAATATGATTTTTCCTGAATATTTCTGAATTTCTGGTGCAAATAATATCAGAGGGAGGTGCACCAGGTGGGCACAACCCAACTGGGTGCCAGGACCCCCAGGCACGCCCTAGTGTGCTGTGGTCCCCAGGTGGGCCCCCTCACTTATCCCTTCAGCCCACTTCATCACTCACCTCCAGAAAAAAAAATCTCCATAGCTTTCTCTCCCGTGTTTTTGCCCTCAAACCCGCGGATTTCGATCTCTTTGCTCGAAGCTCCGTTTCCGAAACTGTTTCAGGGGATTGTTGCTTGGTATGTGACTCCACCGTTTGTCCAATTAGTTTTTGTTTTAATGGTTTGTATTTTGAATAATTAGCTACTCTTGGTGCTGCTGTAGATGTGCTTGCATGTTCTAAGTAGTTTGAATGCTTGCTATGGCCTCTATGCATCCCTATGAGTAGTTGGTATCAATTTTGTGAAGTTTTGTTGAGAAATTTTTGTGGGCTAATAAATTTCAAAAAAATCATTGGAAAATCATGAATATCTTTAGGAAGTTTGGCTCCAAGAAGAACTACAAGGGTGTTACTAGGGAGTCATCTGATAGTGATCTTCGTTCTCGGAGGTTAGCAGAAGTACGGCAGTGTGAATGGCCGCACACCCCATTCATGGAAGAGGCGGGAATTCTTCAGGAGTTCATGCAATATGCTGCTAACGCCGGCCTCACCGACTTCATCGCAGATGAGTGTGACAAGTACAAAATCCTCACAAATATCTTTGTTCAAAGTTTTACTTTTCTACCTAGGAATAATCCTCCTGAAGTGAGCTTTGATTTACATGCTCAGAACCATCAGATACCACTTACTGAATTTTGTGACATATGCTTGATCCCTTCTAATGGGAGCTTAGTTGAGCCTAGGTTGGCTGGGTTTGAGGCCTTCTATCGCACTTTGACGGTGGGAGATGAGAGAGGGGTGTCAGCTACCATTGCCGCTGGCTTGCATTTTCCTGTTGTTCATTTCTTTGCACTTTTCATTGCAAAATGCTTGCTTGCTAGGGAGAAGGTGGGTGCACTTAGTTCACCAAACCTTGTTGTTTTACGCCGTGCATTAGAGGGCGACAACACTTATAGCTTGGAGCTATTATGGCTCGTCGCCTCCATCTTAATAAATCTCAAGGTAAAATACATGGTGGGATTTATGCTACTCGTTTGGTGGCTCACTTTAATGTTCAGATATGCCATCATTATTACCCTCTTACCAAGGTTTACCTAGACCATGCAGCCATGGATCACCATCACTTTACTTATATCGAATCTCCTAACATCCCCATTCCATATAACCTAGTTTTTAGTGTGAGAACTCGTGATATTATTCCATTGCCTGCTCCTTCTTTGTTTGATCCTATTGTCAGGGGCAGATATAGGATTATGCCTGCAGACATCATCGCCTACCGGAACGCTCAGGCTACTGCGGCGGTAGCACAGGAGGAGCCTCAATAGTGGGATGAGTGGATGCCCGCTCCTCGGCACCCCTAGTACCCTCCAGGCTACTGATCGACTACCAAGTTAGGCCAAAAGCCTAAGCTTGGGGGAGTACGTGTTTCCGCCGACTTTACATTCATGTTCACTTATTCCATTTGTCGGTGTCCACACTTTTTCATTGTATCGTCCATGATTAGATTTATTTTTCTTGCTTTCTTCTTGTGTGTCGTGGAATTATCACGTTAGATGTCCTAATGTAAGGACTTAGTCGCGAGGCCAACGCATCTATGTGGTAGCTTGAGAGGGGTTGAGCGGGACGAGGGACGCGACACAATACATGGATTTAGACAGCTTCGGGCCCCGGGAAACATCATCCGGAATAGCCCTACATGTTGTTTGTGGCTAGGTCTCATTATGCTCATAAGGGAGTTGCCGTAAACCGGCTCTCCTCTTTGTGTCTAGCCCTAAGATTGTTTCTTCTTGTTTGTTGCCCTCCCCCCTTTGGGGAGCCCTGCCCCTCCTCATATATGTTGAAGGGGCGGGTTACATGTGGAGTCCTATTAGGATTAGGACTAGTCTATCTCTAATACAAACCGGATACAAGTCCTGGTCTTAACTCCTTGTAAGATAAATATTCCTCATGCCTTTCCTCTTAAACCGGCCCACCATAGTATGAACCGGCCTTCTGGGCCTTGGGCCTTGTCATCCGTCTGACCCGCCCGCCGGGTTACCAGTGAGTCATAATGACCAGGAGGGTTGCTTGTAAACCGCCAGGTCAGGGCGGGTCGCCAGTAACTCGCCAAGTGTCAGCGGGGTCTTCAGATAAACCGCCAAGTCCGACCGGGTTAACTTCCGGCCGGTTTATGCCGCGGGGGATATCCCCAACATTAGCCCCCAGTTTAATTTGGATTTATCCATGTTAAACTGATCCTATAAAACAAATACAAGAACAAATTTGATTGATTATGCTCCGGGTTAAGAATTCTTGTAAACTGGCATCTGATCATCCTTAATTCCTTGCCATTTTCTTCTTCTAGAAAATCCGGGTCAATAAGCCAGCTTCATACTCAATTTGCTGACATTGGTTTCTCACAGGGAAATATTATAAAGAATAATCCACTTGAGTCGGCTTCCAAAGCGCCGGTTTAAGAAATATGAGTCTTGAAATACTCATCTGATATTCAGCCGGTTTGAAGATGTAAAACTTCCCGGTTTATCATTGCCAAAACTGCCGGGTTATAAAAACTGATAATTTCGGGTCATGATTGTTTCCAATGTCGGTTCATGATTGCTGCCAACGCTGGTTCACGATGATTGGTGATGCCGGGTCAATCTGGTTTGCTCAAAATTGAAAACCAGAAGATGTTTCTTCCTTATAGCCCCCAAGTCTTGAACAGAACAAAGTGATGATTTGAGACTTGTTTCCATATAATTACTGCCACTTTGAAGAAATCCATGTTGTTCATCTCAGTCACTAGTAAAAACTGAATACTCCATATATGTAGCCCCCAAGTGCCAGGTTGTCATGCTTGCAGCAACCTGGGACTTGAAATTGCCTTGTGCTTATAAAAACTTCAACCAGTGTAGCCCCCAAGGGCCGGGTCATTATGCAATAATGAACAGGGACTTTGTAAATATAATCATGTAGATTTGAGCAGTGATGTGTAGCCCCCAAGGGCCGGCTCAGTAAGATAATATTGAACTGGGACTTTATATATACTTCATTGAGAATAACATTATATGATGTAACTCCCATCATGGGGCGTGAACCCATGTTCACAAGGTTGAGAGCTTTGTGCTTTACTAACTGAGCAGGGGATCCTTCAATAATAGATGAAAGTTTGTGTACCTTGAATTGTTGATATGAGCAATTGGTAGCCCCCAAGGGCCGGCTCATTATGATATGATGAGTCGGGTCTTCCATAAGATGAGCAAAAAATGACTTTGCATTAGCCCCCAAGTGTCATGGTGCATGCTTGCAGCGACATGAGACTTGCATGTAATCTCAATTTGAATAATGTAGCCCCCAAGTGCCGGGTCGTAAGCCTGCAGCGACTCGGGACTATTCCTTCCATTGTAGAATAAATCATATCCTTTGATAAAATAATAGCCATTGCGCTAAAGCGACTTTGAAAACCTCAATAATACTGGTTATTAATAACCATAATAAAATCCAGCCATGTTGGCTATTCAAGATAATATAATCCGGTATGTTATTCATTCAATATCATAATGAAAATTCAGCCAAGTTTGGCTATTTGAATAATATAACCCAATGATTTATAAGCGCATGATTCCAATGGCGCAATCCAAATATATCCTGGCGACTTATAGTCCAAAGCCAGGCCGGTTTAATAAACACCGGATAATTTTTCATCATATACTGGCGACTTATCGTCTTAAAGCCAGGTCGGTTTAATAAACACCGGATAATTTATCATCATACTGGCAACATATAGTCGAAAGCCAGGCCGGTTTAATAAACACCGGATAATTTATCATCATACTGGCGACATATAGTCGAAAGCCAGGCCGGTTTAATAAATGCCGGCGATTTATAATCATGCTTTATTCAACTTGTTTCTGCATACAACAAGTTTAAAGTGTCCTGGCAGTTTACCGCCGGACGGGTCATAATGCCCAACATATAACCCGAGTATATAACCAAGGCTGCACTTAAGAATAATGAAATATGAAATATATCATACCTATGATATTGAATCACATCGTTGACTTACTAACTTTTGTAGTAAGGGTGATAACCCAAATCTTGAGTACTGATAACTCCTTCCATATTTTGCCGGTTTATGATAAAACCGTACCGGGTTGTGATAAACACCGGTTTAGTCCATAATAAGATGGTAACAGAAAATCAGACCGGGCAGATATTCTCCGGATTAAGATTCGACCGTGTTCCGTCAATTTGTAATTGACCGTCGAACCGGATTAACAATGTCGGTTTAAAACGCAACAAAAGAACAGAATTTAAGCAAAGGCAAAGATAAAACTATTTGCAAATGAGGCTTTGAGCCGATCAAGAGGCATTACCATGGTCGGACACGACCAAGCCCCCAAAAGGCGTAGCTATGGTTCGAGTCAGCCAGGTCCCCAAATGATGTATTGGCATTACGCCGATCAAGAGGTGTAGCGATGGTTCGGGTTCGACCAAAGCCCCCAAGTGATGCTGTGGCACTAGGCCGATCAAGAGGCGTGACTATGGTTCAGACTTGACCAAGTCCCCAAGTGATGCTGTGGCATTGCACCGATCAAGAGGTGTGGCTATGGTTCAGACACGACCAAAGCCCCCAAGTGATGCTGTGGCATTGAGCCGATCAAGAGGTGTAGCTATGGTTCGTATACGACCGAGCCCCCAAGTGATCAATAATATGATAAGCCAATAAGGCATGATACCCATGTTTGAACCGCGCATCATGGCAGCAGGTCCTCTTTGGCACCCTTTAACTTTTTGTAAGAGATAAATCCTTCTTGAACCGGATGTTAAACCGGATATTGAGAGCTTCAAAGCTTTGTGGGAGACATCTTTCCCTTGAACCGAATTTTAAACTGGAATCTTCATTTTCAGCCGGAAATTTTCTGACGGCCTTTAAACTCGAACTTGCGAGAAGTTAATTCCTCTTTGAACCGGACATTGTTAAACCGGATTTGAGTGCTTCAGAGCTTTGTGGGAGAACATATTTCCCTTGAACCGGATTGTAAACCGGATATTTGAGAGCTTCAGTGAGACTGACTTCCCTTGAGCCGGATTTTAAACCGGAATCCTTTCTGATGACCCAGATCTTCTTCATTGAGCCGGGATTTTGTAACTGTCATATGCTTTCTAATACGGAAAGTTTTTGACGGCCTTTAAATTTTCATCAATATAACAGTAGCCTCCGGACCGGGTTATCTTTCCCTCCATCGTCCTGGGGTTTTAAACCGGCTGAAACTGGCAAGAATTGCTGAGTCATGTCATTGTAGCCCCCGAGTCTCAAAGGTGACTCAAGGAGTTGGCTTGAGACTCTCCATATTTGACCGTGATATAAACCGGCATAACTTGTATATCATTGATGTTGATAGCACGATGTGAATCCATAGAAGGTTGAGGTGACTGCGACGGGTTATAAATGATCCCGTACGAGCCGTGTCAGCAACTCGCCCAATGGTTCCTTCCAACTGGCGATTTGAAGTTAACCAAACTGTAGTGGCGGTGACTTGTGCGCCTGCCCATTGAGCCATTCAGTGCAGACGGGGGTTGATAGTATATGATGATTTCCCTCCATTTTGTTGAAAGAAAAATCGGGCTACCCAAGCTGTGACTTGCTCCTATTCAATAAACAGCTCATGCAGGTAGGTGCGGCTCGGTGTGTTGATGTAGACCAGGCCGCGAGACACAGATGAAAAAACGACCGCAGCATCAGAGGCGGCTTAGACAGATGACCCGGCCGCGGCGTTGTAAGCTAGCGTGGACGGGCAAGTCAATTGCGGACGCGGTAAACTGTATGGGCGAGTCAGCCACGTCGTGTTGATATAAATTGGGCCGAAGAAGCAGTAGCATGCCCATATGCAAGTCTTGGACCAGATGATAGCGCATCATAATAGCACGAGCCATATATCCATGATCCTTATTACTGCGGCGAATAATTGTCCTACATACAATATTGCAGACCAAGGCAAAGATAAACTGCTCCTTGACGAAAATAATATGTACTAATAAAATATATTTTAGATGGATATCACCTGATGTGTTAGGCCGGAAATTATCCGCCGTGGAGTTGATGATCACCACAGTGATGCTAAAATTAATCATGGCCGAGTTAACCGTGGGAGCAGACAGATGAGTCGGCCCGGCGTTGTAAGCCGGTGCGGCTAAGCAAGTTGTCCCCCACGTTGTAAGCCGACGCGTGAACCGGCCGTGACGGCGGACGGGCGAGTCGTCCGTGGCGTTGTAAGGTGGTGCGGACGGGCGAGTCAGCTGGTACGTTGACATAAACCGGACCGCGACACCCTGTCCATGAATCCGCGCGATACAGTCGAACATGCATCCGTGGTATAACACCACCCCTCTTTTTTTAATAGTTGCTCTGCCTAAAAATATTACCGGCCAGAGTAATTGTTGTTGCATGAATTAACATGTACTGATAAAATACATAGAAAGGATAGCACCTGGTATTTTTTGCCGGATACTGGCGCTGGATAATGAATAGTGCTGCTTTTGTTTTTGACAAAAGAGTTGCTTGGTTCTGTGTCTTCTAGTGTCTGAGCTCTCCATATAACCCGGCCGGTACTTTTTGAGCCGGAATTTCTGGAACCAGAGCTTCTTGACAATCCGACCGGAACTTTTGATAATCCGGAACCTTTGAACCGGAACCTCTTGATAATCCAACCGGAATTTTTGATAATCTGGAACCTTTTGAGCTGGAACCTCTGGATAACTCGGCCGAAACTTTTGATAATCCAGAACCTTTGAACCAGAACCAATTGATAATTCAACCGGAATTTTTGATACTCCGGAACCTTTTTGTAGCCTAAGTCGGAACTCTTTGATGACTCGGACAGAACCTTTTGGCGATGCGGCTGGAACCCTTCGGCGATTCGGACTGAACTTTTCGTCGAGGCGATTGGAACTCTTTGATGATTCAGACAGAACCTTTCGTCGAGACAGTCGGAACTTTTCAATGATCCGGCTCGAATTTTCCGACGAACCGGCGGAACCTTTTGATGAGTGTGACGGAACTTTTTGGCGAGCCAGCAGGAACTCTCCAATGAGCCAATCGGAACTTTTTCAATAAACCGGACGGAGCTTCTCGATCCCTGGGATAGCACCCTCCAAGAACTCAACACCACCGTGTGCAGGCCCCATGGTGGGCGCCAACTGTCGTGGAATTGTCACGTCAGATGTCCTAATGTAAGGACTTAGTCGCGAGGCCAATGCATCTATGTGGTAGCTTGAGAGGGGTTGAGCGGGACGAGAGACGCGACACAATACAAGGATTTAGACAGCTTCGGACCCCGGGAAACATCATCCGGAATAGCCCTACATGCGGTTTGTGGCTAGGTCTCATTATGCTCATAAGGGAGTCGCCGTAAACCGGCTCTCCTCTTTGTGTCTAGCCCTAAGATTGTTTCTTCTTGTTTGTCGCCCTCCCCCCTTTGGGGAGCCCTGCCCCTCCTTATATATGTTGAAGGGGCGGGTTACATGTGGAGTCCTATTAGGATTAGGACTAGTCTATCTCTAATACAAACCGGATACAAGTCCTGGTCTTAACTCCTTGTAAGATAAATATTCCTCATGCCTTTCCTCTTAAACTGGCCCACCATAGTATGAACCGGCCTTCTGGGCCTTGGGCCTTGTCATCCGTCTGACCCGCCCGCCGGGTTACCAGTGAGTCATAATGACCAGGCGGGTTGCTTGTAAACCGCCAGGTCAGGGCGAGTCGCCAGTAACTCGCCAAGTGTCAGCGGGGTCTTCAGATAAACCGCCAAGTCCGGCCGGGTTAACTCCCGGCCGGTTTACGCCGGGGGGTATATCCCCGACATTGTGTGTTTAAAAAACTTGAGAAAAACAAAACAAATTAGTTGTAGCTAATTTACTTTCTATGCATGCTTAGTAGTAATATTAAAAACAAAACCCAAAAAGATTTCCTTGTTCTTCTTTTGCTTGTTGGGAGCTTTCCCATTTAAATAGTTTTTCTCGTTTTTGCTTTTCTCTTTTGTTTGCTTGATTCAAGAAAACCAAAAACTCCAAAAATATTTTAGTGTGTTTTTATGAATTTATTTTCTTTTTATTAGAGTTGTACCAATGAGAAGAACACGATGAAAATGTTGAGTGGCTCTCATATGAATATTTGTTGAACTAATAAAGAGCACATTTTACCTTGTCTTCTCGTATTGAATAAAATGTCTTGCAGATTCCAGCTTAGTCCACGACACTCTTGCACGATTATTATTTTCATGCCATTCGGTCGTGCAAGTGAAAGGAAATAATGACGACATTCGATGAACTGGCCGTGGTAGAGAGAAACTGGTATGAACTCGACTTGTTCTGTTTGTGTAAATATGTTTAACTTAGTATCCCTGATTCAGCCCATTATGATTAAACATGTTTGCAATGACAATAAGAGACTATAGTTTCTCATGCCATGCATAAGTAGCTGGGAGTGGATAATGATTTATCTTGGATATCAACATTGCGTTAAACTGATTGGATGTAGTATGATGATATGGTATCCTCCTCGAAATGTTCGAGTGGCTTGACTTGGCACATGTTCATGCATGTAGTTGAATCAAAACCAACATAGCATCTATGATATTTATGTTCATGGTTTTCATATCCTACTCATGCTAGTGTCCAGTGTTACTTATGCATAATGCATGGTTATGATCATTTTTGCTCTCTAGCTGGCCGCTTCTCAATCTAATTGCTAGCATTTGTGTGTACTAAGTGGGAATTCTGCTTGTAAATCAAAAACCTTGAACCCAAAAGTTATTCCAGATGAGTCCACCATACCTACCTATATGCGGTATTACCCTGCCGTCCTAAGTAAATTTGCATGTGCCACCTCTAAAAACTTCTAAATAAATATCCGTTTTGTGTGCCTGGATCGTTCATGGAATGACAGGAAGTGGTCGGTATCTTCCATGCTAAGCGGGCTATTCTCAGGTCGAGTGTTTATTCACTCGCCATCGCACGAGAAAAGGGCGGTAATAGGGATGCCAAGTCCCAAACTGCAAAATACAAAAAGAGTTAATCACTCGAATAATCAAAGAAAAACTCCCAATAGAGTCAAAACCTTTACTTTTATTGCTCAGGAACCGCCACTAGCGTGCTTAGCATGGAAGATATTGAAAACTGATGGTCGTGAAGTAAATGAGAAGGGTGCATGTCCCAAAATATCATTTGCATCTGTTTTAGAAAATGAGCTCTGGAACCTCTGCAAATCACTGCTTCCCTCTACGAAGGGACTATCTATTTACTTTTATGTCGTGTCATCACCTTCTAAAAGAAGCGCTAGAACCTGAGAGCATAGCTGTCATAACTTATGCATTGTGTGTAGCTAATGTTGGGTGCATCATGATCTGATCTTTTCTACGATGAATTACAATGTTTAGTCACTGCTTGAACTTTGGAGGTGCTCTGCATTTATGTTTTGCGGTCTCAGAAAGGGCTAGCGAGATACCACTATTGTCATATTATATCATGGTTGTTTTGACAACGTGTTGCCATTTGAGATGCCTTATTATTGCTCGCTAGCTGATTATGTCATTGATATGAGTCATTATAATCTTTAAGAGTTATTGTCGGCATGGTTAGTTATAGTGTTGGCTGAAAACCTGGGTGCTGTTTAAGCTTATTTATGCAAACAAGAGCAAAAGAGTTCGTAATTTTTTTTCTTTTTCACTTTTAGTTTATCAACTGAATTGCTTGAGGACAAGCAAAGGTTTAAGCTTGGGGGAGTTGATACGCCTCCAACGTATCTACTTTTCCTAACGCTTTTCCTCTTGTTTTGGAATCTAATTTGCATGATTTGAATGAAACTAACCCCGGACTGACGTTGTTTTCAGCAGAACAACCATGGTGTTGTTTTTATGTAGAAACAAAAGTTCTTGGAATGGAACAAAACTTTGCGAGGATTTTTTTACACAAAATAAAAGAATTTCTGGAGCCAAGACCTACCGACGGGGGGCACCTGGGTGGGCATGCCCCCCCTCACCAGGCGCGCCCAGGTGGATTGTCCCCACCTGGTGGCCCCACAGACCTTGAAACCGATGCTATAAAATCCAATTTTTGGAGAAAAAATCAGGGAGAAAGAATTATCGTGATCCACGAGATGGAGCCGCCGCCAAGCCCTGTTCTTCCTCGGAGGGCATATCTGGAGTCCGTTTGGGGCTCCGGAGAGGGGGATATTCGTTCTTCGTCATCACCAACCCTTCCCCATCGCCAATTCCATGATGCTCCCCACCGGGAGTGAGTAATTCCTTCGTAGGCTCGTTGGTCGGTGAGGAGTTGGATGAGATTCATCATGTAATCGAGTTAGTTTTGTTAGGGCTTGATCCCTAGTATCCACTATGTTCTAAGATTGATGTTGCTATGACTTTGCAATGCTTAATGCTTGTCACTTAGGGCCCAGGTGCCTTGATTTCAGATCTGAACCATTTATGTTATCACCATTATATCCCTAGATCTGGTCTTGCAAGTTATAGTCACCTACTACGTGTTATGATCCGGTAACCCCGGAGTGACAATAACCGGGACTTCTTCCGGTGATTACCGTAGTTTGAGGAGTTCATGTATTCACTATGTGTTAATGCTTTGTTCTGGTTCTCTATTAAATGGAGGACTTAATATCCCTTAGTTTCCAATATGGACCCCACTGCCACGGGAGGGTAGGACAAAAGATGTCATGCAAGTTCTTTTAATAAAGCACGTATGACTATTTACGGAATACATGCCTACATTATATTGACGAACTGGAGCTAGTGTAGTATCGCCCTAGGTTATAACTGTCTCATGATGAATATCATCCAACAAGTCACCGATCCAATGCCTACGAATTTATCTTATATTGTTCTGCTAAGTTACTACTGCTATCATCACTGTTACACTTGCTACGAAATTACTGCTATCACTATTACTGTTACTATTGCTGTTGTCACTACTATCAAAACTATCAAACTACTTTGCTACTGGTCACTTTGCTGCAGATAATTAATCTCCAGGTGTGGTTGAATTGCCAACTCAGCTGCTAATACCTCCAAATATTGTTTGGCTCCCCTAGTGTCGAATCTATAAATTTGGGTTGAATACTCTACCCTTAAAAATTGTTGCGATCCCCTATACTTATGGGTTATCATTGCCCCGACGCCCCGCCCCGGCCCCCCTCCTCCATCTGGCACCCCCTGCCGCGCCTGAAGGTGACATCCCTCTTCTTTTGGTTTATTATATTTAGTTTAATTAGGTTTAGTTTAATCTAGGCTTGGTTTAGTTTTTGTTTTTTAGGTTTAGATTTAGTTTAGTTTAGGTTAAGTTTATTAGGTTTACTTAAGGTTAAGTAGAAAGAAGAAAGATGAAAAAAGAAGAAGAGGAGGAGGAGGAGGAGGAATAAGAAGAAAAGGAGGAAGAATAAGAGGAGGAGGAAGAAGAAGAAGATTAGGAGTGCATCACCGATGAAACCAGATTGAGCGGGTTAGGGGGTTCCTCGGTGACTAAACCGGGTCGAGCAAGTATCGTCGGTGCGAGATACATGTGGCCGTTGGTGTCGAACACTACATCCATGTCCCACAAGTGACGCCGGCGTCCGGCGTCCCACAACAACAGTTCTCGACGTTGATGGCGGTCGAACACCATTGCAAATTTGTCTGGCAACCTCTGCAATGATGATTAAAAGCCAAGTGTTGAAACCTAAAACACCCAAACTGACTCAAGTCGGTTTGGTTGTTTGAAATTTCAAAACTTGGCTTTAATCCTCATCGCAGAGACTGCTAGACAAATTCACCAAGTTGTTCGACCGTCATCGGCCACCAGAGCTATTGTTGCGGACGCCGGGCGCCGGCTTCACTTGTGGGATGTGGATCTAGTGTTCAACGCCGAGCGCCACATGTATCTCGCACCAATGATACTTGATATTTAGGGTTCCATCGATGCCAAGGAACCCCCTAACCCGCTCGTCCTGTTGTAAATGCATTTGCATATTTATAACCGTGATTCTTTCGAATTGTCCAACGTTACCCATGGGCGGCCCGAGTATGTGTAGATTGGGTTCGTTTTCCCATATGCTCTGCTCCAGATCCGATGTAGAATTTCATCAGTGCCTCCATGTTGTTCTCCGGGTACACATCCGCTTTGCTGATTCTTTCGAATTGTCCAACGTTACCCATGGGCGGCCCGAGTATGTGTAGATTGGGTTCGTTTTCCCATATGCTCTGCTCCAGATCCGATGCAGAATTTCATCAGTGCCTCCATGTTGTTCTCCGGGTACACATCCTCTTTGCTTACTGCCGAGACGTGTATCAGGAGAACAGCGGGGAGGTGCTGCCGAAATTTTGCGTCGGATCCGGAGCAGAGCATGGGAAAACAAACCCAATCTACACATACTCGGGCGGGATTAGGACCTATCTTTACCTATTAGCGTCTAGGTTGCATGAACGTAATAAAAGTGACAAACTCCATTAACTGATGAATATATACATGCTGATATATATATATATATATATATATATATATATATATATATATATATATATATATATATATATATATATATATATATATATATATATATGGAAAATCCATCCTACCACCCGATGGTAGTTACCCCACATATCTCATATACTACCATGTGGTACGATATATACTATCTTATTATTTTAAATATGTTCATATACTATATCTAAGATATTTCAAAGCAAGTTACATGAAAAAATTGCATATGACCCCATAGTTTTTGTTATATTTGTGAAATACGTATATATTTGTACGTAAAAAAGAGCATACTCAAAACATGGTACATACTTCCTAAAAATTAGTATATATACTACCTAATCATTGTTATATACTACATACTACACGTACATACTCTCGGTTTCGACAGATACTACATACAACATACAAAACGCAAGTGGTGGTAACTACCACTCCTCGTAGGAAACATTTGTCCTATATATATATATATATATATTTCTTATTTGTCCAGTAGCTAGGCAAGATGAGTGATCGTGCGGGGATGTACACCAGTCACACTTGTCAGAAAGACATGACCATTGAATGGTTAACAAAAATCAAGGGGTTTCTGAGAGCCGCATTTGCAGATGGCCAGAGGACAACATGGTGCCCCTGTGCCGGGTGCAAAAATTGGCACAAGAGGACAGAGGATGAAATGGGCAAACACCTGCAGAAGTGGGGTTTTACGCCAGATTATACGGTGTGGACATTTCATGGCAAGTCTGCCCAATGTGCCAGAGCTGAGGTGCTTCATCGTCGCACCGACGAGCATGGTACCGGGATGCAAGACATGGTGCAAGACTTTGATGATGCTCGGGACTCGGACGATGAGATGGAGGAATCTGCTAAGGCCTTCAATGAAATATTGGAGTCTTCAAAACGTCCTCTCCATGAGCACACCGAGCTTTGTCAGCTGGATGCCATCTCACAAATAATGGTTCTGAAGGCTCAATCCAACTTCAGCAGAGAATTCTACGACGCAATGATGACAATATTTGGACATTTTCTACCCAAAGGCCATTTACCTCCTGCAAACCTGTACTAGTCAAACAAAATCCTCCGTGCTCTTAAGATGCCCTATGAGAAGATACATGCCTGTGAGAAAGTATGCGCCTTATTTAGGCTTCATTATGCGGACTTGAACTATTGTCCCATTTGCAAGTCATCCAGGTATGTTGTGGTAGACAACGGTATGGGTGAGAAGACGCAGACCAAAATCCCCATTAATGTTCTTCGGTATATGCCAATCGTACCAAGACTTCAACGTCTTTACATGGTCGAAGAGACGGCCAGACAGATGACATGTCACAAAACAGGCAAAATAACCCAACCAGATGCATACGGGAAGCTCATGATGGTGCACACATCCTACGGTGAAGCATGAAAGAGCTTCGATGCGTTACGTGATGACAAAGTGGCAGATCCGAGGCATCCTCGAGTCGGCATCAGCACAGATGGGTTTAGTGTGTTTGGTCTGACGACAGCCCAATACAGTTGTTGGCCCATATTTGTGTTTCCACTCAATCTCCCCCCCGGACAGATTATGCAAAGAAAGAACATTTTCCTGACGTTGATAATTCCAGGGCCCAACTATCCGGGGAAGAATATGAATGTGTACATGCAGCCGCTGAAGGACGAATTGCAAGAAGCCTGGGATAATGGGTTCAAGACATACGATGCCTTTAGCAAACGGAACTTCATAATATGTGTCAGGTACATGTACTCGACGCATGACTTGCCGGCGTATGCGCTATTCGTTGGTTGGTGTGTGCATGGAAGGTTCACGTGCCCCACATGCAAGGGAGCTCTTGAGTTTCGTTGGCTTCAGGACGGTCGCAAGTTTTCTTGCTTTGACATGCATAGACAGTTCCTGAATCCTCGCCATAAGTTCAGGAAAGACAAGAAGAACTTCATCAGAGGTAGAGTTGTCAAAAACTCTGCACCACATGCATTGACAGGCCAAGAGAACCTGGATCAGTTAAACGCTCTCGAGCCAGATCCATAGCGTCCAGGGTATTTCAAGGGGTATAATTCGAAACACGCTTGGACTCACAAGACATGCTTGTGGGATCTGCCTTACTTCAAAGACCTCCTTTGCCCACACAACATCAACGTGATGCACACTGAGAAGAATATCACCGAGGCACTTTTTGGTACATTGTTCGGCATATACGGGAAGTCAAAGGATAATACTAAGGCTAGAGTCGATCTGGAGGCGCTATGTGATAGGCCGTTACAAAACATGAAAGAATCGAAAGGAAAGCAGAACTGGACGAAGCCAAAGGCATGGTTCAATCTTGGAAGGCCAGCTATAAGGGAAATTATCTTGTGGGTGCAACAACAATTGATGTTCCCCGATGGGTATGCAGCGAATCTAAAGAGGGGAGCGAGTCTTGATAACTTGAAGATATTTGGTCCCAAGATTCATGATTGGCACATATGGATATAGCGGGTAATGCCGGTGATGTTGTGTGTCTTCATCCCTGAGGATGAATGGCTAGTACTGGCAGAGCTGAGCTATTTCTTCCATGTTCTTTGTGCGAAAGAACTATCGTCTGGCCTGCTATCGGCGAAGGAGATACCGAGTATTATGGAAGAGTTGAAGAAATTTATGAACTTCAATTCTATGGTGCAAACTCACCAAACGTCGTAGTCTTCAAATGTTATTGGCTCCAGCCGAAGGAGACTAGAAGGACTCATGAACACTTAGGGCTAGTGGGAATCAAACAAAGCACCCATTTGGATGTTCCTGATGTCTATATTATGGCTCAAAAGGCAACCCAAGTTTTCTATCTACCGTGGGCCTGTCAAAGTGATCCAAATATCAATGGTTGGAATGTCGTTTATGAAGTGCCGCCACGTGTTAGACCACCTCCCCCCAATGAAGAGGATTATGAACCTCACATTAACCTAGACACATATGAAGGAGAATTCTTCCAAGAAACACGTCTTTCCAAAAAATGTTTTAAGAACCGCTCTACTTCACCCCAGAAGATTGAAGTAGACAGCGACAGTGAACCCGACTTCACCCCTGAGCCGGAACAAGAAGAGCCTGAACTAGAAGAGGTTACTGCTGCGGATAACCTGTCAATGCTTGACCGATTACGTAAAGGCAGCCTTCCACATGATGATGATGATCACGTCATTACCAATAGTGATGATGATGATGCATTTATTGATCCCGGAGCATTTATTGAACCCGACGATCCATATTATTATTAGGTATTCAAATTTTTATGTTGTACTTGATTTATATAGTTACTTGTATGATTGTATGATTTATATAGTTGGTATGTATAATTTTCTTACTTTGTATGATTGTTTCTTATACATAGTGCCATGGTCTTGATGTCTGTCCCTGTCGGCCCTCGCCCGCTTTATGATTCAGATGTGGTAAATTCTCTTTCATAACTATTTGTTGCATTTCGCATTTATGACAATTATGGCCATCAAGTTGACATGGAGATCATTTAATCTAGGAGGTATGTGAACCGGAATTTGAAACCGACCCTCTTGTGGAGATTAGTTGAAAAAGAAAATGAGTATTTGAAAGAAAAAATTAAAAGATTTGAAGAAGAGAAGATGACATTGGAGTTGTATGTTGCCGATGTCGTCGATGATCACAAGATGAAGATGAATGCAATGAGCTTGAAGATGGATGCAATGCGCCTGAAGCTTAAGATATTGAAAATATGCCATTGATACCAAGGCTTGGTATCATTATGCCGTTGGATCAATTGTTACCTTAGTTGCGATCTTCATCACATTTGTTGTGATGAGGGTAAGTTTTCTTTAGTGTTTTGCTTTACAAATGAATACTTAGCTTATTTTCCTCCTAAATGGCATAATTACCTAAGTTAGATAAAAAAATGAGCTATACTTAGCTTCTTTAGTTCATTTATGACATACTTAGCATACTTAGGTCAAAAATGGCATGATAATCTTTGTTACCTCCAAAATGATATAGACTTAGCTTATTTTCCTCGAAAATGACATAATAACCTTACTAAGCTCCAAAATGACCTATTTACTTAGCTTAGCTCTAAAATGACCTACACTTAGCATTCTTACCTAGCTTAGCAATAAAATGGCATTTTTGCCTACCTTAGTTAGAAGAAGATAAAGAAGAGGAGAGGAGAAAAAGAAAGAGAAGAAAAAAAATCTTCTTCTTCTTCTTTTCTTCTTCTTCTTCTTCTTCTTCTAACTTTCTTCTTTCCAAATTTACAGATTTGCTTTAGATGAGGAAGCTTGCGTTGATGGAGTCTACTCTTCTCTTTATGCTTCCTTCTTGTTCTGATTTTGTAGGATGAACAATGTGAAACTTGCTACTTATATATGTATGTATGGATGAAACCATTGTATGCTTGTTGTTGGATATGTTGGCTAGCTATATATGTTGCATATGAACTTTTGATTTGCTATGTATATGTGTTGGATGATCATATCCATATGGCAGGGATATGATTTGGTATGTATATGTGTTGGTATGCTTGTCGAAAGTATTTTCATATGTGTATACTAGCACATATGCTTGTGCGTTGCAACCGGAAAGATAATTAACGTGTTCATCGCAGCAACATGGCATAACAATATCCGAATGGTGCCACCCAACGGTAGCAACAAGACACACACTACCATAAATGCATATTAGTCGTACACTAAAAACCATCACGTATGATATTTTTGGTATGATTTTTGTGTGACTGCTTTGTTATTTAAAAGGCCTAATTTTCAAATCCTACATACCAAGGAACTATTTGGAAGTTTGTGCAATTTTTAGAATTCACACTGACTCATGAAGAAATCTTGCGAAGTGTGTTTTAGCCCCTCTCACCTCTCTCAAATCCACTCTCGTGTCGTGCCCTCTTACCAAGTATTATTCCATTGCGTTATTAGTCCAAACGCTTGTGTCATTGCTATTTGTCTTGCCGGAATCTATGCCATGCACATTCACCTCTTTAGATATTTAATTCCTAGGTATTGATTTCTCCTTCGTTTTATGCCCATTGGATGGATGAGACACACACACTTCATCTTTTTAGTTCTTATTCCTGAGGGGCCTTGTTTGTCGTCAACACAACTCGTGTACATATATAAATCTGTAAAATTTCGTATAAAATGGCGAGATGGTGCTATTTAATGGGGCAGCAAATCCATCAATCAACTTTTTGAAGCAGGCCCAGTTTGACTTGGCCCACATTTTTTAGGCAGGCTCTACCATCCATTAGTAGTGGATCAGGTAAAAAAGATTTGTACAGCTCAAGAACCGTCCAGAAATCTCTCCTCCTTATCCCTTAGCTATAGCTATAGTAGGGAGAGGAGATCTCGGAGGCGACCATACAAATCCCCGCGCTCGTCGGCGAGCCCGCGGGCTCCCTTCCCCTCCGGCGGCTGCTCCTGCGGCGGGAGGGTGGGGGAGCCCCGGTGCTTCATTTTTTGCATGTACAGTGGGCGGTTTTAGGTGTGCGTGCCGCCGACGCTCGGAAGGAGGTGGTGGCGGCGTTTGTTCTTCTTCTAGCCGAGCTCTTCTTTCCTCCATGTGATGTCTTTCACGGCGGCATGGTTGAGCTCGGTGGTGTCCGGCCAGATCCGGTCGGCGAGGTGGTGGCGGTGGCTAGTTTGGGCGTTTTGTGGCGGGGGCTCTGTCCCCACTATGCCGGTGCTCTTGTCGCTGGTGTGGATCTCTCCAGGCTGTACAGTTTTGATGTTG
Source organism: Aegilops umbellulata (assembly GCA_032464435.1). NCBI lineage: Eukaryota > Viridiplantae > Streptophyta > Magnoliopsida > Poales > Poaceae > Aegilops > Aegilops umbellulata. The sequence goes on from CP136056.1 coordinate 44,560,522, forward strand.
CTTACGGCGGCGCCGGGCTGGAGAAGGGTTTGTCGTGGTCTAGGAGAAATATGTCTGCTGCTCTTCCTTCCCTTTGCCGGTGTTGTCTGTGCCGACATGTGGGTGGCATGAACGGCGGTGGTTCAAGCCTCGCATCCGTTGGTGGCAGCGGCGGATGGCGAGTCCATTTTGCTCCTCGTCAATCTTGGAATTCAACGAGTTCCCTACTCTGGCCGGTCGACAAGGCGACATTGGCGGCTGTGCTTCGTGAGTTATGTTGTCCCATTCCTCTTCGTCGTAGTGCCGGTGAGTTCCCCATCGCTAGTGCGGAGGATGGGTTATGCAGTGTTGTCCCCTTCCTCTTCGTCGTAGTGTCGGTGAGTTCCCCATCATTAGTGTGGAGGATGGGTTATGCAGTGTGGTTTGTTTCGTTTGTTTGGTGTCAGATGCTTGGTGGAGCTGCAGGCTTGAGCCCCTCTCTAAAGACGATGGTCTTCTTCTTCCTCTCCGGTCTCATTTGGATAGCGTGGTTCTCTCAGAGTGTGCTGCTCCTGCTGCTGTGGATGGCTCTTATTGTCACTGTCGATATACGTTCATCGATGTGAGATCCCGCCTGGCGTCGGGTGGCTCATGCGGTGTTAAAACCTTGAAGGCTGGGGTCTTGGTACCCCGGGATGGCAAGTGGGCTTGGCGTCGTCTTCAGCTTCGGTGTGCTCTTGGGTCGGCGGTGTCCGGCGATGTTCTGGGAGTTGCCCGGTTGTGTTCTCTGCTGCATTTTCTTTCGCTCTTGAGGGTGTCTATGTAATCTACTGTTATGAATAAAGCAGCTCCTTTCTCTCAAAAAAGAAAAAGGTAAAAAGATTTGTGTGTTTGTGATGTGTTGCAAGTTCTGACTCCCACTCGAGCACCAATTTTTTTGGCTCGCTCTAGGCTGGAGCGTCAGCCAGCAGCAGCTCAGCCAGCCAACACAGGCAAGACCTGGCCCAGCACGCTGCGGACATATAAAAAATAGAGATATGGGCTAGCCGGCCGCCTCACCTAGTTTTTCCTTTCTTTTAAAGTAGAACGTCTCGTTTTCCAATTTCCCTCAGCAACAAAAAAAAGTCTCGGTTTCTAATTAAAAAGTAGCATAACTAAAAATAGTTAAAATGGGACAAAACAAAGGGGAACCAAACCAAGAATACCTATTATATATGGGCCAGCCGGCCGCTTCACTTAGTTTTTCCTTTCTTTTACAAGTAGAACGTCTCGGTTTCCAATTAAAAAGTAACGTAACTAAAAATAGTTAAAACGGGACGAAATAAAGCAGAACCAAACCAAGAATACCTATTCCCTTTAATAGTGTATATAATACAGTATATATATATATATATATATATATATATATATATATATATATGTATATCTGTGAAATTGAATGAATTTAAGAAAAGTCAGAAAAAAAACAGGGGCTATACAGGCTCTTTGCCGTATGCTCGCAGACGGCAAAGCTGCCACGTGTCAGCCACCTATGCAACCTGAGGTAATAGGCTGGCTATTTGGATGCTTTGTCGTCAGTTGGCGGACGGCAAAGACCATTGCATCTTTGCCGTCAGCCAGCGGATGCAAAGAAATCAAATAGGCCAGGCCCCCAGGTGCTGCCACGTGGACCGCTATGTCGTCCGCTGGCGGACGGCAAATATGCCAAGTTCTTTGTCATCCACCATCAGACGGGAAAAATGAAATGGTCTTTGTCGTCTACCAGCAGACGGCAAAGCACACCGTTAACCCACTAAGGGCCTGTAGCTGACACGTCTGCCATCCATGTCCTTTGCCGTCTGACGGCGAAGACCATTTCATCTTTGCCGTCCTCCAGCAGACGGCAGAGAAGCCTTGGACGTAGCTCGTTCAGCCGGACCTATTGCCGTCCGCTGGCGGACGGCAAAGGCCTTTGTCGTCCGCCAGGCATGCCTTTGCTGTCCGCCATGGCTGACGCAAAGTTCCTGATTGCTGTAGTGATTCCCAGCCAGAGACGTACACGGAGCAGCTGAGTATGTACAACAAGCAGCCAGGAACGTACACAATAGTCATACTCGTACGCCGAGCACACGTGCCTTGGTCTAGACGATTTATTGGCCGGTGGCAATCCAAAGAAGATGGAGAGGAGAGAAAGTTTCAATTTGAGGGAGGACAAATTGTTGTGTGATGCTTGGTTGGTCACTAGCGTTGATCCGTTTCAAGGCATGGAGTAAAGGGGCTCAATATTTTGGTCCAGTGTTCATACTTGGTGCCATGAGCACAAGAACTTTGATCCCTACCGTACGGAAGTGACCCGAGACCGTTTGCCAAAGTTGGTCACCCATCGATGTTACACCTTCCAAGAGTCTGCGAGCTAGTATTGCGGCAATCTTAGTACATTCATGAACCGGTGGCCAACTGGTGCGATAATATCCGAGCAAGTAAGTTTTTGTATGTGTTGGTCATTTGGTCAAGTATTCTATATGTGTTGGTCATTTGGTCGGATATGCTATATGTGTTTACCATGTCCTATTTTGCTAGCCCTCCCACATGGTCGTGTTGTACTTGAAGTTGGAGAATAAGAACTTCATCGTCGTGCATTGTTTGTTGAAGTTGAATAGAAATCAATGTGGATCCTATCCATTGCCAATGCCGTCAAGACCGCCGGCATCAGCAATGAAGAAGAAGATGGTGATACAACTGGCCCAACAAAAGGAGAGGCGGCCAAGAAGTTTAAAAGGGGGATTCGGGGGAGGAAGTGGGAGGGGGATAAGGATAAGCGAGAAGGGACGGCGACTGAAATGACAGAGAAGTTAAAGGGCATAATGGACAAGAAGGAGGAGGCATGTGTTAAGCGCCATGACATCAAGGAGGAAAAGAAGGCGGATGGGTTTGACATCTTCATGGCGGTGAAGGAGAAGAAGACCAACCTCGAAGAGAAGAATACCAAGCTCGAGGAGGGTTGAGCTCGCGTCCGCTTTGGAGGAAACCAAAATATTGACCATGAAGATGGATGAGTTGGATACCGATGCGACGAAGATCGTGCAAGCAATCAATGCAAAGATGTTGAAGCGCTTGGCAGTGTGTGGATGAGGTGAAAGTTACGGAGGAGCAGGTGACAGAGTGATGACGAAGAAGGCACAGACATGCGGTAAATTTATACGGACTGGAACTTTTGTGATCGAACGCATGTGAAACTTGTGAACACCCTCTGTTTTTTGGTTTTGAAGATTGCATACATATGCACTTTTATTTTATTTTCAATTTGCTATTTGATCAACATTTGCACTTCAAATTTGTCCGAATAGGGCCGGACCTGGGCAAACATTTCGGGCATGGTGTTGGATGGCCGACTCTTGTATCCATGTCTGCGGACACATCTGCAAATGGATAGTGTGTTCATTTTGTGGCACAACATTGGATATGCCCTTGCTAGTTTGGTATTTGTGTGTGACTGGTGTATTATACAAGCAAACAACATCTAATGTGACGTAGACCCTAACTTGGAGCTAGCATGACATGCTTGGTGCGGGTGCACCATGGTCCGAAATTTTTGCTTTGAAAAGGAACAATTATGAAGCCACGTGAGCTTATAAGAATGATGATTTTGTGGACCCGGTCACATGTGAAGCAAGTGTTTGAATAGTTGAAAGAGGCATCAAGCCACCCAAAACCATGGTCCGAAAGCGACAAAGCTGAGTGGTGGCAGAGCTATGGTGGCGGATGTGCGGATGAGGCAGAAGAGAAGAGACAAAGAGGGCATGTCGGGCTAGGTCAGAGATGACTTGAAGAGATTTGGGATGGGTCCCTCCCATCAGTCCAACGTGGTGGACGCGTCTAGGCCTCCCCATATCCACCCAACATATGGGTTGGGTTTGAGGGCTGCGGGACAAGCCTAGACATCTGGTCTGGGTATAGGGGATCCAGTTGGGTGGCAATTTTGTGATAGGGTCGTCTAGGGGAGATTTGAGGGGTCCGGTTATAGATACTCTAGGACTTGAGTGGCCCCCTGCATCCCAAAGCCACAAAGTGTTGTTCTATTACTTAGGACGAGGTTGGTTTCGCCCATCCTCAGCTAGGCTCCGTGGATGCATTTTTGGCCAGTTTGGTTAGTTGGCCTGCTTCAAAATCTTGTCCTGCAATAACCCAAAAGCACTACTTAGCCAGACCTTGAAGGAAACGGCCGAATCGAGAGTTTTCACTTAGCCCGGCTCATGTCGTGCAGGAAGGGGGAAAGCGGCGCTGAGCTAGTGCGAGCTAGCACGTGTCCTTGAAAAACTTGACGGGAGTAATTCGGTCACCTCTGGCTAATTGCCTCTCCTTATTTAGCCCCCTTTGGCTCACCTCTGAACCTGCGCCGCCACCCCCATCGAGCTCTCTGCCTCAGGCTGCTTCGTTCCCGAAGAGCATGTAAGCGATGTCATCTTCTCCGATTAGCAGTAGTCGGCGGCGTCCATCCTTCCTTTTCTCCAAGTTGTTTCGTGCCTCCTTCCCGCTACTCTGATGGTTGCAAGTAACATCACTCCCTACTCATTATAGCTTGGATTTGTGAGCATGTGGTAGATTATAATAGATCTACAGGTAGTATGGTTGTGTCCTTGATGATGTTGTGTGAGGATGGTAGATCAGATGATAGTTGTGTTGTTTTTGTAGTATGATGGCTTATATATTTCGTTAACCCCTTAGTCCATGATGATGAACTTGCGTGGTAGAATTACACCCTCTTTTTGATGTGGTGGTAGGATGACCCATAGTAGGTAGGATGAACTTGTGATACTTTTGGGTATATGAATCATGCATGTGTGTGTTTCTTCTGTGTTCATAGATTGTCCTGCTTGTCGAAATTTTGTTCTTATGTCTTGCTAGATGAAGTGGTACGTGGTGTACTCAGGGAGGGTTCTAGGAGCCTATGGTTCATGGAAGACATGCCATGAAGAAGTGAACAATTATAAGAACAACTGCTATTAAGGGTTTGAGACTAGAGAGGAGGCAAAGGGTGATTACTCAAAGTTCGTGATCAAAGAGAAAAACAATCATGAAGTAAGCAAGGATGGATGTCAGATTGATTTTAATGGGTTGAAGAACTCCATAATCTTTGTTTAAATCATAGTCATTGTTGTTTTGTTGTTATATTGTTATTGTATGTAACATGCAAATACAATAGTAGTTAGAATGGTTTTTGGTAAGCTCATCATACTGAGATGCAAGTTAACCACATCAGGCCGAATGTATACAACCAAACAAAACCCAATACATCATTCTAGCAAAAAATCACGAAACACAAGCAACCAAACGTTGAGGTTAGTTGTTGCTCTAGTTCCGCTTGGCTTTGTGGGCAACCAAACAACATGCACAACATAGCCCAAAGGTTGTACTAGCGCGGCCAGGCTCTACCGGGTCACTAATGCACGGGGGCAAAAATCGATGCAAGGAACCAATCATGCCCTTAGTTATGGTACTTATATTATTATTTTCAAAAACAAACCTGGATATATTGTACACCTTTATAAAAAATACAAATCACCTCAAACATAATAAAAATTACAGCGAGTTCACTGAACCATAGAATAGAATGACCACTAGCCGCATCAAAACAAGCCATCGACACGTCATTGTTGCTGCTTCCCTATCGGAGTTGGCTAGACCATGTCGATGATGGCCGGGAAGTCATGATTGTGCCCCAAGGACTAGTGCTCAAAACACACATTTTCCCTCATTGAACTCTTGAACGATTCGAAGCGCCTGGCATTAAATATCGCTACCGTGCATGCACGACGTGAAAACTCTAACCTTGAAGCCTCAAAGACTCTATTCTGGTACACGAACTCGAAAATGATCAGAGCCCGAAAGACTGGCTTGGCTTGAAGATGAACCCCGCATATGCAAGGAGAAGAAAAAAATTAGCCTAAACTACTAACCAGAACCAAGACATCGAGATTCTCCTCCTCGCCACCGTACAGGCTGTAGGTGAATCCATGGACTCGCTGACGGAGCCTGAAAAGGTCGGTTGTCCTAGACACCGCAAAAGCGAAGGAGAAAGATGTATGTACAGTCGTACTTTTTTTTGCAAGAATGTACAGTGGTACTTGTATTTGTTCTACAAACAATACACACTCGCGTATACATTCACACGCTACATCTACCAAAATCTCAATACTCCCTCCATTCCATAATGTAGTGTGTTCGTGTTTCCCGAGATCCAACTTTAACTGTAAATTTAACCAACGAGACCGATTGCGGCGGGGGCAAAAATCATATCACCGAATTTATATCAAAAATACGAATTCAGTGATATAATTTTTGCTCCCACCTCAGTCGGCCTCGTTGGTTAAATTTACAGTCAAAATTGAATCTCAAGAAGCACGGACGCACTACATTATGGAATAAAGGGAGTACGTGTTTTTCGTTACGAGGACAAACGAGAGCTGATTGAGAGGAGTAAAATAATTCGTTCCGGTGCTCCATCAAGAACGGATCCCCCGCTCCCGCCCTCGGTTTTTTTTTTGAGAATCACCGGGGGAGGAGTCCCTCCATCTGAATATATTACTCAAAGTGGTCATTATGCCAGGAGAGTGATTTAGTTTATAAGGGAAACCAGATCGAAAACCTAAACAAGTTGATCCGTTTATAAGGAAAACCGGGCCCAAAACCGTACAACAATGTTACAAGGAGAAGAGAATAACAAGACACCCAACAAGGACGGGACCTAGTAAGCAGACTAAAAGGACCATCACCACAAAAGACACAAGTAGTTGTGGGACGTCGTCGAGGGATCACAATACTTAGACTTTGCGAGGAACCTAACACACCGCATTGCGTGCATATCGAGCCCCACGGCACAACTCAGGAGTATCCACAACCAACAAGTGCAAAAACACAAATCTTGACTGGGTGCCTCGCCACGAAATATCGGAACGATTAACAATTTAGGGAGGCATCTGACGCCATCAAAAAGCACGACGCTGGCCGCAACACATCGATCGCCAAGGAAGAGTCTTGAGCATGCATAGCAAGACACCTTCACGAGGTGAAACATATGGCCGCCATGCGGCGCCCAAGGCACCGCCACCCCGCCCCCGGTGTTCCCCTCTAGAAAGACAACAGTAGCGAGAGCAGAATAGAATAGTGTGTGCAGCCATCATGCATGGTAGACGCATTAAACCACGGTCGATGGTTGAACGTTGTTGCGGGTCAGTACCAGCAGCAGCATCACGCTGGTTGTGGAAAGTCGGACATTAACTCGGTTGGTTGCATTTGTACTGGACCAAATGTGTGTCCATCACACGCGTGCTAGCATCACCACGAGCACTAAACTAGGAACCGCAATTCCATCCGCTCGATCGCTCTGCATATACGACGTTGACACAGGTCGCTCGAGTGGCATGCGTCAAGTTACTTACTCATCCTCTTGCTTCGCAGCTAAGGACTCACGAAAACAGTACTGTAGTAGAATTTCTCTGGATTTATCAGATAATTCGTGTCATTGCAATGACCCAAGACGAAGTCACAAAGGGCATGCATAAAAGGACGAGACCTGCTGTCGGTAAAGTAAGCACACATATGCATTTCATTAGAGGAAATAGCTCCAGAGAAAGATGAGAGTGAATAATGTGAATAGGATGGCCGTTTTGGCTCTTCGGAGCATATGCTCCCGGGTGAACAGTATTTTTTTGAATATTTTGGATTGCTTACCACATGTGTTACATGATGGATGAACAGGAAATTTAACATAAATAGTATATAAAATTTTAAAAATTTAAATTTTTTTTGCAGATGTTCATGTTAATGTAACAAGCGTGCTTGACAATTATTATGCGAAATGGAATAGCATTGCTTCGTCGGTAAAAAACAAAATTAAGTGTAACATTTAGTGTTAACATTTGACGTTCGACTTGTTTTTGTTTGTTTGCACATATCAAAATGCTTAAACTTTTTCCCTAAAAATTTCCAGGTAGCATTTGAATGTGATAATGAACACATCCATTTTTTTTCAAAAAAAAAGGAGATTTGCAAAATACATTTTGGCGCGCAGGGGCATATGCTTCCAAGAGCCAAACTAGATTTCTGGTGAATACTAGTCTATGATGTACATTAATGGAAAAGGCATTCGTCCCGCCAAGCATACCATGACCATTACAACAGAAAGTAGAAAAAAGGACAAAGATACATGATACCGAACGAGACACTGGCAAGCTCTGAATGCACCAAGAACAAGCTTGGGCATCAAGGCTCTCGGCGAATCAAGATCTTGCTATCGACATGACGAAGAAAAGGTAGCAGCCCGCCGCGAGAGGAAAATCATGCTCCGTCGACTCCCATGAGGCCAACCATAGTTGTTTCGCCATCCATGTCTGCCTCTAAAGAAGGCCCCCTGCCCTCTAGTCTTGGATCGGAGGACACCACGCCGTCGGTAGACAGAACCGTTCCCCTGAGCCCGTATGACCTGGACCAACATGTTGCCAGGGAGAGGATGACCAGCACGACTACCTCACCTTGCAAAGCAACACCCTTTACACCGTCGCCGCCTCCAGTAAGGTTCGACGTCAACCGTAAACAGTCGAGTGGGAGCATTTCTATAGCTCCTAGCAATCAACCTCCAACTTCGAAGCCTCGATCATCACTCCACAGTCCCAAGGTGGCGCCTTCAAGAAGTAAAACGCCGCCAGAGCGTCGTTGCCATACAATCCGGAGGTTTTGGGTTTTCACCCAGGACTCGGAGGTGGAGGGAAAGGGTAAGATCTCGATGCCGCCTACAGGAAGGGGAACAACGCCTGGAGCGCCGACGGCATTGTGGCCACTGCAACCGGCCAAGGGATTTCCCCAATCTGTAGCCCCCAACCCCTCCATTCCCAACTAGTCACCGGACCTGACCAACCGGAGGTCGCTGGCATTGCAAGCCCATGAGGCAGGAAGAGGATCGAGGAAGGAGACCACCTTCTCTAGATCAACTCCAAGGACCGACAGGGAGGCCCCGGGAGCACTCCAGACTCGACGCCGACTTGTAGCCTATGCGGCACATCTTTGCATCAGCGCCCGTCACCCGCCGCTGGGTATAATGTGCCACCCTACCTGTCACCTCTGCTACATTTCCGGGTGCTCCACATGCAACCCCTCCACCACCATGGAGCCCTTCACAACGGCATCAAACATCAGCCCCATCGCCACCGCCCGGCGCAATGCCGTTGCACCCTCTGTCAGCATAACGCCACCGCTTGACCTCACCAGCTTGCGCCGACCGCCATTGGGAAGGGGAAGAGAGGCCCTGCCACCACCGATACCGTCAAGGCATCGACCGTCAGCGCGAGCCGATAGGGGCGAGAGGAGGGAAGGAGGGTAATGGGAGAACTAAGCCGACGACTAGGGTTTCCCCTCTGGGTCGCTAGCGGGAGCGACACAAGAGGGGGAGGGGATGATTTGTTGGGGGGTGCGCATTTACGATGTTACGTTCCCGTGGCTTTTTTTGAACATAAGTGTTGTAAATACCAACTAATCATGTTGAAAAATCTTTTGCCCCTGCTTTATATTTAAATCAACGGCCGACATGCAACCCGATGCAAACAACCACATACCACGCCAACACAACACACACCCTCAAGGCAAGATATAGGTACCAAAGATCAACCACCTCATCCCATAACTCCAAATAGACAACAAATGGACTTTAAGCAATACTATGCAGTCGATGGAGCCCTAACCTGTGAAAAGCCATCGCAAAAAGGTGAAGTTGAACGTACACGAACTGTGAGTTCAAATGGGGTGCTTTCTAGAAGATAATAACATCAGAGCGCCGTCACCGTCCCAACCAAAGGATCAAGACTTTCACCCAGAGTTGGCGAAGAGTAAGGAGAAACAACGACAGACACTTCAAGAAGTGGACGACGTGCATGGACACCGACTCTATCACCCTGGCGAAAGCTGGACATCGTTTTCTCCCAGCAAGCACAATCCGCTTTCGACTAGGGTGCGATTAGTCACGAAAACATATGTCGCACCATGTCATGGAACGATAGGCACCATCCACCATGTCGCCCCCATGGACATGGTAGGTAGCCCGCACCTGAGTCGTTGGCTCATCCCACGAGCACCACAGCTCCCACCACCAAGGCCCCTCCCTGGAGACAAGGCACCCTAGAGCATCCATAGCCATGGGCAAAGCATCAATTGGCACACCCAGACCGCCTACAGAGCCACCAACTATCGGCTTGGCCATTTCGTCCAGGGACAGGAGCAACTAGGACAAGAGGAGGTGAAAGTGTGGGAGGGGACCTCCTCCACGACCGACACCCTCTTCATCGGTGATGGGTGGCACGACCTCGTCGGATCCATCCAACCCTCCCACCACCTCTCCACACACAACCCATGTGACGCCCCACCACGACCCCCTGCCTGACTCGATGTGGCAAGCTCCAGCCACCTCCCCACGGATGTGAGGTACGGACCGGCCACACCCCAGTTGCCGCAGACGGACTCCAGGAGTGCCCACTTGAGCTGGCAGCCGATGAGCCGATGTCAGTCCAACCGCCACCACGACATGAACCGCCCAATCACCATGGTCGTCACGACATCGACATGTCAACAAACATCATGAGAGGCCGTCACTCATTTTCATAGACCATCCTAGAAACCAAGATGGGGTCACCGCCACCATGCTGCGCCGCTATCCGTCCCCTAGGTGCCATATCCAGCGGATTTGACTGGGATGCAGCCTGCATGCCGCTGCCCGATCCGAAACATCACATAGCAGCCACATCACCCACGCACGCCCAGGTCATCGTCGCGCCGCCACCAAACATCCACGCAACCGCGTCGCTTCGTCCCTTGGTAGTGCAACGTCGTTGCTCAACCAACCACCCCGCAACAGGTGCTGGGGAATGAGCGAAAGGGAAGAAAGACCCCATCGCCGTCATCACCGGTCGAGCTCTCGGCAGCAGTAGAGGATGAGGGTAGGAAGGGGGGAGGGAGGTTTACTGGCAAGCTACGGTTTCCCTCGGGACACTCACGGGAGGGAGGCCCAACGATGCCTCTCAACGACGGAGGGGGACGAGGGTAGGAAGGGGAGGGAGGTTTGTTGCCAAGCTAGGGTTTCCTCCCGGTCGATCACAGGAGAGAGGCCCAACGACCCCTCTCTGTGGCAGCGGGGAAGAAGGGAAGGAAGGAAATGGAAGTTTGGTGGCAAGCTAGAGTCCCCTACCCCCCACCGCTCGCCAGATGAAAGAAAGGGGGAGGGGAATTCCTGCCACTACAACTAATTTTGTACCATCCGCGTCGATCAGTTTAATAGGTTGTCATGATTAGCGATCAATTTTTGAACACAATACAATCTGAGCGGCCCACATACACGTACATACACCCATCCTATAAACGCACGCACGCACATCCTACCCCTATGAACACCTTCAAGACATTGGACCGACACAACATCTTGAGATTGATGAAGTCATCACATACGTCTCAAAGTATTAATACCCACGAAATGATATTTTTTTTGAACCGGGCGTTACCCCTTTCCATTACTAAGAACGGAAATACAAACCAGTTCAAGATGTCAGGAGGAGGGAAAGAGGATAGAGCGGGTTCAAGCATTACCAGGAAACCCACCACATCCGCCCGCCATCGAAACGGATGTCATGGGACGAAAACCTGGTAACACTAAATATCAAGTCTATTACAGCCAGCCAAAGGAATGACTAGACAGACGCAAACATCAGACCGCCTGAATTGGCAGAACTAGGCAAAAGTATCAGACGACAAAGGGCGGAGAAGATCTCCTCCAGCTCCCGCCACGCGCGAGGCCACATCTTGGACTTCATGTCTGGATCGTCTGCTTGACGGAGTCGCACAGTTTCATCAGCTGCAGCGTGCCGTCCCTGATCACCTCTGCACCTACGCGAAGTTCTCCAGCCGCCTTTCCTTTCTGTAAACCTGTCTAGTACAAAAGAAACGAACACAGGGAAAAGACAATCTCAAAAGGAGTCTTAATCTGTTTTTTTCTCAAAAGTAGCACGATTGCGCGCCAACCAGATGGCCCAACAAGTAGCAGCTAAACCCACAGTATAGAATGTATCTTTGCCAGGGAGAAATTTATTGCACCAGGCAAAATACTGTGAGTAGTTATTGGGGCACATATCAGTGCCTAGCGCCACCCCAATAGATCTCCAAACCACCCTAGCAACCGGACAAGTGAAGAAAAGGTGGTTGGAGGTTTCTACCTCCCTGTAGAAAGAACAGCGAGGATTCCCTGGCCACTTTCTCTCCCTCATCACTTGTCTCGTGAGCACTGCATCTGGGGATAACTGCCATAAAAAGATTTTGATTTTAAGAGGAATTTTTGCTTTCCATATCCACTTATAGTTACACCCAGCGAGGGGTTTTTCCAACATCTTATACATAGATTTCGTAGAGAACTTGCCGTTCTGATTAAGCCCCCAGGAGATTTTGTCACCATCGCCATCCTTAGCAAGAGGGATGTTATTAACGATAGATCGCAATGCTTCCCACTGCTTAAGCAGATCAGGGGTAAGCCTGCGTCTAAAGAAAGAGCTGGCATTGTGGCCAGCCAACTTGTTCACAGTACAATCTGGAAAATTACAGACATCAAACAATTGAGGGAATTGATCCTGAAGAGAAGGAGACCCATTGATCGAGTCTTTCCACAGCCTAGTGATATCACCTTTTTTTGTCTCTATTTTTCTGCCCAACATATATACATTTTTTATTTTTAGCAAAGATTTCCAGCAAGGTGAGTCAGAAAATCTGGCAGTAACATCCGCAACAGTTTTGTTGCGAAGATATCTGTCACATCCCTAGCTTCTGGTGTTGCCTAGTGTTTGCATCTTGCTTGCATCATGTTTAAATTTTCGAAATTTGAAATGAGGAAAGTGAGAGCCTCAGAAATCATTTTAAAAGAAGGGCAAGAACCCTTTAAATTGCATTCATTGTTTCCAAAATGCCATCATAAATGTTTGATAATTTTTGGGCATGGCCTTTAGACCAAACCAAAAATAGTGAACATTTTTGAGGAATATTTTGGGCACTGAATTTAAACCACTATTGTATTTGAATTTGAATTTATATTCCTAGTATATGGAATGTATCCTCAAATGCCTCTGAAATATTTGTGTGCCTTTGGAAAATCCTATCTAAGCCACATAAGTATTTACAGAAAATTTTGGCACTGGTTTGAAATTGTTTTGAATTTGGAATCAGTGGCAAATAAATAAATAAAAACAAACAAAACAAAAAGCAAACAGTAGAAAGGATAGAAACTTACCTGGCGCGCTTACCTGGCCCTTCTCTGTAGCTGGCCCAGCCCACCAGGCCGAAGCGGCGTCTTCAACCTCTGCCAGTAGGCAGAGGCATGTCGCCCGCACACGCACCGGACGCCACCTCCTGCTTCCTCTCCCCCTGGTCCTTCTCGCGACGCCAGGAGACGTCCCCGACCTCCCCTGCCTCTCCCCTCGCTGTCTAGCCCTCTCCCTCTCCTCTGGATCTTGCTCTCTCATAGCCCGAGCAACCCCGAGAACCGCCGCAGCTCGCCGTCGTGCACCGCCGCAGCAACCGCCCACCCGAGGTCTCCTACCGTGTTCCCCGACTCCACCGAGCTCCTCCGCATCACCTAGTCAACGACCACAAGCAGGGAAGCGCCACAACGCCGGGCTCGTCACCGTCTTCCACCTTCGACTGACGGATGCCGCCGTCGATTTCGTCGCCGTGAGGGCCTCCCCGACCTCACCGTCGACGCCTCTGCAATCACCATGAGCCCCGCATTCTTTCTCCCCTGTTTCCCCCCTCGCGCTCGAGCTCTAGCCCTGCCTGCTGCCGCGCCCGAGAGCTCATCGTCGCCGGCCATGCCGCCATCGTCGTTGCAGCCGCTGAAGCTCGCATCTGAGCACGTAATCGTGCTCAGTATGCCCCCAGGATCCGAACGCACCCACCCGCTAGCCCTGCCGTGCTCACTAAACGCTGAACCCGAGCTCGCCCGAACACCGGCCGCCGCCGCGAGCTCCGTTCCGATGAGCTCCGGCCAGCCCAGCCCCAGTCGCCGCCACCGTTGGATGCACCGCACCTTCAGCTACCCGTAGACACAAACCACGCGCAAAACCGAGCCCAGTAGCGGGTTTCCGACGAACTTCCGCCGCCGATCTAGTCGTCGCCGGCCTAACTCCGGCGATGATGACGTGGACGCGTCCGGCGGCGTGAGGGGAAGGAATTTTAGGGTTTCGTCCGCGAATTTGAGGGGAAGGCACCTATTTATAGGTAGGAGGAGGTAGGAGTGTCCAAATGGAGTGCGGTTTTTGCCCACGCGATCATGATCGAACGACCGAGGACATGGAGGGGGTTTGGATGGGTTTTGGGCCACTTTGAAGGGGTTGTTGGGCTGCACACAAAAGAGGCTTTTGCGGATACCCGGTTAACCGTTGGAGTATCAAGCGGACTCCAAACGGCATGAAACTTGACAGGCGGTCTACCGGTGGTATACCAAGGCCGCTTGGCAAACCTCGGCCTTTCCGAGAAAGTTTAACACCCGCACACGAAAAGAGGCAAAAGGGGACGCCGGAGGACATAGGAGTGCCGGATTGGAAAACGGACAACGGGGAAGATGCTCGGATGTATGAGATGAACACGTATGCAAAATGACATGCACATGATGACATGGCAAAATGCAAACACGCAAGCAAATGACATGGCAACGACGACGAATAACTGGCAGACACCTGGCGCATCGAATTCGGGGCGTTACAACTCTCCTCTACTAACAAGAGATCTCGTCCCGAGATCTTAGGACCGATACGGAAGGGAAAAGGGATGAGGTGAAATAAGAACAAAAGAGAGAGGATGAACAAAGGTCGAGAGCATTCGAGAAAAATAGAGGACGAAGACTACGACGAGAGTCAAAAGCTCAACGAACAAGATAGACTCTGAAAGCACTCCGGTTAGAACAAGTTAGAAAAGGAATAATAACGAAGGAATTTATGCAGCACTCCGGCTGAACAAGGAAAGAGTTGGAACTGAGATTGACAAAATGGAACGATAGTTGACGAGAGGAACAACACAATGCCTCCGGAAGAATTGAAAGAGTTGAATGAAAAGAACGAGGCAGAAGATGTCAACTTTCACCACGAACGAAAATGAAAGCAACCTTAGAAGGATGGATTGCACGGAGTTGTTGGAAAAAACCAACCACAAAAGAAATAAGCTTGTTGTGGAGCTTATAGATAACATCTCAAAATTATGAGGCGGTCTCCGACCACAAACGGAAAAGATTGAATAGCTGAGGGGACCGAAGAAATGCAAAACTCCACTTCAAAAGAATACGGAGAATTAATTGCACTTCGCGAAGCAAGAAGAATACTTGAGCTTCGCCTACAAGAATCTTGATGAACACTTGAAGAATGAATTAACTCATGAAAAACCACCATGAAGAACTCCGGTACAAAAGGATGATGAGATAGAATTGAGGTATGAAAAGAATAAGATTTAAACCTTGTGATGATTCAGATGGAGCTTCGCGACGGAACAAGCGAGAAGCTTGGAACTCCGGAAAAGAAAAGACGGACAACTTAGAACCGAGAAATTATTCAACATGAACAATCTCCGAAGAAAAGAATTAATCAACTTGATGAAAGAAGAATAATAATTACGTTATGCTTATCCTCCACCAATTAAATTGATGAGAAGCAATGGATTGCATACCACTTATTCACATTGGGAAAAGATTAAGGGAGGATATAGCGCCAAATTTGGGAAGGTCTTCATGAGCCACCGGTAGGATGAGAACGAATGAATTGATATGATGAGAATGGAAAAGGAATATTCAAAGAACCCCCATAAGAAGTAAAACGTACAAAGAAAAGATAATGAATCGCCGGTAAGAATTAGAGCAAGCACGAAGATACTTGAGGGAATGAAAATGCAAGAGAACGAAGAGATCGCGAACTGATTAAAGAATGCTTGAACGCAGCACCGGTACAAATATAGGAACGAGCCGAGCTGAAAACTTGGAACGGAGAAATATTCCGAAAAGATGACCTCCGGATAATCGAGAGAGAACGCAACTCCTGAAATACTCCGGATGGATGAAAAGAATTGCACAACTGGAAACAATTGATAGGATAACATCGAGCTGGCACCGCGAATCTCCGGGAGAACGTACGAGATTACGAAGAAACTCTTCTTCGGTCTTCAGAATGTTGAGAATGACGACGAGGAACACCACCAAAATTGTTGAAAAACTCCGGGAGAATGAAAAGAGAAAAGATTGACCCGAACATGAAAGAATTTGGGAGCGATCTTGGAAAGGCATCTGACTGATGAAATTCATTCTTACGTCAAACTTTGAAAGAAAATATTTGAGAAAAGCTCCAAAAAAAATTAGAAGAGTTAGGTAAGATCCTGGGAAAAGACCTGTGGGTTAGGGCCCACTAAAAGAAACACCGTTGGAAAAGGAATTGAAGAAAAAAACCATGCACCAGAACAACTGAGGGACTTGAATGAGGTGATAACCTCGAAATAATAGAATGCAAATGTGAATCTTCTGAGATGTCTTCAGCACTCCAGAAGGATTAAATGGCGAGAGGCGAATGATCAGAGGGAAATATTTGAGCTGACGGAAAGAATGATCAACACCGAAAACTTGAATTGGATCCACCGGGAAAAGAAATGAGACGAACAATGATTAGCTAGGCGAGAATTCACCGGTTGAAACAATTGAGGAAAGACTAAAAATACTCTGCACGAATGAAATTGATACTCGAATAGAGGCTCAAACTCCGGGAATAAAAGGGGTGGGAGGGCGGGTAAAACACAGGCAACTTGGAACAACGAATCGATGAATATCTTGAAGAGAAAAGCACCGGTTGAAACGATTGAAGAGAGAATGCAAAGGCTTCGCACGAGTAGGATGGATACTCAATTACGAACTCTAGTTCCGAGAAGAAGAAGGGAGGGTGGGTGGGAAAAACAAGGACAACTTCGGACAGGGAAACAACGTCGATTGAAAAGAACTGAGGATTGACCTCCAAAAGACAAAGAGGTTGAGTCGACTTGACGGGAGAAGCACCGGATGAAAAGAGGATGGACAACGAACGAAAACTAACCGCGTGATCCTAAAGAAAAATCCCACCAAGGATAGAAGTGCATCTTGAAGACGCTTTTGCAAGGTGGATATCATTACATCAACATTACATAATAGTGGGGGTACAACCAATACATACAAAGTCACATGAATACAACAATACATCATATACAAGAGATCAAAATCCGACTACAGATGGAACATAAACAGAAACTCAAACAATATCCACCCTGCTAGCCCAGGCTGCCGACCAGGAACCTATCCCTCAATCGAAGAAGAAGCAGAAGAACTCCAACACAGATAAACATCGCTCTCACGTCATGATCATCGCATAACCTGTACCTGCAACTGGTGGTGTAGTAATCTGTGAGCCACGAGGACTCAGCAATCCCATTACCATGGGTATCAAGACTAGCAAATCTGAATGGGTAAGGAAGGGGTAAAGTGGTGAGGTTGCAGCAGCGACTAAGCATGTATGGTGGCTAACTTACGCAAATAAGAGCGAGGAGAGAAGCAAATCAAACGGTCGACAACTAGTAATGATCAAGAAGTGATCCTGAACTCCTACTTACGTCATACATAACCCAGAAACCGTGTTCTCCTCTCGATCAACCCCGAAAAGAGACACTCACGGTTACGCACACGGTTGGTGTATTTTAGAAGAGTTTACTTCAAGTTTACTACAACCGGACATTAACAAATTCCCATCTGCCACATAACCGCGGGCACGGCTTTCGAAAGTTCATACCCTGCAGGGGTGTCCCAACTTAGCCCATTATAAGCTCTCGCGATCAACGAAGGATATTCCTTCTCCCGGGAAGACCCGATCAGTCTTGGAATCCCGGCTACAAGACATTTCGACAGTAATAAAACAAGACCAGCAAAGCCGCCCGGATGTGCCGACAAATCCTGATAGGAGCTGCACATATCTTGTTCTCAGGGCACACCGGATTGTCCAAACTTCTGGTAGGCGAACCCAGAGTTGCCCCTGGTGGCCACCGGCGGCTGACGGTTTGGACCAGCACTGAAGGAGAACTGGCCCGAGGGGGGCTAAAATAAAGATGACCCTCGGGCTCCGGAAACCCAAGGGAAATAAAAGGGCATAGGTGAGGCAAATGGTAAAACCAATGTTGGGCCTTGCTGGAGGAGTCTTATTCAAAGCGAACTGTCAAGGGGGTCCCATAAATCACCCAACCGCGTTAGGGACGCAAAATCCGGGAACATAATACCGATATGACGGAAACTAAGGCGGCAAGAGTGGAACAAAACACCAGGCATAAGGCCGAGCCTTCCACCCTTTACCAAGTATATAGATGCATTAATAATATAAGAGATATTATGACATCCCAACATAAACATAATCCAACATGGAGCAATCTTCATCTTCACCTGCAACTAGCAACGCTATAAGAGGGGCTGAGCAAAAGCGGTAACATAGCCAAACAACGGTTCGCTAGGAAGGGTGACAAAGGATAGAGGTTCATGGCAATTTGGGAGGCTTGATAAGCAAGTGGTAGGGAACGCAGCATAGCGATAGAACGAAGCAACTAGCATAGCAATGATAGTAATGAGATCCAAGGTGACGGTCATCTTGCCTGAAATCCCGCAAGGAAGAAGAACGAGTCCATGAAGAAGATGAAGCCACGAAGACGAACCAAGCGTAGACGAACGAATCCTCACGATCGCAACGAAACGGGAACTATCGAGAAGAAGCACACCACACGGTAAACACACCACACATGAACAAGGCATGATGCTCAACCGAGTATGATGCATGACAAGGCTACATGAAGATACTCATGGCAAGATATGATGCATACAAGAGCAACACATCCAAGCAAGTTTAAATGAGGCCGGAAACAACATATAGCAACTCCGGTAAGTCCTCATATGCAAATTTCGAAATTGGTCCAGATCTGAATAAACCTTAATTTCAAGTTGTTAAACAGCAAGTTAAGATGCACCAACATGATATACATGAAATTCTAGTCAAGTTACATATAAAGTTCATTAGATTTGGAGCTACGACCTAGAAGATATGAGCAAAACAAGATAAACATGGCATTGATGCAAAATGCATTCAAACATCAAGCAAACACCTCAAAACATGGATCCAACAAGGTAACATGAAGCTACATGCAAAACTAAGTAAGTTTCATATAGAGCACACTCAAAACGGAGCAACGGTTCAACACATACACTCTATACAAGATATGACAACAATCTGTCCATAACAGCAAGTAGGCATCTAGCAAGTATCAAAACAATATGCTACAGGAACTCAACATGAAAAAAAAGGCATGGACATGAACTACAGGTAAAGCATTACAAAACATAAACACTGAGCTAGACCCATAAACTACTAGAACATGCTCAAAAGGACATGAAAAATTGCAAATAATAACAGGTTCACAGACTTAGCAGAATTCATAGGACATGGCAGAAATAACATCAGGTTGCAATGTTTAGAGCTACCAAACGACATGTTACAGCAAGCTATCATGTCAAACTAGAGTGTGGAATGAATCTACTCAAAGCATATAACAAGAGTCCCTTACTGACCATAAGCCAAAAGGGATCATAAGATATAATGGCACCCATGTAAACATAGCAAGTTTCATTATAGATTCAGACTTTAGTGAAAAACTGGAACATGGCAAAGCAGATAACAAGTAGGCATGTTGGTGAGCTCTATGCACTCACTACGAGGTATTACATGACAAACCAAGCATACAACCAGCAACTAGACATGGCATAGAAGCTAGACATGGCAAGAACAATAACATAGCATTCACGGATCAACTACAACAAGCTTGGCAAAATTGAATAACATTTAAACAATCTGCCAGGAACATTTTATAGCAAAAGTAGAGCAATATTAAGACATGTTAGAACACTCTATAAATGCAACCAGGAACGTGGATGGATATAACATAACCATATGAACAAAACACCCTTACTGAACATACTCAAAAGAGGCATGGATCTCACTGTAGCAACATGAATAACTCCTAGTCACAACCGATGGCTTCAGCGCACGGTACCACCTGAAGGGAAAAAAGCACCGCAGCGCGTGGGAGCGAGGGCGCACCGCACCACACGACCGGAAATAACACCGCACCGCGATCATGTGGCCCTATGTCGATGACGCATGGGCCCGGTCGTGTGGCCCTTTGCGCCCCGCTCGTGAAGCGAGCGAACGAGGGCACAAATATCTCCCTCGCCAGCCCATCTCTCTCTCTCTCCTTCTCTCTCTCTCTCGTCTCTTCTCATCCCCCTCCCCCCCTCCGTTCACCCCCTCTGATTCCCCTCGACCGCAAGCGCCGGCGCCGGCGTGGGTTGGAAGCGGCCGCTACCGAGAGAAGCTCCGGCCTCCCCGCCTTACCATCCCCTGTCTCCTCTCATCCACCGGGACAAGCCGAGAAGCGGAGGAGAGGGCAGGAGGCTGAGGAGGGACGAGCGGCGCATGCGAGAGGCAGCCCTGCCTTCTTATCCCATCCGCCCCGCGTCCCTCTTCTTCCCCCTGCCTTGCTACCGCACGTCCGCCGCCTCTCCGCCCGGCCTCCAGCTCCTGCCTCCTCACCGGACGCCCTTCTGCCCCCTTCTACCGGGTTCTTGCATACGACGCGCAGCGGCGGCGGCGCTCCTCCTCAATGGACAGCAGCGGCGGTGGCGCTCATCTTGCCCTTCTGCCCCCTTCTTCTGGGTTTCTCCATCCGACGCGCAGCAGCAGCGGTGCCGCTCCTCCTCAACGGGTATGGCCGCCTCCGCCCCTACCCCCTGCTCGGATAGGTGAACTTTCCTCTCTTTCTTTCTTCTTCCCCCCGACCTCCTTCTCTTCCTCACTGTTCCTCCTCTTCCAATCTCTGTTCAAGGCAAGGTGGAGGTGGCACCTGTAGAAGAGGGGCAAGGTGGAGGTGGCGCCTGTGGAAGAGATCTGGTGGACAAGTTTCAGTCCATGGAGAAAACGCTTGCACATGTGAGTTCTTTCTTGCTCTTCCTCGTCTTTCCATGGCGGCGTCCGATTTTTTTTCATTTTCTTAGTTTTTAAGGGCGTGTTTTGGGATTTAGATTGATTTGGTAGTGCACATGGTGTTACTACCATGCGACCAGTTCGATGTTTGTGCCCGAAATAAATATTCTCAGCTTAGCTTGGTTAGTTAATTCGATATGGATCTCCAGTGCAGATTTGTTGCTTGTATGGTGCGCCTATTCGTGCCATTGGAATTAATTATTGTGTGCTGAAGCTCTTGTTTGATCTGCTTTAGTATGATGCTAACATGAATTGTTCTTTTCAGGAAAGTCATCCATTTAAATCATTTTTGGCAAGGCCCCATCACACCTGGAAATTATATTGGTTACGTCAGAGAAATTGAAGTGCCAGCCCATAATTCTCATTGCTAAGCTTGCCTACAGCAGGTTAGATTTCTATCTTTCTAAATGGTGTATATTCAGTGAATTATTGGCCTAGAGGATGGTTGTTTTATAAGAATATGGATAGCTTGACAAGACACAAAAAGAATGTTGTTGCCTAAAAACCATAGGGCGGCACATAATTGTTACCATCATGGACCTTACGAGAACTGTTATTGCGATTTTCTATATGAGATTGACATAGTAAATTCTCCCCTTCATACTGCTCTTCCAAGATCACATATGACGTAATGCTTATAACTAGCAAATATTTGTTGGTATTGTTTTCAAGAGATTTATTTTAATAACTTGAACTTTTGAACCAGCGTATCAGAGAGGTAATGACCAAGCTGCTAGAGCATGGTTGTAAGCCATTTCGTTTATGGAATCAGTCGAACTTTGCAAATTTAAGTGTGTACTAAGTCTCTAAGTCGCGCATAGCTTTCTGTTTGTTTAAGTGGAAAGTTTAGGGTGCGTTTGGGAGCAAAGTATTTGAAGTTTTTTACGAATAATATGGTTTCTGAAAAAAAATGGTACTAAATACTTTGAGGTGTCTGGACTGAAAAAGGACTGTAGTTTAAGATACTGTAGTATCTCTTATACTGTGGTTTTTCCGTAGTATCTAAAAAAGAGGTCCCGACCACTTTTTTCTAAACTGAACTCAGAGATCGTTCACGGGAGGGCTCGGCCTATAGACATCGCCATCTACGTACAGATAAGAAGATCCAAATCGTTGCCTCCAACTCCTCTATCTTACTATTAGGCGTTTTAGGTTAGGTGATTACCTAGCATTTGGTTGGTCTCTTTAATCTGACCGTCGTACCGGTTCTTACGTCTCTGTAGTCACGATCAGATGGACCTCATTGCTGGAAAGCTCACCGATTTGTTGTACCACTGCCGGAAGGGGCAGCATTGATGGATGCCGCTTGTTGGGGCGACGACACCAGTTACTTTCTGGTGATCTTGCATACTTCTAGGGATTCACTGGTTGCCAATTATTTTTTGGCTCAAACAAAGCTAGCTCGTGGAGTAGATCAATCGGTCATTGGAGTATACTGATATTCGTATGAGGAGCCTCACCTTGTGCATGACAAGGCTGCACGTAGCCGGAAGCCGTTAGCGCACGCTCGTTGATCTGGCTGTGTAGCTCTTTAGGTGTAGCTGAGTTAGCACACGGTGATTGATCTGCCCGTGTAGTTGACTTAGGTTCATCTGCCATGCATGCATAATTCTTAATGAAAACTATAGCAAAACAACACCAGCCAAACACTTCGGTGGTTTTGACAAAACTGAGAAAAACTATGGTTTTTAAAAACCAGAGTATTTGTTGCCCACGCATTAAAATACTGTGGTTTTAAAATACTATGTTTATTCAAAAAATATGTTGCCAAACTAATGGTTTTATTTGTCCAATTTCTGCAAGGATATCTTTCTAGAGTTGGTTCAAACTTAATTAATGCATTCATGGGGTCACCAAGTTTTGGCGCTGGATGAGATTGGGTAGGCTGCACCATGAATTCCTAGGAGATTATGGAAATTCTCATGCTTGCTTGCAAGTATGTTTCATGAATTGGAGAGATTGGGACTGAACATTGACCCCAAATCTACATTGCTGCTTCTGTCTTCTCATTGCATTTGTCTACGCATTAAATTAATCAAATTATAGTTTCAGTTGCAAGTCTACGTTGTATTCCCCTCGTGGAATTGTGATTCCCCTTTCTTGTTTGAGTTTCACGTCTTACTTCTATTTTTTGTAAGTGGGAAGTATTAATAGCTTAATTTGTACAATTTCTGCAGATTGCTAGGGTTGGTTCAAACTTAATTAATGCATTCATGGGATCATCAACTTTTGGCGCTGGTTGAGATTGGGTAGGCTAGACCATGAATTCCTAGGAGATTGTGGAAATTCTCATGCTTGCTTACAAGTATGTTTCATGAATTCGAGAGATTGGGACTGGACACTGACCCCAAATCTATATTGATGCTCCTGTCTTCTCATTGCATTTGACTCCACATTAAATTAATCAAATTACAGTTTCAGGAGCAACCCTACGATATATTCCCCTCATGGAACTTCGCTTCCTCTTTCTTGTTTGAGTTTGAAGTCTTATTTATATATTAGATATATTAAAGAAGTTGAGCAAGTCACAAGAGAGTCTAACTTTTATGATGCTGAAAAGACAGAACTTTCTGATGGAAGCAAAACTACCTGATGCCCGACCACTCATAAGTGTCTGCGATCGCTTTGGTTTTGTTCCAGATCTTACTCACTATCTTTACACAAACAATATGCTCCGGTATATCGAAGGCTATGTATAGAAGGTATGTAACTCTGTAACTTTCATAAATTTTAGTTTTATTTGAGTATCATTCTTCTAATATGTCGAGTATATGAATGTCTAATTTGCTTTTTTCTCTGTATTGTAGGTGAACCCTGGAAATGCTCCGTTGGTAGTGGGGCAGTTACTTGATGATGAGTGCCCGGAAGATTTCATTAAGGGTTTGATTTTATCTGTTCGTTCTCTTCTTCCTGTTGAGCCACTGGTTGATGAATGCGAGAAGAGGTTTGATTCTGAGCTCTTGTCCTGTACACACATGCGCACATGCTTTTTCTTTTGGTCTTATTTGTTTAATATTTGATCAGGAACCGTCTGCGTTTACTTACACAAATCTTGGAGCACTTAGTGAGCGAGGGGAGCCAAGATGTGCATGTCCACAATGCTCTTGGGAAAATTATAATTGGCAGCAACAACAATCCTAAGCATTTCCTTACTACCCGTTCTATGACTCCCGTGTGGTGGGTAAATACTATGAAAAGAGGGATCCTACTCTTGCTGTTGTTGCTTACAGACGTGGACAGTGCGATGAAGAACTTATCAATGTTACCAACAAGAACTCGCTGTTCAAGCTCCAAGCTAGGTATGCAAATTTGTTTTTTGTCCTTCTGATGCCATGTCGATGTTCTGAATCTTTATATCCATTGGGTGTCTGCTTACATGCTCAAATCACGTGATTTGAATTTCCAGGTATGGGATTGAAAGAATGGACGGCGATCTGTGGGATAAAGTTCTACAGCCTGATAATGAATTTAGAAGGCAGTTCATTGACCAAGTGGTTTCTACTGCATTGCCCGAAAGCAAGAGTCCTGAGCAAGTTTCTGCTGCTGTTAAGGCTTTCATGACAGCTGACCTCCCTCATGAACTGATCGAACTTCTTGCCTTCAGAATTCAGCGTTCAGTGGGAACTTCAATCTTCAGAATATGCTCATCTTGACAGCCATCAAGGCGGACTCATCGAGGGTCATGGACTATGTTAACCGACTAGACAACTTTGATGGTCCTGCCGTTGGAGAACTAGCAGTTGAAGCACAACTATATGAGAAGGCTTTTGCCATATTCAAGAAGTTCAACTTAAATGTGCATGATGTCGATGTTCTGTTGGATAACATACGAAGCATAGAAAGGGCTAAAGAGTTTGCATTCCGTGTCGAAGAAGATGTTGTCTGGAGCCAGGTTGCCAAGGCACATGAACAAAGGGCAAGCATATGCTTTTGCCTTCAAATGCACTTCTAATGGGACTGCGCCTGATCGTCTACTCAATATAAGCAAGTTGCAAGAGCCCTTTGTTATATAACTTAGCATTAGTGTAGATGCCTACCAAGACTTTATGTTTATCATCCTTTTTGATCTTATGTAATCACCTAAGACCATCCCATGCATTTAACTATTGGTTATTTCCTGCTTAGACCGCTGTGTGCTATGCTTTTCAAACTGCCAAGATGAAAGAAATATATGCATTCTCCTTGAAGTGCACCTCCAAAGGCCTCTGCATGATTATCTATCCAATCTAAGCAGATCACAAGAATCCTTTGCTACCTGACTTACTATTACTATAAGTACCTGCTGACACTTTTATATTTGGCATCATTTTGGATCTTATGTAAAACATGTATCATCAATCCGTGCTTATTTTCATATGTTTTATTTTGTGTTTACATATTTTAGTGCACACTCTTCCAATACCTGGTTTACACTCGGCCTTTGCGCCATTGGCGCAACAGGTCATCTAGTAAAAATAACAACAGACAGACTTGGAGAAATTCTAAGTCCTGAAATCAGCAACATCACGGAGGCTACTTTGCAAGCTTAAAACAAACAATACATGGCATATAATGAAGAATGGATTGCACCACAGCAAAGATGGCATGTTGTAGCTCATAACACATGAAGACATCATGATCAAAAGAAAATCACACAAGAAGATACAAAAATGACAAATGAGCATGTTCTGATAACAGACAGCAGTTAACAATATATAGCACTCTTGCAATGATGATTAGGGAATCAAGATGAGCTCAAATGAACATGCCACAATGGAACAAAATGTAGAGAATCTCATGATGAACATTTCAATGTGTCATGCACGCAAAACGGAGCAGTATGCAGGGAGTTATGGCATGATGAATAGGACTCCAGAATGCTACAATAAAATGACTTGGCAGAAATTTAGACCTCGCGGGAAAGTCAACGCGGGCGGTGGATCTCGCCGGAATCCCACCGGAGTTGAGGAAGAGCTCGCCGGAGATGGGGGGGGCGGCGAGGGCGTCGCCGGATCCGGGACGGCGCGGTCCCCGGAGGCGGCGGCGCCCACGGGCGACAGCGGGGGCGCGCTGGAGGGCGCGGGGCGGCGCGGCACGGGCGGATCGGCGGTGGACGGCGGCAGGGCCGCGGCTGGACGGCGGCGAAGCGCGGAAGGCGGAGCGGCGGACGGCGGGCGCGGGGCGGACGGCAGAGGGCAGAGCGGCGGGCGCGGGAGCCGCGGAGTGGCGCGCGGCCGGGCGGCGCACGGGCGTCGGGGCAGCGGGCGCTCGGGGCGGCGGCGGCCGGAGGCTCGCCGGCGACGGGCGGCAAGCAGAGGGCGCGGGGCGCGCTGACCGGGCAGATCGGGCCCGCCGTGGCCCGGAGCGGGCCGGAGATGGGCTCCGCTGGCCCGACGGCGATGTGGGCGCGGGGGGAGGTGAGGTGGCGGCTCCGGATTGGTTGGGAAGGCGGCGGTGATGACGTGGCGGCTCCGGATTGGTTGGAGTGATGTGGCGACAGCGGTGGACATGTCCGGCGCGACGCGGACGCGTCCGGCGGCGTGAGGGGAAGGAATTTTAGGTTTTCGTCCGCGAATTTGAGGGGAAGGCACCTATTTATAGGTAGAAGGAGGTAGGAGTGTCCAAATGGAGTGCGGTTTTTGCCCACACGATCATGATCGAACGACCGAGGACATGGAGGGGGTTTGGATGGGTTTTGGGCCACTTTGAAGGGGTTGTTGGGCTGCACACAAAAGAGGCTTTTGCGGATACCCGGTTAACCGTTGGAGTATCAAGCGAACTCCAAACGGCATGAAACTTGACAGGCGGTCTACCGGTGGTATACCAAGGCCGCTTGGCAAACCTCGGCCTTTCCGAGAAAGTTTAACACCCGCACACGAAAAGAGGCAAAAGGGGACGCCGGAGGACATAGGAGTGCCGGATTGGAAAACGGACAACGGGGAAGATGCTCGGATGTATGAGATGAACACGTATGCAAAATGACATGCACATGATGACATGGCAAAATGCAAACACGCAAGCAAATGACATGGCAACGACGACGAATAACTGGCAGACACCTGGCGCATCGAATTCGGGGCGTTACAACTCTCCTCTACTAACAAGAGATCTCGTCCCGAGATCTTAGGACCGATACGGAAGGGAAAAGGGATGAGGTGAAATAAGAACAAAAGAGAGAGGATGAACAAAGGTCGAGAGCATTCGAGAAAAATAGAGGACGAAGACTACGACGAGAGTCAAAAGCTCAACGAACAAGATAGACTCTGAAAGCACTCCGGTTAGAACAAGTTAGAAAAGGAATAATAACGAAGGAATTTATGCAGCACTCCGGCTGAACAAGGAAAGAGTTGGAACTGAGATTGACAAAATGGAACGATAGTTGACGAGAGGAACAACACAATGCCTCCGGAAGAATTGAAAGAGTTGAATGAAAAGAACGAGGCAGAAGATGTCAACTTTCACCATGAACGAAAATGAAAGCAACCTTAGAAGGATGGATTGCACGGAGTTGTTGGAAAAAACCAACCACAAAAGAAATAAGCTTGTTGTGGAGCTTATAGATAACATCTCAAAATTATGAGGCGGTCTCCGACCACAAACGGAAAAGATTGAATAGCTGAGGGGACCGAAGAAATGCAAAACTCCACTTCAAAAGAATACGGAGAATTAATTGCACTTCGCGAAGCAAGAAGAATACTTGAGCTTCGCCTACAAGAATCTTGATGAACACTTGAAGAATGAATTAACTCATGAAAAACCACCATGAAGAACTCCGGTACAAAAGGATGATGAGATAGAATTGAGGTATGAAAAGAATAAGATTTAAACCTTGTGATGATTCAGATGGAGCTTCGCGACGGAACAAGCGAGAAGCTTGGAACTCCGGAAAAGAAAAGACGAACAACTTAGAACTGAGAAATTATTCAACATGAACAATCTCCGAAGAAAAGAATTAATCAACTTGATGAAAGAAGAATAATAATTACGTTATGCTTATCCTCCACCAATTAAATTGATGAGAAGCAATGGATTGCATACCACTTATTCACATTGGGAAAAGATTAAGGGAGGATATAGCGCCAAATTTGGGAAGGTCTTCATGAGCCACCGGTAGGATGAAAAGAATGAATGAATTGATATGATGAGAATGGAAAAGGAATCTTCAAAGAACCCCCATAAGAAGTAAAACGTACAAAGAAAAGATAATGAATCACCGGTAAGAATTAGAGCAAGCACGAAGATACTTGAGGGAATGAAAATGCAAGAGAACGAAGAGATCGCGAACTGATTAAAGAATGCTTGAACGCAGCACCGGTACAAATATAGGAACGAGCCGAGCTGAAAACTTGGAACGGAGAAATATTCCGAAAAGATGACCTCCGGATAATCGAGAGAGAACGCAACTCCTGAAATACTCCGGATGGATGAAAAGAATTGCACAACTGGAAACAATTGATAGGATAACATTGAGCTGGCACCGCGAATCTCCGGGAGAAAGTACGAGATTACGAAGAAACTCTTCTTCGGTCTTCAAAATGTTGAGAATGACGACGAGGAACACCACCAAAATTGTTGAAAAACTCCGGGAGAATGAAAAGAGAAAAGATTGACCCGAACATGAAAGAATTTGGGAGCGATCTTGGAAAGGCATCTGACTGATGAAATTCATTCTTACGTCAAACTTTGAAAGAAAATATTTGAGAAAAGCTCCAAAAAAAATTAGAAGAGTCAGGTAAGATCCTGGGAAAAGACCTGTGGGTTAGGGCCCACTAAAAGAAACACCGTTGGAAAAGGAATTGAAGAAAAAAACCATGCACCAGAACAACTGAGGGACTTGAATGAGGTGATAACCTCGAAATAATAGAATGCAAATGTGAATCTTCTGAGATGTCTTCAGCACTCCAGAAGGATTAAATGGCGAGAGGCGAATGATCAGAGGGAAATATTTGAGCTGACGGAAAGAATGATCAACACCGAAAACTTGAATTGGATCCACCGGGAAAAGAAATGAGACGAACAATGATTAGCTAGGTGAGAATTCACCGGTTGAAACAATTGAGGAAAGACTGAAAATACTCCGCACGAATGAAATTGATACTCGAATAGAGGCTCAAACTCCGGGAATAAAAGGGGTGGGAGGGCGGGTAAAACACAGGCAACTTGGAACAACGAATCGATGAATATCTTGAAGAGAAAAGCACCGGTTGAAACGATTGAAGAGAGAATGCAAAGGCTTCGCACGAGTAGGATGGATACTCAATTACGAACTCTAGTTCCGAGAAGAAGAAGGGAGGGTGGGTGGGAAAAACAAGGACAACTTCGGACAGGGAAACAACATCGATTGAAAAGAACGGAGGATTGACCTCCAAAAGACAAAGAGGTTGAGTCGACTTGACGAGAGAAGCACCGGATGAAAAGAGGATGGACAACGAACGAAAACTAACCGCGTGATCCTAAAGAAAAATCCCACCAAGGATAGAAGTGCATCTTGAAGACGCTTTTGCAAGGTGGATATCATTACATCAACATTACATAATAGTGGGGGTACAACCAATACATACAAAGTCACATGAATACAACAATACATCATATACAAGAGATCAAAATCCGACTACAGATGGAACATAAATAGAAACTCAAACAATATCCACCCTGCTAGCCCAGGCTGCCGACCAGGAACCTATCCCTCAATCGAAGAAGAAGCAGAAGAACTCCAACACAGATAAACATCGCTCTCACGTCATGATCATCGCATAACCTGTACCTGCAACTGGTGGTGTAGTAATCTGTGAGCCACGAGGACTCAGCAATCCCATTACCATGGGTATCAAGACTAGCAAGTCTTAATGGGTAAGGAAGGGGTAAAGTGGTGAGGTTGCAGCAGCGACTAAGCATGTATGGTGGCTAACTTACGCAAATAAGAGCGAGGAGAGAAGCAAATCAAACGGTCGACAACTAGTAATGATCAAGAAGTGATCCTGAACTCCTACTTACGTCATACATAACCCAGAAACCGTGTTCTCCTCTCGATCAACCCCGAAAAGAGACACTCACGGTTACGCACACGGTTGGTGTATTTTAGAAGAGTTTACTTCAAGTTTACTACAACCGGACATTAACAAATTCCCATCTGCCACATAACCGCGGGCACGGCTTTCGAAAGTTCATACCCTGCAGGGGTGTCCCAACTTAGCCCATTATAAGCTCTCGCGATCAACGAAGGATGTTCCTTCTCCCGGGAAGACCCGATCAGTCTTGGAATCCCGGCTACAAGACATTTCGACAGTAATAAAACAAGACCAGCAAAGCCGCCTGGATGTGCCGACAAATCCTGATAGGGGCTGCACATATCTTGTTCTCAGGGCACACCGGATTGTCCAAACTTCCGGTAGGCGAACCCAGAGTTGCCCCTGGTGGCCACCGGCGGCTGACGGTTTGGACCAGCACTGAAGGAGAACTGGTCCGAGGGGGCTAAAATAAAGATGACCCTCGGGCTCCGGAAACCCAAGGGAAATAAAAGGGCATAGGTGAGGCAAATGGTAAAACCAATGTTGGGCCTTGCTGGAGGAGTCTTATTCAAAGCGAACTGTCAAGGGGGTCCCATAAATCACCCAACCGCGTTAGGGACGCAAAATCCGGGAACATAATACCGATATGACGGAAACTAAGGCGGCAAGAGTGGAACAAAACACCAGGCCTAAGGCCGAGCCTTCCACCCTTTACCAAGTATATAGATGCATTAATAATATAAGAGATATTATGACATCCCAACATAAACATAATCCAACATGGAGCAATCTTCATCTTCACCTGCAACTAGCAACGCTATAAGAGGGGCTGAGCAAAAGCGGTAACATAGCCAAACAACGGTTCGCTAGGAAGGGTGACAAAGGATAGAGGTTCATGGCAATTTGGGAGGCTTGATAAGCAAGTGGTAGGGAACGCAGCATAGCGATAGAACGAAGCAACTAGCATAGCAATGATAGTAATGAGATCCAAGGTGACGGTCATCTTGCCTGAAATCCCGCAAGGAAGAAGAACGAGTCCATGAAGAAGATGAAGCCACGAAGACGAACCAAGCGTAGACGAACGAATCCTCACGATCGCAACGAAACGGGAACTATCGAGAAGAAGCACACCACACGGTAAACACACCACACATGAACAAGGCATGATGCTCAACCGAGTATGATGCATGAAAAGGCTACATGAAGATACTCATGGCAAGATATGATGCATACAAGAGCAACACATCCAAGCAAGTTTAAATGAGGCCGGAAACAACATATAGCAACTCCGGTAAGTCCTCATATGCAAATTTCGAAATTGGTCCAGATCTGAATAAACCTTAATTTCAAGTTGTTAAACAGCAAGTTAAGATGCACCAACATGATATACATGAAATTCTAGTCAAGTTACATATAAAGTTCATTAGATTTGGAGCTACGACCTAGAAGATATGAGCAAAACAAGATAAACATGGCATTGATGCAAAATGCATTCAAACATCAAGCAAACACCTCAAAACATGGATCCAACAAGGTAACATGAAGCTACATGCAAAACTAAGTAAGTTTCATATAGAGCACACTCAAAACGGAGCAACGGTTCAACACATACACTCTATACAAGATATGACAACAATCTGTCCATAACAGCAAGTAGGCATCTAGCAAGTATCAAAACAACATGCTACAGGAACTCAACATGAAAAAAAAAAGGCATGGACATGAACTACAGGTAAAGCATTACAAAACATAAACACTGAGCTAGACCCATAAACTACTAGAACATGCTCAAAAGGACATGAAAAATTGCAAATAATAACAGGTTCACAGACTTAGCAGAATTCACAGGACATGGCAGAAATAACATCAGGTTGCAATGTTTAGAGCTACCAAACGACATGTTACAGCAAGCTATCATGTCAAACTAGAGTGTGGAATGAATCTACTCAAAGCATATAACAAGAGTCCCTTACTGACCATAAGCCAAAAGGGATCATAAGATATAATGGCACCCATGTAAACATAGCAAGTTTCATTATAGATTCAGACTTTAGTGAAAAACTGGAACATGGCAAAGCAGATAACAAGTAGGCATGTTGGTGAGCTCTATGCACTCACTACGAGGCATTGCATGACAAACCAAGCATACAACCAGCAACTAGACATGGCATAGAAGCTAGACATGGCAAGAACAATAACATAGCATTCACGGATCAACTACAACAAGCTTGGCAAAATTGAATAACATTTAAACAATCTGCCAGGAACATTTTATAGCAAAAGTAGAGCAATATTAAGACATGTTAGAGCACTCTATAAATGCAACCAGGAACGTGGATGGATATAACATAACCATATGAACAAAACACCCTTACTGAACATATTCAAAAGAGGCATGGATCTCACTGTAGCAACATGAATAACTCCTAGTCACAACCGATGGCTTCAGCGCACGGTACCACCCGAAGAGAAAAAAGCACCGCAGCGCGTGGGAGCGAGGGCGCACCGCACCACACGACCGGAAAAAACACCGCACCGCGATCATGTGGCCCTATGTCGATGACGCATGGGCCCGGTCGTGTGGCCCTTTGCGCCCCGCTCGTGAAGCGAGCGAACGAGGGCACAAATATCTCCCTCGCCAGCCCATCTCTCTCTCTCCTTCTCTCTCTCTCGTCTCTTCTCATCCCCCTCCCCCCCTCCGTTCTCCCCCTCTGATTCCCCTCGACCGCAAGCGCCGGCGCCGGCGTGGGATGGAAGCGGCCGCTACCGAGAGAAGCTCCGGCCTCCCCGCCTTACCATCCCCTATCTCCTCTCATCCACCGGGACAAGCCGAGAAGCGGAGGAGAGGGCAGGAGGCTGAGGAGGGACGAGCGGCGCATGCGAGAGGCAGCCCTGCCTTCTTATCCCATCCGCCCCGCGTCCCTCTTCTTCCCCCTGCCTTGCTACCGCACGTCCGTCGCCTCTCCGCCCGGCCTCCAGCTCCTGCCTCGTCACCGGACGCCCTTCTGCCCCCTTCTACCGAGTTCTTGCATCCGACGCGCAGCGGCGGCGGCGCTCCTCCTCAATGGACAACAGCGGCGGTGGCGCTCATCTTGCCCTTCTGCCCCCTTCTTCTGGGTTTCTCCATCCGACGCGCAGCAGCAGCGGCGCCGCTCCTCCTCAACGGGTATGGCCGCCTCCGCCCCTACCCCCTGCTCGGATAGGTGAACTTTCCTCTCTTTCTTTCTTCTTCCCCCCGACCTTCTTCTCTTCCTCACTGTTCCTCCTCTTCCAATCTCTGTTCAAGGCAAGGTGGAGGTGGCACCTGTAGAAGAGGGGCAAGGTGGAGGTGGCGCCTGTGGAAGAGATCTGGTGGACAAGTTTCAGTCCATGGAGAAAACGCTTGCACATGTGAGTTCTTTCTTGCTCTTCCTCGTCTTTCCATGGCGGCGTCCGATTTTTTTTCATTTTCTTAGTTTTTAAGGGCGTGTTTTGGGATTTAGATTGATTTGGTAGTGCACATGGTGTTACTACCATGCGACCAGTTCGATGTTTGTGCCCGAAATAAATATTCTCAGCTTAGCTTGGTTAGTTAATTAGATATGGATCTCCAGTGCAGATTTGTTGCTTGTATGGTGCGCCTATTCGTGCCATTGGAATTAATTATTGTGTGCTGAAGCTCTTGTTTGATCTGCTTTAGTATGATGCTAACATGAATTGTTCTTTTCAGGAAAGTCATCCATTTAAATCATTTTTGGCAAGGCCCCATCACACCTGGAAATTATATTGGTTACGTCAGAGAAATTGAAGTGCCAGCCCATAATTCTCATTGCTAAGCTTGCCTACAGCAGGTTAGATTTCTATCTTTCTAAATGGTGTATATTCAGTGAATTATTGGCCTAGAAGATGGTTGTTTTATAAGAATATGGATAGCTTGACAAGACACAAAAAGAATGTTGTTGCCTAAAAACCATAGGGCGGCACATAATTGTTACCATCATGGACCTTACGAGAACTGTTATTGCGATTTTCTATATGAGATTGACATAGTAAATTTTCCCCTTCATACTGCTCTTCCAAGATCACATATGACGTAATGCTTATAACTAGCAAATATTTGTTGGTATTGTTTTCAAGAGATTTATTTTAATAACTTGAACTTTTGAACCAGCGTATCAGAGAGGTAATGACCAAGCTGCTAGAGCATGGTTGTAAGCCATTTCGTTTATGGAATCAGTCGAACTTTGCAAATTTAAGTGTGTACTAAGTCTCTAAGTCGCGCATAGCTTTCTGTTTGTTTAAGTGGAAAGTTTAGGGTGCGTTTGGGAGCAAAGTATTTGAAGTTTTTTACGAATAATATGGTTTCTGAAAAAAAATGGTACTAAATACTTTGAGGTGTCTGGACTGAAAAAGGACTGTAGTTTAAGATACTGTAGTATCTCTTATACCGTGGTTTTTCCGTAGTATCTAAAAAAGAGGTCCCGACCACTTTTTTCTAAACTGAACTCAGAGATCGTTCACGGGAGGGCTCGGCCTATAGACATCGCCATCTACGTACAGATAAGAAGATCCAAATCGTTGCCTCCAACTCCTCTATCTTACTATTAGGCGTTTTAGGTTAGGTGATTACCTAGCATTTGGTTGGTCTCTTTAATCTGACCGTCGTACCGGTTCTTACGTCTCTGTAGTCACGATCAGATGGACCTCATTGCTGGAAAGCTCACCGATTTGTTGTACCACTGCCGGAAGGGGCAACATTGATGGATGCCGCTTGTTGGGGCGACGACACCAGTTACTTTCTGGTGATCTTGCATACTTCTAGGGATTCACTGGTTGCCAATTATTTTTTGGCTCAAACAAAGCTAGCTCGTGGAGTAGATCAATCGGTCATTGGAGTATACTGATATTCGTACGAGGAGCCTCACCTTGTGCATGACAAGGCTGCACGTAGCCGGAAGCCGTTAGCGCACGCTCGTTGATCTGGCTGTGTAGCTCTTTAGGTGTAGCTGAGTTAGCACACGGTGATTGATCTGCCCGTGTAGTTGACTTAGGTTCATCTGCCATGCATGCATAATTCTTAATGAAAACTATAGCAAAACAACACCAGCCAAACACTTCGGTGGTTTTGACAAAACTGAGAAAAACTATGGTTTTTAAAAACCAGAGTATTTGTTGCCCACGCATTAAAATACTGTAGTTTTAAAATACTACGTTTATTCAAAAAATATGCTGCCAAACTAATGGTTTTATTTGTCCAATTTCTGCAAGGATATCTTTCTAGAGTTGGTTCAAACTTAATTAATGCATTCATGGGGTCACCAAGTTTTGGCGCTGGATGAGATTGGGTAGGCTGCACCATGAATTCCTAGGAGATTATGGAAATTCTCATGCTTGCTTGCAAGTATGTTTCATGAATTGGAGAGATTGGGACTGAACATTGACCCCAAATCTACATTGCTGCTTCTGTCTTCTCATTGCATTTGTCTACGCATTAAATTAATCAAATTATAGTTTCAGTTGCAAGTCTACGTTGTATTCCCCTCGTGGAATTGTGATTCCCCTTTCTTGTTTGAGTTTCACGTCTTACTTCTATTTTTTGTAAGTGGGAAGTATTAATAGCTTAATTTGTACAATTTCTGCAGATTGCTAGGGTTGGTTCAAACTTAATTAATGCATTCATGGGATCATCAACTTTTGGCGCTGGTTGAGATTGGGTAGGCTAGACCATGAATTCCTAGGAGATTGTGGAAATTCTCATGCTTGCTTACAAGTATGTTTCATGAATTCGAGAGATTGGGACTGGACACTGACCCCAAATCTATATTGATGCTCCTGTCTTCTCATTGCATTTGACTCCACATTAAATTAATCAAATTACAGTTTCAGGAGCAACCCTACGATATATTCCCCTCATGGAACTTCGCTTCCTCTTTCTTGTTTGAGTTTGAAGTCTTATTTATATATTAGATATATTAAAGAAGTTGAGCAAGTCACAAGAGAGTCTAACTTTTATGATGCTGAAAAGACAGAACTTTCTGATGGAAGCAAAACTACCTGATGCCCGACCACTCATAAGTGTCTGCGATCGCTTTGGTTTTGTTCCAGATCTTACTCACTATCTTTACACAAACAATATGCTCCGGTATATCGAAGGCTATGTATAGAAGGTATGTAACTCTGTAACTTTCATAAATTTTAGTTTTATTTGAGTATCATTCTTCTAATATGTCGAGTATATGAATGTCTAATTTGCTTTTTTCTCTGTATTGTAGGTGAACCCTGGAAATGCTCCGTTGGTAGTGGGGCAGTTACTTGATGATGAGTGCCCGGAAGATTTCATTAAGGGTTTGATTTTATCTGTTCGTTCTCTTCTTCCTGTTGAGCCACTGGTTGATGAATGCGAGAAGAGGTTTGATTCTGAGCTCTTGTCCTGTACACACATGCGCACATGCTTTTTCTTTTGGTCTTATTTGTTTAATATTTGATCAGGAACCGTCTGCGTTTACTTACACAAATCTTGGAGCACTTAGTGAGCGAGGGGAGCCAAGATGTGCATGTCCACAATGCTCTTGGGAAAATTATAATTGGCAGCAACAACAATCCTAAGCATTTCCTTACTACCCGTTCTATGACTCCCGTGTGGTGGGTAAATACTATGAAAAGAGGGATCCTACTCTTGCTGTTGTTGCTTACAGACGTGGACAGTGCGATGAAGAACTTATCAATGTTACCAACAAGAACTCGCTGTTCAAGCTCCAAGCTAGGTATGCAAATTTGTTTTTTGTCCTTCTGATGCCATGTCGATGTTCTGAATCTTTATATCCATTGGGTGTCTGCTTACATGCTCAAATCACGTGATTTGAATTTCCAGGTATGGGATTGAAAGAATGGACGGCGATCTGTGGGATAAAGTTCTACAGCCTGATAATGAATTTAGAAGGCAGTTCATTGACCAAGTGGTTTCTACTGCATTGCCCGAAAGCAAGAGTCCTGAGCAAGTTTCTGCTGCTGTTAAGGCTTTCATGACAGCTGACCTCCCTCATGAACTGATCGAACTTCTTGCCTTTAGAATTCAGCGTTCAGTGGGAACTTCAATCTTCAGAATCTGCTCATCTTGACAGCCATCAAGGCGGACTCATCGAGGGTCATGGACTATGTTAACCGACTAGACAACTTTGATGGTCCTGCCGTTGGAGAACTAGCAGTTGAAGCACAACTATATGAGAAGGCTTTTGCCATATTCAAGAAGTTCAACTTAAATGTGCATGATGTCGATGTTCTGTTGGATAACATCCGAAGCATAGAAAGGGCTAAAGAGTTTGCATTCCGTGTCGAAGAAGATGTTGTCTGGAGCCAGGTTGCCAAGGCACATGAACAAAGGGCAAGCATATGCTTTTGCCTTCAAATGCACTTCTAATGGGACTGCGCCTGATCGTCTACTCAATATAAGCAAGTTGCAAGAGCCCTTTGTTATATAACTTAGCATTAGTGTAGATGCCTACCAAGACTTTATGTTTATCATCCTTTTTGATCTTATGTAATCACCTAAGACCATCCCATGCATTTAACTATTGGTTATTTCCTGCTTAGACCGCTGTGTGCTATGCTTTTCAAACTGCCAAGATGAAAGAAATATATGCATTCTCCTTGAAGTGCACCTCCAAAGGCCTCTGCATGATTATCTATCCAATCTAAGCAGATCACAAGAATCCTTTGCTACCTGACTTACTATTACTATAAGTAC
This sequence comes from Aegilops umbellulata, assembly GCA_032464435.1. Classification (NCBI taxonomy): domain Eukaryota; kingdom Viridiplantae; phylum Streptophyta; class Magnoliopsida; order Poales; family Poaceae; genus Aegilops; species Aegilops umbellulata. The sequence continues at coordinate 44,598,315 of CP136056.1, forward strand.
CTGCTAACACTTTTATATTTGGCATCATTTTGGATCTTATGTAAAACATGTATCATCAATCCGTGCTTATTTTCATATGTTTTATTTTGTGTTTACATATTTTAGTGCACACTCTTCCAATACCTGGTTTACACTCGGCCTTTGCGCCATTGGCGCAACAGGTCATCTAGTAAAAATAACAGCAGACAGACTTGGAGAAATTCTAAGTCCTGAAATCAGCAACATCACGGAGGCTACTTTGCAAGCTTAAAACAAACAATACATGGCATATAATGAAGAATGGATTGCACCACAGCAAAGATGGCATGTTGTAGCTCATAACACATGAAGACATCATGATCAAAAGAAAATCACACAAGAAGATACAAAAATGACAAATGAGCATGTTCTGATAACAGACAACAGTTAACAATATATAGCACTCTTGCAATGATGATTAGGGAATCAAGATGAGCTCAAATGAACATGCCACAATGGAACAAAATGTAGAGAATCTCATGATGAACATTTCAATGTGTCATGCACGCAAAACGGAGCAGTATGCAGGGAGTTATGGCATGATGAATAGGACTCCAGAATGCTACAATAAACTGACTTGGCAGAAATTTAGACCTCGCGGGAAAGTCAACGCGGGCGGTGGATCTCGCCGGAATCCCACCGGAGTTGAGGAAGAGCTCGCCGGAGATGGGGGGGCGGCGAGGGCGTCGCCGGATCCGGGACGGCGCGGTCCCCGGAGGCGGCGGCGCCCACGGGCGACAGCGGGGGCGCGCTGGAGGGCGCGGGGCGGCGCGGCACGGGCGGATCAGCGGTGGCCGGCGGCAGGGCCGCGGCTGGACGGCGGCGAAGCGCGGAAGGCGGAGCGGCGGACGGCGGGCGCGGGGCGGACGACAGAGGGCAGAGCGGCGGGCGCGGGAGCCGCGGAGTGGCGCGCGGCCGGGCGGCGCACGGGCGTCGGGGCAGCGGGCGCTCGGGGCGGCGGCGGCCGGAGGCTTGCCGGCGACGGGCGGCAAGCAGAGGGCGCGGGGCGCGCTGACCGGGCAGATCGGGCCCGCCGTGGCCCGGAGCGGGCCGGAGATGGGCTCCGCTGGCCCGACGGCGATGTGGGCGCGGGGGGAGGTGAGGTGGCGGCTCCGGATTGGTTGGGAAGGCGGCGGTGATGACGTGGCGGCTCCGGATTGGTTGGAGTGATGTGGCGGCAGCGGTGGACATGTCTGGCGCGACGCGGACGCGTCCGGCGGCGTGAGGGGAAGGAATTTTAGGTTTTCGTCCGTGAATTTGAGGGGAAGGGACCTATTTATAGGTAGGAGTGTCCAAATGGAGTGCGGTTTTTGCCCACACGATCATGATCGAACGACCGAGGACATGGAGGGGGTTTGGATGGGTTTTGGGCCACTTTGAAGGGGTTGTTGGGCTGCACACAAAAGAGGCTTTTGCGGATACCCGGTTAACCGTTGGAGTATCAAGCGGACTCCAAACGGCATGAAACTTGACAGGCGGTCTACCGGTGGTATACCAAGGCCGCTTGGCAAACCTCGGCCTTTCCGAGAAAGTTTAACACCCGCACACGAAAAGAGGCAAAAAGGGACGCCGGAGGACATAGGAGTGCCGGATTGGAAAACGGACAACGGGGAAGATGCTCGGATGTATGAGATGAACACGTATGCAAAATGACATGCACATGATGACATGGCAAAATGCAAACACGCAAGCAAATGACATGGCAACGACGACGAATAACTGGCAGACACCTGGCGCATCGAATTCGGGGCGTTACAACTCTCCTCTACTAACAAGAGATCTCGTCCCGAGATCTTAGGACCGATACGGAAGGGAAAAGGGATGAGGTGAAATAAGAACAAAAGAGAGAGGATGAACAAAGGTCGAGAGCATTCGAGAAAAATAGAGGACGAAGACTACGACGAGAGTCAAAAGCTCAACGAACAAGATAGACTCTGAAAGCACTCCGGTTAGAACAAGTTAGAAAAGGAATAATAACGAAGGAATTTATGCAGCACTCCGGCTGAACAAGGAAAGAGTTGGAACTGAGATTGACAAAATGGAACGATAGTTGACGAGAGGAACAACACAATGCCTCCGGAAGAATTGAAAGAGTTGAATGAAAAGAACGAGGCAGAAGATGTCAACTTTCACCACGAACGAAAATGAAAGCAACCGTAGAAGGATGGATTGCACGGAGTTGTTGGAAAAAACCAACCACAAAAGAAATAAGCTTGTTGTGGAGCTTATAGATAACATCTCAAAATTATGAGGCGGTCTCCGACCACAAACGGAAAAGATTGAATAGCTGAGGGGACCGAAGAAATGCAAAACTCCACTTCAAAAGAATACGGAGAATTAATTGCACTTCGCGAAGCAAGAAGAATACTTGAGCTTCGCCTACAAGAATCTTGATGAACACTTGAAGAATGAATTAACTCATGAAAAACCACCATGAAGAACTCCGGTACAAAAGGATGATGAGATAGAATTGAGGTATGAAAAGAATAAGATTTAAACCTTGTGATGATTCAGATGGAGCTTCGCGACGGAACAAGCGAGAAGCTTGGAACTCCGGAAAAGAAAAGACGAACAACTTAGAACCGAGAAATTATTCAACATGAACAATCTCCGAAGAAAAGAATTAATCAACTTGATGAAATAAGAAGAATAATTACGTTATGCTTATCCTCCACCAATTAAATTGATGAGAAGCAATGGATTGCATACCACTTATTCACATTGGGAAAAGATTAAGGGAGGATATAGCGCCAAATTTGGGAAGGTCTTCATGAGCCACCGGTAGGATGAAAAGAATGAATGAATTGATATGATGAGAATGGAAAAGGAATCTTCAAAGAACCCCCATAAGAAGTAAAACGTACAAAGAAAAGATAATGAATCGCCGGTAAGAATTAGAGCAAGCACGAAGATACTTGAGGGAATGAAAATGCAAGAGAACGAAGAGATCGCGAACTGATTAAAGAATGCTTGAACGCAGCACCGGTACAAATATAGGAACGAGCCGAGCTGAAAACTTGGAACGGAGAAATATTCCGAAAAGATGACCTCCGGATAATCGAGAGAGAACGCAACTCCTGAAATACTCCGGATGGATGAAAAGAATTGCACAACTGGAAACAATTGATAGGATAACATCGAGCTGGCACCGCGAATCTCCGGGAGAACGTACGAGATTACGAAGAAACTCTTCTTCGGTCTTCAAAATGTTGAGAATGACGACGAGGAACACCGCCAAAATTGTTGAAAAACTCCGGGAGAATGAAAAGAGAAAAGATTGACCCGAACATGAAAGAATTTGGGAGCGATCTTGGAAAGGCATCTGACTGATGAAATTCATTCTTATGTCAAACTTTGAAAGAAAATATTTGAGAAAAGCTCCAAAAAAATTTAGAAGAGTCAGGTAAGATCCTGGGAAAAGACCTGTGGGTTAGGGCCCACTAAAAGAAACACCGTTGGAAAAGGAATTGAAGAAAAAAACCATGCACCAGAACAACTGAGGGACTTGAATGAGGTGATAACCTCGAAATAATAGAATGCAAATGTGAATCTTCTGAGATGTCTTCAGCACTCCAGAAGGATTAAATGGCGAGAGGCGAATGATCAAAGGGAAATATCTGAGCTGACGGAAAGAATGATCAACACCGAAAACTTGAATTGGATCCACCGGGAAAAGAAATGAGACGAACAATGATTAGCTAGGCGAGAATTCACCGGTTGAAACAATTGAGGAAAGACTAAAAATACTCCGCACGAATGAAATTGATACTCGAATAGAGGCTCAAACTCCGGGAATAAAAGGGGTGGGAGGGCGGGTAAAACACAGGCAACTTGGAACAACGAATCGATGAATATCTTGAAGAGAAAAGCACCGGTTGAAACGATTGAAGAGAGAATGCAAAGGCTTCGCACGAGTAGGATGGATACTCAATTACGAACTCTAGTTCCGAGAAGAAGAAGGGAGGGTGGGTGGGAAAAACAAGGACAACTTCGGACAGGGAAACAACGTCGATTGAAAAGAACTGAGGATTGACCTCCAAAAGACAAAGAGGTTGAGTCGACTTGACGAGAGAAGCACCGGATGAAAAGAGGATGGACAACGAACGAAAACTAACCGCGTGATCCTAAAGAAAAATCCCACCAAGGATAGAAGTGCATCTTGAAGACGCTTTTGCAAGGTGGATATCATTACATCAACATTACATAATAGTGGGGGTACAACCAATACATACAAAGTCACATGAATACAACACTACATCATATACAAGAGATCAAAATCCGACTACAGATGGAACATAAACAGAAACTCAAACAATATCCACCCTGCTAGCCCAGGCTGCCGACCAGGAACCTATCCCTCAATCGAAGAAGAAGTAGAAGAAGAACTCCAACACAGATAAACATCGCACTCACGTCATGATCATCGCATAACCTGTACCTGCAACTGGTGGTGTAGTAATCTGTGAGCCACGAGGACTCAGCAATCCCATTACCATGGGTATCAAGACTAGCAAATCTTAATGGGTAAGGAAGGGGTAAAGTGGTGAGGTTGCAGCAGCGACTAAGCATGTATGGTGGCTAACTTACGCAAATAAGAGCGAGGAGAGAAGCAAATCAAATGGTCGACAACTAGTAATGATCAAGAAGTGATCCTGAACTCCTACTTACGTCATACATAACCCAGAAACCGTGTTCTCCTCTCGATCAACCCCGAAAAGAGACACTCACGGTTACGCACACGGTTGGTGTATTTAGAAGAGTTTACTTCAAGTTTACTACAACCGGACATTAACAAATTCCCATCTGCCACATAACCGCGGGCACGGCTTTCGAAAGTTCATACCCTGCAGGGGTGTCCCAACTTAGCCCATTATAAGCTCTCGCGATCAAAGAAGGATATTCCTTCTCCCGGGAAGACCCGATCAGTCTTGGAATCCCGGCTACAAGACATTTCGACAGTAATAAAACAAGACCAGCAAAGCCGCCCGGATGTGCCGACAAATCCTGATAGGAGCTGCACATATCTTGTTCTCAGGGCACACCGGATTGTCCAAACTTCCGGTAGGCGAACCCAGAGTTGCCCCTGGTGGCCACCGGCGGCTGACGGTTTGGACCAGCACTGAAGGAGAACTGGCCCGAGGGGGGCTGAAATAAAGATGACCCTAGGGCTCCGGAAACCCAAGGGAAATAAAAGGGCATATGTGAGGCAAATGGTAAAACCAATGTTGGGCCTTGCTGGAGGAGTCTTATTCAAAGCGAACTGTCAAGGGGGTCCCATAAATCACCCAACCGCGTTAGGGACGCAAAATCCGGGAACATAATACCGATATGACGGAAACTAAGGCGGCAAGAGTGGAACAAAACACCAGGCATAAGGCCGAGCCTTCCACCCTTTACCAAGTATATAGATGCATTAATAATATAAGAGATATTATGACATCCCAACATAAACATAATCCAACATGGAGCAATCTTCATCTTCACCTGCAACTAGCAACGCTATAAGAGGGGCTGAGCAAAAGCGGTAACATAGCCAAACAACGGTTCGCTAGGAAGGGTGACAAAGGATAGAGGTTCATGGCAATTTGGGAGGCTTGATAAGCAAGTGGTAGGGAACGCAGCATAGCGATAGAACGAAGCAACTAGCATAGCAATGATAGTAATGAGATCCAAGGTGACGGTCATCTTGCCTGAAATCCCGCAAGGAAGAAGAACGAGTCCATGAAGAAGATGAAGCCACGAAGACGAACCAAGCGTAGATGAACGAATCCTCACGATCGCAACGAAACGGGAACTATCGAGAAGAAGCACACCACACGGTAAACACACCACACATGAACAAGGCATGATGCTCAACCGAGTATGATGCATGACAAGGCTACATGAAGATACTCATGGCAAGATATGATGCATACAAGAGCAACACATCCAAGCAAGTTTAAATGAGGCCGGAAACAACATATAGCAACTCCGGTAAGTCCTCATATGCAAATTTCGAAATTGGTCCAGATCTGAATAAACCTTAATTTCAAGTTGTTAAACAGCAAGTTAAGATGCACCAACATGATATACATGAAATTCTAGTCAAGTTACATATAAAGTTCATTAGATTTGGAGCTACGACCTAGAAGATATGAGCAAAACAAGATAAACATGGCATTGATGCAAAATGCATTCAAACATCAAGCAAACACCTCAAAACATGAATCCAACAAGGTAACATGAAGCTAAATGCAAAACTAAGTAAGTTTCATATAGAGCACACTCAAAACGGAGCAACGGTTCAACACATACACTCTATACAAGATATGACAACAATCTGTCCATAACAGCAAGTAGGCATCTAGCAAGTATCAAAATAACATGCTACAAGAACTCAACATGAAAAAAAAAGGCATGGACATGAACTACAGGTAAAGCATTACAAAACATAAACACTGAGCTAGACCCATAAACTACTAGAACATGCTCAAAAGGACATGAAAAATTGCAAATAATAACAGGTTCACAGACTTAGCAGAATTCACAGGACATGGCAGAAATAACATCAGGTTGCAATGTTTAGAGCTACCAAACGACATGTTACAGCAAGCTATCATGTCAAACTAGAGTGTGGAATGAATCTACTCAAAGCATATAACAAGAGTCCCTTACTGACCATAAGCCAAAAGGGATCATAAGATATAATGGCACCCATGTAAACATAGCAAGTTTCATTATAGATTCAGACTTTAGTGAAAAACTGGAACATGGCAAAGCAGATAACAAGTAGGCATGTTGGTGAGCTCTATGCACTCACTACGAGGCATTGCATGACAAACCAAGCATACAACCAGCAACTAGACATGGCATAGAAGCTAGACATGGCAAGAACAATAACATAGCATTCACGGATCAACTACCACAAGCTTGGCAAAATTGAATAACATGTAAACAATCTGCCAGGAACATTTTACAGCAAAAGTAGAGCAAGATTAAGACATGTTAGAGCACTCTATAAATGCAACCAGGAACGCGGATGGATATAACATAACCATATGAACAAAACACCCTTACTGAACATACTCAAAAGAGGCATGGATCTCACTATAGCAACATGAATACATGGCATAAAAATAACAGCTGACAGACTTGGAGAAATTCTAAGTCCTGAAATCAGCAACATCACGAAGGCTACTTTGCAAGCTTAACACAAACAATACATGGCATATCATGAAGAATGGATTGTACCACAGCAAAGATGGCATGTTGTAGCTCATAACACATGAAGACATCATGATCAAAAGAAAATCACACAAGAAGATACAAAAATGACAAATGAGCATGTTCTGATAACAGACAGCAGTTAACAATATATAGCACTCTTGCAATGATGATTAGGGAATCAAGATGAGCTCAAATGAACATGCCACAATGGAACAAAATGTAGAGAATCTCATGATGAACATTTCAATGTGTCATGCACGCAAAATGGAGCAGTATGCAGGGAGTTATGGCATGATGAATAGGACTCCAGAATGCTACAATAAAATGACTTAGCAGAAATTTAGACCTCGCGGGAAAGTCAACGCGGGCGGTGGATCTCGCCGGAATCCCACCGGAGTTGAGGAAGAGCTCACCGGAGATGGGGGGGGGCGGCGAGGGCGGCGCCGGATCCGGGACGGCGCGGTCCCCGGAGGCGGCGGCGCCCACGGGCGACAGCGGGGGCGCGCTGGAGGGCGCGGGGCGGCGCGGCACGGGCGGATCGGCGGTGGCCGGCGGCAGGGCCGCGGCTGGACGGCGGTGGCGCGCGGAAGGTGGAACGGCGGACGGCGGGCGCGGCGTGGACGGCAGAGGGCGGAGCGGCGGGCGCGGGAGCCGCGGAGTGGCGCGCGGCCGGGCGGCGCACGGGCGTCGGGGCAGCGGGCGCTCGGGGCGGCGGCGGCCGGAGGCTCGCCGGCGACGGGCGGCGGGCAGAGAGCGCGGGGCGCGCTGACCGGGCGGATCGGGCCCGCCGTGGCCCGGAGCGGGCCGGAGATGGGCTCCGCGGGCCCGGCGGCGATGTGGGCGCGGGGGGAGGTGAGGTGGCGGCTCCGGATTGGTTGGGAAGGCGGCGGTGATGACGTGGCGGCTCCGGATTGGTTGGAATGATGTGGCGGCGGCGGTGGACATGTCCAGCGCGACGCGGACGCGTCCGGCGGCGTGAGGGGAAGGAATTTTAGGGTTTCGTCCGCGAATTTGAGGGGAAGGCACCTATTTATAGGTAGGAGGAGGTAGGAGTGTCCAAATGGAGTGCGGTTTTCGCCCACACGATCGTGATCGAACGACCGAGGACATGGAGGGGGTTTGGATGGGTTTTGGGCCACTTTGAAGGGGTTGTTGGGCTGCACACAAAAGAGGCTTTTGCGGATACCCGGTTAACCCTTGGAGTATCAAGCGGACTCCAAACGGCATGAAACTTGACAGGCGGTCTACCGGTGGTATACCAAGGCCGCTTGGCAAACCTCGGCCTTTCTGAGAAAGTTTAACACCCGCACACGAAAAAAGGCAAAAGGGGACGCCGGAGGACATAGGAGTGCCGGATTGGAAAACGGACAACGGGGAAGATGCTCGGATGTATGAGATGAACACGTATGCAAAATGAGATGCACATGATGACATGGCAAAATGCAAACACGCAAGAAAATGACATGGCAACGGCGACGAATAACTGGCAGACACCTGGCGCTCGAATCTGGGGCGTTACAGCTAATCCCCCAATTAGCACACTAACAGACACTGACAGCGGGCCCCACCACAGGGTCAAATCCCAGTCAGCACCAGATTTGACCGTGGTTTAGTCCCTGGGTCAATGACACACGGGTCCTACCAGTCAGAGTTGACCGGGGTCAACTCGGCTGACCTGTTGACGCAGTAGTGACACAATGTTGATGTCATTAATCATTTTCTGGATTTATTTCTATTCAGGAAATTCCAGAAAATGTTGCAAACTTCAAAAATTCATAGTAATTCAACCGTAACTCCAAATCAAACAAGTTATATATGAAAAATTATCAGAAAAATCCAATCTATCCATTTATGCTGTTTTCATGCATGCTAGAACACTTCAACCTTGCTGTTTAGGTGAAACAAGTTAATGCACTAATATGACCTCTTATTTTGGGTTTGCATTTGAATCCTTGATTCAAATAAACTCAAACCAATCTGTTCTAAGTTGCATTAGCCAAAACACACTCATTTTGCCATGTAATGAGCATGCATCATATTGTTGCATTGCATTGATTATGTTTCTTCCTTGTTTGCCGGTATTGTCCCCTCTCGATAGACGTGGTTTCGACGATGAGTTCGATGACACCGATGAAGAGCTATATTATCTTCAGAAGTGCCAGGCAAGCAAAACCCCCTTGTTCATTCCGATACAATCCCACTCTCTCGCTCCTGCTCTCTTTTACTGCATTAGGACAACAACGATTCAACTGTTACATGCTGCGGTAGTTGAACCCCTTATCCTCTGCATGACCTGTCATTGCCACAGTAAATAGATGAAACCCACTAGCATGAGTAGGAGTTGTTTGAGCCCTGATGTGCCTACTCATTCATGCTTGTCTGTCATGCCTGCTATTGCTTAGAGTTGAGTCAGGTCTGATTCATCGGGAATGAATTGGAATGTGGTGAACATGTCCTATTGTTGAGAGCTAAGTGTGCGAACACGATTTGGTAAAGGTAGCGGTGAGAGGCCATGTAGGAGTACATGGTGGGTTGTCTCATTGCAGCCGTCCTCAGGAACTGAGTTCTGTGTTTGTGATCCATGAACAGTTACTACCACACATTAGGCTCCGGGCGCTCCAAGCTCTCTCGACTTATTAATCAACCTGATCTCTGTCCATGAGTTGCAACTAGTTTCTGGTGTTTGTAGGTAGTGTTAGTAGTCTACCAAGTGGTACCCATTACAGGTGGGCTTGGGACAGACTAGGCACCGTGGCCGGGTAGACCAAGCGTCGCCCGTTTGGTGGGCTTGGAAGCATGTACACATCGTTTGGGGCCGTGAGCGACACCCCGGCCGGATCTCCTTGCGGATGGAACCCGAATAGGCGATAAACCTAGACTAGAGACTTGTGTGGTTAGTCAGGTCGTGGCCGACTCCCTTGCCAGGCTTCCGCTTGAAGGTTGTCGAGGTACATGACGTGTACATGGTGGTAAGTGGCGAAAGCGTGTGTGAAGAAGTACACCCCTGCAGGGTTAACATTATCTATTCGAATAGCCGGATTCCTCGGATATGGAAACTTGGACCCCTTGCATAGTTCATAGACAAGTGAAAGTGGATACTCTAAAATGCGCCTGATAAGCGTGAGTGTTATGGATGGCGTTCTCGTAGGGAGACGAGAGCGCATCCATAGTGGTGTATTGATATGGTGAATATGTGGACTCGTGTGCGCCACCTCAAAAGAGTTACTTGCAGTCGTAGTACAGGATAGCCACCGAGTCAAAGCTGGCTTGCTGCAGTTAAACTCCACCACCCCCTTTATTGATACCGATGCATATGTAGCTAGTTCTGATGTAAGTCTTGCTGGGTACATTTGTACTCACGTTTGCCTATTTTATGTTTTGCAGAGAGACTTCAGTCTCGCTAGTAGTTCCGCGTGGACTTCGACGTTTAGCTTGTTACCTCAGCTACGATCTTGTGCCCTCGGCAGGATCTGGTAGATAGTCAGGCTTCTCAGCCTTTTTCATTTGTAGATGTCTGTACTCAGACATGTTAAGCTTCCGCATGTGCTTTGATTTGTATGCTCTGAATGTTGGGTCATGAGACCCATGTTTGTAATATCTCGCTCCTCGGAGCCTAATGAATAAATACTTGAGTCATAGAGTTATGTTGTGATGCCATGTTGTATTTGCACATATCGGGCATATTGTGTGTATGATTGAAATGCTTGGTATGTGTGGGATCCGACAATCTAGTTGTTTATCCTTGGCAGCCTCTCTTATGGGGAAATGTAGTCTAGTGCTTCCTTGAGCCATAGTAGTCCGCTACAGCCCGGTTCACCGGAGTCCTGCTAGCCCAGCACTACTGCTCAGGACACTTGACTGGTCGGCATGTGTTTCACTTCGTTCCTGTGTCTGTCCCTTCGGGGAAATGTCACGCGGTGACATCCGGAGTCCTGCCTAGCCTGCTACAGCCCGGGTTACCGGAGTCCTGTTAGCCCAGTGCTACAGCCCGGATTCACACGCTGTTGATCGACATGCTCGAAGTTGATTCATGTATGCCTGTCCCCATGGGTTAGTGCCGCTTTGGGTTCACGACTAGCCATGTCAGCCCGGGTTCTTTGTCATATGGATGCTAGCGACACTATCATATACGTGAGCCAAAAGGCGCAAACGGTCCCGGGCCAGGTAAGGTGGCACCCGTGGGAATACCGTGTGTGAGGCCGCAAGGTGATATGATGTGTTACATGCTAGAACGCTGTGACTTAGGATCGGGGTCCTGACAATATCTGGCCCGGACAATATCCTGCCAGAGTCCTTTTTGTGTTTCAAGTTTCCACCACCATTTAACCATCAAGCTAATGTTTTGTTTACGTAGATCTTTGATACCCAGACCTCCTTTATCCTTGGATCTGCAAATTCTATTCCATCTCACAAGGTGGTATCTCCTTTTCTTATTACACCCTTGCCAGAAGAATCTTCTTCTGTGCTTATCTAGTCTTTCAATAAAGGTTTTATTCATAAGCCACATTGACATATGATACAGAGAGATTTGTGTAACCACGAAGTCAAGTAGGGTGTGTCTCCCACCCATCGAAGCCGCATTACCTACCCAGGTCTCGAATCTCTTCAGGTATTTGCTCACAATGAACTCCCAATCAGAATTTTTCAGGTTTGCATAGCTCACAGGCATGCCCAAGTATTTAATGGGAAAGATGCCTATCTCACAGTTAAACAACTCCGCATACTTTTTCACAGTAGTTTCATCCCCCCCCCCCCCCACGGTGAGGATTTCACTTTTCTGGAAGTTCACTATTAACCTAGACATCATTTCAAACAAATATAGCAGCAACTTCAGGTTAACTGCCTTGTCGATATCATCCTCCAAGCAAATGATGGTGTCATCTGCGTATTGCAGAACAGCCACCCCTTTAGGAATAAGATCAGACGCCAGGCCTGTGATCAACTTATTATTTTGGGCGTTCTTAATCATTTTGGTGAGGCATTCCACAGCCAAATTGAACAGAAAAGGAGAGTGGGGGTCGCCTTGGCGGACCCCTTTAGCACTCTGAAAGTACGGCCCCGTGCAGTTATTCAACTTGATGCTAACTGTCCCCTCGAATAGAATTTGTTTAATCCATCCACACCAGGTTTCATTAAAGCCACGCATTTTATGGCATTCGAGAAGGAAGTCTCAGTTTACTTTGTCATAGGCTTTTTCGAAGTCAAGTTTAAGGACAATTCCCACCTTTTTCTTGACATGAGTGTAGTTAAGAATCTCATGGAGTGAAAGCACACCGTCCATGATGTTTCTCCCTTTCACAAAAGCATTCTGGGTGAGGCTGATAAGTTTATCAGCGTATACAGCGACCCTACGGTCGAGCACTTTAGTTATGAGTTTATAGGGGCAACGAAGTAGGCAGATAGGTCTAAATTGCTGGATCCTCTCAGCACTAGACATTTTGGGCAAAAGGGTAATAATCCCATAATTGAGGCATTTCACATCAAGCTTACCCTGATGGAAGTGGTCAAAAAGGGCCATAATATCGTCCTTGACTATATCCCAATAGACCTGATAAAATTCCACAGGAATATTATCAGGTCCGGGGGCTCTGTTTGGAGCCATGTCAAACAGAGCAGCCTTAACTTCCTGTTCTGTGAATTCTCGACAAAGATCCACATTATCTTCCGCAGAAAGTTTCTCATTATCAGTCCACGTCTCAGGACTAAGATGAAACAAATTGCCAGGGGCTGGGCCAAAGAGATCTTTGTAAAAAGTAGTGGCATGAGCAATCAGGTTGTCGGTGCCCTCCACGGTAACGTCATCCCCTACTTTAAGGGAATGGATGGTGTTTTTACGCTTTCGGCCATTAGCGATCTTATGATAGTAATCAGTGTTGAGATCTCCTTTAAGGAGCCAACGCTCATGTGATTGTTGCAACCAGAAGATCTCTTCATTGACAAGCAGCTCGTGCAACTCGAAGTTGGCATCCATCTTCCTTCTGTATAGCTCAGGAGGAAGTGGTCCATCTTCTTCGAGTTCTTCGAGCATGGATAATTCCATTCTAAGGTCCTCTTTCCTCTTTTTATTATGGCCATATCGATCAGAGCCCCACCCTTTGAAAAAGGTTTTGAATCTTTTTAGTTTTATATTCAGGATGTCAATGGGGTCAGAAGATTTGACTTTTCTAGTCCAGATCCGACTGACTAGTGGCAAGAAGCTATCGTCTTTAATCCAGGAATGATCAAAGCGTAACTCCCTTGGTTTAGGGGCATCTCTCCCCTCCTCACCAGTGGACATAAGTAAAGGATTGTGATCAGAGATCTCACGAACTAGTTTTCGAACAGAGACAAGCGGAAACATGTCTTCCCAATCTTCAGACATAAGGATGCGATCCAGTTTTTCCAAAGTGGGGTGGGCCTGTTGGTTCGTCTAGGTGTACTTACCCCCATTAATGTGGATTTCACGAAGAGCCAAGGTATTGATAATAGAGTTAAACAGGTCCGAGGATTTGTGGTTATTAAGCTTCTTATTCTTTTCTCCAGAATGCCTAAGGATATTAAAGTCGCCCCCAACAATGTAGGGTACTTGCATCCCAATACAAGTGGCCGCTAATTCGACCAGAAAGTCATTTTTCAGTTCCTCATGAGCTGGACCATAAACTACTATCAGCCCCCACTTCAAGTTCTTAGGTTTGTCCAGCAACACTAGTTGCAGTATATGTCTCCCCTTAACACAGGAAATGATATCAAGCTTGTCACATCTTACACCGCAAAGGATGCCGCCAGATTTTCCAACAGAAGGGATCCAGTTCCAATGGAAGGATCCAAAGGGATCAATTCTCCTCAAGCACTTGGGGGAGAAATTTTTCTTCATAGTTTCTTGGAGACCCAGGAAATCAAGGGAATGGTCACTAATCATGTCGGAGAGTGTTGGGGATATTACTACTGGGCGTAAACCGGCCTACCTGGGCCGGGTTAACTTCATCAGTAGTCCAAAGGTGTTAAAGCCCAGAGGCTAGACAAAGGCCCAAGGCCATAGTCGGTTCAGTATCTGTAGCCGTAAACCGGCGTGTATATAAACTTGTATTATAAGTTAGGAATAGGGAGAGACCAACCCGGATACGAGTATAAACCGGAGATTGGGACTCTATGAACCGACGGGTGTCACCCGTGTATATAAGGGGACGACCCGACAGCGGTTCAAGGACAGACAACCATAACTCGAGGCCTAGGCGAAGCTTGTTTGCTCCCTAGTCGTCGAAACCCCATCAATTCCATCACAAACTAGACGTAGGATTTTACCTTCATCGAAGGGGCCGAACTAGTATAAACTCCCTGTGTCCCTTTGTCCGCTTTAACCCCTTCGAGTTAACCCGTTGCGATGGCTCCACGACTAAGTCCTTTTGCTAGGACATCTGTCGTGACAAACCCACGACAGTTGGCGCCCACCGTGGGGCTATCGCACGATGGTTTCAAGTTCTTGGAGGGCCGCTTTGAAGGACTCGAGGGATACGCCGTGGGCTGGATGACCAAGAGTCGTCGCGGCAAGATCTACATCGATGACGCAGGCTGGGGCCCGACGCCGGCTCAATTGAGTACGGGTACCGGGTCCCCTTTGGTGGCATACATGTCTTCATCGGCAAGATCGGTGAACCGGGCCCTGAGCTAGACACCTGCACCGACCTCGTCGAGACAGCTCGGCGTGCACGACCTGCCCGGGTTAAACCGGTCGTGAAACGTGCCTTCGTGGGAGTCATCCATGGAGGAAGCTATGAGGACGGATCAGGATCTGGTGGTGAAACCGTCGTTTACTCTGGCGATGAGTCATCGACTGGAGAAACTGAGTCATTGTATCAGCTACAAGATGGCCGGATTGGGGGCTGTTCCGATGGCGACAGTATTCCGGACCCCTCCGATCTGCCCAACCGGGTTGGAATATTCATGGCCGGTACACAAGCAGCACCTCACTCATCGACTGCCGCGGCGATGATTTCCGATTCAGTAGCAGCAACGGCTGTCGGAGCAGGAGGCTCTGTGCGCCCGCCGGCTCAAGTGTTATCCGATCTATTCGACGCATTGGCTGCGCTCATGACGGAGGCTAATCTGGTAGATCAGGATGCTCATAACGCAGAGACCACAAAGGTGAGAGAGCAGATTACTCAGGCCAAAGCGGATCTAGCAGCTGAAGAGGTCAGGATGACTGCAGAGCGGGCCGCTTTGGACGCGCAAGCCTATAAACTCATGCTGGACCAGAATGCCTCACAGTAAGTCATGAGGAGGAATTACCGATCTCGTTTGCCCTCAGTTTTTGAAGGAAGGAACCTTTTCAACACCCTTGAAGCGGGAATCAATAATCCGCCGGTGGTAAACCGGGCGGAGGCACCTACGACAGGAGCGCCGGTTCAGCCCCGTTTAATAGATCTGCCTCGTCATAATGCTGGTGTACCGCAAGCCGTGCCTACACCTCCGGGTCACTACTCCAATCCGATGGATAACCTTGTTGCGGCTGCGGCACGGCTGGAGGCTATTCCGGTTGAAGGTGATTCATTACAGGCGATAGAGACGCGCCGGGTTAAGGAGCTCCTTAGGACGGCTTTGATCCAACAGGAAGCATATTCATACAGCCGTGACCGGATTCATTCTACCCCACGTCCGGCCCAGAGTTATAGCAGGCATATGGAGGAACCAGCTGTGTCAAGTAACGCGCGGCGTGAAGCGCCCCGTGGCAACAATCCGGCTCCCGATGCCCAGGAGGTGGTAGACCGGGCTCGAGCGTGCAGGGAAGCTGAGTTAGCAGCGCAGTATCAGACTCGTCAGTTCACGCCGGTTTGTCCCACCACTTCGGTTGAACCGGGGCTCACTTCTAGCGCTTTGGGAGTGCCTTGCCTTGTCCCCGCTTTACGCAATGTGCGCCTGCCTAAGGATTTTAAAGGCCCGCGCAAGGTGCCGAACTATACGGCGGATCAACCCCCAGAGACGTGGGTGGAGAGTTATGAGATGGCAATGGAGATGCTTGATGTGGATGAGGCGGCGTGTGCAAAATATTTCACCATGATAATTGAAGGGACAGCCCGCACTTGGTTAAAAAGCCTGCCGCCCAATTCTATCGGTTCATGGGCCCAGTTGCGAGACCGGTTCATCAATAATTTCAAAGACACGTCTAAGCAGCCCATGTCGATAGTGGATTTAGCTGCTTGTGTCCAGGAGGAAGGAGAATCAACGACTCATTGGGTGCGCAGGGTCTCACGAGTTCTGCATTCCTCAGACCGCATCAATGCGGACACCGCAGTTATAACCTTGGAAGGCAATTGCCGGTTTGGACCTTTGAAGCTGAAGTTAGGATGGATGAAACGCCATTGTACTGACATGGGGACCCTCATGGGCGCTTTGGTGAAGTACGCTGATTCGGATAATACCAAGGATCCCGAGTCTGATGATGAAAAGACAGGGAAGGGAAAGAAGAACGGCAACTTCAGAGGTCAGCAGCATCACTCAGCAGGAAACGGTGGCGGAGGCAAGCGTAAAGCGGATGGCAGCATGGATTTTGTGGCCAATAGTAACGTGCAGAACGGGGGCCAGCGACGTAAGGGCAAAAACCGCAGTGGAGCACCTAGTCCTAATCCGGAACGCCTAAATTACCTGTTGAACCAGCCCTGTCCAAAGCATGGGACAAGGGAGGAACCAGCAAACCACCTTTGGAGAGATTTCTATATTATGCAGGAGTTCAAGAGCTCCAGTGCCTTCCGGTATGACCCCGGCTATAGTGGTGGTTCTGGATCTGGACCGAGTCACGGTGGAGGAAATTCCGGTTCAGGATTTAATGGTAACCCGGGCGGACATAACAATCAGCATAATCAGAATAACCAGGGTAGTCACAATCAGCAACAGCAGCAATCGGGTTACCAGAGCAATCCAAAGCAGCTAAATAGTGGGCAGTATCATGTATTCACCACTAGCTTGGACAAGCGGGACCGGAAGGTCCAGAAGCGGGCAGTTAATTCTGTTGAACCGGCCGTGCCCCGGTATCTGCGCTGGTCAGAGCAGCCAATCATATGGAGTAGAGAGGATCATCCCTCCCCGGGTTGACAATCCAGGTCAGCTGGCTTTAGTGGTGGCACCTCAGGTGGGAGGTTATAAGTTCACCAAGGTACTCATGGATGGAGGTAGCAGCATTAACATCCTGTACTATGAGACTTTCCGTCGAATGGGGCTAACAGATAAAGAACTCCGGCCTTCGAATACGGTTTTTCATGGTGTGGTACCTGGCAAGTCAGCATACCCCGTTGGGAAGATAGCATTGGAAGTGGCCTTTGGAGATGATCGCGATTCCCGTTCAGAGACACTGACGTTCGAGGTGGTGAAAATCCAAAGCCCGTATCACGCCCTGTTTGGTAGACCGGCCTATGCGAAATTCATGGCACGACCCTGTTATGTGTACCTGCAACTCAAGATGCCAGGTCATAAGGGGACCATCACGGTTCACGGAAGCCGCAAGGTCGCTTTGGAATGCGAAGAAGGAGATGCGGCTTACGCAGAGTCGGTTTGTACCACCAAGGAACTCAAGTATTACAAAGACAATGTTGATCCGAAGGATATGACTCCTTTAAAGAAGCCTACTACTGAGCATGATCCGGCCCTGAAGTTTACATCAGCCGCTGAGACTAAGCTTGTTGTCTTCGTACCTGGCGATTCGTCCAAGCAGTTCAGCATCAGTGCCAATCTGGATCCGAAATAGGAAAGCGTGCTCATCGAGTTCATCCGTGAGAATCGGGACATCTTTGTGTGGAAGCCTTCTGACATGCTAGGTGTACCGAGGCGACTCGCTGAGCACACACTTAATGTGGATCCTAAATACAAACCGGTGAAACAGTTCCTCCGCCGGTTCAACGAGGAGAGGCGAAAAGCTATTGGAGAAGAGGTGGCCAAGCTCTTAGCAGCTGGTTTCATTGTTGAAGTTTTCCACCCTGAGTGGCTTGCTAATCCGGTGCTGGTCCTTAAGAAAAACGGCACCTGGCGCATGTGTGTGGATTATACTGATCTTAATAAAGCCTGTCCTGCAGATCCTTTTGCCCTCCCCCGTATTGATCAGATTATTGATGCTACGGTGGGTTGCGAGCGTTTATGTTTCCTAGATGCATATTCCGGCTATCATCAGATCAAATTGGCAGTTAAGGACCAGGAGAAGACGGCGTTCATAACTCCTTTTGGAGCCTTCTGCTATGTATCTATGCCTTTTGGGCTCAAAAGTGCCCAGGCAACCTATCAACGGTGTGTGCAAAATTGTCTCCACAAACAGATTGGCCGTAATGTGCATGCTTATGTGGATGATATCGTTGTTAAATCAAGGAAGAAGGAGACTTTGGTCGATGACTTGAAGGAAACCTTTGATAACCTGAGGACGTACAAGATGATGCTCAATCTGGCCAAATGTGTCTTTGGTGTACCCGCAGGCAAGTTATTGGGTTTTCTGGTGTCCAACAGGGGAATTGAGGCTAATCCGGAGAAGATCACGGCTATCACTTCTCTGGCTAAACCGAAATGTATTAATGATGTTCAACGTTTGGCTGGCCGGATTGCCGCGTTGAGCCGGTTTATCAGACGCCTTGGTGAGAAAGTGATCCCGTTGTATCAGATGTTGAAGAAAACGGATCAGTTCGTCTGGAGTTCTGCCGCTGATCAAGCGTTTGAGGATTTAAAGCGGCAATTGGCCAATCCGCCTGTACTCGCCGCTCCCGTTGACAAGGAACCATTGTTGCTGTATGTTGCTGCTAATGCTCGTGCGGTCAGTGTAGCTATAGTGGTGGAGCGGAAGGAGGCGGGCAAAGAGTACCCGGTTTAGCGTCCGGTTTATTATATCAGCGAGGTGCTTATCGAATCCAAACAAAGATATCCGCATTGGCAGAAGCTGGTATACGGAGTTTTTATGGCAAGCCGGAAGCTGAAGCAGTATTTCCAAGGGCATCCCATCACAGTGGTCAGCTCTGCCCCTTTGGGTGATATCATCCAGAACCGGGAAGCAACAGGTCGGATTGCCAAGTGGGCTATAGAGCTTGGGCCACACGGTTTGAAATACGTGCCTCGGACGGCGTGAAGTCCCAAGCACTTGTCGATTTCATCAATGACTGGACAGAGCTGCAGGCCCCTGAAGAGAAGCCGGATCACACATATTGGACCATCCATTTTGACGGATCACGGCAATTGGAGGGCTCGGGGGCTGGAGTCGTATTAACTTCCCCACGAGGTGACAAGTTTTGTTACGTTCTCCGCTTAATGTTCCCTTGTACTAACAATGCAGCTGAGTACGAAGCCTTGCTCCATGGTCTTCGGATGGCTAAAGAGATGAACTTAAGCCGGGTTAAGTGCTTCGGTGACTCGGACCTGGTGGCTCAACAGGTGTCTGGTACTTGGGATTCTAAAGACCCACTCATGGCTGCATATCGTCGTGAGGTTGATGCTGTTGCCAGTCATTTCAAGGGTTATCAGGTGGACCACGTGGACCGTCGGAAGAATGAAGCGGCGGACGCTTTGAGCCGGCTAGGCTCACAGCGTAAACCGGTTCCGCCCAATGTCTTTCTCGATATACTACACAACCCATCGGTTCAACTACCTGGAGAAGCAGATTTGGTTGTTCCTGATCCGGAGGCTCAGTTGGTGGCAGCACTCCACGTCATTCCGGATTGGACACTTCCCTACCTGGCGTACATGAACCGGGGCGAGTTACCAGAGGATGAGGCTCTGGCCAGACAAATAATACGGTGGTCCAAGTCCATGACAATCATCAATGGCGAGTTGCATCATTGCAGTGTATCAGGAGCATTTCAACGTTGTGTGTCTCCTGAGGAAGGCTGTGAAATTTTGCGTGAGATCCATGAAGGGGATTGTGGTCACCACGCCGGTTCAAAATCTCTGGTGGCTAAAGCGTTCCGCCACGGTTTCTACTGGTTAACTTCCCATGCCGATGCGGAAGATCTGGTCCGATGATGTGATGGTTGCCAAAAGTTTTCAAGACGCGCTCATGTTCCGGCTCAAGAATTGAGGATGATTCCAATTACTTGGCCGTTTGCAACCTGAGGGCTGGATATGGTTGGGCCTTTCAAAAGGTCCAAGGACAAGAAGACCCACCTCCTGGTGGCAGTTGATAAATTTACAAAGTGGGTGGAAGAAGAGCCTGTTAGTAAGTGTGACGCAGCCACCGTGGTTCAGTTCATCAAAAAGGTGATTTTCCGGTTTGGCTTTCCACACAGTATCATCACAGACAATGGTACCAATTTGTCCAAGGGTGCGATGAGAGAGTTCTGCGACCGAGAGAACATCCGCCTTGACGTGTCTTCAGTGGCGCACCCGCAATCCAATGGTCAAGCAGAAAGAGCTAATCAGGAGATCTTGAGAGGCATCAAGCCCCGGCTTATGGTCCCTTTGCAGAGGACGCCGGGTTGTTGGGTTGAAGAGTTACCATCCGTGTTATGGAGTATTAATACTACACCCAACAGATCGACAGGATACACGCCGTTCTTCATGGTTTATGGAGCAGAGGCGGTTCTCCCTAGTGATATCCGTCACGATTCACCTCGGGTTGCGGCTTATGTTGAAGCGGACAACGAGACAGCTCGAAAAGACGCTTTGGACCGGTTGGATGAAGAGCGAGACACAGCAGCTGCCCGCTCGGCGATTTACCAACAAGATCTTCGTCGCTATCACAGTCGTCGGGTCAGAACCAAAACCTTTCAAGAAGGAGATTTGGTGCTTCGACTCATTCAAGATCAAACCGATATGCATAAGTTATCTCCGCCTTGGGAAGGACCGTTCGTGGTCAGCAAAAATCTGCACAACAGGTCATACTCTCTGATTGATATTCGAGAACATAAGGACTCACGTAAGTCAGAGGAGGAGACCAGCAGGCCATGGAACATAGCTCATCTTCGGCCTTACTATAATTGAGCCATTGGCTCTGCTTATGTACATATTATGACAATGTATATATTATCAATGCAATAAGCCGGATCCTCAGCTAAAGCGGGGTATCTGTTCGTTTCTATCATGTGTGGTTACATGGAGTTGTTCTGTTTTAAAGCGACCTCCGGTTTACCCCTTGCAAAATATTATAAATATCACCTGGGGGCTCGGTCATGTCTGAACCGATGCAATACCTTTTGATAGGCGAAAGCCACCAGATCACTTGGGGGCTCGGTCGTGTCCGAACCGATGCAACACCTTTTGATCGGCGAAAGCCACCAGATCACTTGGGGACGCGGTCAAGTCTGAATCGGTCACGCCTCTTGATTGGCCTAAAGGCCTTAGAGTCACTTGGGGGCTTGGTCGAACCCGAACCATTGCCATGCCACTTGATCGGCGTAATGCCACGGTTTCATTTGGGGACCTGGCTGACTTGAACCACAGCTACGCCTATTGGGAGCTTGGTCGTGTCCAACCACGGTAACACCATCTGATCGGCTCAGTAAAGCCTCTTTTTTTGCAAACGGTTCTATCATTGCCTTTTGCTTCACATATCTTTTCTTGATAAAATTACCGTTTTGTTTTGGTTGCGTTCTTAAACCGAAATCGTTTTACACCGATTCAAGCAGCCAAATTGGCGGAACACGGTCCATTTTTACACCGAAGATTATTTACCCGGTTTGAGTTTTTCTGTTAACATCCTTTTTGGAGTAACAAGATATTTATTATGACAAAGGTACGGTTTACACAGTAATCCAGAGTTATATATCAGGAGTTGTTTTCTCCCATGACGGTTTAGGTTATTAAACCTCCGTTTCAAGATTGGCTAACGCCTACTTCATGCCCAATAATGGCAGTTTAAGATTTTATGATTGCAGGAGATATAAATTGGCAATATCGGTCTTCCAGATAAAAGTATCAGCACAGATGCATGAAGGCATCTCAAGAAGCAAAAGTATTATCTATCCTATTACAAGGCAGCATGGTACCCGAATAGGATCATTGTTCTCTTGGCAGAATGTAATAAGGCAGCTAATTAATCCTGCTTCCGGTTCACGCCTTCTTGCCGCCCCGGTTTGACTGTTGTGGGTCATCCTGCGCCGCTTCAGCTTCCTCATCCCTACCCAGTGGCTGGAAGTCAACAGTGGTCCAGTCGATTCCCATTAATGCTTGAAAGACAGCCTCCTCATGGATCAGTGAAGACGGTTCATTATCAGGAGCGTAAGTATGCTTACGGATTGGAGGAATCAGGTTCTCCGCTTCGGGGATTGGTGCATCCACTCGTTTGTTCTGATCATTATACTGAGCTTGATAATGTGACAAGTCAGCTTCCTCTGCCAATTGACAGGCCAGAGGGCGCACCGCCCGGTTTATTGCTCTTAGATCCTCTTCATTGAATTCTGAACCATCTTATTTCAAGCTGGGATAACCTTGAGCTGCTTCAACAGGATCAAAATCGGGTACCCATGCTTTGGCTCGGATTAAGGCATTGATGGCTCCGGTTCGAGCCGCAGATTTTTTTAGCTCTTCAATCCGAGCAGGAAGCATTGACAGTCTTTTCAGCGTATCTTGGATCAAGGTGGGTGCTGGATTATTATGTGACGCAATTGAGATAATCCGCTGCGCTCCAGTGTACAGCTGCTCGATCAAGGTGTAGGCAGCTTTCAGCTTCATTCGCACATCCGACCCCAAGTGGCTAATGCGGGTGCCTACAACATGATAGAGCGGTTAACAAACCGGACCTATTCTAAGAGGATCAAGATTATCATGGAAGTTACAGGATGCTTACCAAAGATGGCGGCAGTCATTGCATGCACTTGTCGTTTTACGCTGGTTAATTCATCTGTTACCGGTTTAAGGGCAGCCTCAGCATCTTCAATCTTCTTGGTTAAAGCGGCTTTTTCTGTGGCCCAATCAGCCCGTTCCTTCTTGAAGCCCTCCTTCAGCTGCTCCATGCTGCTTAAAGCGCTGGTTAGCTCCTCCTTTGCCTTGGAGGTTTCAGCTTGTTGGGTTTTCAAGTTCTCTTGAAGGTCGGCAACTTGGTTTTCTTTGGCCCTTAGTTCAGCCTGCATTCCGACAGTTATACGGTTTAACAAATAATGTGAACAATGAAGTACCAACCACATAACAAGTTATGCACTTTGTACTTGGGGGCTAATGCCTATTTGATCTACAGCTATCAGTTAATTGTCAAGTCCCAAGCTCAATACAAGTATTCAACTTGGCACTTGGGGGCTAATGGCTATTTACTCTGATAAATTTCTGATGCCACGGTATGAAGATTAAAGTCTCGGTTTCACTACATCAAGTTGAACCGACCCTTGGGGGCTATATCAATGAATTTTGGAGCATGGAATTTTTTATGTCAAGACCTGATTCAAGTATAATAGGTTGAACCGGCCCTTGGGGGCTACAATGGTGATAAGTAGGAACAAACTCATGGAAGTTACCTCAAGTTTCTCTTTCATCAGCTTTACCAGATTAGCTTCATAATCACGGCTAGTATATAGCCGGTTCAAATATCCAGAATGCACATCTTGGGCGCTTAGAGCGGTATATGTCGCCAGGTCAACATCCCACTTGCCTTTACTCATGGCAGAAAATTCTTCTTTGGCAGTATGCTTGGCTAAAGCGACGGGATTCCCCGGCTCTGAACGACCAATGCCAGTGATTACGACCTCATCATCCTTAGACTCGCCGGTTTGTACTGGCGCAGTCGGTTTATCGGCAGGTTTGGAGGGACTGGTGGATCTCTCAATCCAGATGGGACTGGCAGGCTGGTCAGCGGGACCGGAGGTGTTAACAAAACCTTCTTCAGCAGGAATAACTTCATCTTGCATCAGCGGGTCACTGGCCACATCTTCCTGGATGACCGCTTCAACATTTGGGGTGGCACTCGGTTCAGGAGCAGTTTCCTTTCCAGACGGTTTATCCAGGCGGGCTTTTTTGCTCGGCCTCGGTTTAGCCCTGAAAAGATATACAGAGTTAAAAACGGTTTATATTGCAAGATAAAACACCAGGAACCGTATGATAAGTACAAGTTTTACCCAAGCACGGTTTTTAGTGGAGGCAGCTAGGTGCCAGTTGACTCGCTAGAGGATGAGTGAGAAGTAACCTGATAATCGGAGTCAGATGGGTTAAGCGGTTGACGAAAACAGCCCGCTTTAGGACGAATACTGACAAGCAAATTAGAGACCTCTGAACGACGTCTCCGAACCGGATTGTTCGGTAAACCGGCGGAGGTAACTACCTGACCGCTGTGTCGAGTTGTGCGGCGCACCTCATGCAGTTGGGTCTTCATAAGAAAGTTGGGATCCAAATAAGCAAGAGGATGAGAAAATTTAACTTTGCGGTTTGCCTGGCGGATTTTATGTGAAGGCGGAAGGCTTGAATCAGAGGAAAGAACAATTACCTCTACATCGTCAGCATGGCTAGCTTCGGCATCATCCTGACAAATATCATCATCAATAAGGTGTATAAAAAGTAAACCGAGGGAATCAAGTTCTGCCTCAAGGTCCGGATTACCCACATCGTCATCAGCGGGCGGATCAGAGGAGGCGGTGGTTCTCCTTTTATGAGCAGACTTCTTAACGACCTTTGTCTTAGGCCGGGTTGGTCTGTCCGGTTTATCGGCTTTCTCTTGCGGGATTTTCTTGCTCCAAAACGGATCATTGCCCTGCATCAAACAGATATCGGCATCAGTAATAGACAAGTACAATAGTATCAAAGCTAGTACAAAGGAAAAATGCAGAATTACGGCTGGCGGTTTGTTGGTGGCACAAAAAGGAAGCAGGCCGGTACGAGCGCAGACGTGCTCCGGTTCGTTCAAAATTTTCTTCACAGCTTCAGTGACTTCTTCATCAGTAAGCTGGATGTTTACATGCCGCAGCGGATCGTCAACACTGCCCGTATATTCACACATCAAACCGGAGCATTGGCCGAGGGGCAGTATACTCCAGGATATCCAGCAACGGGCAAGATCAACTCCAGTCAAACCGTTGGCCATGAAAGCTCTGAGCTTGGACAATTGGGGAGCATACTTACTCCTCTCTTTGCCAGTCAACCTCTGAGGAAAGGGGTGAGTGTTGCTAAGCCGTTCCGGACGGAGACCAGGCAATGGATTTTCTTCAGCAGGGGAGGTGTCTTTGCAATAGAACCAGGAATTATTCCACTCCTGGAGATGACTGTGCAGTTTCGCATGAGGATAAGTGACTTCTTTCCTTTTTTGAATCGCCACCCATTTCCATATTGGGGCCATCAGTAAACTCTGTGCGACGGTTCAAGTGAAAGCAGTCTCAGAACAACTCAATTGTGGGTTCCTCTTGGAAGTACACTTCGCACAGCACTTGGAAGTGGCATATATTGGTAACAGAGTTGGGACCGATATCTTGTGGGCGCAGTTGAAAATTGGCTAAGACATCCCGATAAAACTTTGAACCGGGCGGACTAAAGCCCCGGGCCAGGTGATCCGTAAAAACAACAACCTCTCCCTCTTCAGGGGTGGGAGGAAATTCTGTGCCTGGGACTCTCCAGTGGATGGTGTTTTTACTGCTTAAAGCGCCGGTTAGAACTAAGTTGTTCAGCTGTGTTTCCGCAACACGAGAAGGAACCCAGTTGCACTCATATATTTGCTTGCCCATGAGGAAATCTACAAGACAAGTGGTTCCGGTTCAAGTATATGTTTGTTAAAACCGGATGCATATCTATTTAAACCGAAGGCAGTCCTATCTAAACCGGAGTTATGCAAGGTGGCAACGTCTGGCGGTTCAACAAGGGGACTAATGATATATACTGGTTCATTACATTTTCTACGCCAAAGTTAAACCGCCGGATCTGAACATTGAAAGCAATTGAGGGTGTATAAATACAGAAACAGATTTCACAAGATTTCTCTACAGCGATGGATCTAAAGCCAGTTCAGAAAAAGGAAAATATTTAAAAGCTTAAGGCGGAACAATATTGATTCAAAGAGCAGAAAGGTTATTGGGATCTATGAACTTAAGTATGAATCTACAAGACGAATGCTAAAGGCCCATTGGTAATCACAGTAGGATTTTCTTGGATCTATCCAGAGGTATGAGCAGGAGTATTAACAGCGAGCAAGAACACTGCAAGAACATGAAAACCTAGTACAGATCTAGGTTGATAAAAGCAGAGGTTTTACCGGAGCTTGGGGAGACGCGGAAGGACGCCGCGGTTTTCTGGTACAGTCAGGTTGATGCAGCGGCCCAAGATGATGCATAGGTCGGCAGCGGCGGCGGAGCTCCGAGGCTGGCGACGCGAAGAAGACAAAGAGAAAGGGGATGAAGGGAAGAAAAGGAAATGACCCCTCGGCCCTATTTATGAGGCAAAGGACATGTGTCAGGCGTGCGAATCCAGGAGCCACAAATTTCGGAAGCGGAGCTGTCGCCTCGATTATTGCGAATCTGTTAAACAAAGAAGGCATCATAAAAGCTAGCTTCATGATGACGTCATGCCGATTTACAGCAACCAAAGAAGATGACGACACGATGGTTCAACAAATACAGGAAGATGATGAAGACAAAGATTTTGTCTAAGGATTGACATGAACCCGTTCAAATCAATTTGGGGCCTAATGTTGGGAATATTACTACTGGGCGTAAACCGGCCTACCTGGGCCAGGTTAACTTCATTAGTAGTCCAAAGGTGTTAAAGCCCAGAGGCTAGACAAAGGCCCAAGGCCATAGTCGGTTCAGTATATGTAGCCGTAAACCGGCGTGTATATAAACTTGTATTATAAGTTAGGAATAGGGAGAGACCAACCCGGATACGAGTATAAACCGGAGATTGGGACTCTATGAACCGACGGGTGTCACCCGTGTATATAAGGGGACGACCCGATAGCGGTTCAAGGACAGACAACCATAACTCGAGGCCTAGGCGAAGCTTGTTTGCTCCCTAGTCGTCGAAACCCCATCAATTCCATCACAAACTAGACGTAGGATTTTACCTTCATCGAAGGGGCCGAACTAGTATAAACTCCCTGTGTCCCTTTGTCCGCTTTAACCCCTTCGAGTTAACCCGTTGTGATGGCTCCACGACTAAGTCCTTTCGCTAGGACATCTGCCGTGACAAACCCACGACAGAGAGGCAGGTGTCCATCCCTTTCTTGCCCACCCCTCGACAGTTCCAAATGAGGCCTCTCATTTGGAACGCTTCTTGTGAAAATTGGACCGAGTAACCTTACCAGGAGGCATTGTAGGGTTACAGATGTCATCTGCCTCTGGGGTACAACTTTTTTGACTTCTAGTCACAGGCCTAGAAGTCTTAATACCTACTTTCTTTCTATTGTTCTTTTTAGATTTACTGGAAGAAATTTTTTTCAAGGACGTGTTCTTCTTGATCAAGCCATTCTGATCCACAGGGTTACTTCCACCCATCCCATCAATAACAACAATATCTGCAATCATATCCTGAGCAATGGACTCGATTCTACTCTTATTAACTAGCTCGCCTCTAACAATTTCTAATTCTCTAATAACATCCACAGAGGTGAACGAGTCATCAGGAATATCAACCCCCATTTTGCTAGCTCTACATACTAGCTCATAATTGGACAAGACATCAAAAGAATTTTTACAAGCAGGTTTGGAAGTACCTTCAGGGTCTTTTTTGCAGGCCAGCTTCACCGCCCTATCTTCCATCTTGTCCTGCATTCTGGACGCGTTACGCTTGCTGAACCTGAGAGTAGCTTCAGTTGCAAGAGGAGGTGTGAGGACAAACTCCTCAAGATGATCCGGGGATGGGAGCTGTACCACATAATCACATGACATTTTCATGCCTGGATCTGTTTCACCCACCACCTCCACAACCTGATCAAAGTTAATGTCAGCAGCTACAGACTTTAAGATATCAATGTTACAAACATCGCCAGTCACCTGAACATCTTGTGAGTCTGTCCCAAATTTAGCAAATTCAATAGGCACGATCCACTTGGAGGATTTCAGCTCTTCCTTTCTAGCACAATCATCAATCTCCTTCTGCATTGTTTCAATGAGTAAGGAGGTGTCTGCCCCACTGTCAGATGAGGCTTCCTCCTCCATTTCTTCATTATCACTAGGCAGCAGGCGACAGGCCTTGCCCCCATGATAAGAGGAGTCATTTTTGCCAGATCGATGTTTATCAGGTGGGCTCTCTTTTTTCTCCTCATCAGTATGTTTCCTTTTGGGAGTGTATTCAGGATTAGCTTTGTCATCAGCAACAGGATCCACAGGTTCCTCATTAACAGGGTTTTTGACAAGTACCTCTTCAACTTCATAGGTGAATTTATAGAAGCGTCCCCCAAGTACTCCTTCCGCAGTAACAGGCAGTTGGGATACAGATATGCACCCTATTTTAGCTCTGACAGAGGAAGGGCGATTAATGGTCGCCATATCCACCTCCAGAGTGATCCCAACCAATCCCCCCACATAGGCTACAACTTTATCAGATCTTTTGTTAGGTGGGATCTTGCCGATTCTGACCCAGGCAACTTCCATAAGTCCTTCCGAATCAATATCTTCAGACCAGGGGGAAATTTTAACACTAACTCCACATTGTTTAAGTCTAACATGTTCCACAAAAAGAGCTCTGTCAACCTCTCTAGGGTTCGGCATTCTCATGACAAATTTTTGCGGTGCAAAGAACTTAGCCGAACACCTCCACCCCTGACCCACATACACGCTCAATTCATGTTCAATATCTTTAGTGAGAGCGGACCCTTCAGTAATAGTAACAACGATATTGAAAATGCGCTCTCTAGGCTGCCTATCCACACCAAAATCAGGGATGTAAAAGAAACCTTGCCCTTTGGATTGAAAAGCACGCATCGCAGGGGTGCATTCCCATGGGAAGAATTCATTGCAAACAACATTTAAATGACCCCTCTTCTTGTAACGATCGCAAAGAGCTTGTGGACATCTAGCAGTAAAGTGACCAGGAGTATTGCAGATCTGACAGACGTCAAAAGAGGGTGTATGAGTACCAGAGGAAGTATGGATATCTCGATCCCCCGCAGTGGCCTTGTTCTTGGTGGAGGCGCGCGGGTCTGCGTCGTCGCTGTCCAGGGCTTCCTGTCTTCCATGTGAGGAAGGGGCCATCAGCTTCCCCATCGCCTCCACCCCGGCATGCTCCTGCCCTGCCTCCGTGTTGTCGTCCCAGCGGGACGGACGGACATTGGTGGCATGGCGTTCGCCGGCGGCATCATCCCACTTGTCGAATCCGGACCCTGCAGATCCCGAAGCTCTGGTTGAGGACGAATGCCCGGTCTCCGGCTTGCGCTTCCACACGTGGTTGAATCCACGACCACGGCCGCGACCGCGGTCGAAGCGACCAGCCCCGCGGCCATGGCGGCCCGCACCGAAGCCCTCTCCTCTCATCTCAGCAGCTCTAGGGAGAACGGGTGGATTTGTGGGGTGGGAAGAAGCAACTACTTGCGCGAAGGATCTGCTATCACCATGGATTTTGCCTTCCCACCAGGCGAAGGATTGGCGAACCCTAGATCTGACAGGAGGCGGAGCGCTCCAGAAGTGAGCGAAACCCTTATCCAGATCCAAAATGGGGGCGGGGGCGGCGGATGCGTGATTTATACCCGCGGCACCCCCGGGAACCCTAGGTCCACTGCGCTCATGGCGGTCGGATGCGCCTCCCCCCACGTGTCGCGCATCAGGGCCATGGCGGGTCGGCGCGTGCCCAAGGACTCCGGGTCCATCTGTCACGGGAGGTGGGCGGCGATGCGCCCCCAAGGGCGTGCGGTCGTGCCCGTGTACCGCGGTGGCCCTAGCCCCTGTACGTGACGGCCCCGCAACGTGTATCGACGTGCCCTCGCCGGGGAACGCAGAGATCGCCGGAATCCTGTCTGAAATTCTCACAAAATGGCACGGAAAGGGGACGATACCACCAACATCGATGAACTCACCTTCCCTGAGAAAGCGCGCATCTACCGTGTAGCCCGTGGCATCGAGGAGAACGAGCCTGAGGGCTTCGGATCGAAGCCACAACTCGCCGTCGTCGAATCGGACCTGCCTCGCCGACACGAGGTCGGCCGTGTAGTGAACGCGCCACCGCGTGTCGTGCGCGTCGTGCGTCATCTCCTCCTCTAAATCACCACCTCCGCTCAACATCCCCATGAAACGATATGAACCTGCATGGTTCATTATGCAAGGTTAAAAGAGGAAATGAAAGGAATCCAGGGAAGATATCAGGTGCTACCGGCCCTTAGGTGATACCGTGATACGGGCTCTTGAGAGCCTTTGGATCTCAGATCCGACGCCTCCCAGAAGGTCTTGAGCATTCTAAAAAAATCATTCAAGAGTCACAAAATTACGCACATGTACAACAACTCATCAACATCATGCCCGGTAGCCCCAGGCCATCTCCACCGCGCGACCCCAAACGGACGTCCGTTTTGTCCGGTTTTTGTCCCTTTGGGTAGGGATTTGGGGTCGTGTTCGGGCCTGTCCTGGGATGCGGCGGCCGCGCGCCCAGCGCGCGGACGCATCCTTTTGCCCCATCCTGTCCGCGTCTAGTTTTAAAAAAGGGATGTTTCAAATGCCAAGCCCCAGTTCACGACCCCAGTTCACGCCGGCAACAAAGCCAGCGGCCTACACGGCCATCGCCGGCAACACAGCCAGCGGCCGGCAACACAGCCAGCCTCCAAAATGAATAGTTGTTCTCGCCGGCCGGCAACACAGCCGGCCTCCAAAATGAATGTTTTTTCGCCGGCACCCATGCCAGCGGCCCAGCGGGCGGGCGGCACCCATGCCAGCCTCCAAAAAGAACGGCCACGCCGATCGGACGACCTAGTTCAGGCCTTCGGCGTCGAGCATCTCCTTCTGCCTGGCCTCGAACCAGGCCCTCGTCTTGTCGCTCATCTTCGACAAGTCCACGCTCATGATCGCTAGGGCCACCTCCTTTGCTTTGGTGGCGGCATTGGTGGCCTCGATGTCG
Source organism: Aegilops umbellulata (assembly GCA_032464435.1). Lineage (NCBI taxonomy): Eukaryota > Viridiplantae > Streptophyta > Magnoliopsida > Poales > Poaceae > Aegilops > Aegilops umbellulata. Next base: position 44,629,419 of record CP136056.1, read on the forward strand.
AGCTGCCTCTGCCTGGCCTTGATGTTGTCGGCCTCGATGTCGAGCTGCCTTTGCCGGGTGGCCTCTTCCATGTCGAGCTGCCTTTGTCGGGCGGCCTCTTCCATGTCGAGCTGCCTTTGCCGGGCCGCCTCCTCCATGTCTATCTTCCTCTTCTTGGCCGCCTCCTCCATCTCAAGCTTCTGTCTTTGGAGGTCCAGGTATTGCTTCATTTGCTCATCCTTGCTTTGCCACTTCTTCTCGTCCCTCTCATCCTTGTGTGACATCATGCCATGCAAAGTCTCATGCAAGGCCATGGATGAGGCGTCACGTATGTCGTCCACCTTGGAGTTGGTCTTGCCCCTCGGCCTCTTCAATGCCTCGCCATCCCCACCTCCGGCGAACTTGGTCGTATTCTTGCCTCTCTTCCTTTGAAGTTCACGGTATTGATCCTTGAACTTAGGGCAATTGTTGATGATCGTCCAACAATGCGTAAGAGTGAATGGCTTGTCATTGTGACGGGCCTTGAATGCCTTCAAAGATTGAAATGCCTACACCACATGATCAACAACAAGTGAACATGCAAACATATACACGGCCGAAGTCTCATGGCCGTAGCAAGGAAAGGGCTAGATAGAGAAGAGCATACCATGTCCCCAACGCCGAGACCACTCACGGGCCGTGCTTCAACGCTCTCAAATGCGGCACAATACTTGTTGCACTCTTGTTGGATGAACAACCATCTTTTTTGAATCGAACCGATGCCACGGTTGCTTGTAATTTGGTAGGGCTCGAACATCTTCCTTCATGGAATGTTTTGTGAACTCTCGTCCAAAAAACAATGCCCTTTTGTTGCGCGCTGGTCCTTGGATCTTGGCTAATCTCCATCCAACTTTGGCAAATCAACTTGTCCTCATCTATTGTATATGACCCGGTGCGAATGCTCTTCCGCTTCTTTTGTGCTTCTGCCCTTTGGGTGAGCTCGTCGATGAACAATGGAGCGCCACTAATATCAACGTCATAGGCTTCATCTTCATCTTCACCTTCGACATAGATGTCATCGTCTTCATGCCACGAATCACCATGGTCGTAGTCAGCACGGTTGTCGGCCTCTTCATCGGGCACGTACTGGGCGCGGCCATCCTGACTTTGGGTCTCATCGGGGTCGTAAGCACGTCCATGCCCACCCTGGAAGATCACGTCCTCCATGTACTGGTTGTAGAAGGGGTCGTCCACCGTCGGCGTTGAGATTGGCATTTCGTCAAACAACACGCGGGGGGCCGGCATGGTGCCCGTGAACGGTGCACGCGCCTGCTTTCTTTGCATCTCGACGGAAGGCCGCCCGCCGCTGCTGGACCCAGGCGTCACGTTGAGGTCGATGACGGCCGCGGGGCGTGGTGTGGACGGCGCGAACAAGCCCACGTCCGGCGACGCCGAGAAACGGGTCTGGCCGTCGTGCCTAGGCAGAGGAAAGCCGGGCGACATTGACGCGGCGCATGGCGACTGGCAATGCGTAGGCCGGGCGACCGACGAGCCTGTGCTCGCCGGGCCGGCGGCCGCTGCATGGAACCCCGCCGGACGGCCCATGCCAAGCATGAGGATGGCGTGGGCTTTGTTGACGAGGTCCTCCTTCTCGTCGGCAGCGGCCTTGCGCCGCGCGGCCTCCAGCTCCTCGCGCTGGGCGGCGAACTTGGCCGCGGCGGCATTCATCTTGACGGCCGCTCTCCGTTCCCTCCTCTTCGTCGATTCCGCTTCCAACTTGGCGATCTCCTCCGGCGTGTACTTCGACCGCGGCTTCCTTGGCGCCTTCTTCTTCACCTTTGCGGTCAGGTCGACAGCCAGGCCGCCGGAACTCGGCGGGGCGTCGGCCATGGACGGGGGAGGGAGGGGGAGCGGCGGGAGGGACGTGGGAGGGTTTGGGGAAATGGCGCCAAATGGCCGTCAGGGGGTTTTTGGTTTCTCCCAACGACGGGCGGGCCAGGGGAGGACAAGCGCGCGCGTCCCGCCCGTCCGCGCGCTGTCCGTTTCACCCCAAAACCGGCGCAAGTTTGGGCCGGGGATGGGTCGAAAGCGGACACAAAGCGAACAAAAGTCCGTTTGCTCCCGCGTGCTGGGCCGCCTTTTTTGTCTCTTTTACCCCAAATAGACGGGGACAGACAGGATAGGGTCGCGCGGTGGAGATGGCCTGATATTTCCCCAAGGAGTCCATCAACCGGACGCCGCCGCCTGCCTGCGTCGGAGAGCTGGAGACCCAACCGTCTTCCTCCCCACGCATTAATAAGCCCTCGCCTTAAATCGCCCCTCCCAACCGTCTTCCTCCCCAGCTTTCCGACGGCATCCATCCCGGAACGGAAAACACCAACCTGCTTTCCACCTATAAAATCCGTCCTTCCCCAACCCCCAATCCCACAACAGCAAACCAAATCCCCCAAGACCAAAGAAGGCCCCAGCAACCCAAGCGCGTCGTCGCGTCGACCCCATCCGGAGTTGAATCTGAGTTTACTTTCAGAGAAGATTTGAGTCGAGATGGCGCAGGCGATCGAGGCTCAGAGGGAGGGCGCGGAGGTTTACCACGGAGCGGCGCTGTGCGCAGAGAAGGCGGTGGAGCTGCTGGCCGAGACCAACATGCCGCTGGGCCTGCTGCCGCTGGCGGACATCCAGGAGGTGGGCTACAACCGCGCCACGGGCTTCGTCTGGCTGCGCCAGAAGAAGGCGCTCACGCACACCTTCAAGCAGATCGGGCGGCAGGTCTCGTACGCCACCGAGGTGACGGCCTTCGTCGAGGACCGCAAGATGAAGCGCATGACCGGGGTCAAGAGCAAGGAGCTCCTCATCTGGATCACCCTCTGCGACATGTATATCGAGAAGGACGACCCCTCCAAGATCACCTTCAAGACCCCCACCGGGCTGGGGAGGACCTTCCCCGTCTCCGCCTTCGAGAAGCAGGACGACGGCAAGGCCAAGGCCGCAGCTGCCGACGGCAAGGAGGCGGTCGTGGCCAAGTAGGCGAGGACGGCCGGCATACTCTACAAAGTTTGGATCAAGAGTTCTCCAGTCCAGTGTTAACTATATAGTACGACGATTACTAGTTTCTTTAATCTTTTTAATAATAAACTACGCATTATATAAGTAAGGTTGTAATACTCTGCTCCGGTGTTTTGCCGAGGGTTGTATCATGCATATGATCGTGCCTTCTTTATAATCTTATATGTGCTGTTCGCTGCTTAATTCGTGTGAGCCTTTTTGTGTGGCAGTGTCACGAGGTGTTCGTGACTACGTGTTCTCAGATTTTATTTTAGGCATGAAAAGCTTCTCTCCCCCTTCTGCATAGATAGACAAAGGGACAATTCTGGTCTCCAGCTAATTAAGTGAAGTCGCGTATAGCTAGATCGGTATATCTGTCAACCAACTTTTTTGTTTTTTTAATTGACGGTAGCTGTCAGCCAATTGATGCAGAGTGCTACTCCTCAAATCAAATTGAAGTAGCGCGACAACTAGAATCGACAATTTGACCTACAACGGGAAAAGTACGGTACTTCTATTGAACACGAGCTTTTTTTCTAAAGGCAACTTCAACGCTGATCAATCAAACAGACCTCACCACATGTCTCGAGGTCATCTAATCTAACCACAGTCAACAAATGGCCGTCCCTGAACCGACTTCTCTGTTTGGCATGCATATCGAGATGAACACGAATTTAACATAATGCTAAATAGTTGCAAACATATGCAACTACAATAAATAAGCACTGGATTTTTATAAGCTTTTACATCCAATCTATCTCTAGCTGTCCGTGCCCAAGACCTCCTCCTTCGGCTGGCTGTCCGGCTTTCCATGCCAAAGACCTTACTCTTTGGCTGGTTCGGCCTCCTCCGCTTGCGTGAAGTGCTTCAACATGCTCGCATGTCTTCGCTGCATCATGATTCAAGCTCGACGTCTTCAGGTACAACATTCTGGAGTCCCCCGAAACGGCCTTGATCTCAAGCTTCTTCTCGTAGAGTTTGAGCTTCTTGTCTTGCATCTCCATGAAGATGCCAGTCATCTTCGCCTTCTTTTCGGTCTTCACCTCGTAAAGCGCAACAATTGCCTTCTCCTTTTTCGTCATGATGTTCTCAAACTTCTCTGTCATCTTGGCTTTCTCCCGCGGTTCCTATTCAACTTCTTGGCTAGAACAAGCCCCATCTTGCGCTGGAACAATTGGATCACCACCTTCATCTTCATTGACCATGGCAGTCTTGACAGAATTGGCAATCAAGGCGGTTTACTTGCTTTGCCCATACATCTTAAAAAAATAATGCATATAGATGAAGTGTTTCTTCTCCATATTGTGGTATAGCGTGCACACACATACGGGCTAGCAAGGGAAGATAATGGATGGTAACCAAGTTGCAACATTGAGCAAATCAATGAAATGACCAACACACAACCACAAGCCACAAAACTTACAAGATCTTGGATTGTCATGTCACTTGGCCACCGGTTTTGCACTTGTTTGTAAAAACCGCAAAGCTTGTTGACTCCCTCTTGAATTTTTGTACATCGATGGCTAACTGATTTCGAATTGCGCTGATGGATCACTTCCTTGCTGTAGGGATCATAGCGCTTTTGCTCGTGAAACCAAATATGCACGCTTTGCCAAAACGCCGTGCCCCTTTACTCCATGCCTTAAAACAGATCAATACTAGTGACCAACCACGCCTCACAAACAGTTCATCCTTCTTTGGGGAAAATTTAGTTCTCTTACTTATTTGGGTTGCCTCCCAACGGCCACTGCTCGTCCCGATCCATGTCCAGATGTTGGGTGTACATCTCTTGGGTGCACGTCCGGCTGGGAGTCTTTGACTTGTTCGTCTTTATAGCCACCTTCCTCATGGTAAATATTCATCATCGTCTCATAGTTATCCTCGTCCCGCTTGGATGAGGCATTTTGGCAAACAATGATTGGGCACCGATGGACGAGTGGTCCACAACCAGCATCAGCGACCGAACAAACCTCGACGACTGTGACTCCGTGAAGAGATGTTGAGGTTGACGGTGAAGGAGACTTGATGGTCGGAGGTAAAGGAGAACGTGGACTGCTGCGGCGGTTGCTGCAGACCGAGGTATTGGGAGGCGTAGCAGTGTGCCAAATTGATCCCACTCTATTCACTAAAAGAGCTAATGGTGAAATATTTGTGTGCAAAATTAATGCTAAGACTGATGAAAGTATGCACTACTAGGGAAAAGCCTAGCAGCAGCGCGGGTTTTAGGCCTGTCAGTAGCGCGGGCGGTAGCGCTACTGGTACGGCGCTACAGCTAAAGGTTAGCAGTAGCGTGCATTAACCCACGCTACTGCTATATCGACTTAGTAGTAGCGCTTTCTCAGAAGAGCGCCACTGGTAATTACTAGTAGCGCTTCTCCCTGCCCGCGCTACTACTATTATTTCGTATTTTATTTCTTTTTTATTTCATGTTGTATTTATACACCTTTATACAAGTTTTCATACAACAGGAATTTAGAGATTGTTTTTACATCTTAATGAGTTATTACATCACGGGGTGAAAGAACCGTGGACTAGTTTCAAGTGGATGGACATCCACTTGAAACTAATCCGTGGTTCTTTCACCCAATGATATAATAAATATCATCATCATCATCATATCATTAACAACTTATCATCATAATACATCATTGTCATATAACACCTTCTCATGATCATCGTTTTCATCAATGAGACATCACATAGCAAATTGGTCACTAGTCATAATCACAACTACTCCTCATCATCAACTCTAACACATTGTACCACATAATAAACATATTGTACCTCATAGGACTTACTACATTCTCTTAGGACCTACTATATTCTTTAAGGTAAAATAGCAAAAAACAAGATAGCCCCTGACTCTCCATTATGGAGAATGGAGATTATCCTGTCTCCAATTCTTGCCTTTCGCTTAATGTTTCTTCCAAGAACCTCCTTACGAATGTCTAAATATTTTTTTCATTCTTTGAATAGCATGTGTTCACCGGTTTTAGAAATCCGATATGCACAGGTGAGATCCGTAGGATGACCTGGCTGTATGTTCAGAACTTCAAGACGACCATTCTGATACATCAGATGAGGCACACAATCCATCAGGATTTTTTGTTGAAAAACATAGTAATAACTTCGTAGTTAGCAATGATGTACTAGTTTTAGAAGTATGCAAAAGATGCACGGATGTCGTAATAGTAAAAAATCTTACCAGGGTATCTCCATAGAAGTTATCGTGGTCCAACACGTGCACTAGTGGCACGTATTCATCATAATTTGGAGGAGTTCGATAATAGGTGTTGTAATTCTCAAGATAAGTATAAAATGCGATCAGATAATTTTTTTTCCTTATAAGTTAATTCGGAGCCATCGGTGTAGTTGGTTTTGTCTACCATCTTCCGCACATTGTTTGAAGAGTCAAAATAAGTTGTCAATGGAAATAAGCTGTCAACTATTTTGAAATAAATAATATAAATTAGTTAATAACTATGTTTGAGAAACTCACATAGCGGTAGAATCGGAAGCGTATCAACAAGGACCCAAATGTCCATATTGTCTTGCTCGATGTCAGGATCACCAAGATCCATGGTGACAATCATACCCTCATAAAAACCATACATTTTGCAAAGTGCTTCCCAATTTTGGCAACCAAAATAGGTTACGCTCTCAAAATTGTACAGATTTACTTCAAAATCCATATCATGATGGGTCCTTAGGTGTATTTTCTTTGTTTCAACATTTTCATGGTCTTCAAAACCCATCCTCTCCAAGACACAGCGTCTTGCATGGCACGGGATAAGCTAGTCGGATTCTAAAAGATGAAAATTAGACGTTGAAATAGTTGAAGTCGTGCTTAATTACGAAAAAACACTTGTCGTCGTTGCGCACTGTTTCAACATCGAAGGTCCCCTCGAGCTTAATGCTGAAGCGCCGATCTTCGTCCAGGTGAGGGCACTTGTCGCACAGACCTCGATCGTCGTGGCACCAGCTGCACTCCCCCGGGAGACTTTCGTCGTCCCAGTACGACATTTCCTACGTTCATAATTCAAAGATTAAACTTGTACAATTAAATATATATACTAAAAAAACCTAAATTAGATCATTATTTTTCGAGAAAATCCAGGCCACTCGATATTTCCTACATATTGTAGCACAAGTCATTCCAGAATTCACGGAAAAATCCGGCATGACCTTTGCTAAAAAGGACATATCGAGCGCTTGAAATTTGCTGGAACGAAAATTAATCAACACTCCGGCAAAACATAGGCCACTCGGAGGTGTAACCTGAACATGACCGGCCACTTGGGCAATCACATATCCTATTTGAGCAACACAAGATATACATGTTTGGCAAGGAGATTTGGCTGGTCTCACCTCGAGGTTGGAGGGGGTCGGTAACGGGGACGACGGCGTGGATGATGAGGGGCTCCTTGATTTCTGCAAAAGCAAAAACCCTATAAGTTATCACTAATACATCCGGAATAATTGCTTAAACTAAAAAATAACAACAAATATGACATGTTCAACTAGTTCTATTAATTCAACTAGTTCTTACTAAATATAAACTTACTATAAGTAGAAAAAACTAGTTCTTTCTAAAAATAAAGTAGTTCAACTAGTTATATTAATTTTCTTACTAAAAATACATTAGTTCTATTAATTCAACTAGTTCAACTAGTTTATTAATTTACTTACTAAACTAGTTCAACTAAAACTAAACTAGTTCAACTAGTTTATTAATTTACGTACTAATTATTTTAAACACTTACTAAAAACAACTACATTATACAATAGTAAAAAACATCTACTATTAACCATACTGCCCTAGTTAACTAGTACCATCACTACTACTAATTAACATCTACTACTACTAAAAATCATTATCTATGAACCCTATATTAACATCTACTACTACTAAAAAACATCTACTAACTAAGCAGAGAGAGGGGGTGGGGGAGGGGTGGGGGCTTACAGAGAGACGAGAGACGGTGGCGGGGAGGTGCTCGGCGACGGAGAGGTAGGGGCGGTGAGGGCGGGCTCAGGATCGCGGTGGTCCTAGGCGAGTTCGGGCAGCGGTGGTGAGGTCGAGCGCGGCGGCGGGCGGCGGCTGTGAGGTTGAGGGCGGCCTCGGGCGGCGGCGGTGAGGGCAGGCTTGGGCGGCGGCGGTGAGTGCAGGCTCGGGCTGGGGCTCAGGCAGCGACGGTGAGGGCAGGCTCGGGCTCGGGCGGTGTGACGCCCCCGATTCAATCGTACACTAATCATACGAGCAAACGTGTACAATCAAGATTAGGGACTCACGGGAAGATATCACAACACAACTTTAAAAATAAATAAGTCATACAAGCATCATAATACAAGTCAGGGGCCTCGAGGGCTCGAATACAAGTCCTCGATCATAGACAAGTCAGCGGAAGCAACAATATCTGAGTACAGACATAAGTTAAACAAGTTTGTCTTAAGAAGGCTAGCACAAAATGGGATACAGATCGAAAGAGGCACAGGCCTCCTACCTGGGATCCTCCTAAACTAGTCCTGGTCGTCGTTAGCGGCCTGAACGTAGTAGTAGGCACCTCAGGTGTAGTAGGAGTCGTCGACGACGGTGGCGTCTGGCTCCTGGGCTCGAGCATCTGGTTGCGACAAGCAGGTAGAAGGGAAAGGGGGAAAAGAGGGAGAAAAGCAACCGTGAGTACTCATCCAAAGTACTCGCAAGCAACGATCTACACTACATATGCATGGGTATCTGTGTAAAGGGGCAATATCAGTGGGCTGAACTGCAGAATGCCAGAATAAGAGGGGGATAGCTAGTCCTGTCGATGACTACGCTTCTGTCAGCCTCCATCTTGCAGCATGTCGAAGAGAGTAGATGGTAAGTTCACCAAGTAGCATCGCATAGCATAAATCCTACCCGGCGATCCTCCCCTCGTAGCCCTGTGTGGGAGCGATCATCGGGTTATATCTGGCACTTGGAAGGGTGTGTTTTATTAATTATCCAGTTCTAGTTGTCATAAGGTCAAGGTACAACTCCAAGTCGTCCTGTTACCGAAGATCACGGCTATTCGAATAGATAAACTTCCCTGCAGGGGTGCACCACATTTCCTAACATGCTCGATCCCATTTGGCTGGACACACTTTCCTGGGTCATGCCCGGCCTCGGAAGATCAACACGTCGCAGCCCCACCTAGGCACAATAGAGAGGTCAGCACGCCGGTCTAAATCCTATGCGCGCAGGGGTCTGGGCCCATCGCCCATTGCACACCTGCATGTTGTGTACGCGGCCGGAGAGCAGACCTAGCAACCTCCATTTCAAAGGAAGTTGCGTTACGCGGTCCAACCCGGCGCGCGCCGCTCAATCGCTGACATCACAAAGGCTTCGGCTGATACCACGACACCGAGTGCCCATATCTTTCCCACGTAGTTGGTTAATGCGTATAGGCTAGTGGCCAGACTTAGATCAAATATCAAGATCTTGTTAAGCGTGTTAATTGAAGTATCCGTGAACGCCGACCAGGGCCAAGCCCACCTCTCTCCTAGGTGGTCTCAACCTGTCCTGTCGCTCTGCCTCAAAGTAACAGTCGGGGGCCGTCGAGAACCCAGACCCACCTCTACCGGGATGGAGCAACCTGCCCCTTCAGCCCCCATCTCCGAACAATATCGTAAGTAATGTAACAGTATAAAGTATATAGCATATGCCCGTGAGCACCTCCCGAGTGATCTCGGCCTAGTAGTATAGCATGGCAGACGGACAAGAGTGTAGGGCCACTGATGGGACACTAGCATCCTATACTAAGCAGTAGGATAGCAAGTAAGGGTAACAACTGTAGCAACAATGACAGGCTATGCATCAGAATAGGATTAACCGAAAGCAGTAACATGCTATACTACTCTAATGCAAGAAGTAGAGAGGAGGAATAGGCAATATCTGGTGATCAAGGGGGGCTTGCCTGGAAGCTCAGCCGAGAAGGAGGGGTCGTCAACACCGTAGTCGTACTAGGTAGCAGCGGCGTCGGACTCGTGGTATACCGGAGAAGAAGAGGGGGAAGAAACAGTAAATACGGAGCAAACAAAGCATCACACGAAATATAACAAGGCAATACGCGGTGCTAGGGGTAATCTAACACGGGGATGGTGATACCGGCGAAGGGGGGAAACATCCGGGAAAGTATCCCCCGGTGTTTCAGGTTTTCGGACAGATGAAACGGAGGGGGAAAGTTGCGTGTTTGATGTGATAGGGTTGTATGGCGGACGAACGGGCTGCGTATCCGGATTCGTCTCGTTGTTATGAGCAACTTTCATATACAAAGTTTTTCCATCCGAGTTACAGATTATTTTCTATGAATTTCTAAAGATTTTAAATATTTCTGGAATTTATTTATTTATTTCAAATCAGCATTATCCAGAACAGTGTCTGGTGACATCAGCATGACGTAGAGGTGGCGTCAGCGGTCAACAGTCCGCTGACCAGAGTCAAAACTGACCCGTGGGTCCAGTGGGACCCATATGTCATTGGCAGTGGTTTAATTAGCTGAGTTAGTTTAATCTAATTAATCTAATTAGTGGGTTGGCCTACTGGTCTGTGGATAATTAGTGTTTCAACTAATTAATTTAATTAATTAACAGATTTAGTTATTTATGAAAAATCATTTTAACAGGCGGGACCCACATGTCATAGACAGGGCCCGCCCAGTCATCATAGTTGACTTAGTCAACTGGTCAACAGGGGGCCGGGCCCACTGGTTAGTGACCCAGCGGGGTGGCCCCAGGTGGCCATGTCGGCGTGGCGCTGGAGAGAGCTCCTGCGAGCCTCTTCCGCGGCGGATCTACGCCGAAGTCGGGCGGGATTCGTCCCCCCAGCGTCCATCTGACGCGCGGAAGGGCGCGTTCGAGAGGGGGCGACGAGCCGCGTCTAGGGATGGCCGCGGCAGCAACTGAAGAGGCGGGGAAGGGCCCCGGCTGTCGGTGTTCTGGGAACGGAGGTCCCCAGACTTGCCTGCCTGCGGCCTGCGGCGTGGCTCAAAGGGGGCCCAGTACGGCCCATCTTCGTCAACACGGACCCAAGACCCTCGCGAGGGGCCAAGCCTCACGGGGCGGACGACACGGAGCTTCCTCAGGCGCGGCCTCATCAGGCTGGCTCGCGAGGAGGCGAAGAGATCAAGGCGGGGTACCTCGCGAGGTGCCCATGACGCAAGCCATGACGACCAAGGGCGCCAGGCGGGCGCCAGCCCGCGCAGTGTCCTCCCTTTCCTCTTTGGTGCAAAGGGAGCAAGCGCAGGCGAGAGGATCAAGCAAAGGCACCCATTTCGGTGCAACAAGACCAAGACCAGCTCCGCGACAAGGAGGAAGTCACTGTGGAGCCCGGGCCGGCGTCACCACCAGAGCCTTTGGCAGGCGAAGACCAACTTTAGTCAGGATAAGTGTACCAGATGTTCCCCTTCAAAATGGCCAATTGTTGGCGCCCTTCCCGCTCAATATTTGGGAAGAGGCCCAGGGCCTTTGCCTATAAATAGGACTAGCCACCCCCGGGGTAGAGGCATCTAGAGATCTAGAAATGGATCGATTGGCAATCAGACAGAGAGAAGGGCGACTGAACCCCTCTAGCAGTTCATCACCCCAGCCAAGAACAGACCCTCGCGAGGCTGTTCTTCCTTGTAGTGTTCATCATCAGCCCAAGAGGCAATCCACCACACCACCACACTGGAGTAGGGTATTACACCACATCGGTGGCCCGAACCAGTATAAAATCTGTGTCTCTTGTGTTGTTCTTTTGGTAGCTTAGATCCTTGCGAGGCGGAGGGGTATAGGTAGGTAGGAAGCGTAATCTCCGCACGCGCCCCAGAGTTCGAACCTCAAGGGTCTGCCGGAACCCGAAATCCGACATTTGGCACGCCAGGTAGGGGTGCGTCGAAATTCGTCTTCCACCGCCCATTCTCCTCCGACCATCGCGTCCATGTCTAACGCTCGTCGGGCCCGCGCCGAGCGCCGAGCCGCTCTCACTTCCCGCGTTGCCCAGACGGCCCCTGTCGGCGGGCGTCCCCACCGTTGCCCGTCGCCTGCCATCAACGCCGCCACCGGCCCGGCGGGGAACAAGCAGCAAGCGTCGTCTCAGCATCCTTCCGTGCGGCGAGACGTCTGCACCGCTACTCCCTCGCTCACCCTAGCTGGTTCTTCGTCCCGCGCGCTCCGCGCGCCCTTGGATGCTCGAGCTGCGCTCATCGTGGCAAACGAGCTCCTGCGCTACCGTCCCATCGACGACATCTACGAAGAGTGGCTCGACCGCGTCACCGAGCTCGTCTGTGCCGCGGGGGGCTCACCTGCACCGTCCGTTCCGCTGCACCGCACCCCGCCCCGCACGGGCGACGAAGCTCCGGGGGCGCCCCAGCCGCCTCCTCAACAAGAAGACGCCCCGGCCGCAAGGCACGTGGCCCCTAGCTGGAACCCGCTTCGCCAGGCACCAGCGCGACAAGAGCAGAGCTGCCAAGAAGTCCCTCGCCCGCAAGAAGCCGCCTGGGCGCTCCACGCTCCGGCACGTCGCGGCCATGCTCCTGCTCCCGCGCTGCTCCCAGCTGCAGCGCGCGGAGACCTGCAAGACCAAGCTCTCCGTCGCCCAAGGCCTCCCGTGGCCACGGCGGGCTGTCGCGCCTTCACCACCGAGCTGCGGAGCGTCGCGTGGCCCGGCAATTTCAAGCCATACTTGCCTCCTCGCTACAACGGCACAGCCGACCCTGCGGAGTTCCTCCAGCTCTATGAGCTGGGCATCGAAGCTGCCAACGAAGATGAGAAGGTCATGGCGAACTGGTTTCCCATGGCGCTCAAGGACGGGGCCTGCACCTGGCTCCTGAACCTGGCCCTAGGCACGATCTCCTCCTGGGACGAGATGTGCACCCGCTTCGTCGCCAACTTTCAAGGTACTCGCGACCGGCCACCCGCCGTGAGCGACATGCGCCGCATCAAGCAGCAGCCCGGAGAGACCCTACAAAAGTACATCCAGCGCTTCAACAACACACGCCTCAAGATTCCCAGGGTGTCCGAGGAGGCCATCATCTCAACCTTCTCTGACGGCGTGCGCGACGTCAAGATGAAGGAGGAGCTGGCGATGCATGAAGACCTGTGCACTTCCTTGGAGCTGTTCAACTTGGCGACCAAGTGCGCTAGGGCTGAGGAAGGGCGTCTCTCCCTCCTCGAGCTGCCTGCCGCAGACCCAGAAGAGAAGAGGTCCAAGGCCAAGGATGTGAAGCGCAAGGGGGCTGCCGTGCTCGTGGCAGAACCGGACACCAAGCGAGGCAGAGATCAGCCTGAGTCTTCCAAGGGCAGTCGCTACTGTGTGTACCATGACCTCCACACCCACAACACCAACGAATATCAAGAGCTCAGAGCCGTGCGTGAAGGAAGGATCGGTCGTCGCCCCGACCGTGCCGACCAGGGCTACGGTCGAGGAGGAGGAAGGAACGCCGGACGCTGGAAAGACCGCGACCCACGCCAAAGGTGGCGCGATCGACCTCGCGAGGACCATTGGCAAGACCCGCCTCGCGAGGGAGATTGGAGGGATCAGCCTTGCGAGGATCGCCCACAAGGTAACACAGGCCTCCCTCCGCTGCCGCCGCATCCAAGAAGAAACGAGGACCGCCACTAGGACGAGGGGGCTGGGGGCTTCCAGGAGCCACGCGCAATCGCCTGCATCCTGGGCGGAGCTCAAGCCCCAGCCTCTCAGCGCATCTTCAAGCAGTTCGCCCGCGAAGTAAATGTGGTCCTCCCCAAGCACGAAGCCACACATCCTCTCAGGTGGTCATCATGCGCCATCACGTTCAGCTCAGCGGATCAGCTCAAGTGTGCAGCCACAGCCGGAGTCCTCCCGATGCTTTGTTCCCCAATCATCAGCAACGTGGTGGTCACCAGGACCCTCATAGATGGCGGGGCAGGGCTCAACGTCCTGTCCGTGGAAACATTCAACAATCTCCAAGTGCCCTACAACCAGCTTCAGCCAACCAAGCCTTTCTCCGGAGTCACTGACGGCTCCACAGTCCCGATCGGGCAGGTCCGCCTCCCTGTCACCTTCGGAGCACGCGACAACTACCGCACCGAGCTCATCGACTCCGACGTCGCTCACATTCGCCTGCCGTACAACGCCATCCTTGGGTACCCGGCGCTGGCCAAGTTCATGGCCGTAACTCACCATGGCTACAACGTCCTTAAGATGCCAGGGAGTGGCGGAGTCATCACGGTGCCCTGTGAAGAGAAGGACGCAGTGTGTTCCCTGGAACGAGCTTTTCAGGCCGCATCACTGGAAGAACCGGATCGTGGAAGCAGGAGGCTCTCCGAGACCACCCCCAAGAAGAAGAAGACATCGTCTGGCCCGGTCCCTCAGGAGGCAGGCCCCTCAGGGCCCGTGCCTGCCCAGGGGGAACCTCCTTCCATCGCATAGGAAAGCGCGCCCGGCGCCCTCCTTAGGCAGGGCTCGGGGGCTCTCCCCGGGAGGGCCACCGACCTGGCTAAGGTCACGAGGGAGGCGCTTGGGCACCACGTGGAGGCATGTTTCAAACCACGTTTCCCTCAAGAAGGAGTAAGGCAAGGGGAGCCAGACCCTCAGGAGTTCGTCAGCAAGGCCGTTCAAGAGCTACAGGAGTCAAGAGTCATGAGAGGCGGCGCCGCCTACCAGCTGTGGTTCCCCATCCAGGCGAGGATGGTGGGCTGCGCGCCTGCGTCGACGTACCAGGGCTCAACCGAGTCGCCTCGCTGGAGCGCCTCTGGCCCTCGCGAGTGGGGCGCTGCGAGGGTCCACCCCACAGCTACGTTCGCATGCCTTACGGCTTGCCGAGCATGGCTGCCACGTACCAGCGCCTCATGAGGGGCATCATAGAAGCTCAAGAGGCCCGGCGTTTCGCAGCCCTGGCAGAGATGGAGATGGTCCGCGAGGAGCCACCAGCGCCTCCGGAGCCTCCCGAGGCCCCAGGGCCTAGGGGCTCGTGAGGACCGGCTTCCGCAGCCCACCGAGTCTGCTGCACCAACACTGCTTCGTCCTCAACATCAACATCTTTCAAGTTTCATTTCCAGCTGGGAGCGCCCCCCAGGGCTGCATTATTCCCAGGCCGCGTGGGTCCGTCCCAGCGGCATGTATCCCTTTTATTTCGTGTCGTTAGCTTACTTTGTTGGGGGCGCCCCTCGGGCTGCATCATCCCCAAGTCGCTCGGGCCAGACCCAGCGGCCTGTATCCCTTTCGCGTTTACTTTCGGCTATGCATTCAACCCACCATGCTTGATTATTTGATGCCGGTCCACGGCACCTCTTCTTCTCCATGTCGACCACTTGCACGTTAAAGGGGGGGTGCCTGAGCATCGCGGCTCAGGGCTCTTACTGGCTCTCCAGCCCTCATCCTCTGGCCTTGTCCATGGCATCACGACCTGGCATACCAGCGACGGCTGAGACCAGCTCGAGGGCAGGGACCCGAGGACGTAGAGTGTAGGCATCTAACCCAATTTGCAGGAACACATCACAAGATAAGGCCCAGTGCCAGGCGCAACCCGCCTAGTGGGGCCCCGTGAGTCCCGCGTTGGCTCACGGGTGCCCAGATACACCTCACCAGGCCCTACCATGCCAGCCACGTGTCAGGGCGGGGCTGTACACGCCCCGGGGGCTCCTCCCGGAGGGGATCCCCCTCCCACGTACCAGTGGAAGCACCATGGTCCGCGCCGGCTGACGACACTGCCGAGGAGCGGCTATGCCCGTACACATACGGAAGCGCTATGCTCCGCGCTGGTGATAAACAACTGAGGGTGGCCCCCGGGCCGCATCAACCTCAGGGAGCCCAGAGCTTAGTGTCTAGCCTCATCACAACGCCTCCCCCCGGGAGTGCCGCGCGAAGGGACTGGGCACGGGGGCTGCGCCTGGGTCACGCCCAGATGCACGCCACCCAGCCAGGCCCCCCGGGCCTGGTTCGTCGCGCGTCTCTCCCCGAGCGGAGCCAAGGTACGAAGGCCATTTGAGCGTCAAGGGGGACCCCTGAGCATCGCGACTCAGGATCCTAACTGGTCCCGTAGCCCCTCACTCCTTAGTTCCGAAAGGCTAACGCTGGGTGAGGTACGCGCGGGGCCGGGCTCTGCAGACGTAGAACGGTAGATCCACCCACATCTCACCTCCCTACTTGCTGTTCGCGCGCCAAGGGGGACTCCTGAGCATCGCGACTCGGGAGCCTAACTGGTCATGTAGCCCCTCACTCCTTAGTTCCGAAAGGCTAATGTTGGGTGAGGTACGCGCAGGGCCGGGCTCTGCCGGCGTAGAACATAAGCAAGTAGGAAGGAAAAGCGTAAACTTCAAGGATCGCCTCCCTACTTGCTGTTCGTGCGCCAAGGGGGACTCCTGAGCATCGCGACTCAGGAGCCTAACTTGTCACGTAGCCCCTCACTCCCTGGTCCCGTCCTGGTTTCCAGTCGGGGCTAGTGCTGGGTGAGGTACGCGCGGGGCCGGGCTCTGCCGGCGTAGAACACAAGCAAGTAGGAAGGAGTAGCGTAAAATTCAAGGAATTCAGAAGCAAATATTACAGTCCATACTATTATCTCGACGCCAAACGCAAGTTTAAATGCCTCCCCGAGGCATGATACATGTGCAGGAATTGAAAACAGGACAGGAGCCACGACGGAATCGCCAGACGACGGTGGAGCAGCGCGGAGTGGCTTCACCTCATGGAGCAGCAGGGTTGGCAGCGCCTGGCTTCGGCTTGGTGCTGAAGGCCCGGAACTTCCCTAGCAGAGCCTCCGCGCGACCCTTCACGGCCTCTGCAGCGGCAGTAGCACGCTCGCCACTCACTGGCTCCAGCAGGCTGTCGAGGTCGACGTTGGGGTTGCGAAGGTGGATGTGGATGAAGACCCGCGTCAGCGCTGCAGAAGACAGGACACGCGCCTCGGCCTCGGCCGTGGGGCCAAGGCCAAGGGCGACATCCTCAAGAGCAGGAACCAGGAAGGGAAGCAGCTTGGCGGGGCCGTCCTCGGCGCCAGCTAGCGGGCTCTCCAGGCCGCTGGCGTAGAGCATCTTCAGTGAAGCACGAGCCTTCTCCTCCATGTCTGCGAAGGCCACCGGTCCTCGGCAAGAACCCGAGCCTTGTCGTCCAGCTCGACCTTCCTCGCCCCCAACTCCTTCTCCAGCACGTGTAGGCGGTCGCGGCGTTTCTTGAGCTTGGCCTCCCGGACCTCGACGGCCGCCTCGCGAGCCTTCATGCCCTCTTCTTGCTCTTGGCGAAGGCGGGCCTCTTTCGCGAGCTGGTCCCGCAGGCCTTGCAGCTCGTCCTCCAGCACCTTGCAGCGACCACGGACGTCGGCCGCCTCCCCCTGGGCCGCGTCACGAGCAGCCTTCGCCTCAAGGGCGGCCTGCCTCTCCTCATCACAAGTCGTTGAGGCCTGGACCAGCGCCGCCCGAACCGAAGCGTCGGAGCGAATCCATCCTGAAGCCAGCTCCAAGCGCCCGGCCACCAAGCGAGGGTCGGCGCCAAGAAGATCCTGCCGGAGCCGGTCCAGCTCGGCAGCAACACGATCCAGAACGGCGGGAGGAGTCGGAGAGACAGCAGTCGGTGGAGTAGGAGGAGAAGGCGGCGGCACGACCACAGCACCCTGAGGTGGGGCCTGCTGCGCCCCGACGACTATGGTGGCGGTGGCAGGCAAAGGCACCTCGGGCGTCACTTGGGCCATGGGGGCTGGGCTCGCCCCAGCCAGCTCGGCCAGACCTCGCAAGGACGACCGAGCAGGGGAGGCCCGTGCGTCGCGGTCACCTTCCTCCGCAGGCAAAGGCGCTGCCGCGGATGGAACCTCAGGAGCCCCTTCAGCTTCTTTGCAGCAGGCCCCAGCCTATCCAAGAAACGCGGACGTCAAGCCTCAGCAGCAGAGCAAGAAACAAAGACAAGAGTCAAGCACTTACGTGTCGACGCCGGCGAGCTCAAGCTGCCTCCGGCCAAACTTGAAGCCTGAAAGCCGGCTAGAGGGATCAACCTCAGAAGCAGAAGGTGCGTCTGCGGATCGCCCCGGGGCCGGGGCAGACCCGCGGGGGATCAGCCCGGTCCTGTCCTTCTTCGGGATCGAGGGCGAGCTCCCGCTGCCCAGCACGTCATCATCCTCGTCGTCATCGCTCGGAGAGAGGCGGAGAGCGCGGGGCCTGCACCAGGAGAGGGGAGCCCTCGACTCTCCGCCAGTCGCCTCGAAGTCAGGCCCCTTCCCCGGCTCCTCTCCGTCCTCCTCTTCGCTGGAGTTGTCGGAGGACACGTCCACTGGCTCCTCAGGAGCCTCCGTGGGCACGGGCCCGTCCCCGTTGAAGACGGGCATGGACTCCACCACCAGTTCCCAGTCGTCGTGGAGGAACAAGAGCGTAGGAGCGCCCTACAACCTCGCCACCTCGCCCCCGACCAGAGATTGGAGCACCGCAGACAAATCTCCGTAACCCAAGGCCGCAGGTCTCGGATGAGGCCTCCACATCAGAGGTGAGTACTGCGAAGCGGAGCCAGCTGGTGCTCCAGGAATTCCCTCAGCAGCGACGCGCCGGTCAGCTTCGCCGCCGCCATGCTGGCCGGCCTCAGATCTGCGTCCATCTTCTCCAACACCGGCTTCGCGCGGGGGTCCGTGAGCTCCGCTCGACCCCAATCACCGGAGCTCGTGGGCAGCTCCGCAGGCAAGATCAGCCGAGGGTGAATGTGCCCAGCATCTGCCAAGACCCATTTGCTCCTGAAGCCCTCAATCCTCTTCCCGGGCTTCGAAATGGCAATGGCGCCACCATACGTGATGAAGCTCGCGCACGCGGAAGGAGAACCGCGAGAGATCCGGAGGGAGAAGTAGTGGCGCAGCAAGGCCACTGAGGGCTGCACCCCTACGTGAGCCTCGCAGTAATAGGCGAAGATCGCCAGGAGAAGGACAGAGTTGGGGTGGAGATGCAGAGCTTGTAAGTTGTAATGGCGGAGGACAAAGAAGGAGAACTCGGAGAAGGGAGGCACTAGGCCAGCAGCAATGGAACTTACGAAGAGCGGATAAAAGGTGCTCCCTCGACCCTCAGGGGTGGCGGAGCCGGCCTTGAACACCCTCGCCCCGTCGATGCCCTGCGCCGTCGCCATCCGGCGCAACCAGGCGAGGCTCGCCTCCGACACGTTTGGCGACCCCAAGGCAGACGAGTACCAAGCTCCGGCCGGGGACTGACGAGGCGCCATGGCTTCTGGATCACGCGGTCGAAGCAGATCTGGAAATTTAGAGGAAGGAAGGACAGGCGCAAGAAAGGGGATCTGAGCAGCAACCGGAGAAAGCAGAAAGAGCAAAACCTGGGCAGATGCCGCTCCTTTATCAACTCGCGCGGTTGCGGAGACGCCCACGTCCAATCAACCACCACGCGGCGCCCAAGGCCGCAGGCTGTTAGGGCACGCGGCGCTTCGCCCTTGCCCTTTCGCCTCCCTTCACGACCAAGTCCGGGCGCACCGTGGGCCCGGGGGCTACTGTCGACGTTCTGGGAACGGGGGTCCCCAGACTTGCCTGCCTGCGGCCTGCGGCGTGGCTCAAAGGGGGCCCAGTACAGCCCATCTTCATCAACACGGACCCAAGACCCTCGCGAGGGGCCAAGCCTCGCGGGGCGGACGACACGGAGCTCCCTCAGGCGCGGCCTCATCAGGCTGGCTCGCGAGGAGGCGGAGAGATCAAGGCGGCGTACCTCGCGAGGTGCCCATGACGCAAGCCATGACGACCAAGGGCGCCAGGCGGGCGCCAGCCCGCGCAGTGTCCTCCCTTTCCTCTTTGGTGCAAAGGGAGCAAGCGCAGGCGAGAGGATCAAGCAAAGGCACCCATTTCGGTGCAACGAGACCAAGACCAGCTCCGCGACAAGGAGGAAGTCACTGTGGAGCCCAGGCCGGCGTCACCACCAGAGCCTTTGGTAGGCGAGGACCAACTTTAGTCAGGATAAGTGTACCAGATGTTCCCCTTCAAAATGGCCAATTGTTGGCGCCCTTGCCGCTCAATATTTGGGAAGAGGCCCAGGGCCTTTGCCTATAAATAGGACTAGCCACCCCCGGGGTAGAGGCTTCTAGAGATCTAGAAACGGATCGATTGACAATCAGACAGAGAGAGAGAGAAGGGTGACTGAACCCCTCTAGCAGCTCATCACCCTAGCCAAGAACAGACCTGCGCGAGGCTGTTCTTCCTTGTAGTGTTCATCATCAGCCCAAGAGGCAATCCACCACACCACCACACTGGAGTAGGGTATTACACCACATCGGTGGCCCGAACCAGTATAAACTCTGTGTCTCTTGTGTTGTTCTTCTGGTAGCTTAGATCCTTGCGAGGCGGAGGGGTACAGGTAGGTAGGAAGCGTAATCTCCACTCTCGCCCCATAGTTCGAACCTCGAGGGTCTACCGAAACCCGAAATCCGACACCGGCGACTAGCTGCAGCGGCGGCGCCTTCGGCCGTTTGCCGGGGTCGACGCCTCAGCACGCGACAAGACATTTAAGGGCGCTGGCGGCTTCGCCGTGAGGCCCTGAGTGCAACGCAAGGCTCGGTTGAGCTGGACGACGTCGGTAGCGATGACGAGGAGCTCCGCGGCGGGGCCAAGCTTCGGCAGCAGCGGCGAGCGAGCTACGGGCGAAGCGTTACCGGAGAGGGAAAGGAAGGCGCGGGGCTCACCTAGCAGCCGCACGGAGGCATGTCGATGGCTTAGAAGCTGCAGAACAGCGGCGGACCGGGCGGAGTTCACGACGGCCGACGGAGACGGAGACGAAGGGGTCGTTGAAAGTGCGTTATATCGACTAGAGGGGGGTGAATTGGCGATTTTTATGAAATTCTTCACTGAGGAATTTGCTAGTGAGGAAATT
Organism: Aegilops umbellulata; assembly: GCA_032464435.1. Taxonomy (NCBI): domain Eukaryota; kingdom Viridiplantae; phylum Streptophyta; class Magnoliopsida; order Poales; family Poaceae; genus Aegilops; species Aegilops umbellulata. The sequence continues at coordinate 44,650,227 of CP136056.1, forward strand.
CCTTAGCGAAGAACTACTGGCAGCGGAATACGTACTCAGAAATAAACATAGCAGAATACATGCATGGTCATCATGATGAAATAAAGACAAACACAGAGTACAGAAAGCGTAAACACAGGATAGCACAGAATGAAGACAAACAGACTGAAGAAGTTGAACTAAGGAAATTGAGAAAGTCTTCAGTCAAAGTCTTCAAACATAGATATGAACAAACACACAACACAGTAATGAAGAAATGAAAGTGTTGAGGAAATAGAACCAGTTGGCTTGGTGAAGACAATGATTTGGTAGACCAGTTCCAACTGATGTCTCAGTTGTACGTCTGGTTGGAGCGGCTGAGTATTTAAACTCGAGGACACCTAGTCCCGGACACACAGTCCTCACCGTATTCTCCTTGAGCTAAGGACACACAGTCCTCACCCAATCACTCGTGGTAAGTCTTCAGGTGACTTCCGAACCTTCACAAACTTGGTCACTCGGCGATCCACAATTCCTCTCGGATGCTCTAGACCTTGACGCCTAACCGTCTGGAAGAAGCACAGTCTTCAAAGGTAACAAGCGTCGGATCCACGCAGGATCAATCTCTTCAGTGATGCTCAATCACTTTGGGTTTGTAGGTGTTTGGGTTTGGGTTTTGGATTTTCCTCACTTGATGATTTTCACTCAAAGTCCTCGGAGGATGGGTTGCTCTCAAATGACAAGTGTCAGTTTCTCGCGGAGCAGCCAACCAGCTAGTGGTTGTAGGGGGCGGCTATTTATTGCCTAGGGAGCAGCCCGACATGATAAGACATAAATGCCCTTCAATGATATGACCGTTGGATGGATAAGATATTTTGGGACAGCTGGTGCGTAGCACAGCAACGGCCGAAAATATGAGGTTCAAATTCCTCAGGGCTATCATGTTCCTCACAGTGTAGGCAATTCGTACTGGCGAATTCCTAACTCCTCAGTCAGAACAAGGTCCTCAGTGACCAGAAGAACTACGTCTCTGTCACTGAAGAAATTGACTGAATTGTATGAGATTTCCAATGGCTTCACTCGAAGGGATTGGTAGGTGTAGGATTTGAGTTGAGCATCACATGGAAATTTTCCTTAGTATTTCCTCGACCCCCTTTAACAGTACGGTGTTTCCTATGACTCAAGAAAGAGAAAATAAAACTACGAAAACAAAAGTCTTCACGCTCCATGTTCCTCGAATGAATACCATGTCTTCAAGGTCACACCAATTTCTTCACTTTCAAAGTCTTCAGAAAGTCTTCAGAATACCAAAGTCTTTCATCGAAGAACTTCATTTTTAGGGGTCGACTTTCTTTGTAAATATCAAACTCCTTATAGACTTATAGACCTGTGTACACTCATAAACATATTAGATCCTTAACCTATAAGTCTTCAATACACCAAAATCACTAAGGGGCACTAGATGCACTTACAGTCGTCATGGTTGTAGCTCCCTGACCCCGATCCAGTGGCGAGGTAGAAGAAGGCGTGGCTGGTGGAGCTCCTGGGCATTCTCCGATGGTGCCGGGAGGCCGGTGGCCGCGCCTACGGCGGCGGTATGGCGACGACAGCGCCGACAAGCTCGGGCGTGTGGGAGAGGGGCGAAGAGAGGGGGGTCTGGAGGGCAGCTAGGGTTCAACCAGGGCATGGGTACCCTTGTAGGTTGACGGGGGCGACGAGGACGGCCGCGGGATGGCCGACGCATGGCCATCCGCGCCATGGACGCGGGCGCGGCGTCCACCGCGACGGTGAACAGGGGGAGGAAGGGGATGGCCCAGGGTTGGGCCAGTTGGGCCGGCACTGTGCACTAGGCCTAGTGCACAATGTCCCCTTTTCCTTTTCTTTAACCTTTTCGTTTTATTTTTGTTTGTTTTATTTACTTTCGGTTTCTTTTAGTTGCTGTTTATTCTAGTGTTAACCATATACCAAAGTGGCACCTAAATGGATGTCACCAATTATGCCACTGCCACATTAATTTTTCTACCCAAAGTAAAATAGTTTTGTAATTAATTATTATTTAAAAGTATTTAAATAATAGTTTTTGCTACTATTTTATTCATCTTACAGTATTTACGCATCCTATAAAAGTGTTGTTTCTCCACCATAATTACCTATGGGATATTTGGTTCTCTCTGAACATTTTCGTTTTAATATTAAAAACTTTTATTGTTTGCTTGATTTTGAATTTGAATTTTGAAACGGTTTTGAATCATCGCGAGGTTAACAATAGTAACCATGGTGACGTGGGATCATTAGTGTGGGATTACTGTAGCTTAATTACCTGGGCGTCACAAATCTCCTCCACTACAAGAAATCTCATCCCGAGATTTAAGAGGCGGTGTAGAGGGAGAATGTTCTAGTTATGAATTTCTAGGGAGTGTTCTCGGTCTTGGTTGCTCTTCCCGAAGTAGTTGATCCCTTTTGGTGATGTCTTCATTTCTCTGTTCCAGGTCATCATGATGAAGTGGCCATCCTTCCTTCGGAGTCTTCATCATACTAACAAAAGATTAAGGGGGTATACCGGAAGAATGGACCGCTGTAGGGTAGACTATCTGGTAGACAACAACGAGGAAGGTGGCGAAAGTAACTCTCGAATTGAAATTTAAGAGAATACTGAGAGCAAAGTAAGAAGGTGCAAAATAGAAGTTCAAGCGCATAGGCAATCTTTCGTTGCCTGAAGCGAAGTGTGAAAGGGGTTCGGAGCAATGGGAATAAGTATTGCGTCTGATACCAGAATAGATCACTAGGCAGGTGGCGTGTGAACTACATACGAAGTCAAGCTCTAGGAATAATTTTGGCAACAGGGTGTACAGGAGAGTCAGGTTTCGATCATGTGGAACTGTGGGTTATGGGCCCATCATGTGGGTTAAAAGCAGGAAGGGCGATGACTTCTTGCACGATCATGAAAGCAAGGCATGTCAGAGGGTAGTCTGTCGGTTATGTCGGCAACAACATCGGTACCAAGGGCAAGGGACGAAGAGAACCATTTTCCTGCTCGTTGAATGAGGCGGACCAATAGGCAAAGTTCTCGTCCATCGGTGGTTACCGGAATGCTATCAACAAAAACAACAGGGTCTTACTAACACGGTTGTACACCAAGGTGTTTTACATAAGCGGAAAAATACTACTGCTTATATAATATAGATGACAAGAAGGGTTAAGCAAACCAATGGAAAGGAAAGGTGATTACTAGGTTTAATCAGAACAATGGGGAGGAAAATGTGTATACACACATATTTCAGGGGTATATCCTTCCCAAGGACAAGCGGGGCATGATATCCATGACATGATAGAAAGTAGAGATCCATTGAGGTAAAGGGAGAGGAATTTCATGACATTACCCATACAACGGTGTTTGGATAATTGATAAAGAGAATTTAGCATTGTGCTTCAAATGTTCTTATTGAAGATCGGAGTACCACAGACATGCTTCGAGATAGCATTGACATGGTCTTCAAGCAAAGGTTGGACTTTGGATACACAAAGGATCCATCAGGATAAACTTATTAAACAAGGCATTCAATTTCCTCATGGAAAAATGGTTAACCTTATTAAAAAGGAAACTATAACACTAGGTCCTTTGGCCAGGTGTGCTAGGAATGACATCACCTTACCGGGTCATAAAAGACTAATGTTATAACTCTTGGAAATATGTTCCAACCATCATATCTGACCGAGATTCAGTTCTGACTGGGGTCAGGATACCTGAGAACAAAAAGGTGTGACACAGATTGACAGAAGACATCATAAGATTCTCAGGAAATGAACTATGGAAGCGAGTTCCGAAACAAGATTTCATCGGTAAACCAAGGAGAGGATGAGGAGGTGGCTGATGAACTCAGCGACAATTCATCAAGATTTCCAAAGGATGGATTTCCACAATTAAATATTGAATGAAAATGCACTGGAAATATGGACCAAGTAGGACGATCAAAGTTACAATGGTGATTCGATAACGAAACTATCATCCATTCACTTCAAAACAATAGGGTTGCTAGAAGTTTTGAATTCACGCATCTTAGTTCAATTGTCGGTATTCAGGTTAGAAACAACCCGGGGATCAGAAAACGAATGGAGATGGCGAGAAGTATTACTATATCAAGAATTCTCAAGAGGTGGAGCAATTCTCACAATATCCTTGACATAAAAGATGGTAATACTCCAAGGTAGAACATAACATAAGCTGGTTAGCAAGGAGCTCCATAACATGATCAAGTTTGTGATGAATGCAAGGTAAGGATGTTGTCGATGGTAACTCAAATTACCAAGGAACGAGGATGACACTTATCATCAAGAATTCCATTGATATCCTGGAAGGAGTCAAAATGTTGATGATGATCACGACAATTTGTTGTCGAGAGGATCCACGAAGAAGCAATTGATCAGCGACTGCGTCAAGCAAAAGGACTGATGCAGCAAAAGATTATTGGAGCCACAGATACAACACAAACTCGGGGTCAAGTTTGTTGTTCGAGGTGAAACGATAAGACGAGGAAAATCAACGTAAGATTAGCTCATCATCAAAAATTGTGCTCCGAGAAGAAGGACTAGGTAGCACAGTTAAAAGTTTGCACGATAATGATATAGCCGATAAGGCTTGGAAATGACTTGAAGGATTATTAAACTCGTAAGTAACGAGAATTACTTAGAGTTATTGAATCAGAGTGCGGAATCGATTCACTTATCGGTGTTCTCAAGTGACTAATAACTCAGAACCTGGGGGAAATCTGAGATCGTTGAGAAGCAATACTAGATGAAGACTCGCAGGAAGCAACACAGTTCTCGAGATACCAGAGGTTAATACTCGAGGAAGATCAAAATAGAGGTTGCGGAGATGTATCGATCAACAAAAGACAAGTGCTTGAACTTGTATGAGAAATGGAATCAAGGAGAAAATGTGGTTAGGACCGCGATTGCAAAGGATCAATACATAGATACCAGATGATATCATATCAAGGAAATAGTTATTACTACAAGAAGCTTTTATGATAAGTTCCACATCGGGTCCATGGGCATGAACACAAAGTTCAAGGTCGACTCCCACTTCTCCAATGCATAACCTTTCATTCACTTCACATTTTCGAAGAAGTTGTAGTGTTGAAATTTTATCTAGCGAAGCACTAGAAGAGTACGATTCGTGAAAACTTTCGGGTTCACACGGTTTAGAAAAGGCATAGATTCAACCCATCAGGGTATCTTAGAAACATATACCACAAGCTTCAAGAGTAAATATCACCAGCTCGAAAGCAGAGCAAGGTTGAGAAAGTAGAGGATACAATTTACCAAAGGCATTATGTATCCGAGGGAAGGCTCACAAGGTTATTGGATATGAAGGACACTGCCGGATAAAATCCATTAAAGGATCTGCCGATCCATAACAGAGCTGATGTGAGCATCGGCACACAACCAGAGGAAGTAACAATGCAAAGGCATTGGATTATAGAAACAACTGACTAATCCAGAGCTCAAATGCAAAGGAATTGTGATTTTCATATCAAGGGATCAGAAGCAATGTTCTGATTAGGGATGGATAAGTTGAATAGCCTTAGGGGTACAATCAACGACAATTGTATTGGTTGACAACCAGCTCAGTCTGAGCTAGAAAGATAATTTAAAAGGATCAACTGATGATTGCGTGCATTCGCACTCATGTTGAATCAATAGGATCAGAATCACGGTGTCTAAGGATACTAACAAATATTGCCAGACATATGGAAAGCATCCATAATGCAAGCAGACAAGTAGTGCAGAGCAATAAGCTACTGAGGAATTTTGGAGGATCGAATAGCATTTCAAAGACAATTGTGAAACACATGAACAACTAGGGATTAGCGGATACTTGAGAAGGGCGATAAATTATCCGTAGGGGTATTCAGGTGGCAAGGAACCGCAAGGCACTAGCCACAAAATATTCTTGGAACAATAGAGAGGATTTCAGGGTATCTTGTTATAACAAGATCAACTGGGAATAAAAGTAAGAATGACAAGTGTATGTAATTATCCATAGGGATATTTCGGTAGTAGGGAAGTGCACAAGCATGAGCACAAGTTATCGGGATAACATCGAGAGTATCTTCGAGGTCTATAGTTGAATCAAGCCATCATCTGGAATAAAGGGGCTCTCCGGGAGGAAGTAGTTACAAGAACCTAAAGTCAGATTTAGTAAAATCATTTAACCCGAATAGAAGAGAGATCAGATTCCCAGAGTATAGACGAGGAATAAAAGATCCTAATACCACCCAACGGCGACATGGGCCCGTAAGCCGCACAACCATGTTAGTAAAAACTTTTTCAATGACTAGACTCAACTTCGGCCAAGGAGTTAGAAAGGGGGATTCCTACAGGCAGTCGGCTCTGATACCAATTTGTGACGCCCACGATTCAATTGTACACTAATCATACACGCAAACGTGTATGATCAAGATCAGGGACTCACGGGAAGATATCACAACACAACTCTAAAAATAAAATAAGTCATACAAGCATCATAATACAAGTCAAGGGCCTCGAGGGCTCGAATACAAGTGCTCGATCATAGACGAGTCTGCGGAAGCAACAATATCTGAGTACATACATAAGTTAAACAAGTTTGCCTTAAGAAGGCTAGCACAAACTGGGATACAGATCGAAAGAGGCACATGCCTCCTGCCTGGGATCCTCCTAAACTACTCCTGGTCGTCGTCAGCGGCCTGAACATAGTAGTAGGCACCTCCGGTGTAGTAGGCCAGTCGTCGTCGATGGTGGCGTCTGGCTCCTGGGCTCCAACATCTGGTTGCGACAACCAGGTAGAAGGGAAAGGGGGAAAAGAGGGAGAAAAACAACCGTGAGTACTCATCCAAAGTACTCGCAAGCAAGGATCTCCAATACATATGCATGGGTATCTGTGTAAAGGGGCAATATGAGTGGGCTGAACTGCAGAATGCCAAAATAAGAGGGGGGTAGCTAGTCCTGTCGAAGACTACGCTTCTGTCAGCCTCCATCTTGCAGCATGTAGAAGAGAGTAGATGGTAAGTTCACCAAGTAGCATCGCATAGCATAAATCCTATCTGGCGATCCTCCCCTCGTCGCCCTGTGTGAGAGTGATCACCGGGTTATATCTGGCACTTGGAAGGGTGTGTTTTATTAAGTATCCGGTTCTAGTTGTCATAAGGTCAAGGTACAACTCCAAGTCGTCCTGTTACCGAAGATCACGGCTATTCGAATAGATAAACTTCCCTGCAGGGGTGCACCACATTTCCCAACACGCTCGATCCCATTTGGCCGGACACACTTTCCTCGGTCATGCCCGGCCTCGGAAGATCAACACGCCGCAGCCCCACCTAGGCACAACAGAGAGGTCAGCATGCCGGTCTAAATCCTATGCGCGCAGGGGTCTGGGCCCATCGCCCATTGCACACCTGCACGTTGTGTACGCGGCCGGAGAGCAGACCTAGCAACCTCCATTTCAAAGGAAGTTGCGTTACGCGGTCCAACCCGGCACGCGCCGCTCAATCGCTAACATCACAAAGGCTTCGGCTGATACCACGACACCGAGTGCCCATATCTTTCACACGTAGTTGGTTAATGCGTATAGGCTAGTGGCCAGACTTAGATCAAATACCAAGATCTTGTTAAGCATGTTAATTGAAATATCCACGAACGCCGACCAGGGCCAGGCCCACCTCTCTCCTAGGTGGTCTCAACCTGTCCTGTCGCTCCGCCTCAAAGTAATAGTCGGGGGCCGTCGGGAACCCAGACCCACCTCTACCGGGATGGAGCCACCTGCCCCTTCAGCCCCCATCTCCGAACAGTATCATAAGTAATGTAACAGTCTAAAGTATATAGCATATGCCCGTGATCTCCTCCCGAGTGATCACGACCCAGTAGTATAGCATGGCAGACGGACAAGAGTGTAGGGACACTGATGGAACACTAGCATCCTATACTAAGCAGTAGGATAACAGGTAAGGGTAACAACTGTAGCAACAATGACAGGCTATGCATCAGAATAGGATTAACCGAAAGCAGTAACATGCTACACTACTCTAATGCAAGCAGTAGAGATGAGGAATAGGCGATATCTGGTGATCAAGGGGGGGCTTGCCTGGAAGCTCAGCCGAGAAGGAGGGGTCGTCAACACGGTAGTCGTACTGGGTAGCGGCAGCGTCGGTCTCGGGGTCTACCGGAGAAGAAGAGGGGGAAGAAACAATAAATACAGAGCAAACAAAGCATCACACAAAATATAACAAGGCAATACGCGGTGCTAGGGGTAATATAACACGGGGATGGTGATACCGGCGAAGGGGGAAAACATCCGGGAAAGTATCGCCGGTGTTTCGCGTTTTCGGACAGATGAACCGGAGGGGGAAAGTTGTGTGTTTGATGTGCTAGGGGTGTGTGGCGGACGAACGGGCTGCATATCCGGATTCGTCTCGTTGTTCTGAGAAACTTTCATGTACAAAGTTTTTTCATCCGAGTTATGGATCATTTTCTATGAATTTCTAAAGATTTTAAACATTTCTGGAATTTATTTATTTATTTCAAATCAGCATTATCCAGAAGTGTCTGGTGACGTCAGCATGATGTAGAGGTGACGTCAGCGGTCAACAGTCCGCTGACCAGAGTCAAAACTGACACGTGGGTCCAGTGGGACCCATATGTCATTGGTAGTTGTTTAATTAGCTAAGTTAGTTTAATCTAATTAATCTAATTAGTGGGGTGGCCTACTGGTCAGTAGATAATTAGTGTTTCAACTAATTAATTTAATTAATTAACAGATTTAATTATTTATGAAAAATCATTTTAACAGGCGAGACCCACATGTCATAGACAGGGCCCGCCCAGTCATCATAGTTGACTTAGTCAACTGGTCAAGAGGGGGCCCGGCCCACGGGTCAGTGACCTAGCGGGGTGGCCCCAGGTGGCCACGTCGGCATAGCGCCGGATAGAGCCCCGGCGAGCCTCTTCCGCGGCGGATCTACGCTGGAGTCGGGTGGGATTCGTCCCCCAGCGTCCATCTAACGCGCGGAAGGGCACGTTCGAGAGGGGGCGATGAGCCGCGTCTAGGGATGGCCGCGGCAGCAGCTGAAGAGGCGGGGAAGGGCGCCAGCGACTAGCTGCAGCGGCGGCGCCTTCGGCCGTTCGACGGGGTCGATGCCGCAGGGCGCGGCAAGACATTTAAGGGCGCGGGCGGCTTCGCCGCGAGGCCCTGAGTGCAACGCGAGGCTCGGTGGAGCTCGACGACGTCGGTAGCGATGACGAGGGGCTCCGTGGCGTGTCCAAGCTTCGACAGCAGCGGCGAGCGAGCTACGGGGGAAGCATTGCCGGAGAGGGAATGGAAGGCGCGGGGCTCACCTAGCAGGCGCACGGAGGCCCGTTGATGGCTTAGAAGCTGCAGAACGGCGGCGGACCAGGCGGAGCTCACGGCGGCCGACGGAGACGGAGACGAAGGTGTCGTCGTGGTTGTAGCTCCCCGACCCCGATCCAGTGGCGAGGTAGAAGAAGGCGTGGCTGGCGGAGCTCTTGGGCATTCTCCGATGGTGCCGGGAGGCCGGTGACCACGCCTACGACGGCGGTATGGCGACGGCAGCGCCGATGAGCTCGGGCGTGTGGGAGAGGGGCGAAGAGAGGGGGGATCTGGAGGGCAGCTAGGGTTCAACCAGGGCACCATGCCCTTGTAGGTCGACGGGGGTGACGGGTACGGCCGCGGGATGGCCGACGCGTGGCCATCTGCGCCATGGACGCGGGTGCGGCGTCCACCGTGACGGTGAACAGGGGGAGGAAGGGGATGGCCTGGGGTTGGGCCAGCTGGGCCAGTTGGGCCGGCACTGTGCACTAGGCCTACTGCACAATGTCTCCTTTTCCTTTTCTTTAAGCTTTTCATTTTCTTTTTGTTTGTTTTATTTCTTTCTGTTTCTTTTAGTTGATGTTTATTCTAGTGTTAACCATATACCAAAGTGGCACCTAAATGGATGTCACCAATTATGCCACTGCCACATTAATTTTTCTACCCAAAGTAAAATAGTTTTGTAATTAATTATTATTTAAAAGTATTTAAATAATAGTTGTTGCTACTGTTTTATTCAACTTAGAGTATTTAAGCATCCTATAAAAGTGTTCTTTCTCCACAATACTTACCTATGGGATATTTGGTCCTCTCCGAACATTTTAGTTCTAATTAAAAACTTTTATTGTTTGCTTGATTTTGAATTTGAATTTTGAAATGGTTTCGAATCATCTCGAGGTTAACAACAGTAACCGTGGTGACGTGGCATCATTACTGTGGGATTACTTCAGCTTAATTACCCGGGCGTCACAGGCGGCGGCGACAAAGGAGTTAGGGGAACAGGGGGAGAGAGGGGGAAGCAGGACTTCGTGAAATTTTGAGCCCGCCGATGGTTAAGTCGAACTAGCAGTAGCGCACTTTAGGAAACGCGCTATAGCTAAATTAGCTACAGAGCGTTTTAGAGAAAACGCTACTGCTAAGTCTAAGCACGCATCAAAAATATACATTGGTCATCATTGATCTTTTTGTGTAGAATCTAAATAGTCAACATGAATCCTCACTGTACCTGTAGAGGTACACGCGAGGATTCATATTGCAGCCACAAATCCTACACATATAGTTCAATGAAGACCAAGTGCTCGAGATAATTTGAGAAGTAACATATGTAAGGTGGTAAACACCTTGTTCGCTTAGCGGTATGGGACTAAACTTAATTAGGTGCAATACTTAGCAGCAGCGAGTTTTGAAGAAAAACACTGCTACTAAGTACTTTAGCAGTAGCGCGTCCAGGGAAGGGCGCTACTACTATATCTAGCCTGGAGGCAACGCCGTAGCAATTATAGTAGTAGGGCTTGTTTCACCTAGAGCGCTACTACTACCGGGTTATTAGTAGCGCGGTTTCCTCAAGCACGCTACTGCTAATTAGCAGTAGCGTTTGTTTTAAAACCGCGTTGCTGCTAAGATTATGTGTACAAGGTTTTCCCTAGTAGTGATGCCCTAGAGGCAATAATAAAGTTGTTATTATTATATTTCCTTATTCATGATAAAGGTTTATTATTCATGCTAGAATTGTATTGACCGGAAGCTTAAATACACATGTGGATACATAAACAAATACCGTGTCCCTAGTGAGCCTCTACTAGAACAGCTCGTTGATCAAAAGATGGTTAAGGTTTCTGATAAGTCTCCAACGTATCTATAATTTTTTATTGTTCCATGCTATTATATTATCTGTTTTGGATGTTTAATGGGCTTTATTATGCACTTTTATATTATTTTTTGGACTAACCTATTAACCGAAGGCCCAGTGCAAATTGCTGTCTTTTTGCCTATTTCAATATTTCGCAAAAAAGGAATATCAAACAGAATCCAAACGGAATGAAACCTTCGCGAGGATCGTTTTTGGGACAAACACAATCCAGGAGACTTGGAGTGGACGTCAAGGAAGAAACGAGGCGTCCATGAGGTAGGAGGGCGCGCCCAGGGGGTAGGCGCCCCCACCCTCGTGGGCCCCTCGTGGCTCCACCGACCTACTTCTTTCGCCTATATATACTTATATACCCTGAAAACATCCAAGAGCACCACAAAACCCTATTTCCACCGCCGCAACCTTCTGGACCCGTGAGATCCCATCTTGGGGCCTTTTCCGGTGCTCCGTCTGAGGGGGAATCGATCACGGAGGGCTTCTACATCAGCACCATAGCCTCACCGATGATATGTGAGTAGTTTACCACAGACCTTCGGGTCCATAGTTATTAGCTATATGGCTTCTTCTCTCTCTTTGGATCTCAATACAAAGTTCTCCTTGATCTTCTTGGAGATCTATTCGATGTAATTCTTTTTGCGGTGTGTTTGTCGAGATCCGATGAATTGTGGGTTTATGATCAAGATTATCTATGAACAATATTTGATTCTTCTCTGAATTCTTTTACGCATGATGTATATATCTTTTCAAGTCTCTTCAAATTATCGGTTTAGTTTGGCCTACTAGATTGATCTTTCTTGCAATGGGAGAAGTATTAGCTTTGGGTTCAATCTTGAAGTGTCCTTTCCCAGTGACAGCAGGTGCAGCAAGGCACGTATTGTATTATTGCCATCGAGGATAAAAAGATGGGGTTTATATCATATTGCTTGAGTTTATCCCTCTACATCTTGTCATCTTGCTTAAAGCGTTACTCTGTTCTTATGGGCTTAATACTCTAGATGCATGCTGGATAGCGGTCGATGTGTGGAGTAATAGTAGTAGATGCAGAATCGTTTCGGTCTACTTGTCACGGACGTGATGCCTATATACATGATCATGCCTAGATATTCTCATAACTATGCGCTTTTCTATCAATTGCTCGACAGTGATTTGTTCACCCATCATAGAATATGCTAACTCGATAGAAGCCACTAGTGAAACCTATGGCCCCCGGGTCTATCTTCCATCATATTATTTTCCTATCAATTTGCTATTTTTGCCGCCATTTATTTTGCAATCTTTACTTTCCAATCTATACAACAAAAATACCAAAAATATTTATCTTATTATCTTTATCAGATCTCACTTTTGCAAGTGTCCGTGAAGGGATTGACAACCCCTTTATCGCATTGGTTGCAAGGTTCTTGATTGTTTGTGCAGGTACTAGGGACTTGCGTGTAGTCTCCTACTGGATTGATACCTTGGTTCTCAAAAACCAAGGAAAATACTTACGCTACTTTGTTGCATCACCATTTCCTCTTCAAGGGAAAACCAACGCATGCTCAAGAGGTAGCAGTTTCCTAACCATAGACATGAGTTGTCATTTGATAACGGGATCACATTATTAGGAGAATGATGTGATGGACAAGACCCAACTGTTAGCATAGCATATGATCGTTCGGTTTATTGCTACTACTTTCTTAATGTCAAATACATGTTTCTTCGACCATGAGATCATGCAACTCCCGGACTCCGGAGGAATGCCTTGTGTGCCATCAAACATCACAACGTAACTAGGTGATCATAAAGGTGCTCTACAGGTATCTCCGAAGTCGTCTGTTGAGTTGGCATGGATGGAGACTGGGATTTGTTACTTCGTATGGTGGAGAGGTATCGCTGGGCCCTCTCTGTAATACATCACAAGAATCTTGCAAGCAAAGTGACTAAGGAGTTAATTATAGGATGATGTATTACAAAACGAGTAGCGAGACTTGCCGGTAATGAGATTGAACTAGGTATGGAGATACCGACGATCGAATGACGGACAAGTAACATACCGATAGACAAAGGGAACTACATATGTTGTTAGAAAGGTTCGATCGATAAAGATCTTCGTGGAATATGTAGGAACCAATATGGGCATCTAGGTCCCACTATTGGTTATTGACCTGAGAAGCATCTCGGTCATGTCTACATCATTCTCGAACCCATAGGGTCCACGCGCTTAACGTTCAATGACGATATAGTATTATATGAGTTATGTATGTTGGTGACCGAATGTTGTCCGGAGTCCCGGATAAGATCACGGACATGACGAGGAGCTCCGGAATAGTCCGGAGGTAAAGATTGATATATGGGATAATAGTTTTTGGTCTCCGGAAAGGTTTCGCAATTCACTGGAGGGGTTTCAGATGTTTCCCGAAATGTTCGGGTACGAGAACACTTTATTTGGGCCAAGGGGTAAAGCCCACGAGGCTTTTGGAAGGTGCAAAATGAAGTTTTGCGAAGGCCAGGGGCCAGATGCCAGGGACCCTGGTGTTTGGGGCTAGACGCCAAGGACCCTGGCGTCTAGTCCTGGAGTCCGAGAAGGACTCTTGCTTTGCGTGCTAAATCGACTTCGAGGAGGTTCTTTCTCCAAGTTACAACTCCAGGGCTCAATATATAAATAGAGGGGCAGGGCTAGCACCCGGAACACATCAAGATTCACCAAGCCGTGTGCGGGCAACCCCGTCCCTCTAGTTTATCCACCATTATAGTTTTCGTTGTGCTTGGTGAAGCCCTGCAAAGATTGTTCTTCGCCACCACCAGCACGATGTCATCGTGCTATCGGAACTGATTGATAACCCACACGTATAGGGGATCAATTGTATCCTCTTTCGATAAGTAAGAGTGTCGAACCCAACGAGGAGCTAAAGGTAGAACAAATATTCCCTCAAGTTTTATCGACCACCAATACAACTCTACGCACGCTTGACATTCGCTTTACCTAGAACAAGTATAAAACTAGAAGTACTTTGTAGGTGTAACGGGATAGGTTTGCAAGAATATAAAGAGCACGTAAATAAAAACTAGGGGATGTTTTAAGTAAAGAAGCAACAAAGTTAGTATAGCGAGTGTGGAAAAGTGGTGGTAGGAGTTGCGAATTTGTCCCTAAGCAATTGACTATTTTACTAGAACGATAGCAAGTTTTATGTGGGAGAGGCCACTGCTAGCATGTCATCCCTGACTTGGAATTCCACGCACTTATGATTGGAACTATTAGCAAGCATCCACAACTACTAACGTTCATTAAGGTAAAACCCAACCATAGCATTAAGATATATTGGTCCCCCTTCAATCCTGTATGCATCAATTTCTATGCTAGGTTGAAGCTTCTGTCACTCTTGCCCTCCAATACATAGTCCTATCAACATACAACTAACCCTATGTTGTGATCCACACGCACGCTCATATGATGTGAACCAAAGGACAACAACATAACCACAAGCAAATTAAACCAATCATAGCAATTCACCAATTACCGATAGGACAACGAAAATGTACTCAGACATCATAGGATGATAACACATCATTGGATAATAATATGAAGCATAAATCACCATGTTCAAGTAGAGGGTACAACGGGTTGCGGGAGAGTGGACCGCTGTAGATAGATGGGGAAGGTGATGAAGATTTTGGTGAAGATGACGGAGGTGTTGGTGTAGATTGCGGTGATGATGATGGCCCCGGCGGCGTTCCAGCCCACCGGGAGAGAGGGGGAGAGAGCCCCCCTTCTTCTTATTCTTCCTTGACCTTCTCCCTAGATGGGAGAAGTGTTTCCCCTCTGGTCCTTGGCTTACATGGCATGGGTGGGGCGAGAGCCCCTCCGAGATTGGATCTGTCTCTCTGTCTCTCCCTGTTTCTGTTTTCCAGATTCTGCCCTTTCACCGTTTTTTATATTCCCGGAGATACGTAACTCCGATTGGGCTGAAATTTGGACACAATTTTTAACCAGATATTGGCTTTCCTGCAGTGAAAGAAGGGCACCAACCACCTTACGGGGTGGCCACGAGGTTCAGGGGCGCGCCCCTGCCTCCTGGCCCCCTCGGGCATCGTCTCGCGTTGATTCTTCTTCCCAAAAAATCACATATATTCCAAAAAAAATCTCCATCAGTTTTTATCCCGTTTGGACTCCGTTTGATATGGATTTTCTGCGAAACAAAAAACATGCAACAAACAGGAACTGGCACTGGGCACTGGATCAATATGTTAGTCCCAAAAATAGTATAAAAAATTGCCAAAAGTATGTAAAAGTTGTAGAATATTGGCATGGAACAATCAAAAATCATAAATATGATGGAGACGTATCACTCATCTACTACTTCGCCCCTCTTGCTGGATTAAGAAGGCGAGGACGTCATCGAGCTGAACGTGTGCTGAACACGGAGGTGTTGTATGTTCGGTACTTGATCGGGATGGATCGTGAAGGTGTACGACTACATCAACCGCATTGATAAACGCTTCCACTTAGCGATCTTCAAGGGTATGAAGATGCTCTCCCCCTCTCGTAGCTATGCATCTCTATGGATAGATCTTGTGTGTGCGTAGAAATTTTTTGTTTTCCATGCAACGTTCCTCAACACGGGCGCGGGAGCGGCGACGTCGATACAGAGGGGGAAACAAAGGGGGACGAGGTTGAGAGGGGGCTCACCCTCAATTGCAGAGGAGGAGTGGTGGCGAGGCTCGTGGAGGTTGTGGCAGGGAGGCGCCCGAGCGTGGCTGGAGCGGCGACGGCGGGCGTCGGGGCAGCGTCCTCGACGAGCGGCCAGAGGGGAAGGGGCGCGAGGGAGGGAACGAGGGAACCAGCTAGGGTTTGGGGGTGCAAGCTCGCCCTTATAGGCGTCGGGGGCGGCGGATGGCCGCCATGGCGACGGCGACAGTCGTGGTGGGCATCGGCGGTGTCCACGCCCCCCTGATGAACAGAGGTGGGAGTGGGGCTTTGGTGGTGGGCCAGCCTAGGGGGAGGGCTGCGGCCCGTGGACTAGAGCCCAAGGGGGACATGGGGATTTCCCTTTTTTTCCTTTTGGTTTTTTGTTTACTATTTTCTTTTTATTTCTTTTCTGTTTTCTTTCATTTTTAATAGTCTTTAGTTTTATAAATATATAAAACCAGCACCAAAATTAGTGTTTTAATTTAGTCCACTGCCACAATAATTTTGGCCTTTAAATAAAATAGTTTGTATTTTTTATAATTTTAGAAAGGCATTTAAATAATTGTTTTATCCCCTATTTCCATTATTTTAGGGCATCTAAACACTCTATAAAATGTTGGTTTCTCCACGGTAATTACCTATGAATGATTTTCCATATTTTGAACATTTTAGTTTTCATGTTTGAGAACTTAATTATTACACTTATAATTTAAATTTGAATTTGGATTGTGTTTGGATCAAAGTGGGGTTTACCAACAGTAATTGTGATGACATGACACCATTAGTAGTGGATCGCTAACAGTAATTGTGATGACATGACACAATTAGTAGTGGATAATTGTGGCTTAATTATCAGGGTGTTACAGGTGTTCTCCTGGTGCGGGCGTTGTGTTGGAGGTGACCTCGGCATAGTGGAGATTGTGTTCCTCGACTTCGTCTTCCCCATGGTGGGTGCTGCTTTTGTGCTTTACCATGGAGATGTTGGGGGTGGTGCAGCGGCCTGCTAGCGTTTGTCGATGGCTGGCTTCGATGTATGTTCAAGAGTGATTGTTGGTCTCTAGTTCTATCTGCTCTCGCTGGCGTTTGTCTGGCGCAAGTGGTGACAAAGTACTGAATTGGTTCTTCTTCGACGGTTGGTCCTTTGGACTGAAGGTGGAGAATTCCCGCCGTCAACAATCCATATGCACAACCAGGAGTTTCGCTGGCTCCGGAGGGAGCGGCGGCGGCGGCACACCCTCATCTCGCGTAGGTGACGATGTTGTATCGGTTACTCACGGATCTGGTTATAATTTCCTGCTTTTCTGGGTTGTGTTGTATCACTGCTTAATTTTAATATAATGCTGGGGTCCTTTTGCAAAACAAAATATATAAGAAGAAGAAAGAGTATATATGTTCGTACTGGCAGTAAAATCTCTTCTCCTAATCTTTACCTACTAATAAAGCACCTATTGTTTCTGGTCGTCCGTCATTACTACTTTTGCAGAAAAGCCCCTGAAGTTTATACGAATAAACCCGCAGTCCGATCAAGTCAACGCGAACATCCACGAGCGATAGTAAAAAAAAACTCCCAATCGCATCTCCACCTCCAGCGACAGCGAGGCGCCGGCCCCAGCCCCGCCGCAGCGCGCCGCCCCCGCCTACCCCGCCGGCACTCCTAACCCAATTGCCCACCACGCCTGTGGCGTTCTACCGCCACTCCGCTAGCGACACCCCACGCCGCGGCCGTTGCCGGCACGCATACCCGCGGGCCTCCGTCTCCCCTGCTGCCGCCGCTGCCCCGCTCGTCCAGCGGGCCGGCCCCGTCCATGGTGCGCAGGGGCTACCCACGCCCGCGCGCGCCTCCTTCTGCCCTTCCGCCGCGGACGACGCCGCGTCCTGCAGCTTCACGGATACGTCCTCCACCCTACCGACTTCTCTGAGCCTGATGCGATCCCGGTGGTGGCCGCGCCCTGCGAGAGCCCGCTGCTGCTCGGCCCGAGGTCCTGCCGTGGCGGGCGCTTGTCGTCGGAGCTCTGGTCGTCGGTTCCACAATCGGGCGGTTCCACACGGGGGGCGCCTATCCCGCTGTGCACTGATCACTTAATTTGGCTCTCTCGAGGTGCCCGGCTCCGGCTGCGAAGATGATGGCGGCGCCTAGGCCAAAGCAGCCACATGGGATGAAACTAGCAGAGATGAAGAAGGCGGCGGTCGTTGGGAGGAGAAAGGTTGCCGGGAAGCTGGAGGACATGCACCAGCTGCGGCTGCTCATTTATCTATCTGAATTTTCTGCAATTCAGATCCACCAAGGAAGAGATGGACGAGGCCGTGCTGCTCCTTTCATCTATCCGAATTGCTATATGAAAATGAGAGTTACTGGTGATATTGACCAGATTGGAAATTGGGAGCTTTTCATATAGCAATTCAGATAGATGTTCTTGCTGTCTATATCTGAATTGCTATAAGTGGGGGTGAAGATGTTCTTGCTGTCTATATATGAAATGAAAAACCTGATGAAGATCCTTCCGAGGTAAGGTTCTTTTTGACTGTTCGTCCTTTGAACTATTTTTCCGTCTCCTTATATTCATGTCTTAGTTCTATTTTTTATGTAGGCGTTTCAGATGTACCTCTTCTCGCACTGAACAGGGCCATCAATGGAGCAGTCAAAGAAGCAACACTGCAGTAGCAAAAACAAATCATACGTGGCACTCTCCCAGTATGCGTGCCCAGTATATTTCAAAATGGTAGTAGCTTCTTGTTCTTCAGAAAGTAAATGTAAACATCTGTTGTAAGATTCCAGTACATGTAAGATTTTTATATGAGATAGTAGCTGTGTTATATTTACAAAACAAGGTTCTGTACTCCTAAGTCTAATGATTTGTGCCTCATGTCTGAATTCAGGTAAAGCCAACCGCTGCTAGCTTCTCTGCCACAGGTGCGAAACCAAACGTAATCCTTTGCCGAAAACAATTGTACTAAGCAAGTAAGCAGTAACACAATCACCTTTAGGCAGCAGTCAATGGGTCACCTCCATACTCCAGGTTCAGCACTAATTACTGTTTGATTAGTGTGGTATTGCCGAAAACAATAGTACCAAGCACTAACACAATCACCTTAAATATTACATGGGTATAGCACTGATTACTATTTGACTAGCATCAGGTTTTGAATGTAAGACATTCAAAGTCGGGCTGTAAACTCATTGGGGTCGTTTCTTATCATCAATGGGGACTGCATGTTTTGAACAGACCATTTTTATCCCATATCCAATAGTTCTGATGGCAAATAGACACTGCTTTACTTTAACTTTTTTGTATGGAGGTGTCCTTTTATTAAGTTAGGAAATTGGAAGTGGTATGTTGCTGTTGCATTTCTAAAACTAAAAGTTGTACTCCCTCCGTCCGGAAATACTTGTCGGAGAAATGAATGTATCTAGATGCATTTTAGTTCTAGATACATCCGTTTTATTCATTTTTCAGACAAGTATTTCTGGACGGAGGGAGTACTTGATAATGATACCAGGTGGCATCTTGAGTATGTGTTACTTTCTTGAAATAATCACCATTGTTTTGTCACTTGGTCTTTATCTTAAAAGATGGAGTACATATTGGCATACACTAGAACATAGTAACAGGCTTGACGATCAAAACATCTGTATTAGCTAAAACCATATGGACAGTGAGTTTATATAAAAAATAATTGTATCCCCATCTGCTTCTCCTGTTCATTGTATCCACAGATTTGGTAAATCAGCGTATTGTCTGCTTCTCATGTCCAGACTTGGTAGTTCACATCATATTTGCTAGCTGTGTATAACTGACTGCTATTTGATAGCCCCGTTTACATGATAGATGAGGCAAGGGCCAAGGAGAGGGGCCTTGAGGACCAGAAAGCATAGGAACAGATTTTGCCGCATCAGCCAAGACGATAACCAATGGATAAAAACAGAAAAGAGGGAAAAGAAGCGGAGGATAAAGAGTTGACCAATGATCCAATCCGTCTTCACTTCAAGGGTAACCTTGTACTTAATCCTAAGATCATAGGTTGATGTTTGGATTGAGAATTACTGCCCGGTTAAGGCAACTGCTAATTAGAATCTGAATACAAAGGTTTTAAAATCAAAATTAGGTATAAACAGTTTAGAATTTGATATAGCAGTAAAAGCAAAGTTGTAGAGCATCTGAAGGAGGCAGTAGTCTGTACTCCCTCCGTCCCACAATGTAAGAATATTTTACAAGCAAGGCAGTAGACAGTACTACTGAGTGTTGATTCCTCTTTACATAAATGTAAGTGCATGATTGGTTTGGAGAAATAGTTTTATGCGTTATTTTGATATTCGCGTCTCTCCTGATCTGCTTGTAGTAGAAACAGATTAGTTGGTGTGGGTTCCCTATATTTTAGTGCTAACTACTCCCTCCGTAAAGAAATATAAGAGCGTTTAGACAACTAAAGTAGTGATCTATATGCTCTTATATTAGTTTACAGAGGGAGTACTATCTATATCTCGTGGTAACAACATAGAGTAAATTGCAAAAAACCACCACAATTGAGGACCCTAATTCAGAAAACCACCACCATTCAGTTTTTTTTCAAAAACCCACCACCATTGTGCTGACAGTTTGCAGAAAACGCTGATCTGACTATTAGAGTTGTTTGACCCAAAAAAACTGACAGCTGGCTCCCCATATATGATGACGTGGCATGAAAACAACTCACGACGTTTGACTCAAATATTAGGCCAGCATAGGGCCCACCTGTCATTCTCACTCCCACTCCTCTTCCTTCTCTGGTCAACACCAACGCAAGTGCATGAACGCACCGGTGCCCTCGCCGTCGTCGTCCCAGCCACGGGTGCTTGCCAGGAGACTCAGGAGAGCGGGAGAAGGGGAAGGCGGAGCTCACCAGGAGCTTGTAGTCGACGCGGGGGTAGCAGGGGAGCTCGAGTCTCCGATGGCTTGGCGCGCGGCAGCTGCTGCCCCCTGCCGGAGCAGGGCGATGACGGGAGGTAGTAGGAGGTACTGGGGCTCGTCGTGAAGATGCCCTGCGGCACCGGGGCGTTGATGCAAATCATCTGGGGGAGACGGCGAGGTCTGGCGCTCGACCTCCCGACCAAACCGAGCTCCGCCTCGCCGAGCGGGCCGGGGAGCGGGCGTGCTGGAGCTCTGCCTCCTCGGAGCGGGATGGGGCACGGCAGCAGGACCTCGGTCTCGCCGGAGCGGTCAGGTACGCGGGGTCGCTGGAGCTCGGCCTCGCCGGATTAGGCGGCGTCGGCCAGATTTTGCACTGCACAGCACAGAGCGGAGGATGGCGCGGCAGGCCAAGCAGGTGGTGGCGCTTCGGGGCGGCGGCTTACGCGGAGGAGGGCAGCCGACGGGTAGTGGCGCGCCGGGGCGGCGGCTACCGGGGAGTAGGGTGGCCGACGGGATGCACCGGGCAGCCACTCTAGCACGCCCGCTACCTGTTTGGCAAAATGCCAGGAGGCAGAGGACAGGGTTGACTGGTCGCTTAACGTCCGTTTGTTTCATCCATTTACCCCTGCCACGTGGCATCTGACAGCGGGATCTACCTGTCAGGTTTTCACTTAAACTTTTTTAATCGACCGATCAGCGTTTTTTGCAAACTGTCAGCGCAATGGTGGTGGGTTTTTGAAAAAAAACTGAATGATGGTGGTTTTCTGAATTAGGGCTCCTCAATTGTGGTGGTTTTTTGCAATTTACTCTAACAACATATGTTAGTCAGCTGGGTGCCCATATATTATCCATAACTACTGGAGCTTTTACACTGAATTATTGTGATGAGCATGAAATGGCAGTCCATTAAATTGATTGTATGATCGTGTTCTCGCACATATTTTTCTATGTTATCTCCTCCCTAACCCCCGTTTGGGTATTGCTAAATGTTGGCGAAAATTGTTTCCTTCGTGTTCCGTCTATCGGTCATTATCCACCTGAGACGAGAGGGACACGAACTGCCTTAATCTGCAGCATGAGACCACTCGATTTTCTAAAGAATCGTTGGAATTAGAACAAGCTCATAACAGGATAACGTGGAATACACACACGCGCGCGCCCGTCGCACATGCCCGTGCACACACACATGGTGGGAGGGATGGAACGGGTGCACGATATTGTGAAATACGGAGTAGTTCTTTTCATCGTTGTGAAATATTATTATGCTTTAATCAATGTGTATATATACAATAATTTTTCAATCCATGGCTGCTGCCAAACGCCCTGTCCAAATAAAACGCAATCAATCTGCAAATATCGCCCGATGCAACTAAAAAGAAAGATCGCCAGATGTGCAACTGAGGGTGGTGGAAATCTTGGACTGGGGAGGAGGAGATAATTTGATGAAGGAGAAAAACAAGAAGAAAAGGAAGAAAATGAGTAATAAAGAAGAATAATAAAATGTCCATGAGAAATAGTCCAACCTTGCCTAAATCAATTCTCATCACTTTATATACGTTTTAAAGTTCTTTGTAACATCAAGCAGGCACCTCATGAAATATAAACAATGAGCTGAGAAAGAGAAAGGAAGCGAAACCATGATCCTGAAAGAAAGGAAACGAAACACCATGCTCGGACACGTCAACGACGAGACGCGGGGCTGCTCGGACACGGTGGCGTGAAGATGCGTCGATGCAGTCCTGCACGCCGGAGTTATAGGCGGACACGGCAAGGACGACACCGGGCTGCTCGGACACAGCGGCACGATCGAAGACGTGTCCATGCAATCCTGCACGCCGGAGTTGTAGGCGGACATGGCAAGAACGAGGCGCCGGGCTGCGCCGGAGTTGTAGGCAGACACGGCGGCGAAGACACATGTTGATGCAGTACTGCACGCCGGAGCTCGTAGGCTGTTGTGGCATTGACCACCCATCAACCCACGTACAAACTTTGATTTGCTGCCTAAACACGCACGTACACCAATGGCCTAGATACAACTTCTAATCATCTGCTTCTCCAGTTGATTTTCCCATCCATCCAAAGCATTCCTTTTCTTATTTTGCCTAAAGTTCTTAATTAAAAAATAGTACATCGAACCGCAAAAAAAAAACCATCAGGATGATCCCTCTTAGTTCATTATTAAAAATAGACAATTAGCTGCCTAGAATCATCTTATGTGCATATATCGGTCAGTCATAAGCATTTCTCTAACCAAAAATCCAAAAGTACCAATGTGCATTCTCTGTGAAGAATTTTTACTCCGCTATTTCCTCTGTGTATATATAAAACAAATGGCTATTTTTTTTGGAGATCGTGTTATTGTGCAACAAGTTTGTGCTGTTATGCATAATTACTTCTTCTAGCGAACGTGGTATATGGATTGTGCTTTTTTACTTAAATGTTGTAGTTAAAACATGCACATGTCTAACCATTTTCCCGTAACAATTGATTAATAAGAACCAGTGTTTTCTCCCGTTGCAATGCACGGACATTTGTGCTAGTTAATAATAAACCAGCGATTGATTCTGGTCGTCCGTCGTTGCACACGTTTTGCAAAAAAAACCTATGGTTTTCCATTATTCAACCCGCAGTCCCTTTTTAAAGTGGCTAATTTGAGAAAACGTTTCGTTCTTGCAAAAAAGGCCATGCAGTTTGGAGTATTCAACTCGCGTTCCGACCACACACGGAGCACGGGCTCGCCTCCTCTCCTTCTCGCCCCAGGAAGTACTCGCCGCCACCAGCACCCACGCCGCCTGCTTCCGGCGAGCTCCGGCGCCGTGCAGCACGCCCCCGAGCTCCCCACGGTTTGCGCCTCCCTCTCCTCCTTCTAGATTATCCGCTCCCGGCCTCTACCGCCTGCTTGCAACCCCACCCCCGTGGCTAGGGTTTCTGGCAGGGCTTCGCCGGCACGTCTCCGGCGGCCCCAGGTTCGTCTCCTTCCTTTCGGTCAATCTTGGTGGAGGTGGGGCGGCGACTTATTTGTGGAGGAAGGGAGCACGGGGCGGTGTCAAGTAGGTGGAGCACGTGCTTCGCTGCGAGGGTGGAAGAAAAGGGTGGCGGATATGGCTTCATCGTGTAGGCGGGGGAGAAGGATGGTCGTGCGACCCTATCATCCTCTGGGTGGTGGTCGTCGTGCTCCATGTGGAGACTAGGTGGAGCACAGACAACTGTTGTGGCTGAAGGTGCTGGGGCTGACGAGCTCCTGCCCCTACTGTATGTGGATTGGGATGGATGGGCACTAGGGTGATTTGGGGATCTGGCTGCTAATGCTGTGATAAATCGTTGTTGCGATTTTGAGTGATCTTGGGCCGCTGGTTGTACCTTATCTCTTGTGGTCAGCCATGCAACCACTATTCCCAACGGCCGTGTCACTGTTATCTGTTGCACATCTTTATATGGATGTAGCCTACGAAGAATAGGAACAATCACTACAGAGCCTGAAGATTTTTTGTATTTCTTCCATTGTCTTTCACCGATCTATCATTATTTGATTGGTCCATGTAGATTTAGGTAACATGAGATGAGCTGATAATACGTACTACTATCTGAAGACACAATTATCTACTACAGAATTGTTGATGTATTTGTGCTGACAGGTTTTGCGAGTACTTGAAACACATTCATTAGAGGAATCGGAGTTACGAAGTTCTAACCAGGTTCTTGAGGCAATCTGAAAGAGAACTTGGTGATTTCAAGTAATTCTAAGAGCATAGGCCTTATCCTTATTTTAAATAATGGTAAGAGCATAGATCTCATCGACCAGGTATTAATCCATCAGGCAGGCAGAAGACTGAACGAAACAGTACCTGCACATATTATTTCCAAGATGATTAATATTGTTTTCTTTACTGTAAGGAACTAGCTTAAGGACTTTATGAATTGAACAAACTACCAAGATTTTGTATCTTTCTGTATGATTCATATTGCATAGACACATGAGTTGTGATGGGATACTATTTGGTGAACAACATCATCATCTTGTAAGTCTAACATGTATGCATTTAACTTATTTATGCACATAATAGTGATGTGTCTTACGTATCTGTCTATTGTATCTGAATCTTCAATGCAATTAACTGCTGAATTTGCCTTCAACGGGATTGAGGATATGGCATATAAGCTTAGCTCAGTGGTTCAGATTATCACTGTTAGTCTTCTGATTGTGTCAAGTTTTTAGACTTCTTGAGGTAGCTCAACCAATCTGGCATAAAGCTATGAAGAGATTTTGCTTGGAAAGATTATGTCAAGGACCTCGGTGCCCAAGACAGCAGGACCTCGACAACGTAGTTAGTAGTCTCGGTTGATAGGAGCGCTAGGGTTTTTGCCTAACTGCTCAATGGTGCAGGAGAAGAGATTAGGAGTAGAGGAGGAGGTAGGAGATAATGATTTATTGCTTGCGTCAAAGGGTGCAGATTACAGGATATATAAAGGCCTTATGGGCTTCTAACAAACTAGGAAACTAACTACTCCTGGACTCTAGGAACCAACATAGGATCAGGACTCCTTGCCCCGATCATGCCTCGCCAGCTGTGGCCGTCGGCTGCTGCTCCTGGGTGCGCGACCGGCCTGTATGCAGCGCCCCACATGACATCTCTCCCCCCTCGACGAGCAGCTCGTCCTCGAGCTGAAAAGTGGGGTAGCGCTCGATGAAACTGTCAAGATCCTCCCATGTTGCCGACGACGCAGCCTCGCCCTTCCAGTGGACAAGGAGCTGGCGAACGCCACGTGCGAGGCGTGAACGAGTCACGCGTTCTGGTTCCGGGACAGCCGCACCATTGTGGATTGGAGGCAAACCCGGCGGTGCAGTTGGAGGCATGCCGAAGAACTTCTTGAGGAGGCCCACGTGGAACACATCATGGAGGCGCGAGCGTACCGGTAGCTCAAGATGGTAGGCGACGTCGTTGACGACCTCGGAAATGCGGTACGGCCTGTAGAAGCGTGGCTTGAGCTTGCCCCTGGTTGGCAAGTTGAGAGAAGATGCGGCGCGCTGGCGAAGATGAAGCCACACCCAATTGCCCACTACATGCGGGACGTCGCGATGGCGTCTGTCGTAGTAGGACTTGTAGACCGCCTGCGCCTGCTGTAGTCGATAGCGGACATCAGCGAGTAGCTCGTCCCGCTCCGCCATGCTTTTTGCCACGGCCGCCACCCTCGGGTCGCCTGGCTCATAAGAGCGAATAGTGGGAGGGTCGCGTCCATACACGAGCTTGAACGGAGTTTCTTGGGTCGCCGTCTGGTAGGCAGTGTTGTAGATGTACTTGGGCTACCGTAGCCACTGTCGTGGACGATCCCCTGTGAGGCAACGCAGGTACATAACAATGATCTTGTTAGCAGCCTCCGTTTAGCCATCCGACTGATGATGAAACGCCGACGTCATGTGCAGCTTCGTCCCGGTGAGGCACATGAGCTCCCGCCAAAACGCCGAGGTGAAGACGGGGTCGCGGTCCGAAACCATGGACTACGGAACGCCATGGAGGCGCAGGATCTCGGCGAAGAACACCTGTGCCACTGACTCTGCCGTGTACGGGTGGGCCATCGCCATGAAGTGGCAGTACTTGCTGAAGCGATCCACCACGGTGAGTATGACGGACTTCCCGCCCACGCGAGGGAGCGCTTCCACGAAGTCGATGCCGACGTCAGTCCACACGCCCGTGGGCACCGGCAGCGGCAGCAGCAGACCGGCGGGGTGCAAGTGCTCGGACTTGTACCTCTGGCAAGTACCGCAGGCGCGGACGTACTCTTGCACCGTCTTGTGAAGGTTAGGTGCGTGGAAGTCGCGGCGGAGACGATGCAGGGTGCGCGGGACGCCTTCGTGCCCGTCGTCGTGCACTGCGGTGAGGAGCTCCTGGAGTAGCGGGGACGACGGTGGAATGTAGAGGCGGCCGATGAAAGTTACGAGGCCGTCGGAGAGCGACCACGACTGCTGCCGCGTACCCGCCGTGATATCCTCACGCAGCGCGACGAGCGCCGGGTCGGTTGATGTAGCTTGCCGGAGGCGATCAATGAAGTCGAAGTGAGGACCCGATATCGCCATGACCGACGTCTCCTCCGTGTCGCGGAGGGAAAGGGCGTCCGCCACCGTGTTTGTACTATCGGCCTTGTACTCCACGGTGAAGTCGAACCCCAGTAGTTTGCCGACCCAATGATGTTGCGGAATGGTTGCCAAACGTTGGTCAAGTAGGAATTTAAGACTGTAGTGATCAGTTTTTACCACAAATTGGCGCCCCCAGAGGTATGGTCTCGAATGACGAATAGCGAGCACCAGGCCGATGAGTTCCCGTTCATATGCTGCCAGGGAACAGTGATGTGGCGCGGCCGGCTGGCTAAAGAAAGCCACCGGGTGCTGGTCCTGAAGAAGGACGGCCCCGAAGCCGTACGTAGAGGCGTCACACTCGACGATGAACGGCCGCGTGAAGTCCGGCAACGCGAGGACGGGAGCCGTGGTGACCGCCGTCTTGAGGGCGGTAAAAGGTGATGTCACCTCCGGCGACCAGGAGAAACCATCCTTGCGAAGGAGGGCCGTCAGTGGCGCGGCAACCACGCCAAACTCCTTGACAAACTTGTGGTAGTAACCCGCAAGGCCGAGGAACCCCCGGACCGCGCGCGCCGAGCGTGGCTGCGGCCAATCGGCCACGGCCTGCACCTTTTCCGGATCCATGGCCACTCCTACAGCGGAGATGGTGTGACCCAGGTAGGAGATCGACTCGACGGCGAACGCGCATTTGGATCGCTTGACGAAGAGCCGGTGCTGGTGCAGGACGGTGAAGACGGTGCGTACATGTCGGAGATGGTCTGCCCACGTCTCGCTGAAAATGAGGATGTCATCAAAGAAGACGAGAACGAAGCGGCGCAGGTACGGCCGTAGCAGATTGTTCATGAGTGCCTGGAACATCGTCGGCGCGTTGCAGAGGCCGAACGGCATCACCAGGAACTCGTAGAGGCCGTCGTGGGTATGGAAGGCAGTCTTTGGGATGTCCTCCGCACGCATCCGCACCTGGTGGTAGCCGGAGCGCAAGTCGAGCTTGGTGAAGAAACGAGCGCGCCGGAGCTCGTCAAGGAGTTCGTCCACCACCGGGATCGGAAACGCATCCTTGACGGTGATGGCGTTCAGGTCGCGGTAGTCGATGCAGAAGCGCCAGGACCTGTCGGGCTTGCGGACCAGCAGTACCGGCGATGAGAATGCGGAACAACTCGCTCGGATGATGCCCTGGGCGAGCATGGCGGCGCACTGACGCTCCAGCTCGTCCTTGTGCGCGGCCGGGTAGAGATACGGACGGACGGCCACCGAGGCGGAACCGGCCAGTAGGGTGATGCCGTGGTCGCGGCTGCGGGGTGGTGGCACGCCGGAGGGTTCGGCGAAGATGTCGTCGAACTCGGTGATGATGGCGTCGAGGAAATCGCGGCCATTGCATGATTTCAGGGCTGGCCCGTCCGGTCCTGCAATGCCGCGCCAGCAGACCCAATGGCCCCTCCGCCAGAACGTCATGGAGAGGGCGCGGAAATCCCACAGGATCGGTCCAAGCGTCGCCAGCCACTGCATGCCCAGGACGACGTCGTAGCCCGCGAGCGGCAAGGCGAGGAAATCCGCCGAGAACGCCTCTTGGTCGATGCGGAAGGACACGGCGCGGTATGCGCCCTGGCACGGAACACGCTCGCCGTTGGCCACCGTGACACGCATCTTCTCGGTGGTGGGGGATGGTAGTATAGCACGAGCGGCCGCCTCCTCAGAGATGAAGTTGTGGGTGGAGCCTGAGTCGATCAGGGCGAGGAGGGAGACACCCCCGAGGGTGATATGCATCTGCATGGTCTCGCTCGTGCGCACGCCGGAGATCGCGTGGAGCGAGATCCGAGGGTCGTCCGGCGAGGCATCAGCGATGGCGAAGGCTGTGTCGCCGTCGTCGTCGTCCGGCGCCAGGTCGAGGAGAAAGATGCGCTAGCACACGCGGTTGTGGCCCCTGCCAAACTTCTCATTACAATTGAAGCATAGGCCCAGGCGACGGCTTTCCTCCATCTCTGCCTGTGACAGGCGTTTGATTGGGCACCCTTCCGGCAGACTGGGGGCATGCTGGGGTGCGGCTGGTGGAGCCGGTGCGGGGGGCGCGAGGCGTGGTACGGGCGCCGGCAGGATGCCCTTCTGCTGAAAATGCACCGGTGGCGCGGAGGCGAGCGCGCACTGGTCGCGCAGCTCCAATTTGCGGGCGAGGCTCATGGCGACGGCGAGGGACTGCGGGTTGTGGATTTCCACGTCGAGGCTGAGGGGTGGCTGGAGTCCCGCAGTGAAATACATGTATCTATCAAGCTATCTTTTTTGGAGCATGTTAGAAATACATGTATGAAATTTCTCATTAAAACCGACTTACCATTTCGATTGAATATAGATTACCAGAGTGTGTGCATTGAGTAATCAGCATCCTTTAAGACTTATTCAACATAAAAGAAGATCCTTTTTTATATTGAACAAACCCATGTCAGAACAAGTTATCATGCTAATTCATTACAATTTACCAGGAAAACTCAGAACCAAAGGTGCTAAAAACACTACAAGAATACCATGTGTTGATTTACATTGTTGCCACCAGACTTTTTGATAAGAAATGATGTTCATGAAATGAGGTTGATAGGAACTATCGTTGTCATACTCTCATATGCTAGTTACTCCCAAAACGATACCTGTTATAAAAAAGAAGTAATCAGTGCAGTAAAAGGAAAAAAATATAGTTGTTGTGAAAAAATAATCAAAATTGCTTGTAAGTGTGGAAAATTAATGGATGCAATCATATGTGCTAGCAGGTGCTGCAACACAAGAAAATGGCGCATGACAACGGGGGTAATGTGGATACCATGATGAGTAGTGTGGGGACAAACCAACAGTGTGAATATGCACACACAGCAAGCTTTGGTTCTGCCAAAACAGATGAAGGTGAAACATTTACCATGCTACCACATTTTTGTACACAAACTTGTTACCATCGTACTTGAATTGCAACTACCACCTTATGTTATTTACAACTATCACATTCACCATGAAACAGTTCACAATCACATAGCTTGATGCACACAGGTTACCATGAAATTAGGTACAATTACCACACTTACTGCATACGAATTATCATGCAAATCTGTATTGCAAATGGAATTACATGCTTTCAATTTACAGCTACAAAAACATATTAATGCATGCAAACTGTACCAAGCAACTAGAGTACAAGTTACCACTAGTTTTGGCATGCAGAAAATATAAAACAAAATAACAACTTTCAAAAACATTACAGGTGCTACATCTAGAAGCAACCCGGTGGTTCGAGAGACAAGCAAAGAACCAACTACTAGCAGCATAGGGGGGAGAGAAAGCTTCTTTGATCATTCAGTCAGCAAGCCATCGAGTCCAGAAACAGGAGGAGAGAATGCTGAACAGGGAGACAAAAACACCGAGGCATACTCCACACCAAAACCTCCTGATGAAACGATGAAGTTTGATACTTTTGAGGAAGCTTATGAACACTACAAGCAATATGCACTGAGACATGGTTTTGGAATGAGACTGGAATACAGAAAAACAATTAAAGATGATACTGTAAGAAGAGTCCTCTTGGTTTGTGGGAAATACGGCAAGCCAAAAACAAACAAGGAGGAGACAGAGGATGTGCAGGACCCAAAAGGCATCGTGAAGAAGAGGAAAAGAGGGAAGGTTGTGAGGTTGGGATGTCCGGCCCACCTTTACATCACCCACACGGATGCGTGGTGGAGAGTCAAACGCTTCAACGGCGACCACAACCACCCTCTAATAAGAAAGTCGTCCTTGACAAAGTTCCTATCATCACATAGGAACTTTCCGAAAGATGAGCAGGACTTCTTGAAGGTATTGCACGGATGCAACATAGAGACAGCAAGACAGATGCAACTAATGTCATGGTTCTACGGGAATCCTAAAGATGTACCATACACAACAAAGGACATCGCAAACCAGCGAGCTAAATTCTGGATGGAGTACCGCCATGCTGATGTGGAGAGCACAATCTCGTACTTCCAAGATATGAAGGCACAAGATCCAAATTTCTATTAGAGAATAAAGCTTGATGATGAGGACAGAGTGGAAAATTTATTCTGGATAGATGGTGCGTCGTGCAGGGCATATGCTAGATACAATGATGTCATCTCATTCGACACAACATACATGACAAACATGTACAAAATGCCCTGTGCGCCCTTCATTGGCATTAATAACCATGGGCAGTCAATCCAATTTGGTTGTGGGTTTGTTCGAAACGAACTATCTGGTAACTTTTTGTGGCTGTTTAATGCATTCTTGCATACAATGGGTGGAATTGCGCCAAAGAACATAATAACAGATCAAGATTTTGCAACGAGGAGTGCTATTGATGAGGTGTTCATCGGGATAGTACACAGGAATTGCCGCTGGCATATAATGAAAAAAGCACAAGAGAAGCTTGGGAAGCTGATGGCTGATAATGAGCCACTAAACAATGCATTCAAGGATTGTGTTGACAACAGCCTGACTGGTATTTTACTTCCCATCCCTCACTAACTTAAAAAACAGAAAAATGGGCACAGAGAAATGGGTTTAGATGCATGATATCACCAGTTACCATCTAACAAGGTGACAAGTTACTAGAGGATTATAACAAAATTACCTACAGTAATTGCTTTATGTACTACCCCTATCATGTTCATGTTTGATGTACACATTTCAGTTGTTCACCCCACTAGTTACAACAAAACTTTTCAATCACCAGCTAGTGTTGATTGATATGAGTATCTTTTTGTTGCTAGTTAAAAATGTTGCTTGTACTACACACACAGTGGTATTCGCTTTGGAAAAAAACTTATCCTGTGTGCAAAGTACTTACCATGATGCTTGAACTAAAGTAATCAGGTGTGTGTGATAGAATTATCAACAGCAGTGGTGTTCCTAGTTACCAAATATGTTTGAACCAATGTTACCATCCTTCAATACTTGATGTTACCATGTTTATGTTATGAATGCAGTTGAGGAGTTTGAGCACAAGTGGTGGGTGATGATGGAAGCGTATGGCCAGACCGACAACGAGCATTTCCAATGGCTGTGGGAGAACATGAAGTGCTGGGTCCTGATATACTATATGCATGATTTTTTTCCCGTTCTTGCAGACCACGGCAAGAAGCGAGGGTTTTAACTCTGTGCTCAAGAAGTATGTCAACCCAAATAACTCACTGGTCGAATTCGCACAACAGTACACTGCGATACAGGATAAGGTGATGGCTAGCGTGTCCAAAGAGCAGTTGGAAACAGTGTACAAAGAAACCGAAATGTACTCGATGAACGCGCTGGAGATGCAGGTGCGGGGGCTGTACACACATAACTTGTTTTGCAAGTTCCAGGTGGAGATGAAGGTGAAATCAGCATACAGATGCGACGCATTGGATGATGGTACTTTCAAGGTCAGCTCAGTGCGGGGGATAATACCAAAATATGGAGACAGGGACTACCATGTGCAAGCAAACATGGATGAAGAGACATACTCGTGTAGTTGCTGCAAGTCTGATCGTGACGGGCTACTGTGCGCGCACGTACTACGAGTTATGGACCAAATTGGGGTATACGAGATACCTGAAAAGTACATCCTAAAGAGGTGGACCTGGGATCCAGAGGAGGATATTATTCAACCTGATTTCGAACAGCTGACAGTTAAGAAGTCGATGCCAGAGGAGGGGAAAAGCGTCATGCGATACACGTCAATTCTTAAAGAATTTAAGGCATCGGCCAAAGACGCTTGCCTAACAGATGACGGGATCAGATTGGCAAGAAAACACCTGTATAATTTCAAGGAGGAGCTTGAAACCCTGAAGAACAATCAACTTAAAAAGCAAGAAAGAAAAAGGAAGAAGCAAAATGATTGTTTCAAGGACAGCCGGATCCCTGCTCGATACATGTGGGGCGGATGAATGAAGACAACCCGTCACACAGCACCAAAACGCCCCCGATGCAAGACATCCGGAGAACCCAGCCACACAGCAAACAAGTGCCACTAATGTGCAGCGATAGGAGAACCCCGCCACACAACAAGAAAGTGCTACTAATGTGCAGTGACAGGGTAACCCTGCCACACAGCAAGAAAGTGTGCATGTGACGATACATGCTAGCAAAAACAATCATGCTTTTGTCATCCAGCCCCCACATCCTGATGCAGCTCCGTCCTCAAACACAAAGTTGATACTAGACCCTCCCAAGACTACAACGAAGGGGCGGCCAAAGTCAAAAAGAAAGCAGTCAGGTTTTGAGATTGCAAAACCCAAGCCAAAAAGGAAATGTGGTGTGTGCGGGAGTCTGGAACATGACAAACGCACATGCAAATATCCCCTAGCAAGATAAATGAAGAAGGTGCTATTAAAAGGGAAGATGGTGGCTACATTTTTTTCTTGGACCATAATGTGCAAGCTACAAGCCCCATAACATTCTAGTTATTAGCATTGTATCATGGATTTATCATGGCTTTGTAATGCAAAAAGTTTATATCTATAATTTAAGCAAGCTATCAATACCCTATTATGCCAGTTACCAGCAAAATGTTTGATGGGATTGACATGGATTTGTAAATCCAAATTTTTTATATCTTAACCAAGCTATCAGTACACTATTATGCCGGTTACCAGCAATGTATGATGGAATTGACATGGATTTGTAAATCCAATATTTTTATATCTACATTTTTTGAAGGCTACCAGCACTGCATTGTATTACTTATGAACAAAAAATTAGGCCTGCTTGCACTTCTAAAATTTGCTTATGAACAAATTATAATGACAGTAGTGAATTTATCATATAGTCAGTGACTTTGGACTGTGTATATTATAGTAAAACAGCATGTCAACACTTTGCTCCATGGCATTGTCATGACAGATTCATATAAAAAAGTTATCATCACAGTTTGGTAGAAGTTATCACACTGTCATAAAAATATATCACCTCATCACCCGCTGCCGAACAGATGATAACGCCACTGTTTGCATTTGTTTTGATAATGATCTAACCACCTCAATATCATAATTTTCCGGGGAGCTGGAATTTGTTCATGAGTTAAGGCTAGAACATTTTTGCCATCCCACACCTCAAAGTACGTGCAGGCGAAAAACCCGCAATCAATGCTGAAACATTTGTGATGAAAAAAACAACACAAAATCAGTTTAATTAGAGTTTGCGACCGGGTCAATAAACAGGGATGAGAAACATATAGTGGGGTGTTAAAAGGAGAGTGAATAATCCACAACTAACCCATTATCCTGTTTCAACACATCAATGTACACAAGTTCATAGTCCTGAATCTGCTTATGCGAGTCCTTGTAATTTATCAACCAAGCCTTCTTTATAGCGTTCATGTATCTTGTCGCATGCTTGAGAAGAGAAGGACTATCTTGTTCATGCAATGAATCTAGAACTTCAAACCGCTTCGCCCTAAGATTTAGTGACAACACATATCAATGCCCGTCATCTAGACCGAGGCCCAACTTTTGCAAAGCAGGGAATAGCAGCTGCAAAAAATTAAAAGGCAGTAAGCATAGAAGGAGTTGAAAAAGAAACAAATTACCAAGATAACAAATGGTCATGAAATTCACATGGGAGGCAACTAGAAAATAATTATCAGGACAGAAAGGTCAAAGTTGCTAGTGTGCATGAAAGAGGTTATCATGACATGAAGAACAAGCAATATCCGCAGATAACAAGAAGTTACTGATATTAATAGGAAGTTACCAAGACACTAACTGTAAAGTTACCGGATCCAGCAAACATAACATACCTGATCCTGGTGACTAAGAATGTAAGACTTGTCCCATAAAAAATACTTCAATACACACTTGGATTTGAAGTCTCCTATCAACAGATACACAGATAGCAGCCAAGGGAAGATGAGCCTGTTTGGCGTTTCCTTATACTGGAGAATGCGAACATGTAACTCGACAATGCTGGTTGATAGTTGCCCAACTCCCTTCACACAATTGGCAAGCTCACCGAGGGTGACCCACCTACCATCAATGCCGATGACCCTAGCACTACAAAATACAAAAAAAGATTTAAAAAATACATTTCAAAAAATGGCACACATATATTGATTTATGTTAAAAATGAGAAAAAGGATGGAAACATACTCTTTAATCTTAGAGTTAGAATCAGTAGTATGCTTGATACTTCATTGTAAACATACTCTTCCTCCTTGCTCGGTGTGAGGGTGGCAAAAGGCAGGAGCAGGTATTTGGACGGGTGGGTGACCCTAACTTTCCGAATAAAGGATTTAGGGGTTGAACTACGTACTAAATACTCTGTGCGAGGTGGTAACTCTGGTGTAACAAATGTTGGACTTTGAGGGTTGTCTGGTAAAAACAGAAAACAAAACATAACTAAGATGTATAATGTAACAAAGCACATGACTAAAATAAAAAGTCAAAAAAAAAAGAAAAACATGAGTTATCAGCAGATGGGAGAAAGAATTATCAGGTGATGGGTCAAAACTTATCAACTGCCACATGTTTTTATTATCAAGTGGTGGTCCATAGTTGAAAAACAAAGAAAGGGGTTTGTGCAAGGGTTGCAATGTTCATGGAGAAGAAACAATCACCTATTTGAACATTAGATTTCCCTTTTAATGCTGGATTGTCATGCTCAAATTCTTCCCACCACATGAGAACCTCATCATCGTCAATCTCAACATCATACACTTGCACACGACCAGCTTCCGGTGTTACTTAAATAAAAAAAAAGCGATGGGGACATGAACAGTACTGATAAACAAGATAAATTGTTGCAAAGAAACAAGTATTAAAAATTGAGACAAGATACAATAAGTTATCAAAAACATAATATATAAAATATCGGGTAATGTGAATGTGGATTACCAGCACACATGTATGGGCCTTTTAAGGAACAAATTAGATATCACTGGTGCATAACGAGGAACAGCTGTGATATCAACAAATCATCATAACATGGAAAAGAAGACCAAAAAGAATTGTATAGCCCAGAATTGGTAAAGAATGCATATGTGGCTGGAGTTATGGTGTCAATGGTTCGTAAATTGTCAGTATTTGAACATTTGAGTTACCAAGATAGTGTCGTATAGACTTATCAGGGTAATTAAAAAATGAGGGAATAATAAAAAAGTTCAGATGAATAAGAGTACACACCTGCTACTACCAGTGCAGTATTGTTTTGTAAGCATGACAATAAATTAAGGAAAATAAATAGGCAATGATAGGAGATGTATGTATCACACGCTTACTAAAAGTCAGTAACGAATAACATCGGCTTTGAAAATTGACAAAGTTACCAGGGGGAAAGAGGTTGGAGTTATCGTCTATGCTAGCATCGTACAAAATATTGTAGCGGGCACAACAGAAATATATATTCCTGGTACTGAAAGCACAGATGTTCATTTACATCACACAAAGCATAGAAGTAGTATTAAATTCATCCATACACACGAAAGGATAGCAAGTTCCAAACACATAAATTAAAAGAGCACATCAAGGCACAAACAATACGATGTACACTGACATATCTCAATCCATCACTCTCGCTGCATAAAAGCGAAGACACGAGCTCTTCACTTACCAGAGTTGGGTGGCGGAGCCCAAGCAACCAGTTGCACCTTGGTAACTTTCACCACTGCCTTGCCCATCGAGCCAGCATCAACAGGAGATGCGAGCCCTAGAACGGCGACAGGGCCAGTAGCTGGTGCTGCAGTTGGTACTTCAGCCGATGGCGCCGCCGGAGGTGCTTCTCATGCTGCAGGTGGTACTTGAGCCGATGGCGCCGCCGCAGGTGCTTGTGGTGCTGCAGGTGGTACTTGAGCAGATGGCGCCGCCGCAGGTGCTTCTGGTGTTGCAGATGGTATTTGAACATATGGCACCGCCGTCGATGCTTCTGGTGCTGCAGGTGGTACTTGAGCCAATGCTGGTGCAGCTTGAGCTGTTGGAGTTGCTTCAGTAGATGGTGGCACTTGTGGATGAAGGAAATATGCCCTAGAGGCAATAATAAAGTTATTATTTATTTCCTTATATCATGATAAATGTTTATTATTCATGCTAGAATTGTATTAACCGGAAACATAATACTTGTGTGAATACATAGACAAACTAAACATCACTAGTATGCCTCTACTTGACTAGCTCGTTAATCAAAGATGGTTATGTTTCCTAACCATAGACATGTGTTGTCATTTGATTAACGGGATCACATCATTAGGAGAATGATGTGATTGACATGACCCATTCCATTAGCTTAGCATCCGATCGTTTAGTATGTTGCTATTGCTTTCTTCATGACTTATACATGTTCCTATGACTAGGAGATTATGCAACTCCCGTTTACCGGAGGAACACTTTGTGTGCTACCAAACGTCACAACGTAACTGGGTGATTATAAAGGAGCTCTACAGGTGTCTCCGAAGGTACATGTTGGGTTGGCGTATTTCGAGATTAGGATTTGTCACTCCGATTGTTGGAGAGGTATCTCTGGGCCCTCTCGGTAATGCACATCACGTAAGCCTTGCAAGCATTGCAACTAATGAGTTAGTTGCGAGATGATGTATTACGAAACGAGTCAAGAGACTTGCCGGTAACGAGATTGAACTAGGTATTGAGATACCGACGATCGAATCTCGGACAAGTAACATACCGATGACAAAGGGAACAACGTATGTTGTTATGCGGTCTGGCCGATAAAGATCTTCGTAGAATATGTAGGAGCCAATATGAGCATCCAGGTTCCGCTATTGGTTATTGATCAGAGACGTGTCTCGGTCATGTCTACATTGTTCTCGAACCCGTAGGGTCCGCACGCTTAACGTTACGATGACAGTTTCATTATGAGTTTATATGTTTTGATGTACCGAAGGTTGTTCGGAGTCCCGGATGTGATCACGGACATGAAGAGGAGTCTCGAAATAGTCGAGACATAAAGATTGATATATTGGATGACTATATTCGGACACCGGAAATGTTCTGGGTGATTTCGGAGAAAACCGGAGTGCCAGAGGGTTACCGGACCCCCCCCCCCCCCGGGAGAAGTATGGGCCTAATGGGCCTTAGTGGAGAGAGAGGGGCGAACAAGGTGGGCCGCGCGCCCCCTCCCCTCTGGTCCGAATTGGACTAGGAGAGGGGGGTGGCGCCCCCATTTCCTTCTCCCTCTCCCCCTTCCTTTCCCCCTCCTAGTAGGAGTAGGAAAGAGGGGAGTCCTACTCCTACTAGGAGGAGGATTCCTCCTCCTTGGCACGCCCACAAGGGCCGGCCGGCCTCCCCCCTTGCTCCTTTATATACGGGGGCAGGGGGCACCTCTAGACACACAAGTTGATCTTCGTGATCGTTCTCTTAGCCGTGTGCGGTGCCCCCCTCCACCATAATCCTCGATAACATTGTAGCGGTGCTTAGGCGAAGCCCTGCGACGGTAGAACATCAAGATTGTCACCACGCCGTCGTGCTGACGGAACTCATTCCCGACACTTTGCTGGATCGGAGTTCGGGGATCGTCATCGAGCTGAACGTGTGCTAGAACTCGGAGGTGCCGTAGTTTCGGTGCTTGATTGGTCGGGCCGTGAAGACGTACGACTACATCAACCGCATTGTCATAACGCTTCCGTTGTCGGTCTACGAGGGTACGTAGACAACACTCTCCCCTCTCGTTGCTATGCATCACCAGGATCTTGCGTGTGCGTAGGATTTTTTTTAAATTACTACGTTCCCCAACAGTGGTATCAGAGTCAGGTTTTATGTGTTGATGTTATATGCACGAGTAGAACACAAGTGAGTTGTGGGCGATATAAGTCATACTGCTTACCAGCATGTCATACTTTGGTTCGGCGGTATTGTTGGATGAAGCGGCCTGGACCGACATTACGCGTACGCTTACACGAGATTGGT
The DNA here is from genome assembly GCA_032464435.1 of Aegilops umbellulata. Taxonomy (NCBI): domain Eukaryota; kingdom Viridiplantae; phylum Streptophyta; class Magnoliopsida; order Poales; family Poaceae; genus Aegilops; species Aegilops umbellulata. The sequence goes on from CP136056.1 coordinate 44,688,914, forward strand.
TCTACCGACGTGCTTTGCACACAGGTGGCTGGCGGGTGTCAGTTTCTCCAACTTTAGTTGAACCGAGTGTGGCTACGCCCGGTCCTTGCGAAGGTCAAAACAGCACCAACTTGACAAACTATCGTTGTGGTTTTGATGCGTAGGTAAGATTGGTTCTTGCTAAGCCCGTAGCAGCCACGTAAAACTTGCAACAACAAAGTAGAGGACGTCTAACTTGTTTTTGCAGGGCATGTTGTGATGTGATATGGTCAAGACATGATGCTAAATTTTATTGTATGAGATGATAATGTTTTGTAACCGAGTTATCGGCAACTGGCAGGAGCCATATGGTTGTCGCTTTATTGTATGCAATGCAATCGCCCTGTAATGCTTTACTTTATCACTAAGCGGTAGCGATAGTCGTAGAAGCATAAGATTGACGAGACGACAACGATGCTACGATGGAGATCGAGGTGTCGCGCCGGTGACGATGGTGGTCATGACGATGCTTCGGAGATGGAGATCACAAGCACAAGATGATGATGGCCATATCATATCACTTATATTGATTGCATGTGATGTTTATCTTTTATGCATCTTATCTTGCTTTGATTGACGGTAGCATTATAAGATGATCCCTCACTAAATTATCATAGTAAAAATGTTCTCCCTGAGTATGCACCGTTGCGAAAGTTCTTCGTGCTGAGACACCACGTGATGATCGGGTGTGATAGGCTCTACGTTCAAATACAACGGGTGCAAAACAGTTGCACACGCAGAATACTCAGGTTTAACTTGACGAGCCTAGCATATAACAGATATGGCCACGGAACACGGAGACCGAAAGGTCGAGCGTGAATCATATAGTAGATATGATCAACATAGTGATGTTCACCATTGAAACTACTCCATCTCACGTGATGATCGGACATGGTTTAGTTGATTTGGATCACGTGATCACTTAGAGGATTAGAGGGATGTCTATCTAAGTGGGAGTTCTTTAGTAATATGATTAATTGAACTTAAATTTATCATGAACTTAGTACCTGATAGTATCTTGCTTGTTTATGTTTGATTGTAGATAGATGGCCCGTGCTGTTGTTCCGTTGAATTTTAATGCGTTCCTTGAGAAAGCAAAGTTGAAAGATGATGGTAGCAATTACACGGACTAGGTCCATAACTTGAGGATTATCCTCATTGCTGCATAGAAAAGTTACGTCCTGGAAGCACCGCTAGGTGCCAGGCCTGCTGCTGATGCAACTGGCGACGTTAAGAACGTCTGGCAGAGCAAAGCTGATGACTACTCGATAGTTCAATGTGCCATGCTTTACAGCTTAGAATCGGGTCTTCAACGACATTTTGAACGTCATGGAGCATATGAGATGTTCCAGGAGTTGAAGTTAATATTTCAAGCAAATGCCCGGATTGAGAGATATGAAGTCTCCAATAAGTTCTATAGCTGCAAGATGGAGGAGAACAGTTCTGTCAGTGAGCATATACTCAAAATGTTTGGGTATAATAATCACTTGATTCAATTTGAAGTTAATCTTCCAGATGATTGCGTCATTGACAGAATTCTCCAATCACTTCCACCTAGCTACAAGAGCTTCGTGATGAACTATAATATGCAAGGGATGGATAAGACAATTCCCGAGCTCTTCGCAATGCTGAAAGCTGCGGAGGTAGAAATCCAAGTAGGAGCATCAAGTGTTGATGGTCAACAAAGACCACTAGTTTTAAGAAAAAGGGCAAAGGGAAGAAGAAGGGGAACTTCAAGAAGAACAGCAAGCAAGTTGCTGCTCAAGAGAAGAAACCCAAGTCTGGACCTAAGCCTGAAACTGAGTGCTTCTACTGCAAGCAGACTGGTCACTGGAAGCGGAACTGCCCCAAGTATTTGGCGGATAAGAAGGATGGCAAGGTGAACAAAGGTATATGTGATATACATGTTATTGATGTGTACCTTACTAATGCTCGCAGTAGCACCTGGGTATTTGATACTGGTTCTGTTGCTAATATTTGCAACTCGAAACAGGGACTACGGATTATGCGAAGATTGGCTAAGGACGAGGTGACGATGCGCGTGGGAAATGGTTCCAAAGTCGATGTGATCGCGGTCGGCACGCTACCTCTACATCTACCTTCGGGATTAGTATTAGACCTAAATAATTGTTATTTGGTGCCAGCGTTGAGCATGAACATTATATCTGGATCTTGTTCGATGCGAGACGGTTATTCATTTAAATCAGAGAATAATGGTTGTTCTATTTATATGAGTACTATCTTTTATGGTCATGCACCCTTAAAGAGTGGTCTATTCTTATTAAATCTCGATAGTAGTAACACACATATTCATAATGTTGAAGCCAAAAGATGCAGAGTTGATAATGATAGTGCAACTTATTTGTGGCACTGCCGTTTGGGTCATATCGGTGTAAAGCGCATGAAGAAACTCCATACTGATGGACTTTTGGAACCACTTGATTATGAATCACTTGGTACTTGCGAACCGTGCCTTGTGGGCAAGATGACAAAAACACCGTTCTCCGGTACTATGGAGAGAGTAACAGATTTGTTGGAAATCATACGTACAGATGTGTGTGGTCCGATGAATGTTGAGGCTCGTGGCGGATATCGTTATTTTCTCACCTTCACAGATGACTTAAGCATATATGGGTATATCTACTTAATGAAACATAAGTCTGAAACATTTGAAAAGTTCAAAGAATTTCAGAGTGAAGTTGAAAATCATCGTAACAAGAAAATAAAGTTTCTACGATCTGATCATGGAGGAGAATATTTGAGTTATGAGTTTGGTGTACATTTGAAACAATGCGGAATAGTTTCGCAACTCACGCCACCCGGAACACCACTGCGTAATGGTGTGTCCGAACGTCGTAATCGTACTTTACTCGATATGGTGCGATCTATGATGTCTCTTACTGATTTACCGCTATTGTTTTGGGGTTATGCTTTAGAGACGGCCACATTCACGTTAAATAGGGTACCATCAAAATCCGTTGAGATGACGCCTTATGAACTATGGTTTGGCAAGAAACCAAAGATGTCGTTTCTTAAAGTTTGGGGCTGCGATGCTTATGTGAAAAAACTTCAACCTGATAAGCTCGAACCCAAATCAGAGAAATGTGTCTTCATAGGATATCCAAAGGAAACTGTTGGATACACCTTCTATCACAGATCTGAAGGCAAGACTTTTGTTGCTAAATTCGGAAATTTTCTAGAGAAGGAGTTTCTCTCGAAAGAAGTGAGTGGGAGGAAAGTAGAACTTGATGAGGTAACTGTACCTACTCCCTTATTTGAAAGTAGTACATCACAGAAACCGGTTTCTGTGACACCTACACCAATTAGTGAGGAAGCTAATGATAATGATCATGAAACTTCAGAACAAGTCACTACTGAACCTCGTAGATCAAACAGAGTGAGATCCGCACCAGAGTGGTATGGTAATCCTGTTCTGGAAGTCATGCTACTAGATCATGGCGAACCTACGAACTATGAAGAAGCGATGGTGAGCCCAGATTCCGCAAAATGGCTTGAAGCCATGAAATCTGAGATGGGATCCATGTATGAAAACAAAGTATGGACTTTGGTTGACTTGCCCGATGATCGGCAAGCAATTGAGAATAAATGGATCTTCAAGAAGAAGACTGACGCTGACGGTAATGTTACTGTCTACAAATCTCGACTTGTCGCAAAAGGTTTTCGACAAGTTCAAGGGATTGACTACAATGAGACCTTCTCACCCGTAGCGATGCTTAAGTCTGTCCGAATCATGTTAGCAATTGCCGCATTTTATGATTATGAAATTTGGCAGATGGATGTCAAAACTGCATTCCTGAATGGATTTATGGAAGAAGAGTTGTATATGATGCAGCCAAAAGGTTTTGTCGATCCAAAGGGATCTAACAAAGTGTGCAAGCTCCAGCGATCCATTTATGGACTGGTGCAAGCCTCTCGGAGTTGGAATAAACGCTTTGATAGTGTAATCAAATCATTTGGTTTTATACAGACTTTTGGAGAAGTCTGTATTTACAAGAAAGTGAGTGGGAGCTCTGTAGCATTTCTGATATTATATGTAGATGACATATTACTAATCGGAAATGATATAGAATATTTGCATAGCATAAAGGGATACTTGAATAAGAGTTTTTCAATGAAAGACCTTGGTGAAGCTGCTTACATATTGGGCATTAAGATCTATAGAGATAGATCAAGACGCTTAATTGGACTTTCACAAAGCACATACCTTGACAAAGTTTTGAAAAAGTTCAAAATGGATCAAGCAAAGAAAGGATTCTTGCCTGTGTTACAAGGTGTGAAATTGAGTAAGACTCAATGCCCGACCACTGCAGAAGATAGAGAGAAAATGAAAGATGTTCCCTATGCTTCAGCCATAGGCTCTATCATGTATGCAATGCTGTGTACCAGACCTGATGTGTGTCTTGCTATAAGTCTAGCAGGGAGGTACCAAAGTAATCCAGGAGTGGATCACTGCATAGCGGTCAAGAACATCCTGAAATACCTGAAAAGAACTAAGGATATGTTTCTCGTATATGGAGGTGACAAAGAGCTCATCGTAAATGGTTACGTTGATGCAAGCTTTGACATTGATCCGGACGATTCTAAATCGCAAACCAGATACGTATTTACATTAAACGGTGGAGCTGTCAGTTGGTGCAGTTCTAAACAAAGCGTCATGGCGGGATCTACATGTGAAGCGGAGTACATAGCTGCTTCGGAAGCAGCAAACGAAGGAGTCTGGATGAAGGAGTTCATATCCGATCTAGGTGTCATACCTAGTGCATTGGGTCCAATGAAAATATTTTGTGACAATACTGGTGCAATTGAATCCAGATTTCACAAGAGAACCAAGCACATCAAGAGACGCTTCAATTCCATCCGGGATCTAGTCCAGGTGGGAGACATAGAGATTTGCAAGATACATACGGATCTGAATGTAGCAGACCCGTTGACTAAGCCTCTTCCACGAGCAAAACATGATCAACACCAAAGCTCCATGGGTGTTAGAATCATTACTGTGTAATCTAGATTATTGACTCTAGTGCAAGTGGGAGACTGAAGGAAATATGCCCTAGAGGCGATAATAAAGTTATTATTTATTTCCTTATATCATGAGAAATGTTTATTATTCATGCTAGAATTGTATTAACCGAAAACATAATACTTGTGTGAATACATAGACAAACTAAACATCACTAGTATGCCTCTACTTGACTAGCTCGTTAATCAAAGATGGTTATGTTTCCTAACCATAGACATGTGTTGTCATTTGATTAATGGGATCACATCATTAGGAGAATGATGTGATTGACATGACCCATTCCATTAGCTTAGCACCCGATCGTTTAGTATGTTGCTATTGCTTTCTTCATGACCTATACATGTTCCTATGACTATGAGATTATGTAACTCCCGTTTACCGGAGGAACACTTTGTGTGCTACCAAACGTCACAACGTAACTGGGTGATTATAAAGGAGCTCTACAGGTGTCTCCGAAGGTACATGTTGGGTTGGCGTATTTCGAGATTAGGATTTGTCACTCCGATTGTCGGAGAGGTATCTCTGGGCCCTCTCGGTAATGCACATCACATAAGCCTTGCAAGCATTGCAACTAATGAGTTAGTTGCGAGATGATGTATTACGAAACGAGTAAAGAGACTTGCCGGTAACGAGATTGAACTAGGTATTGAGATACCGACGATCGAATCTCGGACAAGTAACATACCGATGACAAAGGGAATAACGTATGTTGTTATGCGGTCTGACCGATAAAGATCTTCGTAGAATATGTAGGAGCCAATATGAGCATCCAGGTTCGACTATTGGTTATTGACCAGAGACGTGTCTCGGTCATGTCTACATTGTTCTCGAACCTGTAGGGTCCGCACGCTTAACGTTACGATGACAGTTTCATTATGAGTTTATATGTTTTGATGTACCGAAGGTTGTTCGGAGTACCGGATGTGATGGACATGACGAGGAGTCTCGAAATGGTCGAGAGATAAAGATTGATATATTGGACGACTATATTCGGACACCAAAAATGTTCTGGGTGATTTCGGAGAAAACCGGAGTGCCGGAGGGTTACCGGAACCCCCCGGGAGAAGTATGGGCCTAATGGGCCTTAGTGGAGAGAGAGAGGGGCGGCCAAGGTGGGCCGCGCGCCCCCTCCCCCTCTGGTCCGAATTGGACTAGGAGAGGGGGGGCGGCGTCCCCCTTTCCTTCTCCCTCTCCCCCTTCCTTTCCCCCTCCTAGTAGGAGTAGGAAAGAGGGGAGTCCTACTCCTACTAGGAGGGGACTCCTCCTCCTTGGCGCGCCCACAAGGGCCGGCCGGCCTCCCCCCTTGCCCCTTTATATACGTGGGCAGGGGGCACCTCTAGACACACAAGTTGATCTTCCTGATCGTTCTCTTAGCCGTGTGCGGTGCCCCCCTCCACCATAATCCTCGATAACATTGTAGCGGTGCTTAGGCGAAGCCCTGCGACGGTAGAACATCAAGACCGTCACCACGCCGTCGTGCTGACGGAACTCATCCCCGACACTTTGCTGGATCGGAGTCCGGGGATCATCATCGAGCTGAACGTGTGCTAGAACTCGGAGGTGTCGTAGTTTCGGTGCTTGATTGGTCGGGCCGTGAAGACGTACGACTACATCAACCGCGTAGTCATAACGCTTCCACTGTCGGTCTACGAGGGTACATAGACAACACTCTCCCCTCTCGTTGCTATGCATCACCATGATCTTGCGTGTGCGTAGGAATTTTTTGAAATTACTATGTTCCCCAACAGTGGACTCGCACCAAAGATGGCATCAAGCCCAGTAGAGCAGCTGGGTGGCGTAAAATTACCATCGTATTCTCCAGCTCCAGGGGTTCTCGACTCCAACGTAGGGTCAGCTACTGCTTCAAACACCACAAGTAACACACAAAAAAAGGAAAAATGCATCAGGAAAACATGTAGAGGACATTGTATTTGTTAGTGCCAGAACATTAACTTGAGTTATCATGGATTAAACAGACAAGTTATCAACATAAGAAAGTTAAGTTACCAACATGTGCCCGCAGGATTATGGGCATCATTCTCTTGACCTCCAGCTGTAGCCGTATCAATAGGCATATTGACTCGGGTACCTCCCACAACTTCCTCAGTGACACAAACGGCTACAGCGGAAAAAGATTCAACACATCGTCAACATAAAACATCATTACATACAAGAAACAAAAAGAAAGGTGATGGAGAACAGAAATACCTTCACTTCCATCATGCACTATATTGGGAACGACTTCATTTTCACATTCAACAGCCTCAGCCATGCTGGCGATAGCTTCAACAACAACAGTAACAGTTGCCGCTGCAGCAAGCTGAAAAACAGTGTCATCAGAAACACCGGCCGATGTCGCCGCAACAGCATCAGATGCGCCCTTGCTAAATGTTGCTGCTTTATCAGACAGAGATGTCGCCGTGGGAGATTCATCTAGATGGATAACTTATGTTGTCTCCGGTGATGTTGTCTGCGACAATGTTGCCCTTAGTTGTGGAGAGGATCTGGTCTTGGCGAATTTCACCTTTTTCACAGCAGTTTTATCTTTTGAATGACTGAAAAAATGGGTACACAAGGGTAGTAGTGAGATTACACATGTTGTTAAACCTAAGTTACCACATGTTTCAAACAAAAAAATATGTCACATACTTCAGGTATAAGTAGCATCCAGGGAAAAAATTACAGAGTTATCAAGGACTAGAAATATAAAGTTATCAAATGATATGAACAAAAAACCAGCAATTTGTTTTGAATAACTGCAAACTAGAAAGGTATGTGAACACCTTTTTCCTGATACACTTGGTGAACCCTTAGCAGCAGCAACTTGTTTCATAGGTGCACTGAATGAAAAAAAATAACCAAATGTTATAAGAACATACAACTATCAATATTGGTAACTCTAAATTATCAGGGGGGCAAAGTTGAGTTATCAATGTTCATCAAAATAAGTTATCGGACAACAAGAACAAAATAACCATCTTGCTGGTATGTGTAAAACAAAACTATAGTTTCAATGCACATGAAAACAGTATAGAAAAACAGAAAAGAACTACTAAACATAAACGAAAGTAAGAATGTGAATACCTTTTCACTGGTGCAATCCCTGAATCCTTAGCAGCAACAGATTGTTTGCCGGGTGCCCTGCAAGGGAAAAATGAGCAAGTTAATTACCAGCATGAAATTACACAAACTATCTTACTCAAACAATTGTATTTACCATGTTGTTTCACGCACATAATTGATAAAAAAGACCATGGAAATAATCATTCACCTGCGTGAGGCCTCCTTCCGCATGGTGGATAGTGGGACGGAGACACCGGTTCCCTTTTCAGCCACACGTATACCAAGCTCCTGGACCACAACTTTCTTCACAGCTAAATGAATCTCAGCTGCTGACATTGCAATTGGTGAAGACGGCCTTTGCGATGGGCTGGCAGGCACAACTGGTGAAGTTGGACGGGGGGGGGGGTGATGGCACAGTTGGTGAAGCTGAACGGGGGGGTGATGGTAGCCTCAGTTTCTTGCGCCTCTGGTAAGCCAAATTTTTCTGAAGCTGAGTACCGCACCGCTTGACAGAAGATTAAGTGGCCGCCTCATCTTGCGTGTCTGTCAGACCTTGCTGGCTAAGCCCTCCATCACCTGATCCGACGGATGCTGCATGAGATGTGCCAGTGAGTAAGATCTGAGACTCACTGAGGTTATCATCGACAGGGCGGACATGCGTGTCTTCAACATCTGGTCATGTGCCCTCATGAGCTTTGACAGTTGCATCATCAAGATGTGTGGTGTCATCATCAGCTGGACCGCTGCCCATATCTACATCCGCGGTACCACTGCCTGAAGCAACAAAAGAATCGTTATGGCGACGACGAACAACTCGATAGTCCATATCATTAAAATCGTCATCATCATCGGAGTCAGCATCAGACTCAGAATCATTGCCTCTGTGATACTCGTCATCACTGTCAGAATCTTCAGCAACATTCTTTCCAGGGCTTTCTGGCCGCCTGCCTTGCGATGAGCGCATAGTCCTTGACGTCGTACGGGCGGCAGAAGAGAGAACGTTCAATCCAGCGTCTAGCTGATGGGATGCATCTGAATGGCCCTCATCATCTAAAGCGGTGAATGATTGCACAAGATTGCCTAGGATGCCAGCCATGGCGGACGTGAACCGAGCAACTATCTGAGTTGATTTGGCAAATTTCTGTTCAACATAAAAATGCAAAAAATAGAAATAATTAGTAAGTTATCACCAAAATGGGACAAAAGTTATCATGAGTTAACAAAAAGCACACACAAAAGAACAATACCAAAACAAATGTGTGGTGTCGTTGCAGTAAACAAATGAATGTATTCATGATTTAGCAAACATTCAGTCACCATGAAAATGAAGATCAATATACGAGAAAGCTAAAACAGCATAGTTAGATATCAGCAAAAAAATAAAGTTATCTAAGAATCATCACAAGAATGCAACCAAAGTTATCATGATATCAAGTTATCACAGGGATGCAACAAAGTTATGAAGGCATTACACTAAGAATTATCACATGGTTGCATCATAATTATTATCCTTTGTAGAGGATATGACACATTGGAAACAAACAAGTTAGTAAAGAGTGTCAAGTTGGCATCAAAAGAGGGTCACCACATTGAGTGCAACAAATAAGTTATCAGCCAATGAAAGAACATAAAATAGCAAAAAAGTCAAGAAACTAGGTTACATGCTCACCTCCTGACTGCAGCTTGGGGCAGTATGAACACACATAAACTTGTTAAGACCTTCAGACCACCAAACAGACAGAAATTCATGCCAAACTCAGGCTTCAACTGGAAAAAAAAATGTAGCGACAAGTCAGATAAGTAACAACAAAAAACAACGAAAAGAAAATGCAGTTGCAAAGGAGTGTGTGAACTGAAAAACATAGATATAGATTACCGGTAGTTTCCCGAAAGAAACTTTGTCATCCTGAACATCCTTGTTGAGGACAAGAGTTATCAGCTTATTTGTCCAGACATTGATGGGAAAAGGACCATCAGGCAATACGATGCCAAGTCCAGAAAGATCAATCGCATGAATGTACAGTAGCTGATAAGAACAATACAAGCGTCATTGTAAACACAAGCAAAAATCAGATACAAAATGACAAAGAAATGACAAATGACAAAAGAGAAGGTAAGAGGAAAGCATCGTCACTTACATTGTAGAAGAGAAGGCAACCCCTAGTAGGCTTGCGTTTCAGCAGCGCCTTGTGTAGTTCATCAGCGATAAATTTGGACCAATTGAGATTTTTAATACCATCGATGTCACGCTGCAAGTTGAAAAACAAAAAGAAACTGAAGTTCACCTAATGCACCACAAAATAATATGAAAGTTACCACACTGACATATAGTAAAGTTATCAGGCACACAAGAAAGAAAATGACATAATTACAAAAAAAAACTTACCAGCACAGCATACCATCTGGGGCTAACTTTGTTGGAGGTGGTCGGGGCAATGACTGTATTCCCCGCAAGCAAAAGCCACATACGCTTGAAAGTATCATCAGAATTTTCAGAACCCTTTATGAGATCAATGAGACCAGTCATTTTAGGGGCATATCCAAGCTCGCCAAACAACTCAAGCCCTAACTCAATATCAGCTTCAGTAGGGAGGTTGTAAGGGACATCCTTCCCTCAACGCGGCACGCCCATAACACGATGCACGTATTCCTCATTGATCGGAAGCCTGCCTCGGCCTGGTATGACCACCTCACGCGAATTGGGTTCGTAGAGATCAGCAAGCCACACACTGAGATTGTTGAATAGATGGTCACACTGGATATCCCGAAGGCTAGTTAAATCCATATCATCAATGGCAGCCTTCCTGTCATCATTCATGTCCTTGCATGCTAGAAGAAGCGAACTCGGTGAGGCTCTCTTTCGCGGAGGAGGGCGTTTCGCCTTTTTTGAAGGAACCTCATCGATTCCATCACCATCTCCTTTGCGCTTCCTCGGCATTGTATCCCTGACACGTAGGAAAAAAAAGAAAGCGAATGAAACCATTAGATGACTTGTGAAAAACTGATATCACAATTAACAACAACATTTATAAAACTGGTGTTTGACAAAGCAATAATACAGATGATAAAAGAAAACAAGAAAACTGCAGTTGGTTCATCACACCTGCTAAAAAAAGTAAAACAGATGGCACAGGTATATAAAAGCATGTGTGACTGATAATTGAGGCACAATGCAATTGGTAAGTTGCAACCAAGTTACCAGTGATAAAAATAGCATTCACACATGTTCATTAATAAACCAACCAGACAATTGAATGAGAACTGAGCATTGTGCTGCATGTAGTTAGACTATAAAACTACTGGTAACTACAGTAACATGACAGTGGTAAGTGTAATACCCTCGTCATGATAATTTAACCATAACAAAACAACACCGATAAATAGCAGTGTTTCAACATCTGGTAATTTGAGTGCAATGTCATTGGCAAGTTGAATATAAACATCATGATAATTAAACAGAACAAAACATCACAAGAAAATCAAGCACTGTAAATATGCTAATTGGAGCACCACAAAGCCTAATCAATAGACATACTGCATCAAACAAAACCAACATAAAACAACATTATGTGAAAAAACTTAGGGTTACTTTTCAAATCCTGAGCCACTGATGCACAATTTGAAATCCATAAACACCAAACACTATTGGATGTCCTAAACATCCACATCCACAACACTAACACCAGACCAAAATCCTTATTAGAACCGACCACGCTTACCACCACTAAGACCTATCCACACCCACCAGCCAAAAATAATTTACCACAAATTAAACCAGATGTCTGAGCCATATTCAACTGGAATTAGAAGGCGACCTAATCCAACCTAATAGCAACAACAACAGCCAGAATCGAAGGGTCCGAGCACCCAAAATCAACGGCGAAGCATGAAGGCGAAGCAACAGGAAATACAGAGCGGGGCGGGTGTGGGGGTGGGGGAAGGGGGATGCACTGCTCAACGCTGACTCAGAAACTAGAAGTCGGCCTTAATCTAACCTAATGGGAACAACAAACCACCGGATTCGAAGGCTCCGTGCAGCCTAAATCAATGGCGGACCGGCGGCAGAGCAAAACAGGAAGGAAACAGGGGTGGGGAATGCGTTCCTCACCGCAGATTTAGACGCCGTCCGCCGCGAACAGGAACGCGCCACCACCAGGAACCGTCGCGGACGAGGGGGAGGGGGAGCGAGAGGGGATTCGAATGGAAACCGCAGCAGCAGAGGAGGAAGAAATAATGCGGGCGAAGAGGGAGAGGGGCGAGTGGGGATCGTGCGCATTGGGCGAGACGGGCGGTTTCGAAGGGGCCCACCTGTCATCGACGGAGAATAAGCGTAACGGCTAGCGCCACGCGCGTTGCGCGCAACAGGGACGGCGCGGGGCGTTGGATGCGGATCGAACGACTGTCGCTTCGTACGCGCCTGTTGCAAACCACCAGCCGAGTGGTGGTTAGATTTCTCGTTCTCGATAGCCCGATGCTTCGCGAAATGTCTGAATGAGAAAGAAAGAAAGATAAATAGATAGAGAGTATGTGTAGGATGGAGCATCATGTGGTATTGCCATTGTACTATGGGAGTTGATTTTTTTTCCCGTTGCAACGCATGGGCATTTTTGCAAGTAATTCAATAGAGAGGTCTCGAGGGTTCTAAATTTTAACAGATATACAAAGATAGTATTATCACACCTTCAGATATCACAGCGAAAACCATCTCAGAAACCACCAACCGATGCTTCTACCGTCTACGTGTGTCCCCTCTCCCCCGCTTGCCAGTCTCGATCCTCAAGACCCGAACGATGACGGCCAAGTGCTCGAATCCCGTCGACGTGGAAGCACGGCCGCCGCGGCCACCCTGAGCCGCGGCCGAGCCGTATTTATCCCACCAGCACCAATCAATCCCCAGAGGCACGCACGCACCCGAGCCCCACAATTCCCATCCCCCACTCCACTCCCCACCGAAAAATCATGGCGCGGCGGAGCGGCATGCTCCTCCTACTCGCCGCGGCCGCCCTGCTCGCCGTCGGCGCGGGCGCCGCCGTGCCGCCGTCGTGCGAGCGCATCGAGTGCCCGGCGTACGACGTGGTGGACAGCGCCAACGGGTTCGAGATCCGGCGGTACAAGGACGCCATGTGGGTGTCCACCGCGCCCATCGAGGACATCTCGCTCGTCGACGCCACCCGCTCCGGCTTCCTCCAGTAAGCACGCCGCTCCCTTCGCCATTGCAGCAGTAGTGCCAGTGAAGCTCTCTTTTGGGCTTCACGTGGGCCTAAACAATTGGGCCTGGGATAACAATAAGGGGCTTCGCTTGTTTGCATGGGCCAGGCTTTTCAAGTACATCCAGGGGAAGAACGCCTACAACGAGACGATCGAGATGACGGCGCCGGTGCTGACGCGGGTGGCGCCCAGCGACGGGCCCTTCTGCGTCTCCTCCTTCGTGGTCAGCTTCTACGTGCCGGCGAAGAACCAGGCGGACCCGCCGCCGGCCGAGGGCCTGCGCGTGCAGAGGTGGGCCGGGGCGAGGTACGCGGCCGTGCGCCGGTTCGGCGGCTTCGTGGCCGACGCCGACGTCGGCAAGCAGGCCGCGCTGCTCGACGCCAGCCTGCAGGGGACCAGGTGGGCCGCCGCCGTGTCCGACAGCCGGAAGGCCGACCCGGCGTCCGAGTACACCGTGGCGCAGTACAACTCGCCGTTCGAGTTCAGCGGCAGGGTGAACGAGATATGGATGCTCTTCGACACCATGGGCGCGTCTGACATGTAACTGTGCAAGCTAGCCGCTAGCTAGATTAATCGGTGAACTCGTATATAAGCCGACGAATAATGGTAGCCTATAAACTGCTGAAGCCAACTAGTGTACTACTGTTTTGTGCTGTATGGACTCGCGAGCAATAAAGTGCCCCTTTGGTGCAATAACCTACACCCTAGTAAAAAATAGCAAAATGTTGAAAAACTAAAGTGGACATCATCATGATAAACTAATTGTATCAAATAATTTTAGCATAACAGGCATTATGATGGAACCTCACTGATAGCAAATATATAGGTCCAGGTTCCACTTCATAAAGGAATTAGTGGACATGCCCAGTAACACATAGTTACACAGTGTCACATTCAAACAGAGCACTTCTAGTTTTGCATAATATAAGCACCAAGGTAGATAATTGTTCCATATTGTTCTGAAGCAAGGAAACACACTTGGCACACATGCCATAAAAGTAAGCATCATCTTCAAGTCCCGTCGCTGTAGTCGATTCGGCACTCGGAGCCATACTTGACAGTGACTCCATCATTCCCTATTCGGTGCAGATAAACTTATTAGATATAAAATGCATGAGCAACTAAGAGTTAGATTCTCGTTAGAGCTGTAGACATTGTAGACTAAAAAACAACAATTCCATAGTCAAGTGGTGAAGAGAGAAAATATTTAAGTGCACTGGAACATAGGTGTGCTAAGGAAAAAAAGTGTTTTGAAAATAGTGATAACCAAAAACATTCTGAGTACAACAACATTAATTAAGCATGGCATCTTGCCATTATGTCATTGACACATAGCACTTCAGGAATGTAATACCTTTTTATTAAATCAGAATGAGTGAGGAAGGCTAAAGAGTTAAGATAGTTCATTTACTAAACCAGAACAACTATGTTTAGTTCAATGGAATACTGGACAAATAGATAGTGAAATCTCAGAAATTAATTCGTGAAGTCGCACACATTGTACATGCAAAATGAATCTCGGTCTTGTGCTAATAAGCACTTCACCTCCAGGTATTTGAACATGCAGATGAAATTAGTCTGTACTCATGTACAGTATCAGGCAATGAGTTGCTGAAGTTGTACTATAGGTAATTGTTGGAATATCTAGTCCGAGTAATAGCAATTTTTTCAGTGACTAATTTCCTGCGGTTAGAATTGGCTACAAAATCAGCATAAAGGGAACGACGGATTGCAATCAAATGCACAAAATAACACAAGGTTCTAACATCTAGGAACATACCTGAACACCGGAGTTCTATTCTCCGGCGTCGACGGATGGCACAGGTAGGAGCCAGATCGGGTGGGGAAGGGGGTGAGGTGGAGAATGGCGGGGCGGGGTGGGGCGAGTTGCTCACCGGACGTCGGAGCCCAGTGTGTCAGCACTGCGGCGACCACGTTCGCCCGGCGTCACAGGTCAGCCGCCGGAGGCCCGAAGCCCTACTCTGTTCGCGTTGCTTCTGTTCTAATTTGGGAACAACCGGCTTGGAGGTAGGTGACGGGGAAGTACTACTAATTCTGTATGCATGCAGGGTGTTGTTTGAAAATTTCTGAGGACGAGCGCTCTTGTTGCATCGTGTGCCTAAATTATATATCTGACGGCCGTGGTTCACAGGGAGTAGCCGGAGCACACAATGAATTGGAGCACAGGATATTTTCCCGGCATGCAGGACCACGGGCACAGCAGGTCGTTTTTCTCTCCGTAACGGACGTGCGGCATGCACGAGGACCCCCGATCTCCGCTCCCCGTCTGACCCGATCACTCGGCTCAAAGAGTCAAAACAAACTGGGTGACACGTCCGCCCGCCACTCCGCCGGCCCGCCCGCCCGCGCGCTCTGGCTGGGGCGAGCGCGAGCGGCATGGCGTGGGTGCGCGTGCGGAGGCCCCCGCTGCTGCAGTCCAAGCTGCTCTGCCTCTCGCTGCTCTACCTCCTCACCACGCTCCCGCTTGCGCTCTACGTCTCCTTCTCCGACCCCTCGGGCTGCCTGCCCCTCCACCTCCTCCTCCTCCGCCCCGCCCGCCCCTCCCATCCGGCGACGCCGCTCTTCGAGTACCCGCGCGACTACGACGCGCACAAGTACTCACTCCCCACCACGCGCGCGCTCTGCTCCGACCCGGCCGTGTTCTCAGGTCTCGGCCTCCGTCGCCCGAAGAGATCGTCTCTGCTTTTATCTATTGTCATATGCCAAAAACGCGGGTCATTTCATTGCCTTTCTGACCCACAAATTTCGTTCTTCGAGCAGATTATAACACCGTTTTGCAAGAGATCAATGGCGTCGGCCACAACCTCTCGGCGACACCTCGTGCATCCCCTGCGTTGCGGTACCAGAACGGCAGGAGGGACTCGTTTGCGGGGAATCTGTCCATCGAGGAACGAAGATCGTTCTTCAATCACACGGACAGCAGCGCTGTGGAAATCCCCTGTGGGTTCTTCAAGGACTTTCCCCTCGCACAAGCCGGTGAGTTATTTGTCCTTATTTCCTACTCCCTCGGATACGAAATAAATGTCGTGGTTTTAGTTCAATAGTACTAGTATTTTGTTTGTTCTAATGTAATCACGCCAACTTTTACCAAAAAGATGCAAGTAGACAAAAATACTAATTAATGAGGAAAGAGCAAGAACCAAAATATGGGTCTTCTCTCATAAAATGTGTTAAATCATAAGATATACCATCAAAGATACGAGTCAATGGAAAATTGTACCTAAGTACATATTTAATGCATATCATAGGTTAGTACTTCACTAAGGTACAAGCCTTTGGCAAATTGTACTTGAAAACGTATTTAGTGCGTGTGATAAATATCATGTATATAGATCTTTTTAGCAATTCAAATTTTGCAAACTTTGACAAAGTTTATAGAAAAATCAGCGTCTAGTGCAATTTATTAACTTGGTCAAACATTACAAGGTTTGACTTAGGCTAAAATCTATAATGCACTTTTGGAATAGAGGGAGTCGGATACTACTCAATACACTGAAGATTGCCTTGAGCATGTTTATGGTGTAGTTATTTCTATCGAATATATTTTCAATCAACTTTATTGAACATATAAAGATCAGGAGAATTAGAAGAATAATACAAAAATCCACAAATAATTAGGTTTTGGTGTACTCGTATCGTTGTGAGTTTCGCTCCAATGTGCTAGGTTTTGTGTACTTGTGTCTTTCGTCTAAGAGATGATAGCAACGATGAAGAGGAATAAGTACCTCCAGTGACATCCATGTTTTGCTCGCGCTGGTTTCGACGTCACCACGGGGCACTGATGGTTGGTTTACCATATCCAATTTGCTGGGTTGTAGCCAAGAGCATCGCTTTTGTGGTGGCTCGGTGGTCTTTTCAATAAGATCCTATAATGGTGCTTTTGTCATCGACGTGGGATTGGATCTCCTTGTCCGGCCTCCGCCATCCCTCTCCTATGACGAGGCTTTTGGCGTCGACTGGATTGCGTCTAGCCTTCAACCTCTTTCTAGGTCGACAGTTTGTGCTTCGAATTGTTGTCGATGGTGCCTCATGGCAACGTATGATGACTTCACATCTATAGTTTCATCGGCTCTCTTGTTCTGGCGATGTAGGCACGTGCGGCGTAGTAAGGTCATCTATCTATCTTTATGTCAAACAAACCTTGGCCCGATGGGAAAAATGTAGCGGGATAGCTTCTTTTTTGCTCAACAGAAGAGAGTGAAAGTCTATTTAGGCGCATGTCGTGCCATTGGTTGTGCAGGTTGGGGCACGCGGCGGACTTCCTTCATCCATTTATAATTTTTATTTATTTTTGTTAGGTGCTTTTGTAAAACTTAGACCTGTCATATATTATTGCTCTAACCTGCGGTCAAATATAATCTCGAAAAATGTATTAAGCCCTATACATTTGCATGGATGGGGGCGTAGCAGTTTTCCATATTATTATTTTTGCGAGGATTCCACTCAGTACTGTCACCATGCTTGATTCGCAAAAAGGGAAGTGCGCTTGTTTAACGTTGATGGTTTCAGACAGATTGGCGATGGAGAGCTGCCGAGGGGTGGTTGTCGCCTCGGCCATCTTCAACGACCACGACAAGATCCGGCAGCCCAAGGGGCTCGGGTCCCATACACTCAAGGCGGCGTGCTTCTTCATGTTCATCGACGACCGTACCCACCGGGTCCTGGCGAACCACGGCATCCTCAAAGACGAGCATGTCGCGTCGGCCAGCGCGGTCGTCGGCGCATGGCGCGTGGTGACGCTGCAGCAGCAGCAGCTCCCCTACGAGGACCCCGCCATGAACGGCGTCGTGGTGAAGCACCTGCTGCACAGGCTGTTCCCGAACGCCAGGTTCAGCGTCTGGATCGACGCCAAGATGCAGCTCACGGTTGACCCGCTGCTGCTGGTGCACTCGCTCCTCGTCGGCAAGGGCGCCGACATGGCGGTCTCCAGGCACCCGTTCAACCTCCACGCCATGGAGGAGGCGATCGCCACGGCGCGGTGGCGCAAGTGGCACGACGTGGACGCCATCAGGGCGCAGATGGAGGCCTACTGCAGCCACGGTCTGCAGCCATGGTCCCCCAGCAAGCTCCCATATCCTTCAGGTATCCACTCAAGAAGGATTGCTCGCGTGATATTCGATTCTGATTCGTTTGATGTGGTGCAGATGTGCCGGACACGGCGATCATCATCAGGAGGCACGGCTCGGCTAGCGACCTCTTCTCCTGCCTGCTCTTCAACGAGTTGGAGGCGTTCAACCCGCGGGACCAGCTCGCCTTCGCCTACGTGCGGGACCAGATGAGCCCCAGGGTGAGCATCAACATGTTCGAGGCGGAGGTGCTGGAGCACATCAGCGTCGAGTACCGGCACAACCTGAAGCACGATAATGGCGGCCGGGAAGGAGGGGCGAAGCAGGGGGTCGCCAGGATGGCGTCCTCGCGAGACATCGCCGGGAGCAGCTGCGAGGGGTACCTCATGAAGATGTGGGGGGAGGCTTCTGAATAAAAACATGGCCTCTGAAAATGTTGCATTTCATCCATTCATTTTGCTCCGAAGAAAGAATTCAACTCTAAGGCAGATATACAGCAGGTACGAAACACAAGCACACAAAGAGATAAGACTTCGTGATTACATGAACTTGCAGGCACTGAATCAACTACACAGTACACACGCAACTACGCTGGGAAGGCACAAAGATGCGTCACAGGAGTGATCACCACTCAACACAAACATTGCCTTCAGGCTTCAGGCAAGCAAGACACAAAGATTCTTCAGAAGAAACGTCAGTACTACATCAGGTGGTCAGGTGCTGGACTCCGTTCTCCCTTGGCTAGCTCGTACTTGTTCTTGAATTCTTTCCAGGCGTCCATGGCGTTCTTGGACATCTTATCGATGTCGTCGGCGGTGGCCGTCTCCGGAGATAGCATGGTCTCCACCGCCATCATCATGTTCACCACAGCCTGAACAAAACAGAGTTGAGCACACGAGAAATTGATCACATGTAGGCTAGGCAGGATGTATTAGCGGTGGCAGGAAAGCATTTACCAAATGTAAATATGGCCTCGAGTCACGTTGGTAGCGGCCGGTCAGCTGCTGGCAGACTTCTTTCGCCCTCTGCCATTCTCTCTGCGCGATGATTAAACAGTGTGTCAGCACGCAGCACGGTTAATTCGTCTTCACAGAGGACACCAGCTAAGGGAAGACACGAACTCACCTGATTGATGAGCACATCGGTGAGCAGCAAGCCGAGGTCGAGCTTTCTCTCCGAGTCGCGCGACGCCGCCCACTCCTTCTGCAGCAGGCTCGTCAGCTTCCCCCTGTCGCCGATGTGCTGCGCATGGCATGAACATAAGCTCCAGCTCGATCGTTAATCCATTATCACACGAGTCGAACGAAAGCAGCGGCGTTGCACAAGCAGAGAATGAGAACCTCCTTGGTGACTTGCTCGAAGACGAGGTCCATGAGCGTGGCGTTTTCTCTGGGCGCGTCCTCGCGCCGGAACAGCGAGTCCGAGAGCGCGCCCACGCTCGTCTTCACCGCCGCCGACGAGCTGCCGCCCCGCTCCGTTCCGTCCGTGACGGCGTTGAGCGTATACACCATGGCAGGCTGCATGAGGACGGCGCCGCTGCCACCGCCGCGCGCAGACCAGGAGGCGCCGCCCAGGGCCAGAGCGAGCGCGACGCCCGCGCCCACCCTCAGCGCGGTCCAGGGCAGCGCCGGCTGCCCTCCCTTCGCCGGTGCCAGGGTATCCGGCTCCCTCGCGCTCGCCTGAGCGCGCAACGCGCGAGGCCTCCATCGTCCCGACGCGCTGGCACGGGCCGGGGCGCGGCGGCGTCGCATGCCGGCACCCGGAGCGGCACGTGCTCCGGTCACCGTGGCGCGCGACGCTGTGCAGAGCGAGGACTCCATGCGCTTGTTAGATCGCTCGGTTCGATCGCGGTCTGGGGTCTGGAAGCGTCTAGTGATTCAGCTTGTGATCGTCTCTTTGGATTTTATTCGGATGTTTGTAGTTGTAGCACCACGGACTCTGCGTGCATGGGCGCTTTACATCTTCTGCTACAGCAAGCAAGGCATCAAGCGCGACCTGCTTTTTAGTACGGTTAACGAGCCAGGGCTGCAAGTTTCTGGTCCTTTTATTTTCTTTGGAGACCATAAGCTCAGGTTCTTTTATGAAACCTAGTAATATCGAGGTTTCCGGATTGAGATCTTCACCGTCTCAAGCAATTACAAACCTTCCATAAGCATAAAGTCCACTTGAATCGGCATAATTTTGTCGTGTATTCTCTTTTCCTAATCCTGGGGTACGGCCTTCAGGATTTGCTCCTTCCACAAGCAAAGAACTAATCTGAGTGCTCTGTTGTAATAAAGCTAGCCCCTAGAGACAAGGACAACTCGGCCACCTGGGTTCAAGTCTTCATGAATCATGAATGAATGCGATTCATATTTTCCATTTTATTTCAAAAAAACAGTATCTCCGTAGAGGCTTCCCTACTACATTTTTTAATTAATTAAATAAATAAGCCATTGTTGAGAAAATCGTTGACTGGTAGTTGCTAGATTGGCCGGCGAGTAGTAAATTAATGGGCTAATCGGCAAATTAATCAATTAATCGGCTGTCAGCCTATTGGCTACTCAGTGACTTTGTTGGATCACTCAGATATGCCAAACTTTCAACAACTTAACTCAACAATTGCCTGCCAGATTTTTTATGCCACAATTTAAATACTCCCACTGTATCAAAATATAGGACAATTTTTGACACTACTAAGGGAGTATGTCCTGAGATCAGTAAATGATTTTTTGCCTGTGGCATTCCATAATTTCTTAGCTAGACTCATACTTTTATCAATCTTTGCACAACTTGCGTCGAGCAATTTCACATCCACATGTTTTGTGGCTTGTCACAGCTTAGCCAGGAGAAATGTGGCAAATTATGGCTATGTCTATGAATCAAACATGTCTGAAGACTGTTGAACACATTCTGACTTTAGACACCCTCATCACAATATAATAATTGGTTTAGGGATCCATCAATCTTATAACTGATCTCAAGATATAAGGGGTGGGTTTCTTCTAGACCTTCTTTCTTGCCTCTCGGGCACTGTAACCAATTGTGTAATCATATATCTACTTAGTGATGACAATATAAAACAGTGTGACCACTATTAGGGCAGTCAGCTTCCCAGGTCATTTCGCATGGTACCAAAGCTAGATCTTCCATACCACTTCTTGTTTGATCTATCGACTCCCATGATCACATTTTTCTCCGTGATGTGCAACAATGAGTGCCTCTTTCATCATATTTCTTCTTAGTCTCAAGTCTCAGTTTTCCTCGCATGAGGATTTGCTTCTTCAGCTTCAGTGTTAGGTGTCATTTGTTAGTAGTTTTGGTGTTAGGTGTCATTTTTCTTCAGTCGTGTGAGTTACCACATATGTAGGTTAGTTAGCTACTCTCATTTCACCACTTTAGTTTTTATTTTATTTCTTCACAATAATTTTCCTTTTTTAATCCTTCTCTTTTCAGTCATTATTTCTTTCATTTTCTAGATCAAACACAAGCTAATGGGGTGTCGGTGGCGTCGAATCCCACCATGATCAGATACATACTTGAAAATCGGAAATACAACTCTTACAACAAAATCACTTTTACGGATCTGCGACAACAAGCCTGCTGACTTCGGCGTCGCTACCAGCGTGCTGTAGCAGACAAAAAGAAGCTGCCTATTTTGACGGAGCTTGAAGGCTCAGTCCAATTTTGGTCCAATAGCGGTTATTTAGTTCAATTTAAGTTTATTGGTTCTACTAGTTCAAATCTGGGTGAATAGTGGTGATTGTAAAATTGCGGTTAAGCGTATGCCTAGCAGGGACGTGTTGCGTGTTTATATAGCCATAGGTTAGGGTTACAGGATTTGGTAGTTAGGTCGTGGATTGATCCCCAAGTCATCTATACAGGGATAAGGATCGATCACAACAACCTAACCAACCGAGATTACAACACGCACGCCAACTTTATCCCTACTATATATACGGTTTATACATACACCATATATACGTACAGATATTCTAACACTCCCCCTCAATCATAACTTTACTAAGTTGAGATTGCCTTTAAAGTCTTCCAACTTGCGCCATGATAAGGCTTTGGTAAAACCATCGGCAACTTGATCATTGGTGGGAATGAAACGAATATCAAGTAATCTCTTGGCTACTCTTTCACGCACGAAGTGATAGTCAACCTCAATGTGTTTTGTTCTTGCGTGGAACACATGATTTGCTGAAAGATATGTGGCTCCAATATTGTCACACCATAAACGAGCAACTGGAGAAGAATTCATGCCAAGTTCATTAAGTACTGCTTGAACCCATATCATTTCAGTTGTGGCATTGGCAAGGCTTTATATTCAGCTTCTGTGCTAGATCTTGAGACAGTAGCTTGCTTGCGTGCACTCCAAGAAATTAGGTTGGGTCCAAAGAAAACAGCAAACCCACCAATTGATCTCCCGTCATCTAGACAGCCTGCCCAATCCGCATCAGAAAAAGCACTTACCAGTGTTGAGGTTGACTTTGTAAACTTCAGTCCAGTACTCATAGTACCTCTGAGATATCTAAGAATTCTTTTAACTGCAGTCCAGTGTTCATGTGTAGGAGAGTGCAGGAACTGGCATACTTTGTTCACAGGAAAGGATATGTCAGGCCTTGTCAGTGTCAAATATTGTAATGCACCTACTACACTTCTATAATTCGTAGAATCTTCAGTTCCTAATGGTTCACCATTTTCCTTTGAGAGTGTTTCCGAAGTTGAGAGAGGCATGTTTGCAACCTTACAATTCATCATACCTGCTCGCTTTAGCACTTCTGCTACATATTTTTCTTGAGTCAAGAGTATGCCATTATCAACCTTCTTCACTTCTATTCCCAAGAAGTAGTGCAGGTCACCAAGATCCTTCAAGGCAAAGTCCTTCTTGAGATCTTCACGCAATGCCAAAGTTACTTCCTGTGAAGAGCTAGCCACAATAATGTCATCAACATAGACTAGCATGAAAATAGTGATTCTTCCCTTTTTATAGAAGAAAAGTGAAGTGTCAGCTTTTGAAGGTTTGAAACCAAGTCTTTGTAGTTTCTCACTCAACCTGGAGTACCATGCTCTAGGTGCCTGTTTCAAATCATACAAAGCCTTATCAAGTTTACACGCATAATGATGCTTTCCTTTGACCTCATATCCAGGAGGTTGCCTCATGTATACTTCCTCCTTCAGAACGCCATGAAGAAATGCATTCTGCACATCCAATTGACGAAGACTCCAATTGTTTGACACTGCAATAGATAGAACAAGTCTGGCCGTAGCTGCCTTCACAACTGGATTAAAGGTGTCCTCATAATCTATGCCATATCTTTGTTTAAATCCTTTAGCAACTAGTCTAGCCTTGTATCTGTCTATTTCTCCACTAGCTTTTCTTTTAATTCTATAAACCCATTTGCAGTCAATGATATTTCTACCTCTAGCAGGAGGAACTAAGTACCAAGTTTTATTTCTAATAAGAGCATTATATTCTTCATCCATAGCATTTTTCCAATTTTTACTTTCAAGAGCATCATGCAGGTTGTTCGGTTCGCCAGAAACTACAAGTCCAGCAAACTTACCTTTCTCATACCTGACCGTACCATCTGTACGTATTTTTGGTTTTGCAATACCGTGTTGAGATCTTGTGCGCCGTGGTACAGTAGAAACTGTTGTAGTTGTGCGCTACACAGAAGATCCCGGAGAGGACGTTGCAGCCACACCGGATCCCGCAGCAGACGCGCCAGGCGCGCTGGATCCAAGACGGATGTTGTCGGGGCCAGCTACAGCCGAGGCAGGCGTGCCTGATCCAATGCAGATTCTCTGTGCCTCGGTTTCAGCCTGTGGCGCCCGTTGGGCCACCTGGTTCTCCTCCGTTGGCCCGCTGGTATGTGGGAAGGGCCGCGCCACCTGGCGGCTTGGGGAGGCCGCCGTACCACCGCTGGGCCCTCCTGTGGCTGAGTGCGCTAGCCCGCTGCCGTTAGTGGGACCTGACGCTGTTGCGCGATTGGGCGACGCGCTGTCGCCTCCAGGAGCGGTGCCGCTGATCTCGTTTTCTGGTGCGGCAGAGGACAAATCGTCATCGGGATCTCTGCCGCCAGCTCCTGAATCATTTTCGTGTTCTGTGCCTGTCTCTTGATGCATAAAATCATGGCCAAAAACAGGATTTCCACCAAAATTTATAGCACGATTTAATGCATGAAAAAAAACCGATGGATCAGGCATACATTCGCCCCCATGATCAGAAGTAGTATTTTCGGAAAGAAGGAGAACTTCAGATCTGAGTAGGGCTCCGGCATTTGTATTTAAGGAGGCAAAAGGGAACACTGTTTCATCAAAAACAACATCCCGAGAGATATAAACTCGTCCAGCAGCAACGTCAAGGCACTTAAACCCTTTATGAAGATTACTATATCCAGGGAATACACACTATTTGGATCGAAATTCAAGCTTCCTAGCATTATAGGGTCGAAGATTTGGCCAACAGGCACAACCAAAAGTACGGAGAGCATGGTAGTTTGGTTGTTCATGAAACAATCTTTCTAGAGGAGTTTCAAGGTTGATGTCGGTGTCAAAACCGGCGGATCTCGGGTAGGGGGTCCCGAACTGTGCGTCAAGGTCGGATGGTAACAGGAGACAAGGGACACTTTATTTTACCCAGGTTCGGGCCCTCTCGATGGAGGTAAAACCCTACTCCTGCTAGATTAATATTGATGATATGGGTAGTACAAGAGTAGATCTACCACGAGATCAAGGGGCTAAACCCTAGAAGCTAGCCTATGGTATGGTTGTGTATGATGATGGATGTCCTACGGACTACAACCCTCCGGTTTATATAGACACCGGATAGGGTTAGGGTTACACAGAGTCGGTTACATTGGCAAGAGATCTTGAATATCCGCACACCTAGCTTGCCTTCCACGCCAAGAAAAGATCCTTCCGGACACGGGACGAAGTCTTCAATCTTGTATCTTCATGGTCCTGGAGTCCGGCTGAAGGTATAGTTCGGCTATTCGAACACCCCCTAATCCAGGACTCCCTCAGTAGCCCCCAAACAAGGCTTCAATGACGACGAGTTCGGCGCGCAAAGTTGTCTTCGGCACTGCAAGGCGGGTTCCTCCTCCGAGTCTTGTGTACCTGTCCGATTTTTGTAATCTAGCGCTCCTCGGCTTCAGTGCCCAATAATGGTCGTCTTCCACGTGTTGAACGAATGCGAAAAGCCCGGGGTGTTTTTACATCCACACCCTTAGTCACATAAACGAGCCGCCTATTTAACGGGATGGGGATTTAGATCCAGACCACATCTTCTCCCCTTCGCGAGTTATCATCAGAGCGTCTCCAGCAAAGGCACATTCCAACATGGCCAGCCGTCGCAGATCCTCCTCTCGCCCCTCCAGTCCTAAATCCGGAGACTGGGGGAGTTGCACCATCCCACACAGCGAGTTAGTGTCGCTGCAGGCCAAGGGATTCCTTCCCCAGGCATGTATGGTCCCGGTCCGAGCCGGACTCGCCACCTATAATGGCGGAAAGCAAGCGGAGAGCATCCTCAATCCTTCTAAAGGAGAGCGGGTGTGCCTTGTCCCTTATTTATTAAGGGGACTGGGATTTCCAATTCATCCATTCCTCCGTGGGCTTCTGGAGTTCTACGGTCTCCAGCTGCACAATCTCACGCCCGGCTCCGTGCTACATATTGCGGGCTTCGTTGCCCTTTGCGAGCTATTTCTAAGCGTCGAGGCTCATTTTGCGCTGTGGAAGAGGTTGTTCTGCTTGGTACCCCGTTCTCAAAAGGGGCTCATATATCAAGTAGGCGGAGCCGAGGTATGGCGCATCGTCGGGACCGGATACCCATCTGGAACCCCGAAAGAGGCATCCGAGGACTGGCCTTCGGAATGGTTTTACATAGATGATGTCCCGCTGCCGGACCCTATCCGGGTCGGTCTCCCTGAGTTTAACAGCGCTCCATTGAAGAAACGCTTGAGCTGGCGTCCGCGGAGCTCTCGAAAAGAAAACGACAGAGACGTCCTTTATTTGATGGGCCGGATAAGACTGTTGGCTCATTCCGGACTAACCATGATTGGAGTCATGGCCGCATGCATTGTGCGGGGGGTGCAACCGCTTCAATATAGAGGCCACCCCATGTGGGATTTCAACGGGGAGGATGACGCCACCCGTTACGGCCGTAAGGGGCCAGCCACAGCCGCCTCTCTAGTAAAGATTTTAACATCTTTGTACAAGGGAGAAAAGGAGGACTTCCTCCGCGTCAACCCGCGGGCCGGATTCACTATGTACGAACCT
Organism: Aegilops umbellulata; assembly: GCA_032464435.1. Classification (NCBI taxonomy): domain Eukaryota; kingdom Viridiplantae; phylum Streptophyta; class Magnoliopsida; order Poales; family Poaceae; genus Aegilops; species Aegilops umbellulata. Next base: position 44,715,596 of record CP136056.1, read on the forward strand.
CCAAGTTGGGTAAGTGAACAATTGCACTTGCCTGTTTTTTCAATGCTCCCATGACTAGATACGTAATCTGACGATTCCAATGCAGGAGCTGCGACAGGAAGTGAAGGATATCAACAGCTGCCCTCCACAGCCTGAGGACCCAGAACGGTCCTTCGATCCGGACTCCGAAGAGGATCCGGACATATCGGTGGAGCTCATCGACGGGGTGTTCCACCGGTTAAGCAAGGACAATACCTTGGTGGCCATTACGGCCGATTACCCCAGGTTAATCCCGGCCTCCCAGGTGATAGAAACCGGAATGTTTATTCCCTCAAGAGAGATTCCACATTCACATATTCCGGCGTTTCAAATGACAATCATATTTTGCAGGGAAGATTTCCGAGGCGGGAGGCCGAATCTGCAGCGGCCAGCCAACTAGGGGTCGTAGGGCCCCGTGGGGCGAAAAGAAATGTAGTCCGGACTGAGACTTCGGCACAAAGGTATAACGCGCCCTTTGTTTCCCTGGTGTTATTCTGTCAAGGCATGTTAATATCCGCGTTGTTTCTAGGACGAAGAGGCCTCGCCAGACTGTATCCGGAGAGGCTGCCAACCGCGCCTCCACCAGCCAGGCTCCAACGTCTGGTCCGGAAGCGGGGACGAGCACCAGGCGCGTACCGGACGCCCCTCCAACAGAGGATGCAGACCGGCTGTCTGCCACTAATTCAGAAGTGGAGAGTGCCATGAACCACAGGCGTCGCCGGACAGTTCTGCGCGACGCCTGTTTCTCCTGAGAGGCTTTAAATGCCTTTAATTCGGGAGATGCGTACCTTCGTGCCGCTCAAGATGGTTTAGCCAAAGCCACGGAACAGTATGTGAAAGACATACGGGTAAGAAAATTTCGATTAAATATATATATACCAGTAGCCCCCGAGACTTGAAACAGTTAAAGTAACTGATTTAAGGATCATATAACATGTAGGTTCTTACTGAGAAGAACACCGTACTATCCTAGGAGCTGGAAAAGTGCAAGGCCCAACTAGAAGCCGCACTAGCCGCAACAGGGGAGCCCAAGGAGACCCCCTCAGGTAAGATACACTTCGAAAGATTAGTATTGTGCGGCATGGGTGCAAATCTGACAATGCATGTTGCAGATGACGCCGGACTTGATCCGGAGAGGCAACAACTCTTACGCCGGTTAAAGGCCGGTGAGAGTATGTTGACAAGGGTGAGGCAAGAGAAGAATGACCTTCAGGATGCCAACACCAAGCTGGATGTTGAACTAAAGGACGTTCGTGGCCAGCTGTCGGACTCCAATAAGGAGAATCAGCGACTTCGACGCGGCATTTATAGTAGGTGCTTAAGCGAACTCTTAAAAAAGGAGTTCGGCGAGGAAGACGACTAACAGAGTTATGTCTGTAGGTATGCTTACAAGTCGTCCTGCAGAGGAGATGCCCAGTTCAACGGGCGATCTTCTTCCCGGACTCTTGCAACTGCACGAACGAATTCGGCAGGCGATGCGAGGTATTGCCCAAGCCTTGTGGCCTGCCCACTCCATACCCGAGGGCCTTGGAGAACTTGCGGAGAAGTTGAAGGGAGCTCGGCGGCGCTTTCGGTTGTGGAAGATATCGGCCTGCCGGCAGGGCGCTAGGGAGGCTTGGGCCATGGTGAAGACCCACTTTACGAAGTCTGACCCCAATCATATGGCCGAAGTTGGACCGGTGGGGCCTGACGGGAAGGAGATCCCTGTGAGCTTAGTATATGGCCAAGTAGAATTGGCCGCGAAGTATTCCCAGCAGGACTGTAAATTAGACAGCTTGTTAGATGGTATAGAAGAGGAATACAATCAGTCTTAATGACTATGTAATTTATAATTGACATGTGTAATGCCTTCTAGCTGGATTGTAGATCGTTTGTCATTGCCGACCTTTTCACTTCGACCTTGGGACCTGACGGTCCGGAGTGTGTCCGAATACCATAACGGATATATAAGAACTGAGGTATGCGTGGAGACCAGGCGTAGGGGTCATTAGTGCTTTATCAGACAAGTGCCCAACTAGTTATGTTATATTACATGGTTAGTAAGAAACATCTTCCAGAGAGAATAGTTCCGTTAAGGGTTCCTTTCGCCGGGGTGGCGTGCCCTGAAGTGCACGTCCGGACTGCAAGTGCAGGAAAACATCTGGGGGCATGTATAAGTAAAAAAGGTTCATCTTTAGTTCACCGACCGAATATTCCCTTAAGAACGCTAGCTTTTGGCTTCACCCAGTCTGAGGTACACATCCGGCTTATCCGGCAGTAACAATCGCAGAGGTGCTCCCTTTACCACCTAGCCGAACAATCGGGAACGTAGGGGTAAGCACAGGAGCCAGGCAACCCAGCTTGGCCAAAACTTAAGTCATATCGATGCATATAATGGTGAAGAAAAGGTGCATGCGGAAGTCTGACGCATGCGTTGGGCGTGAAACCCATATATACAAGCTTCTGTTAAAGAAGCCCCCAGGTTTACGGAGTGCGGGTAGCGCGTCGCATGATGATCCTTTAAGGGCTATAAGAGGAAAGAGTGGGAGGAGATAAAAACAGAAAAGTATAAAAAATGGACAGAGGAAGAAGACAAACCCCGAGTTCGGCGCTAGGCATAAAATCTGCGGAGACGTGTGGCGTTCCATGGGTTCGGCTCGAGTCGGTTATCCGACGCATCTCGCAGGCGGTACGCTCCACCAGTCAGGACTTGGTCAATTATAAAGGGACCTTCCCATCCGGGCTTGAGTTTGTCCTTTTTCTTATCCGGCAGGCGTAGAACTAGTTCGCCAACGTTGTAATTTTTGCCCCGTACTTCTCTGCTTTGATATCTTCGAGCCTGCTGTTGATAAAATGCGGAACGGGCTTTAGCCACGTCGCGTTCCTCCTCTAAGGCATCCAGGTTGTCCTGCCAATCAAGCTCGGCTTCTCTTTCTTCGTACATGCGCACTCGAGGTGAGTCATGAATTATGTCGCAGGGCAGGACTACCTCTGCGCCGTACACCATGAAGAATGGTGTGAATCCGGTGGTGCGATTTGGCGTGGTTCGCAGCCCCCAGAGCACGGAGTCGAGCTCCTCTACCCAGTGCGTATTAGATTCCTTGAGGGACCGCACCAGTCGGGGTTTGATGCCGCTCATGATGAGACCATTTGCGCGTTCGACCTGGCCATTAGTTTGTGGGTGATAGACGGAAGCATAATCGAGCTTAATGCCCATGTTTTTGCACCACAGCTTTACTTCCTCCGAGGTGAAGTTTGTGTCGTTATCGGTGATAATGCTGTGCGGGACACCGTAACGGTGTACGACCCCGGATATGAAATCTATCACAGGTCCGGATTCGACCGTCTTGACAGGCTTGGCTTCTATCCATTTGGTGAATTTATCCACCATGACCAGTAGGTATTTTTCCTTGTGGGTTCCACCTTTAAGGGGTCCCACCATATCAAGTCCCCAGACCGCAAAAGGCCAAGTGATGGGGATAGTTCGGAGGGCGTTGGTGGCATATGACTTTGGTTGGCAAAAAGCTGGCAACCGACGCATCGTTTGACTAGGTTATGGGCGTCTGCTCGGGCCATCGGCCAATAAAAGCCTGTACGGAAAGCCTTGCTTACGAGGGACCGAGCTGCAGCGTGGTGGCCACTGAGTCCGGCATGAATTTCGGCCAATAGACTCCGCCCTTCCTCTTCGGAGATACACCTTTGAAGGACTCCTGTAGTACTTCTCTTATATAGCTCTCCCTCGTGGACTTTATAGGCTTTAGATCGCCGCATTATGCAGCGTGCCTCATTTTGGTCCTCAGGGAGTTCCTGCCTAATGAGGTTGGCTAGGAATGGTTCTGTCCATGGGGCGATGACCTCCATTATTACGTGGGCTGAAGGCGTGATTTCGGTGGCGGGGCCTCCGATTATGTCAGATTGCTCGGCGTTTGGTTGTGCGGTTGTGTCCGGACTGTTATCCGAGGGTTCCCCCTCCCATGCTACAGATGGTTTGAATAATCTTTCTAGGAAGATGTTGGGGGGGACGGCATCTCGTTTTGCTCCAATGCGTGCCAGGACGTCTGCTGCCTGATTATTTTCTCGGGCTATATGGTGAAACTCTAGTCCCTCGAACCGAGCTGACATTTTTAGTACGGCGTTGCGGTAGGCTGCCATTTTTGGGTCTTTGGCGTCGAAGTCGCCATTTATCTGGGATATCGCGAGGTTTGAATCCCCACGTACTTCCAGGCGTTGAATGCCCATGGAAACTGCCATCCGGAGACCATGTAGAAGGGCCTCATATTCGGCTGCATTGTTGGAGTCCGTGTACATAATTTGGAGTACATATTGGACTGTGTCTCCTGTAGGGGACGTCAAAACGACGCCAGCCCCTAGTCCGGCCAACATTTTGGAGCCGTCGAAGTGCATGATCCAGTTTGAGTAAGTGTCGTACTCTTTAGGGAGTTCGGCCTCTGTCCATTCGGCGACGAAGTCGGCTAGGACTTGCGATTTGATGGCTCGTCGTGGTTTGTAGGTTATGTCGAACGGCAGGAGCTCTATGGCCCATTTTGCTATCCGGCCCGTTGCGTCGCGGTTGTTGATAATATCGTTGAGTGGTACTTCCGAGGCTACTGTTATAGAACACTCTTGAAAGTAGTGTCGTAGCTTCCGGGATGCCATGAACACCGCGTATGCAATCTTTTGGTAATGCGGGTACCGTGATTTGCATGGTGTGAGGATAGTGGACACGTAATAAACCGGCCTTTGAAGGGGGAGTTTGTGTCCGTCCGTTACCCGTTCGACGACGAGTACTGCGCTAACAACTTGATGAGTTGCGGCAATGTACAATAGCATGGGTTCGCCAGTATTCGGCGCGGCCAGGACGGGATTTGTTGCCAAGATGGCCTTTATTTCCTCGAGTCCGGCCGTTGCAGTGTCCGTCCACTCAAAGTGTTCGGTGCGCCTAAGGAGGCGATAAAGGGGCAATGCCTTCTCTCCCAAACGGGAGATAAAACGGCTTAAAGCCGCCACGCATCCGGTGAGTTTCTGTATTTGTTTGAGGTCCTTTGGGATGTCCAATTGTGACAAAGCTCGGATTTTAGCTGGATTTGCCTCAATTCCTCTACCGGATACAATGAAGCCCAGGAGCTTTCCGGCTGGAACACCGAAAACACATTTTTCCGGATTGAGCTTAATGTCGTATTTTCGGAGGTTGTCGAATGTAAGCCTCAAGTCGTTTACTAGAGATTCACATGTCTTGATTTGACGACCACATCATCGACGTACGCCTCAACTGTTTTGCCGATCTGGTTTGTTAGACATGTTTGAATCATTCGCTGGTATGTTGCGCCGGCATTTTTTAGCCCAAAGGGCATTGTGTTGAAGCAGAATGGGCCGTATGGTGTGATGAATGCCGTTGCGGCTTGGTCTGACTCTGCCATCTTTATTTGATGGTAACCGGAGTATGCGTCGAGGAAGCACAGCGAATCGTGTCCTGTAGTGGCATCGATAATTTGATCTATTCGAGGGAGGGGAAACAGATCCTTTGGGCAAGCCTTATTAAGGTCTTTGAAGTCGACACACAGGCGCCAGGATTTGTCCTTTTTTGGTACCATCACTAGGTTTGCTAGCCAGTCCGGATGTTTTATGTCTCTAATGAATCCGGCCTCCAATAACTTGGCTAGCTCCTCTCCCATGGCCTGTCTCTTTGGTTCGGAGAAACGCCGGAGGGCTTGTTTGACAGGTTTGAATCCTTTCTGGATGTTTAAGCTGTGTTCTGCCAGCCTGCGTGGGATTCCTGGCATATCTGAGGGGTGCCAAGCGAAGATGTCCCAGTTCTCTCGTAGGAACTCTCGCAGTGCGGCGTCTACGTCAGGGTTTAGTCTTGCCCCGATGGAGGCTGTTTTACTGGGGTCCGTTGGGTGGACCTGGAATTTGACTATTTCGTCCGCTGGTTTGAAGGATGTGGATTTGGATCTGTTATCGAGTATCACATCATCCCTATTGACCGTGGATCGCAGCGCAGTCAGTTCTTCTGCCGCTAAGGTTTCGGATAGCGCCTCGAGGGCCAATGCGGCTGTCTTGTTTTCGGCGCGGAGTGCTATGTCCGGATCACTAGCGAGAGTGATAATTCCGTTTGGCCCAGGCATCTTGAGCTTCATGTACCCGTAATGGGGTATAGCTTGGAAAACTGTGAATGCCTCCCGTCCTAATATAGCGTGATATCCGCTTTTGAACGGGGCCACCTGAAAGGTGATTTGTTCGGACCGATAATTATCCGGCGTGCCGAATACCACATCTAGTGTGATTTTTCCGGTGCAGCGCGCTTCCTGACTGGGAATTATTCCTCTAAAGGTTGTGCTTCTTCGCTCCACGCGGTTCCAGTCTATTCCATCTTTTGAAGGGTCTCCTCGTAAATGAGGTTCAGCCCGCTGCCTCCATCCATGAGTACCTTTGCGAGACGACAACCGTCCACTATGGGACTGAGGACCAATGCGCCTGGTGCTCTGGCTGTTCGAATTTTAGGTTCGTCACTCGCGTTGAAGGTGATAGCAGTATTACTCCATGGGTTTATTATCGCCACGTGGTAGACTTCTGTGAGGCTGCGGAGTGTTCTTTTTCGCATGTTATTCGATGCAAAAGTCTCAAAGACTGTGAGGACGGAACTGAAATTCTCGGGCTGGTTTCCTTCGACCTCTGGAATTAGGAGGTCCTCGCCAATTTTGGCCACCTGCCGGATTATCCAACATGCCCTGAGGCTGTGAGTTGGGGTGGCGTCCTCTGCACTATGAATCTTGTAGGGTCCATCTAGCCACTTTTCCAGTACGGTTCCATGCCCTCTGGAGGGTTTTGACTTTTTGGTATTTAGTCCGGGTGCTTTACTGTGGTGCACCCTCTTAGTTCAGACGGGATTGCTATTCAGGGCCGGATTGTCCCAAAATTTTATTTCGGTTTTCCGAGCACTTTCCATCGCACAGTATTTTTGTACTATGGACGCTAAGTCGGCAAAGCGTGTAATATTGCGACGACTTACGGTGTTAAGTATTCCCTCGTTCGTGCAGTTACTGCAAAAGATTGAGATTGTGTCTCCCTCGCGGCAGTCCTTTATCCTGTTCATAACCAGGAGGAATCTGGCCCAGTAATGATGTACTATTTCTTCGGGCATTTGCCTGATTTGGGAAAGATCGCTTATGATCGGGCGGGCGGGTGTCGTCGAGTTTGAGACCTCACCCAATTTACTGTTCGGAGGCCGAAGAACATCCGAATCCTGAGATCCGGAGTCTTGGATGTTATCCGATGAGTCTAGCCCGTTGCCTGATTTTATGCTCAGGTCTTGGATTGTATATTCCCTTCCGTGGATATCCGGCATGGAGGGTTCGGGGATTGGACGTAGCTAGTCCTTAAGATAGATGAAGGGTCGCCGCATTGTGTCTCCACCACTGCAACATGGTGGGTGACTTGGGGAGAGTTAATTTCTCTCAGATCGGGTTTAAGCCCAACCTGGTCATAATTTGTGGCGACGCCCAGTGCGGCGATACGATCCAGGAGCTCGTTATCCGAAGAGAGCTCCATCGGATCCAATTGCTCAGCGAGTTCTGAGCTGATGTGGAGGTTGCTTTCGATGACCCGGGAGGTCACCGTCGGCGCAACAGCCGAATAGGTGGTTGCGAGAAAACCACCTAGCCGGAGAGTTTGGCCGACAGCCAAGTCTCCTTTCGTAATGGCACCGTCTTTAAATACGGGAAGAGGCATCCTTCTTGATCGCGACGGCACAGAGGAACTCTCAATGAAAGCACCAATGTCGGTGTCAAAACCGGCGGATCTCGGGTAGGGGGTCCCGAAATGTGCGTCAAGGTCGGATGGTAACAGGAGACAAGGGACACTTTATTTTACCCAGGTTCGGGCCCTCTCGATGGAGGTAAATCCCTACTCCTGCTAGATTAATATTGATGATATGGGTAGTACAAGAGTAGATCTACCACGAGATCAAGGAGGCTAAACCCTAGAAGCTAGCCTATGGTATGGTTGTGTATGATGATGGATGTCCTACGGACTACAACCCTCCGGTTTATATAGACACCGGATAGGGTTAGGGTTACACAGAGTCGGTTACATTGGCAGGAGATCTTGAATATCCGCACACCTAGCTTGCCTTCCACGTCAAGAAAAGATCCTTCTGGACACGGGACGAAGTCTTCAATCTTGTATCTTCATGGTCCTGGAGTCCGGCTGAAGGTATAGTTCGGCTATCCGAACACCCCCTAATCCAGGACTCCCTCAGTTGATGACTTTGCTAGGAGTTTGATTGATGAGATATGTGGCAGCTATGAACGCTTCATCCCAGAATTTCAAGGGCATTGAAGCATGAGCCAAAAGTGAAAGGCCAACGTCAACAATGTGATGATGCTTTCTTTCGGCAGACCCATTTTGTTGATGGGCATGAGGGCATGAAACGTGGTGTGTGATGCCTATTTGACGAAAAAAGGAATTTAATCGTTCATATTCACCACCCCAGTCGGTTTGCATGGTGATGATTTTACGATCAAACAGTCTTTCAACAAGTGCTTGATATTCATAAAACACTTTAAAGACTTCGGACTTATGCTTAAGAATATATATCCAAGTGAACTTGCTGAAATCGTCAATAAAGCTCACATAATAGTTTTTTTATTAATGGAATCACGGGCAGGCCCCCATACATCAGAAAATACTAGCTCTAAAGGAGTATTCGAAACACTATTGGAATTTGGATAGGGGAGTTGATGGCTCTTGCCCATTTGGCAAGCATCACACACTCCCTCTTTATTCAACTCACTACTTGAAAATGGAATTTTATTCTTCCTAAGGACATGCTGAACGATTGTTGACGCCGGATGACCTAATCGATTGTGCCACCTTGATGGAGAAATCTTGGTGACGCCAAAAGCTTGCCTGCCCGCACTCAAAGGAGCTGATGATGATGAGAGGGGATAGAGGCCACCCCTACATCTGCCGTGAAGAAGAGTTTTCTTCGTTTCCTTGTCCTTAATAAAAAAGAAATACAGATGAGTTTCAAGGAAAGTTTGATTATCACGAGATAAGCGGTGAGCATATATCAAGTTTTTGGTGGCGTGTGGTACATGCAAGACATTTTTGAGATGAAGATTGCAAGTAGGAGTACGAATACTGGCTTGACCAATATGGCTGATTTTCATACCTGCACCGTTTGGCATGTTCACTTGGTCATGGCCGGTGTACTTCTCCCTCATCGTCAGCTTCTGCAGTTTGCCGGTGATGTGTTCTGTAGCTCCAGTGTCGACGTACCAGTTGGTGTCGACGCCATATGAAGAGGAGTTGGTGACGGCGCTTGTAGATTTGTCCTTGGTGAAGGCGATGTCGAAACGACGATAGCACTCCATGGCGGTGTGGTTGGGCTTGGAGCAGATCTGGCAGAAGACTTCTGGGAGGTCGTTGTGGCCTCCTCCATTGCCACGGCCACCATGGCCTTGGCCGCGGCCACCACCGCCGTTGCCCCGGTGATGAGGACATGACTGCCTTGGATACGACCAAAAATATTGCATACATGCATATTTGTCAGGTGGTTTCTAGTGTCAACTATTCAATAATCTATTTATATTATCCAGAACAAAAATACTTCACACATTTTTGTGTTTTGTCTAATTGCAGGTGTATGGGACATTTGTACAATCCACATATGAAGATAAGGGAAAAAGAGAAGTTTAGGTGCTGTTCAAAAAGTCCCTTCATGTCACTTTTGGGTCAAGAGAAGATAGAGTCCAAGTCTCTCACGTTCTGGATTCAGATTCGGACTGCATAGACATACCTGACTCAAAACGGCAAGAACTTTTTCATATGGACTCTGAATTGAGTGATTCTTTTTTGTTGGAAAGTAGATTTCGTCCTCTTTCCACTTCAATTGGATTCACCTTGAAATTCGTCCGGAGCATTGAGATATGGACAAAATAATCTAACACTGCAGCAGAATCCGAGTCAAAAAACAAGTCCAAAGGTGTTGCATCACCTCCACTTGGGCCCATGAGCCTTGTTCGGCCTAGGGTTGGTTTTAGGCTGCCTTGGGACGTCCTCCCACCTCCTTGGCCGCCACCCCTTGCTCGTATATAAGTAGATCCACCTAGTAGCTTTTTCCTTGGGATTTGTTTAGTTAAAAGTTAGCCATTGCAACTTCGTGTACTTCGTTTGTGTCCAACGACCAGACCAAGACCGCTTATGGATCCCCACCATTATCAATACTTCATATATTCACAATATTCAGATTGCTTTATCATATTCTTGCTCTTTCTTCGATTGCTTGCAGGAATAGACCTTCGTGGTCAGGCTGATCGTGCTTCCGACATCGTCAGTAACCTCAGGAGATTGGTTTAGCGATTGCTAAGGTGCAACGTCGTGCATGTTTGTAGTCGGATCGTCAAAGTCGACTCCACCAAATCGATAGTTATCATCTCATCGAAAGATCGGGACACCCACCCTCTATCAAGTGGTATCAGAGCCAATTTATTTCAGTTTTTCAAGGCAGTTTTAGAATTTTTTGACTCCTCATATCAACTCGGAATTGAGTGATTCTTTTTGCGTTTGAAAGCTTGGGTCAGTGCCATTCTTGAGAAAAGTTATCAGAAAATTGGCTCAAACTTTTTAAGAGGAAAGTTGGAGAGAGAGTTGTTGTATATCCTGCTTGGCAGTTGTTTTTATCATTATCTTTACTGCCGTTGTGATCTTCACTTATATCTTGCTATCCAGAGCTACTTAGTATTCTTCATTGATGCTAGTTGTGCTACGCCGTGACCTCATTAGTGTTCTAGGCTCGCGTCTCTAGTTCGGTCTAGTCTAGGACCAGCACAGTACCGTCGTTGAGTGTTTATTCAACATTGCATCTTTGAATTGATTATTGCTAATCTTTTGCTACCATATATAGCCAACCCAGCTGCACATATTTCTATACCGTGTATACGTACGTTCCCCTGGCAATCGCTTTACACAATCTTCAGAGTTATTTGACACCGCTGGTTGCCTGTCACCACCTGCCGCATGGTAAGAACTTGTAAGATATTGATATTTGCTTTACTGTGAGCACTTTACAACCACATCCTAGTAGTTCATAGGAACATTATTCTCGAATTTTGTTTCTTGTTTCTACTAATCATGACAGGTTTCGGAGATAGAAGTTCTTGGACGACGGACACATCTTCACCATCACGAGAGTTGGGACAACACACACAAGCACATGGTCAGGTTATCTCTTTACCGTCATTTGAGGGTAGATTTAATCCTGCTATTTATCTAGCTTGGGAGCTTGAAGTAGAACAACTTTTTAGTCACCATGACTTTTCTAAACTTGAGCGAGTACGAGCTGTCACTAGTGCATTTACTGGTTTTGCTTCTATTTGGTGGAGTGTGCATTGCAAGAAAAACATTGATAACCAACCCACAACTTGGAAAGATTTGAAAGATGTAATGAGACAACAATTTTTTCCTCCTTACTATTGTCGTGAATTGCTTCGCAAATTTGAACAATTTAAACAAGGCAACAACACTGTTCATGCTTACTACCAAGAGTTCAAATCTTATATGCATCATTGTGACATAGAAGAATCTGAGAATGATACAATGAATAGATTTTTTGGTGGTTTGAACCATGATATTCAGGCACAATTTCAGTATATTCCTCGTTGCATTACTGGTATGTAAGTTCGTGCTTGTACCTTTGAGAGACAGTTACAGGAGGATGCATTGGGTGACTACAACAACTACTATTCTAGTTCATGCTCACCACCACCGCTTGGTTCCTCCACCGTTGCACCTACTAGAGCAGCCACACCTCAGATTGTGAGCGCGACATCATCTCAGAGTATGGTACATTACCATCATCCGTACCTACATCAGCTACATCTTCGCGACAAGGTAACTGTAAAGGTATTGATGATATAATTTCACATGACAATGATACATGCCTAGTTAACTTGAATACATTATGTGTTGAGTTACCTGTTGATTTGAACGCATCACCTATTTTAGAGAATCATGTTACTATCATGAATGCGTCATGTGATCAAACAACTGAAATACCAACAATTTTGAGTGCACCCAATGAATTAACTGTTGATGCAAAAGAACCAATGTTTAATCATTTTGATATGACCTCTAATCTTGGTGATGATTCTGTGACAAATGACTTATTGCATGTTGGCTTATTTAAGCATGTTGTAGCATGTAAATTTTATGCAAGTAAGGTTTATTCATCAACATTGGGATGGTTTAATGATGAATATTGTCAATCTTTTCATGTGAATAAGAGCTTCACTTATATGTGCAAACTGAGTTGCAATACTTTCATGCCTTCTACTTCTTGTGATAATATTTTGGCTTTATATTATTCATTATGAAAGTTACTCATGTATACATGTGTCATATGTGCAAATTCCACGGGAAGTAAAAATTGATGACATATACATATACAACATGTACACCTTGTCTCTTTTGTTAGCCACATTTCAGATAAAGCAACGCCGATGACGACTTTATTTTCAAGAAGGGGAGGATGATGAGGACATGACTGCCTTGGATACGACCAAAAATATTGCATACATGCATATTTGTCAGGTGATTTCTAGTGTCAACTATTCAATAATCTATTTATATTATCCAGAACAAAAATACTTCACACACTTTTGTGTTTTGTCTAATTGCAGGTGTATGGGACATTTGTAAAATCCACATATAAAGATAAGGGAAAAAGAGAAGTTTAGGTGTTGTTCAAAAAGTCTCTTCACGTCACTTTTGGGCCAAGAGAAGATAGAGTCCAAGTCTCTCACGTTCTGGATTCAGATTCGGACTGCACAGACATACCTGACTCAAAACGGCAAGGACTTTTTCATACGGACTCCGAATTGGGTGATTCTTTTTTTGTTGGAAAGTAGATTTCGTCCTCTTTCCACTCCAATTGGATTCACCTTTAAATTCGTCCGGAGCATTGAGATATGGACGAAACAATCTGACGCTGCAGCAGAATCCGAGTCAAACAACAAGTCCAAAGGTGTTGCATCACCTCCACTTGGACCCATGAGCCTTGTACGACCTAGGTTTGGTTTTAGGCTGCCTTGGGACGTCCTTCCACCTACTTGGCCGCCACCCCTTGCTCGTATATAAGTAGATCCACCTAGTAGCTTTTTCCTTGGGATTTGTTTAGTTAAAAGTTAGCCATTGCAACTTCGTGTACTTCGTTTGTGTCCAACGACCAGACCAAGACCGCTTACGGATCCCCACCATTATCAATACTTCATATATATTCGCAATATTCAGATTGCTTTATCATATTCTTACTCTTTCTTCGATTGCTTGCAGGAATAGACCTTCGTGGTCAGGCTGATCGTGCTTCCGGCATCGTCAGTAACCTTAGGAGATTGGTTTAGCGATTGCTAAGGCGCAACGTCGTGCACGTTTGTAGTCGGATCGTCAAAGTCGACTCCACCAAATCGATAGTTATCATCTCATCGAAAGATCGGGACACCCATCCTCTATCACCCGGCCGCCTCCGTTGCGGCCACCGCCACGGCCGCCGCCACGACCAGGTCCGCCACGGCCGCGAGTAGCGGCATTGGCAGAGGAGTGGGAGGACGAGTTGCCGCCCTCGAACATGGCGAGTCTGCTTTCGAAGCTGATAAGCTGGGAGTAGAGCTTGCTGACCTTGATGGGATCGGTTCTGGCACAGATCGAGGAGACAAACGACATGTAGTCGTAGTCATGCCCCGCGAGGATGTAGGAGACCATGTCGTCGTCGCCGAGAGGTTTCCCGGCTGAGGCCATCTCATCATCGAGCGCCTGATATATTCTGCAACTGTGGAGTTGCCCTTCTTGGTCATGGACAAGGCAAGCCTTGTGTTCACGACTTGTGCTTGAGTTTGGGAGATGAACATCTCCCTGATCGCAGTACATGCTGCTGCTGCGAGGTACAGTGCGCGACCTGAACCATCACAGGAGGTGAGACAGAACTAAAGAGAAAGCTCAAAACCTGGGAGTCTTGGGCCTTGGCGATCTCATATGCTGGGTTCGGCACATCGGTGGGCTTGCCGTCCTTATCAGCAAGCTTGGGTGCTGGCTCCTGCCGATCTGGGTCGAGGTAGGAGATGAGCTGTGCGCCGCGAATGGCCTCCAGAGCTTGCGCACGCCATACAAGGAAGTTGGAGCGGTGAAGCCCGTCGGCGATCGGGATGAGCGTGGTTGTGGTGGCAGCGGCAGAGCTCGAGGAAGACATGCTTGCGAGGATGTGCTTTAGAGGAGGTAGGCTCTGAATACCATGTAAAATTGCGGTTAAGTGTATGTCTAGCAGGGACGCGTTGCGTGTTTATATAGCCATAGGTTAGGGTTACAGGATTCGGTAGTTAGGTCGTGGATTGATCCCCAAGTCATCTATACAGGGATAAGGATCGATCACAATAACCTAACCAACCGAGATTACAACACGCACGCCAACTCTATCACTACTGTATATACGGTTTATACATACACCGTATATACGTACAGATATTCTAACAGTGATTTAGTTCAGTTTAAGTTTTTGTGTTTGTTTCTGTCATGATCTTTTGATCATGCATCTAGCATCTACTAGCATAGAGGTAGGCATACAACATCCAACACGTAAAACAAAATGTTTTCAGAGAGAATGTTGCAGCAACCATCAATTTTTTTGTTTTCATGTCTGAGTGCTCTAGCAGCAGGCGCTCGTGGTCATTGGGTTTAGGTGGGCAGGTGGAAATCACATCACGGGCAAAACCAAATTCGACCGAAAACACCAGTTGAAATCAGTTTGATTTTTTTTCCAACTCGATACATCAAAACTAATCAAAACAGGTGTCAATCAACCGTAGGACAGAAATTCGACTGAGACTGAATTCGCCTGGCATTTAGACACTCCCTATCGAAAAAGAAGCGCAAGCAGTGAGCCAGTGAGGGAAGGAAACGCGTTCCGCATGCAGCTCTTATAGAACGTCGGAATCCGAGTCTGGGTATGACCGCACGAGTGCCCAATTCGTATCTGAATTTTCTGTATATATAGAGCGAGCCTCCCGGTGACGGCCTCGTCAATTTTCTTCCCGCTGCCTCCATCTAGATCCTGCGCGCTTCGCCTCCAGAATCTCTGTTCAGCCCGCAGATCGACCCGATGGCCGCCACCAAGCGACCTGCTGCCGCAGTCGACGGCCACACCAGCCGGCCGGGAGCAACCTGCGTCAAGAGGAGGCGCATCATCGGAACCACGGGGGACTACGATCATGAGTCCTGCCTGGGCGAGGGCATGTTCGGTGTCGTCGCCAAAAGGCGGCACCGTGCCACCGGCCAAGTCGTCGCCATCAAGTCCTTCCGCGACCCCGGCAAGAAGGACGAGCCCGCCGACGCCCAGGAGGTGCTGCGGGAGGCCCGCTTCCTGGAGGCGTGCGGCGGCCACCCGCACATCGTCGGCTTCCGCGGCGTCGTGCGGGACTACGTCACCGACGAGCTCTGCCTCGTCATGGAGTACGTCCAAGGACAGAGCCTCCACTGCCTCCTGAGGGAGAGGCGCGGCGGGCTCTCGGAGGCCACGGTGCGCGAGTTCATGTGGCAGCTCCTCACGGCGGCCACCGAGATGCACCGGCGCCACGTCGTCCACCGCGACATCAAACCGGCAAACATAATCGTCGGAGAAGGAGAAGGAACGCTCAAGCTCTGCGACTTCGGGGTCGCCCTGTCCATGTCGGAGGCGCCGCCGTACAGGCAGGCCGGCACGGGCATGTACCGAGCCCCCGAGATGCTGCTAGGAAAGCGGGACTACGACGCCCTGGTGGACACGTGGTCGCTTGGGTGCGTCATGGCGGAGACCATCACCGGCGAGAGGCTGTTCGACGAGGACAATTCGACTCGTCTTCTCCGGAGGATCTTCGAGGTGGTCGGGATGCAGGACGACACAACCTGGCCGGGGTTCACGTCCCTGCCGTTCGCGGACGCGGTGCCACAGGTGCCGACGGTGCAGCGGAGCACGCTGCGGGAGCTGTTCCCGGAGGAGACGCTGTCCAAGGAGGGGTTTGAGGTCCTGAGCGGCCTTCTCGCCTGCAATCCCGACAAGCGGCTGACGGCGGCCGCCGCGCTCAGGTTGCCCTGGTTCGCCGCCATGGCTGCAAACGCCCACCATCTCCCTTCTCCTCCTGCGGCCGCTACGACGACGGTGTCCGTCAAGGTGGAGGAAGTAGAGGTCGCTCCGACAGCGCTACGCAGAAAGAAAGTGACTGCAAAGAAATATCTGTCATTGTTTGTAACAAGATAGATTGTCTATGTAACAAAGAAATATCTGGAATTTTTTCTATTGTTCAGAGCGCATGTATACTAGTGTATCAACACCTGATTTCCGTAATTCATTGCACGTGCGATTGGAAGCTTGAAAGCTAGCTTGATTCTGGTTGGTTATTCCTTCAATTATCTTTCCACCAGACCTGGCGCCGTCGCCTCCGATCTACTGTATGATCTACTATCTGCTACAGTAGCTGCTAGGGCGCCTGCCATCGCTCGCCGTAGGCTGCCAGTCCGTGCAAGTCGCTTGAAATCGTTCGCCTTCCTGCCATGCCATCGATCGCCGTCCTCTTGCCATTGTTCGCCGTCTTGCGAGCTACCTGACATTGTTCGCCTTCGCCGTCCCTGCCAGTGGACACCACCGCCGGCGTGCCGTAGTAGTGTTGTGATCTCTTGGCATCGAATCAGCTAAGCACCGTAAATGTATTTATACATGATAAGGCCTCAAATCTGAAGGTACACATCTCACGCACCCTATCACTAGTACTTTTTATAGATTACAAAATACTCCCTTCGTCCATTATTTCCGGACGGAAGGAGTATTACTGAGGTTAATTTTCGAGCTTTTTCTCTCAACAACGACAATAAAATATGTTTCGGAGTTTTGGATTAAAAACACACATTTAGAAAATTATTCATGTAATTCGAAAAGGTGTTTCACACATTTTAGAAAACAATTATGTAATTAAAAAGTGTTCACACATTGTGTAAAAAGAAGCCAGTCCAATTTCCAAAAGTGTCCTCCCATTGAAATGAATGTTCATGTAATTTAAAGAAGTGTTTGTGTGGGTTTAAACTGAAGTTTTGAAACACAAAAAAAGGAAAACAAAGAGTAAAATAGATCAAAGAAGAAAGATTATAAAGAAAACGAAAATAGAAAATAAATTATCAAAACAAAAAGGGAAAACATGAACAAAAAATCGAAACCCAAGCAGAAATATGGTTTCCTAAAAAACCAACAAAACAGCAGGAACCGCTACCCCAAAAATGAAGAAACCGCTCATATCCCACAACACTACTAGGTTAGCCCACTATGTAGTACCCTAGTCGATGTGCCCATAGCCGCTCGCTACGTATAACGACGGCATGGCACTTACTGCGGCCAATAAGCGGCATATCACCCATGCACACATATTATTGGGACGAGATAGGCAGGCTGATTTATGTTTTTGATGTTTTTGCCGCTTTTATTTCTCTATTTTTCCAAAAGCAAATCTTATGATTTTTTTATTTCCTAATTTTCCTTTTGCTTGTTATCATTCTTTTTCTCTTCACCATTTCTCTTTTTCTCATTTTAAAATGATATATACTTTTTCCGAAAAATACACATACATTTTTACCAAAAATGCTTGAGCAACTATTAAACTGTAGTGAATACATTTTTAAATTTATGGACACTAGCATGTTCCTAATGGATACCAAAAATTTAGAAGGTGTAGGAAAAAAGCACACACACACACACACACACACACACACACACACACACACACACACACACACACACACCTATTGGAAAAATGTTAAATGTGTATAGAAAATATGTATATATTTATATAAAAGTCTACCATGTGTATTAAAAAGATAGACATCAAAACATGTATTTTTTTTAAATGTTAATAATATATTGGAATAATGTTAAATGTGCTTAAAAATGTTTTTTATATTATAAAAATCTAAAACTTTTAGTGAAAATTATATACTTCAAAACATGTTTTTATTAAAAAATGTAATTCTGTATTTGGAAATTGTTAAACGTGTATTAAAAATGTACTTAATGTATACATAAATGTAGACTTGTGTTAAAAACACGAATAGGACTGAAAAATAAATAATAAATAAAACAATGAAAACAGAAAAAAGAAACAAGAAGGCAAGAAATAATTTAAAAATTCAAAGTATAACGAAGAAAAACAGAAAAAACTGGTCGAAAAACAAAACAAAACTGAAGTATACCAAATAAAAAAATTAAAGGTGAAAAACCCGAAGATAAAACAAAAGAAAACAAAAAAAAATGAAAGAGAACCGACGTGAAGAACTAGCGAAGCTACAACAAGCGAATGAACGAATGGGCTGGCCCCAGTACTTTAGCGCGCAGGGAAATCCTCCTTCAGGGGAGAGCTCGTTCCCGCATAGCAGGGTAGCTCATACTGGATGCCCTCTGCGTCGGATAACTGATGTGCCGCACAGGGCGCACCTAACTCAACTAGGCCGACCCATTTTCAACTTGATCAGGGCTTCAATGGGAAGAGGTCAGCTGTAGCAATTTAATGTGTTGTATCTCGATCAATATAGTAGCATTTTCTTTAATAATAAGTTTTTTCATGACGATTTTTTTAATTCTGAATCACTTTTGAGAACATGAATATTTTTCAAATTCACAAAAAAATTTGGGAATGTTATCTTAATCCAGAATAGTATTTGAAAACAAGAAGATTTTTTGAAAGTTATGATTTTTTTAAAACATGAACATTATTTAAATTTTTTGAACTCTTTTGAGAACGCAAACAATTTTTGAAAAAATGAAAGTGTTGGAAAAAAGGAAAAAAAAGAGGTAAAAGCAACAGGGAAAACAAGAAACAAAAAAGTGGAACTGAACTGTTCAGAACCTTCTAAAAGATTCCCATAATCGATAAAAACCGGACATGACCTTCTAGAAGGTTCCCAAAACAGGGATGTGTAGAATGTACAAATAGCTCCAATAGTCCAACCAATCTTCACCTTGCCTCGCTCAGTCATGTGCGAACTAGGCGAAATTTGGATGCAATGAGGGTCCAATAGGATTTGCCGCATAGCGGCTCCCGCTATACATAAATCATACTTGAATCCAGTCCATGTGCATTTCTTTTGCAAGGCCCAAACAGACAAAAATTATCTCAAATTTTCAGCCCTTCACATGTGTATTCCCCATTACAATGTTAATACACATGATTTTCTTTACTCTGGGCCATAGGGTACCCTTTTGAAACTTTATTAAAATCGCACATTTCAAAATTTAAAAATTATGACAAAATTTGATACATATACAGAATGGCATATGCATGTGTTTCCAGGTTTTGATAGAAAAAAGATGGTAATTGACAAAGCAGTTCGAAAGGCCGGAAACCAGGAGTGGTCATCCTCCAATCCAAAAAGGAGTGGTTCTCCTCTGCACAGACCAAGAGGGTGGTTCTTTGATACGCTATGATTGGACTGAATCTACTCGTATGGACAGACCGAGATATTGAACTATACTCCTTCCAAATCTAAGGAGATCGAGTCGGATGAAAGTACTTCCTCCGTTCCAAACCACGGCAAGTATTTTGTAACGGAGGGAGTATATATATCATAACAAGCGTGTTCAGTGACACGAAAAGTCGGCGAGCCAAAAATCCTCTTAAAACCAGGTTTGATCAAATTTGTTCCAAATACTCTGTTATCCAAACAACCACTAGACAAAACTCTGTCAATTAGCTACATGGAAAAAAGGACAGTGTACGCAAAAATAAGATAAAAATAATGGATAGTGTGGCATTGTCAAAGCAAAGGAGCACGCGAACGCATTTTGTCCACATTCATCTTCACGTCACGGTCTTGAAACAGCTCGTCTCCGCATGGAACAAGGCCCGCTATCTCTCTCAACAGGAGCGTGACGGGTAGCACCGAAGAACAAAAAGCTTTACTTGCCTGCTTCCCCAAGCGTACGTAGACTCCGACCCAGGCGCGCCCGCAACAAGTCGTCGTGTAACCTTCCAATTTCAGTCGTAGCAGCTGTCGGATGAAAGCTCAATCCGTTGGGTTAGGCAAGGAAGAAAACCAATTCGCACTGGATTCACTGACCGATAGTGTTTGTTTTTTACCGGTTAGCCCATTGCACGTTCAGACGGGCAGAGGACGATGAGCCATGACTCTAGCAAGACCCGCTGAATCGTGGGCACTGAACCGAGCCACCGAGCAAGCGATGAAACGTGACCGATGCGCGAGCGGGGCCAGGCGCAAGGGGACGGCGCACGCCGGCGTTTCAACGGGAGTGGCCCGCGACGCGGACGTGGGGGACGGGCACGGCTTTGGATCCTTGCTCGCCTGCCCGGGTTGCCCGGTCGTTTTGTTTGGATCCACGCACGTCCTTCCAAGCGGATAGATAACGATCCAGGGATCCCAGAGGTGGTGGTGCCGGCACGGACGAATCTACGGCGAGTTCGATCCGTCACTGGCCAATCATGTCCGTGCACAAAACCATACATTATTCCATGTTGCGGAGAGCGTAGGTACGCTACTGATCGATCGACTGGATGATCCGGCGCTAGGATTTTTGTTTACGACCTGCAACCTTTGGAACCTTGCGCCCTGGTGGTTACTAGTTATTTTAGCCTGTAATAAAACTATGAATGAGCGTGCTTCTACTCTGACAAATTTCTAACTGTCCAACAATGGTGCGGAGCCCGCTGCCCACCCACTTCTGATTAGTTTTCAAGGGTCAGACTCAACTCCCACGTCTATTTATTTGAAAAAAAAATGCCTTGTCGAAGCCATCAGAGATCGGTGCACGACACCGATGCGTTAAAACAAAAATGACACATAAGTTCAGTTCAGAACCATGCTAAGAGCATGGTTCCAAATTTATATTTTTAGGCCAAAGGGTCCCTTTACATTAGATCAGCTCACCAGCCCATTCTCTGACCAATTTCTTTAGAACCAGGCCATAATATGTTATGTTATGTTCTTGCCAATATTGAAAGCCGCAAGCAGATTACAGGGCAAGGTCATGCCAGCTTAATGTAAACTTGCTTCCAATGTGTGCACTGCATCAGCCAGTTCACATCATCACACGTCAAAACGGAGAGAGCTCGAAAGAGAAGGAGATGTAGAAGCAGGCCACATCAATTGAGACTTCAGACATCCCAAACTCTCTATGAACTTCTCTTCACTTCTTTCCTACAAACGGATCATATTGCTTGCAGTAATGCAAAAATACGTCCATCCAGAAGCAACAGCGACTCGCCGGTTTGCCTGAAACGCTCGGCGTCACACGGAAGAAGATCCAAATGGCTCATGCGATGACCCAAATGGAGATAGGGACTCGTCGAGCGCAAGACTACAAAGGAAGACGTTTCGCTCGCTCACTGACCAACCCACGCTCGGGCCACATATCTACACGGCTGGAGGCTGCAGCTGCAGCTCACCACACTCCCTCCTACCCTCCTACATTTCCAGTCCACGCCAAGGCGCGACAGTGAGCGCGAGCAGTGAAGCTCGAAGCTATGGCGGCCGTGGAGACGCCGCAGCAACAGTACGCCTCCAAGCCGGCGGCCGAGGGCAGGGGTTACTGGCGGTGGCACAGGGAGGACTTCTTCCCGGAGCCGTCGTTCGCGAGCTGGGGCGCGTACCGCTCCGCGCTGGCCGCGACCCCCGCGAGGCTCCGCGACCGCTTCACCGGCCGCTCCACCGACGCCATCGAGCTCGGCGCGCTGCGGCGCCGCAGCGAGAACGAGATGCGCCGCTGCCTCACGTGGTGGGACCTCACGTGGTTCGGCTTCGGCTCCGTCATCGGCGCGGGGATCTTCGTGCTCACCGGTCAGGAGGCGCACGACCACGCCGGCCCCGCCATCGTGCTCTCCTACGTCGTCTCCGGCCTCTCCGCCATGCTGTCCGTGTTCTGCTACACCGAGTTCGCCGTCGAGATCCCCGTCGCCGGCGGCTCCTTCGCGTACCTCCGCGTCGAGCTCGGCGACGTCGCGGCCTTCATCGCCGCCGCGAACCTTATCCTCGAGAGCATCATCGGCACGGCCGCCGTGGCGCGCTCCTGGACGTCCTACTTCGCGTCGCTCATCAACAAGCCGGCGAGCGCGCTGCGCATACAGACCTCGTTCAAAGACGGGTACAACGAGCTTGACCCCATCGCGGTGGTGGTGATTGCGGTCACCGCCACCATGGCCATCCTGAGCGCCAAGGGCACTTCCCGGATCAACTGGGTGGCGTCCGCGATACACGTGGTCGTGATAGCCTTCGTCATCGTGGCAGGATTCATCCACGCCAAGCCGAGCAACCTGACCCCGTTCATGCCGAACGGCGTGCCGGGCGTGTTCCACGCGGCGGCGATCGTGTACTTCGCCTACGGCGGCTTCGACAACATCGCGACGATGGCGGAGGAGGTCAAGAACCCGTCGAGGGACATACCGCTGGGGCTGCTGGGCTCCATGTCGGTGATCACGGTGATCTACTGCGTGATGGCGCTGGTGCTGAGCATGATGCAGCCCTACACGGCGATCGACCGGAGCGCCGCCTACTCGGTGGCGTTCAGCAGCGTGGGCATGCACTGGGCGCAGTACGTGGTGGCGCTGGGCGCGCTCAAGGGGATGACGACGGTGATGCTGGTGGGCGCGCTGGGGCAGGCGCGGTACACGACGCACATCGCGCGGAGCCACATCATCCCGCCGGTGTTCGCGCTGGTGCACCCCAGGACCGGCACGCCGGTGAACGCCAACATACTCATCGCCGCCGCGGCCTGCTGCATCGGCTTCTTCTCCAGCCTCGACGTGCTCTCTAGCCTGCTCTCCGTCAGCACGCTCTTCATCTTCATGATGATGGCCACCGCGCTCCTGGTCCGGCGGTACTACGTGAGGGGCGTGACGACGCGGACGCACGCGCTGCGGCTCCTGGTGTTCCTGCTGGTGATCATCGCCTCGTCGGCGGGCATCGCGGCGTACTGGGGCACGAGGCCCGACCGGTGGGAGGGCTACGTCGTGCTGGTGCCGGCGTGGCTGCTGGGGACGCTCGGCATCCAGCTGATGGTGCCCGCGGCGCGCGCGCCCAAGGTGTGGGGGGTGCCGCTCGTGCCGTGGCTGCCCTCGCTCTCCATCGCCACCAACCTGTTCCTCATGGGCTCGCTCGGCTCGCAGGCCTTCGTCCGCTTCGGCGCCTGCACCGCCATCATGCTCATCTACTACCTTCTCGTTGGGCTGCACGCCACGTACGACGTCGCCCACGATGTGTGCAGCGAAGACGAGCTAAAAGACTACAGCGACACCGACGCTGCTGCTGCTGGTGAGAAGGCGGCGGCGAAAACGGCCGACGTGGAGAAGGCTAGCGCGGGAAACGGTGGCCGCTAAAGATGTCCGGAGTCGGCCGGACGGTCCTGATCCATGCGTGGCCGGTAGTCGGTAATCACTGCTTGACTTTACGTTGTCTGAAAACTTGTAATTTGTACCAACAAATGAAGAATGGGAGAAGAATCTTTATCTGCTCACGATTGTAATCTTCATATTCACAGTCTTGATCTTTGTTTTGTAATGTACGTACATGTGTGTGTGTGCTGGTAATCAGCAATCAATACATTGACATCACTATCTGAAAACTTGTTATTTGTGCAACAAGCTATTTTTTTAAACCATGCAGAAAAGTTTTTTTAGGGAAAAGCATAGCTTTATAACTTGGGGACTGCTACGCGTCCGCGGCCATCAGATTTGGCGCATCAGTGGCCATTCATCATTGCAACATAGGTCATGTTGCAGAAAAATTTACAACAGAGGTCTTGTTGCATAAATTTTTTGCAACTGACGTTTTGTTGCAGATTTTTTTTGCAACAGAGGCTTTGTTGCAGAATTTTTTTCCGTCTTTGTCTTTTTTGCAACTGAGGTTTTGTTGCAGATTTTTTTTGTAACAGAGGCTTTGTTGCAAAAAAATTTGTCTTTATCTTTTTACAACATAGCTAATGTTACGGGAGAAAATTATGCAACATTAGTGATGTTGCAGAAGTTGCAAAAAACGTCAGGAGCAAGTGCCATGTCACGTGGGACACATATTGTGCGAGCGAGGTGGTGGATGGATTCCAAGAAATCAGCTGGTTGATCAGAAACGTTTCCCTTATAACTTAACCATGCTTAGGCAAATCGCCCGTAGCACAAGCAGCCACATTGGCTACGTCAGAATCCCATATTACAACTTGGTTCGGTTCACACGTACGACCCATACGAGCTAGTTCATGTGCAACCGTATTTGCATCACGCCTGCAGAAGGAAATTACATGACGCGAGAACCAGAGCTTAAGTTGGAGTTTAATGTCCTCTATAACCGTTACTAAGCTCCATACTAGCTAGTTATATTGCTTATTAATACAGTTACTAAGCTCCCACGAATTGAGAGCTCCTGGTGCATCGGGGATTTAGTCAACGCTCATGGCCCCATCTACAGGTGTTTTGAGTCACTAGTAGCAAAGGGGGCAAAGGTCCAGGCCGGGTCAGTCTATTAGTCCCGGTTCAGTCCAGAACCAGGACCCATGGGGGCATTGGACCCGGTTCGTGAGCCCAGGGGGCCGGCCGGGCCACGTGGGCCATTGGTCCCGGTTCGTCTGGACCTTTTGGTCCCGATTGGTGGGACGAACCGGGACCAATGGGCCTGGCTCCTGGCCCACCATCATTGGTCCCGATTGGTGGCTTGAACCGGGACCAAAGGCCCCCCTTTAGTCCCGGTTCATGCCATCAACCGGAACCAATGAGGTGCCTATATATACCCCCTCGCGTCAGAGCAGAGCACACTGCTCTGTTTTTTCTGGCCGCCGAGGGGGAGAGGGCTTGGTGGTGCTCTAGCTCACCTCCTATGCACACAAGGTGTTCGATGGAATGCCCGAGCCACACTACTTAAACTTTCTCCTCTCCAAGCTCGACCTCCAAGCTCCATTTTCCTCAATATTTGTCTAGGTTTAGCGGTCCGTCACGCCCCGTCCCCGTCTTCACCGCCGTCGATCACCCGCGCCGAGCTCATCGCCGGCACTACCGTGGTGAGCCTCTTGTTCTTATCTTCTTTCTGAAAGGAAAAAATATTCTTACTTGTATGTTTACATAGATACTTGTATTATTTTCTTACTTTTATTATTGCATCTTATATAGTGCGATGGTTTTGGTACCCGCCCCCGTCGGCCCTCGTCCTGTCTATGATTCAGATGTGGTATATATTATCTTTATAACTATTGGTTCATTTATTGTTTATGAAAATTATGCCGACCAACATGACATAGATTTTATTTATCTAGGAGGTATGTGAACCGGAAATTCCAACCGACCCTATTGTCGAGAGGTTAAATTTAGTTGAAGAAGAAAACAATTTCTTGAAGGAAAAAATAAAAAAAATTGAGGAGGAGAAGATGATATTGGAGTTGCATGTTGCGGATGTCGTCGATGATCACAAGATCAAGATGGATGCAATGCGCTTGAAGATTAGAAAGATTAGAAAATATTCCATTCCTACCGAGGCTTGGTATAATTATGCCGTTGGATCAATTGTTACCTTGGTTGCGATTATGATCGCATTTGTTTTCGCATTGAAATGTTTTACATAGTTTCAATGTATGGTTTAATTAATTAGATGTTCTGGAGAGCTATATGTTGTTAGATGAGAACTATGTATGTACTTTGGTTTTAATGTGATGATGAACTTCTATTAATTTGGACACTTAATTATATATAATGCACGCAGATGAACCGGCAATGGATGTACGGTGATAGACACACCTCCGAGTACATTAAGGGCGTGCATGAGTTTCTCGATGCGGCTGAGGCAAACAAGCAGAATGGTCTTATGTGTTGTCCATGCACTAAATGTGGGAATACGATCTCTTACTCTAACCGGAAAATCCTTCACTCCCACCTGCTTTACAAGGGTTTTATGCCACACTATAATGTTTGGACGAGGCACGGAGAAATAGGGGTTATGATGGAAGATGGCGAAGAAGAAGAGTACGATGACAACTATGTGCCCCCTGAATACGGTGATGCTGCAACGGGGGGAGCTGGTGAAGATCAAGAGGAACCAGACGATGTGCCCAATGAAGCTGCAACGGGTGAAGCTACTGAAGATCAAGAGGAACCAAACGATGTGCCCGATGATGATGATCTCCGCCGGGTCATTGTCGATGCAAGGACGCAATGCGAAAGTCAAAAGGAGAAGCTGAAGTTTGATCACATGTTAGAGGATCACAAAAAAGGGTTGTACCCCAATTGCGAAGATGGCAACACAAAGCTCGGTACCGTACTGAAATTGCCTAGTTGATGCGATGGCACAGTGAGGACCGTAAGAAAGACGGGAAGTTGAGAGCACCCGCTGACGGGTCGCAGTGGAGAAAAATCGAGAGAAAGTACTGGGATGAGTTTGCAAAGGACCCAAGAAACATATGGTTTACTTTAAGCGCGGATGGCATTAATCCTTTCGGGGAGCAGAGCAGCAACCACAACACCTGGCCCGTGACTCTATGTATGTATAACCTTCCTCCTTGGATGTGCATGAAGCGGAAGTTCATTATGATGCCAGTTCTCATCCAAGGCCCTAAGCAACCCGGCAACGACATTGATGTGTACCTAAGGCCATTAGGTGAAGAACTTTTACAGCTGTGGAATGGAAACGGTGTACGTATGTGGGATGAGCACATACAAGAGGAATTTAACCTAAAAGCGTTGCTGTTCTTGACCATCAACGATTGGCCCGCTCTCAGTAACCTTTCAGGACAGACAAACAAAGGATACCACGCATGCACACACTGTTTAGATGACACTAAAAGTATATACCTGGACAAATGCAGGAAGAATGTGTACCTGGGCCATCGTCGATTTCTTCCGACCAACCATCAATGTCGAAAGAAAGGCAAGCATTTCAAAGGTGAGGCAGATCACCGGAAGAAGCCTGCCATGCGTACCGGTGATCACGTACTTGCTATGGTCAATGATTTACACGTAATCTTTGGAAAGGGTCCCGGCACACTAGCTGTTCTGAATGACGCTGAGGGACACGCACCCATGTGGAAGAAGAAATCTATATTTTGGGACCTACCCTACTGGAAAGACCTAGAGATCCGCTCTTCAATCGACGTGATGCACGTGACGAAGAACCTTTGCGTGAACCTGCTAGGCTTCTTGGGCATGTATGGAAAGACAAAAGATACACCTGAGGCACGGGAGGACATGCAACGTTTGCACGAAAAAGACGGCATGCCTCCGAAGCAGTATGAAGGTCCTGCCAGCTACACTCTTACGAAAAAAGAGAAAGAAATCTTCTTTGAATGCCTGCTCAGTATGAAGGTCCCGACTGGCTTCTCGTCGAATATAAAGGGAATAATAAATATGCCAGAGAAAAAGTTTCAGAACCTAAAGTCTCATGACTGCCACGTGATTATGACGCAACTGCTTCCGGTTGCATTGAGGGGGCTTCTACCGGAAAACGTCCAATTAGCCATTGTGAAGCTATGTGCATTCCTCAATGCAATCTCTCAGAAGGTGATCGATCCAGAAATTGTACCAAGGCTAAGGAGTGATGTGGTGCAATGTCTTGTCAGTTTCGAGCTGGTGTTCCCACCATCCTTCTTCAATATCATGACACATGTCCTAGTTCATCTAGTCGACGAGATTGTCATTCCGGGGCCCGTATTTCTACATAATATGTTCCCCTTTGAGAGGTTCATGGGAGTCCTAAAGAAATATGTCCATAACCGCGCTAGGCCAGAAGGAAGCATCTCCATGGGCCATCAAATAGAGGATGTCATCGGGTTTTGTGTTGACTTCATTCCTGGCCTTAAGAACATAGGTCTCCCTAAATCGCGGTATGAGGGGAGACTGGCTGGAAAAGGCACACTTGGAAGGGACTCAATAATATGCAGGGACGGATATTCTTGGTCTCAAGCACACTACACTGTTCTACAGAACTCTACCTTGGTGACCCCGTATGTCGATGAACACAAGAACAGTCTGCGCTCAAACACGTCTCAGAGGTGACAACACTGTTTGTGATGAGCTGTACTTGTTGTCCAGGGGACCATCTTTGACTGTATTGATTTATAAAGGATACGAGATAAATGGAAATACATTTTACACGATTGACCAAGATCAAAAGAGCACCAACCAAAACAGCGGTGTCCGCTTTGATGCAACAACCGGGAGGGGAAAGGACACATATTATGGTTACATAGTGGACATATGGGAACTTGACTACGGACATGATTTTAAGGTCCCTTTGTTTAAGTGCAAATGGGTCAATCTGTCAGGAGGCGGGGTACAGGTAGACCCACAGTACGGAATGACAACAGTGGATCTGAAAAATCTTGGGTACACTGACGAACCGTTCGTCCTAGCCAATGATGTGGCACAGGTTATCTATGTGAAGGACATGTCTACCAGACCGAGAAAAAGAAAAGATAAGGAAGCGAATACATCATAAGATGAGCCAAAGCGCCACATAGTTCTTTCAGGAAAAAGGGACATCCTGGGAGTGGAGGGCAAGACAGACATGTCTGAAGATTATGAAAAGTTTCATGAAATTCCTCCCTTCAAAGTCAAGGCTGACCCAAGCATCCTGATAAACGATGAAGATTATCCATGGTTACGGCGCAATAAGCAAATGACACAAGCGAAGAAAAAGTGAAGACTTTCTCCCGCAACTATTATGATGATACCATGCCAACTTTGTAACAGACGAGTTCATTTGAAATGCTTTAATGTCTTATAGTTCGGCCCTCGTAATACCATTAATCCCGGTTCGCTCCTTGTCAACTATGTTCTCACCAAGAATACTCTCAAGAGGGCAGCCACGTGGGCCATTAGTCCCGGTTCGTCTGGACCTTTTGGTCCCAGTTCCACGCACGAACCGGGACCAATGCACTTCGCCCCTGGCCCATGACCATTAGTCCCGGTTTGTGCCACAAACCGGGACTAAAGGGTTGGTCCTCGTTGCGGTCAGAGTTTAGTCCCACCTCGCCAACCGAAGGGTGCTCACGCCGGTTTATAAGCCCGTCCCTCTCTGCCTTGTTGAGCTCCTCTCAAAGTGAAAATAGATGCCCCTATACAGGGAATTTGACCTAAATTCATAGTGAATTTCTCTGAAATTCATAGAAATGTATTATGAATTTAGGTTAAATTTTCTCTATAGGCGCATCTATGTTCATTTTTTTAGTAAAGTTAATCACAAACTTGTGATTCACACAAATTTCAAAGAATTTAAATTTTAACTATTCAAATTTGAAAACTAATGGCACTAACATAAAGTTTATATTTTTTCTAAAACTAATGGCACTAACAGAAAGTTTATAATTTTGCTGACCTAAAAGCAAAAAGGATTAAAAAATAAAGCAAAAAACAAAAGAAAATAAATAATGCAGAAAACAAAACAAAAAAAAAACTGAAAAAAAAATAAAAATAGCAACAACAAGTATTTTGTTGTAAGTGGAAACAAAATAAAATTAATAAAGCAACAAAGAAAACAAAAAAAGAAAAAAAGTTTTTTCAAATTTGAAAACTAATGGCACTAACAGAAAGTTTATAATTTTTCTAAAACTAGAAGCAAAAATAATTAAAAATAAAGCAAAAAACAAAAGAAAATAAATAATGCAGAAAACAAAACAAAAAAACAGGAAAAAAAATAAAAATAGCAACAATAAGTATTTTGTTGTAAGTAGAAACAAAATAAAATAAATAAAGCAACAAAGAAAACAAAAAAACAAAAAAGTGCCGCCTACTAGGCCCCACGGCCTGAATACGACTAGAAAACCTACCATGGGCCAGGATTCAGGCCCGCAGGATGCCCAGTAGGCCCACAGGCACACAACGCACAGTTAGGCCCGAAAGCCTGCAATTGAGAGGAGCTCGAGAGGGAAGGCGCAACAGCGCTTGTAAACCACTCTCGAGCTCTCTCAGCTAGCGAGGTGGGACTAAACTTTTGACGCGGGGCAGCACAAGGCCTTTGGTCCCGGTTAGTGGCACCAACCGGGACTAAAGGGGGGCATTGGTCCCGGTTTTTGCCATGAACCGGGACCAATGCCCCCCTTTAGTCCCAGTTGGTGCCACCAACCGGGACTAAAGGCCGCCGCTTCCCGCCCTTTGGGCTGCTGAAAAGAGGCCTTTGGTCCCGGTTGGTGCCACCAACCGGGACTAAAGGGTGGCATTGGTCCCGGTTTGTGCCACAAACCGGGACCAATACTCTCAGTATATAAGAAAGCACTTGGCGTTTTTCAGATTCATCTGCATCAGTTCCCCGCCCCGACGACGCCGCCAGGATGCCCGAGCTCGCCCCTACGACGTCGTCGCCGCCCTCTACTGCCTCGTCGACGCGCACGCCGCCGGCGGCCCGCCCCGACCACGCCGCGCGCCCCTGCCTCGACCACGTCGTCATCGCCGCGCCCCAGCTGCCCGGCGCCACCGGCGCCTCCGCCTCGCCCTGCCTCGCCGTCGCCTCTGCCTCGCCGCGCCCCAGCCGCCCCGCGCCGCCGTCGCCTCTGCCTCGCTTTAGTCAGGGCCGGCACCGCCCCCCTCTTCCCCCTGTTTTTTTGCAAATATATAGATGTTTTTTTCTGATTATATGTATATGTATGAGTATATGTATGTGTGCATATCTGTTTATATGTCCTTTTTAAAGATTTTTTGTTTTTTGCATTTTTATAAAAAATGTATATATGTATGTATATATGTTCTCTGTGTATATATATGTTCATGTATATATGCAAAAGATAGATTTTTAGAAAAAATAGTATTTTTTTTCTATTCATAGATTTTTTTGGTGATATTGATTATTGCAAATATGCAAATGTTTGTATATTCATATGAACAATGAATTAGGCAAAACCTTTACTTTTTTCTAAAATTTCTATTTGAACATTATTTTAAAAAAACAAGCAATACTACTTCATGTATTTTTAAGAAGGAAGAAGAAGAAAAAGAATGAGAGGAAAAAGGAAATAAGAAGAGGAAGAAAGGAGAAGAAGAGGGGAGAGGAAGAAGAGGAGAAATAAATACGAAGAAGAAAAAGGAAGAAAAAGAAGATGAGAAGAAGAAAGGAATAGAGGAGAAGAAGAAAGGAATAGAGGAGAAGAAGAGAAAATAGAATATATTCTATTTTCTCTTCTTCTCCTCTATTCCTTTCTTCTTCTCCTCTTTTTTTTCTTCTTTTTATTCATCGATCTTCTCCTCTAGCTATTCCTTTCTTCTCCTCCTCTTTTCATTTCTTCTTCATTTTCTTATGTTTTATCGGTTCTGTCGTCGTCGATATACCCCTCCCGATAACTTCAACACGAGGGGGGGGGGTCGATATACCCCCTCCCCGATAATATTATTTTCCCATGTACGTATGTCGTGTCGATATAAACTCCCGATAACTTCAACACGTGGGGGGGGGTCGATATACCCCCTCCCGCTAACTTCAACACGAGGGGGGTCGATATACCCCCTCCCGATAACTTCAACACATGGGAGGGGTCGATATACCCCCTCCCCGATAACTTCAACACGTGGGGGGGGGGTCGATATACCCCCTCCCCGATAACTTCAACACGTGGGGGGGGGGGGTTGATATACCCCCTCCCCGATAACACTATTTTCCCGTGCATGTATCTCATCGTTGTCGATATTACCCCCTCCTTGAAGCATTCTCGAGGCCACCCCAAACCCTTGAAGCGTTGTTGAGGACACCCCAAACCCTAGAGAAGCAGCATTGAGGCCACTAATTAATATGATTCCTTACTATGATTAGCTAGCTAGTTCTACGTTTGCCACTAATATATCCATCTGTCATGTTTGAATAATAATTGCCATGTTGTAAATATTTGTAGAAACTATGGACACCCCCCGAGACGAAGCAAAAGAAGCGTTGTTGGGGGACATAATCGCACAAGGAAGTGATGTCGTCTGCTCGTTGTTTCTCAACGACACCGATGGTCTAGAAGGAGAGGGTGAAGAAGCAGCTGGCTATGATTATGATGGCTCCGGTGACCCAATGCCGGTGCAAGAAGGAGACCGTGAGGAAGGCTCCGGTGACCCAATGCCGGTGCAAGAAGGAGACCGTGATGACGGCTCCGGTGACCGAACAGAGTCCGGCCAGGTATATATATTAGTTAAGCCTGTGCTGACTAGCTAATTGATGCATTCATTGTTTTGGTATGTACACATATTAATTAACTCTCGTCTTTGTTCTTTTTTCTAGCCCTCCGGATCGAGCACAACTTCGGTAAAGAGACGAGGCCCGAAGAAAAAGTTGAGCTCGGATGAAAGGTTTGAGATCATAGAAATCGCGCGCGACGGCCAACCGATTGAACCCATCCGGACAAAGAACACATTTGTTGCTCAGTGCGGGGTTCTGGTTAGGGACAAGATCCCGATCAGCATCCAGCAATGGTTAAAGCAGGATAAAAAAGACCCTGAGGTGTCTTATGTCAATGATATGTAGAAAAATGATCTTTGGACTGAGCTGAAGTCAAATTTCACCCTACTGCCAGAGGATGATCCGGAGAAGCCATTTAAAGAGCAATTAATCAAGTCTTTTGCTCTTAAGAAGATGGCAGACCTATTCAGGAGGTGGAAGAAAGACCTGAATAGGTTTGTCGATAAAAAAGAGACACCAGAATTCAAGGGCAAATATGAGAAGATCAGAGATGACTGACCCGCATTTATGGCCCACAAGACATTGGAAAAGAGTAAGAAGATGTCGGCGACAAACAAGCAAAATGTTGCGAAGAAGAAGCATCACCGTCGCACGGGGTCAGGTGGCCACCTCGTAGCCCGGCCTAAGTGGGCCAAGGCTGAGAATGATCTGCTTGATAAAGGGATCGAACCAGAGACAATGAACCGGCCAGACCGTTGTCGGACTTGGTTCTTCGGGGCTGGCGGAACCTTGGATCCTGTATTAGGGAAGCGCATTTGGACGGACGAGCAATTGGAAATACCAGTCAAGAGGCTTCGGCACCATATCGATGCAGCGCAGCAAGGGACGTTCGTTCCAGACAGAGAGAACGACGAGCTCACAATGGCCCTCAGGAATCCTGAGCACCCTGGACGGACACGAGGCACGCCAGGCTCCGTTCCATGGAAGGCTGGGTTTCCGGACGCAGGCGGTTACAAATGCCAGGAGAGGAGGAAGAAAGTGCAGCAGACCCAACTGCAGGCGCTGCACGCAAGGGTACAAGTGATAGAGGAACGAGAAGCAAATCGCAGCAAACGAACTGCCGAAGCTTCCACCGAAGCTACCCCGCCATCTTAGCGGAGAAGCAGCGTGGCTTCCACCGAGCTGCTTCAGCCGGAGCATGTCTTGACGGCTCCTGCCAGCTATCCCGTGGATGCTATCACGGAGTCTCAAAATTGCCACCTTATGACGCAATGGATGATTTTGAAGGTCAAGGCGGCTGTTGGCTCTGTTTTTCCTACTGAACCCGGCGCAACTTTTCACTGCCAGCCGATTCCAGAAGGATATGCTAGGGTGATGGTGGATGAAATAACGGAGGGATTTGGGGACCTCCAGCTTGACCACCCTACCGGTGAAGGGGAGACTCGACTGGGTTCTGCTCTGAAGACTCCATGCCTATGGCGGAAGGAGCTCATCAACCTTCTGAACTGGACGCCTCCGCCTCCTCCTCCTCCTACGGCGAGTCAGGGCACTCCGCCTCCTCCACCGCCTCCTCCTCCGGCGAGTGACGATCAGGGCACTCGGGCGGCTCCTTCCCCGGCGCGTGGCGGCACTCAGCCTCCTTCTCCGCCTGCGCCGGCGCGCCCGAGCAGCCAGCCTCCTCCTTCTCCGCCTCGTCAGCAAGGGCGGAAGAGACCCGCCGCCGCTCCGGCTGCTCTGGCGCGTCGTAGTCCTTCTCCTCCGCCTCGTAAGAAAGGAAAGAAGACAGCCGCTCCGTCTGCTCTGCCGGCGTCTAGCAGTACAGCCAGAGGCAGGAGGAAATACAGATTCGGTCCTTCTCTGAAGACTCCAGAGAAGTTACCATACGAGATGACCCCGGAGGAGAACGCGAAGATCGCGCGAACCGAAGTGAAGGACTAGTTTCAAGGGTTGAAAGCACAGAGACATCCACCTCCGGAGGAAAAGGTAGATCTGGTGAAAGCGAAGCGCACTCTGGCTGCCCTGAGAAAACCACCCAAGTCTCCGCCGAAAGGCAACTATGAGTGCATTATTGGAAAGGCATTTGTCAAAGCGGAGCGGTCGGGAAGTACTGTCAGTGATCAAAGGATGAAAGAACGACAAGCTGGGAAACAAATTGCCTAGCTCGACGAACAAGCGAAGCAATCATGCCCCCGCTCAAGGTGCCTAGCGACATCGTCGCTAATGATCCGAGGATGGTGCCCGGTTATAGCAATCTTGGAGATTACCTGCCCGACGATGTACATTATGATTTCTTGGAGGTGCAGAGACACAGATACGAGTACGGGAAGCCTCTCGTCAAAGATGAAAGATCTCTAACAACGATGATGCGAAGATTCCATGATTGGTACATGAAAACATGCAGAGAGTCCGGGGGGAGGAATACTTTGTATTTGAGAGTTAAAAAGGAGCATGACCTCGTTGGAATTGAACTGTTGCATGTTCCATTTGAGGAGTTCTTTCAGTTTTTCAATCAATTGGCCCTCGATAAAGCAACGGTCACCTGCTACTGTCTGTAAGTAGTACTACTTCTGTCATTAAGTCTCTCTATATAGGTCAGCTCTTTCATTGCATGTATTTATAATTATCCTCACTATATTATGCAGATTGAAGATCGTCGAATTAAAGAAAAGACAAGTCGGTGATATTGGGTTCATTAACACAAATCTCATAGATGCAACTGAGGTTAAATTTCATGCCGAAGATACCGAGGCCAACTTGCTACGATCGTTGGTAATAAATGAAAACAATGATATAATACTCTTTCCTTACAACTTCAAGTAAGTGTTACTGTCTTGTGCATATTCGGTTTCCCTTATATATTAGTCCAGGTTATAGTAATGTAATTGATGAGTTATGCATGCGTGCGCAGGTTCCACTATATTCTCCTAGAGATTAAGCTTGAGCAGGGAGTAGTAACTGCCTTAGACTCGAAACGAAAAGATCCCCAGGAGTATGCGGACATGACTCAAATGCTCAAGAAGTAAGTTAAATCGATCATTATCCACCATATCAACAACTTTCTTCATTTCTGATATCAAGTAATTGTTTTCTTTGTCTGGCAGGGTTTGGAGAAAATTCACCAAAAAAGCTCCGGGACCGCTGAAGAAGCTATAATTTAGACACCCAAAAGTAAGTACTATAGTAGCATGTTCTACGCATTTCCTAGTGATTCGAGCGCTAGTTTCATCAATACCATTTGGCATTCTTGCTTATCAGTTTGATTGACCTCTATTTCTTGTAAAGTGGTTGTGGCAGGAACAAGGGAATGATTTCTGTGGATACTACGTTTGCGAGTCCATCCGCCACATGACCTGTGAGCGGGGCTACTCTGACGAACAATATGAAGTGCGTAAATAACAATATTCACAATTTTATTTTATTACCATCATTTGTGTTGAGTTTCATTCATTCATATATATATGTATTGACCCCCTTCTTCAAATTAGATGTTTCGGATGCGGGATGAACTCCTAGCACCAGATCTCATGCGAGCAATTCAAGAGGAATTGGCGGAATTCTTTCTTGACCACATGATCGCTGAAGACGGAGAATACTATGTGGACCCTGCGTCCATATATTGGGAGATTATATTTGTAAGAGATAATTATTGTATATATGTAGCCGGTAGTTTCGGATAGATATACGAGAAATGATTGTTCGACCAATCTCTCGGAGAAGGAGAGGTGGTCGATATCACTTCTCTCTGTATGCATATATGTTCATGACGATCTTCTATTTCCTTCGTTTGCTTACTAGCTAGCTAGCATGTCTAGTCCTCTCTATACCTATGTATAGTACATAGCGTCGACCAAGCACGGACATAAGAGAGGACACATCTCTCTATTAATTAGCTAGCTAACACAATATATGAAACACCTAAATTAACCCCCCAAAACCCCCAACCCCCCCTTTAAAAAAACAAAAACCCCAGCCACAGAGATGCTGACGCGTGGATGCCTATTGGTCCCGGTTGGTGCCACCAACCGGGACCAAAGGCCCTCCTGCCTGGGCTCGGCGCACAGGCCACGTGGAGGCCCATCTGTCCCGGTTCTAGACTGAACCGGGATTAAAGGGCCAGGGCATTAGTAACGACCCTTTAGTCCCGGTTCAGGAACTGGGACAAAAGGCCCTTACCAACCGGGACAAATGGGCCGTTTTCTACTAGTGAGTCGGTTTCTTCCAGTAAAATACGACTGTGCAAACCACGAAGAGTCACATGACCCCCGTGCCCCCAACCCCTCCTCTCTCTGAACCCCTTTGTCTCACCAAACGTGTCCATGGAGGCGATGAAACCGCTACTGGCGGGGACGAAGAGACAGTGCAACCGGCGGAGATGGAGCCAACATCCTCCTCCCACTCCCCCTCCTCCAACCATCGACAGCGCATCCAACTGTAGCTCGGTGGCGACCGGGAGATGCCGCGGCACGAACTTGGTGGAGACCGCTGCAAACCATCGTTGGCGTCCCTCTTCGCAGATGGTGGAGCGGTAATCCTCCCCTCCTCCTCCTTCTCCTATTCAATTCCTTCTCACCCCCATATTTTTTAGGGTTCTGACTTGTTTGATCAGCTCTTTGGGAGGACATGACTCCTCTTAGAAAGTAAATCATCCTGGAAAGACATGCTTTCTCATCCTGGTGAGAAGGCGGCGGCGAAAACGACCGACGTGGAGAAGGCTAGCGCGGGAGACGGTGGCCACTAAAGATGTCCGGAGTCGGCCAGATGGTCCTGATCCATGCGTGGCCGGTAGTCGGTAATCATTGCTTGACTATAGGTTGTTTGAAAACTTGTAATTTGTACCAACAAGTGAAGAATGGGAGAAGAATCTTTATATGCACACTTCATATTCACAGTCTTGATCTTTGTTTTGTACTCCCTCCCTCCGTTCGTAAATATAAATCTTTTTAAATATTTCAATACGAACTACATACGGATTTATATCGTCAGCATTGAAATCCTAAAGGGATTTATATTTAGGAACAGAGGAAGTAATGTACATGTGTGCGCACGCCGGTAATGAGCAATCAATACATTGACATCACTATCTGAAAACTTGTTATTTGTGCAACAAACTTTTTTTTAAACCATGCAGAAAAAATGCATGCAATATATTTAAAGGGAGGCTCTATTTGTTAGCTGAAAAAAACAGTTGCATCAGTCACTTTTTATATGAACCGTTGGATCTTGATCCAATGGTCCAAAATAAGTCGTGCTACTATTTATCGTCTTCCTCCCTTCTTCCTCATCCTCATCCCGAACGCCCCAACCTACCCTGCCCAACCGCCGGCCTTCACCCCTAGTGACCCGCGCGCGCTTCCGCGCACCGTCTCGTCGCTCCACCCTACCCACTCAATCTCCCCACCGTTGTTGCTATCCCCTGCCCCACCCATCCCTCTAAGCCCGATGCCACCCATGAAAATCTCCAGTGATCCCTTGCACTCCCCACCCCTAAGATAAATAATGGGGCCATTACTTCACCGTAAGATAGATGGTAGGGCTAGTTTATTCTCCGACAAGCTTCTCCAGCGAGGTCCGTCCAAGAGGGAACAAAGAAGGGAAAACGTGACTGATGCGAAGAGAAATAGAAAATATGATATTTAAAAAGAGAATGGGTTTTTATTACATAAAAAGGTTAAATCAGATCGTTAACCTCAACATAAAAAGAGAAATATACAAACAGGGATATCAACTATCAACCAAGCCTTCGCGCGCCGCATTTCCTACATATAACACACAATTTTATGATTATGGATGTCAAGATTCGTACCAAACACATTGTATAGAATAGACACAGTGCATGAACCATTCATGATTCCTTTACTGCGATAAGGAAAGAAAAAAATAGCATTCCTGATTATTTGTAATTGTATTGATAAAGGTAAAGGAAGTGTATAGCCGATATTTCAAATGATGTGCAACAAAAATCCAGATATTACAACCTATGTACAACAAAAAGAAATTGCATTTCTATTTTCTAGGGGAAGGATATGAACACAGGTTGTGATACTCATGTCAAAGTACTTCATGCTATAAGAAACCACATGAGGAAAATGCCATGAGATCCTCTCTGATGTCCTTAAATGGTATAACGAACACCAGACTTAAATTTTACTTTAGAGGAAAGTTTCATTCAATTTGCTGCTCAAGCTACTTTTGTAGAGTGGGACATAATAAGATAGCAAAAGTACAATTCAGAGTCTTTTGCGTGTACAAGAAAAGATAAGAGGTGAGCAATCTGTCACGTATTGAAGAAGCCAACACATGGAAGCACAAGGATGGTCTCTCCTCCTCACTTTTATCATGATTGCTAAAATCAGCAAAGAACAATACAAGAAGTGTGCTACCAGGATTTTATCCCTTTCGTGTTGCCCAGAAGTTGACATGGAAACGTTTGAACCTCTTCTTGAAGCTAACTCTAGCCGATCCCCTAAATATAGAGGAGTAAAACGGCGGAGTAAACTTAGAGGAGTATATTTACTCCACTAAAAATTTGGTCGATTCCCCTAAATTTAACAGAGTAAAAAGAAAATTGAATGTAATGAACAAAGATTCGATCTTAAATAAACTTCAACTGAAATATAGTCTAGTTTAAACCGAAATTCATTGCATAATTTACATTAAGAACCATCGAAGAATAGTTTAATTTAAACATGAAATAAAACCTTACTAATCGGACTTTGCAAGGGTGAGCCACTCCGCCCTAGAAATCCCACCGCCTATGGGGTCATGCCATGTGCCGTCATCGCCGCGGTCATGGAAGATCCTCCGCCATTCTTCAAAGTCGAAGTCGTTGTCAGCGTCGTCTCCGCTGCCGCCCATCCTCCTCGTCGCTCGAGAGGACGATGACCCCCAAGCGCCAGTTGCCCGCTCCGTGAAGTTCTTGTGCTCCGCCTCCACCAGCTCGAGGTACTGGTGGCGGAGGTCCGCCATGTACTCTCGTCAACAGTCTCCGCGGCGAGCCGCTCCCTCGCCTCCTGGTCCTCCCGAGCCACCGCCGCAGTCACCACCCCCGGTGGTGGCGGGTCGAGCAGCGGCACCTTGCCGCATGGGAAGTTAGCGGTGTGGAACGACCGAAGCCAATGCTTCTTGTGGGTGCCCCGGTCGATGATTTCGGCCACCCACGTCCCCGACTGATGCCAAGGTACTTCCACTGTGGCGGTGGCGATGTAGGGAGATCGGGGAAGCCGGTGAGGCGGGCGGATGGGGCCGCATTATTGTGGCGATGACGGCTTGAGGACGGGCCCGCGTTGCGCTCGTGGCGGTGCGGATCCGCACCGCAGATGAGCGGCGGGGACTGATACGTCCATTTTGCATCATGCT
Organism: Aegilops umbellulata; assembly: GCA_032464435.1. NCBI lineage: Eukaryota > Viridiplantae > Streptophyta > Magnoliopsida > Poales > Poaceae > Aegilops > Aegilops umbellulata. The sequence continues at coordinate 44,755,076 of CP136056.1, forward strand.
TTTATATCAATATTTATTGCATTATGGGTTGTTATTACACATTATGTCACAATACTTATGCCTATTCTGTCTTATTTTACAAGGTTTACATGAAGAGGGAGAATGCCGGTAGCTGGAATTCTAGGCTGGAAAAGGAGCAAATATTAGAGACCTATTCTGCACAACTCCAAAAGTCCCGAAACTTCACGGAGGCACGTTTTGGAATATATATAAAATATTGGAGAAAGAATCCACCAGAGGGGGCCCTCACCCTAGCCACGAGGGTGGGGGCGCGCCCTACCCCCTGGGCGCGCCCCCTGCCTCATGGGCCCCCTTGCAGGCCTCTGGTGCCCATCTTCTGCTATATGAAGTCTTTTACCCTGGAAAAAATCACAAGCAAGCTTTCGGGACGAAACACTGCCGCCACGAGGGGGAACCTTGGCGGAACCAATCAAGGGCTCCGGCGGAGCTGTTCTGCCGGGGAAACATCCCTCCGGGAGGGGGAAATCATCACCATCGTCATCACCAACGATCCTCTCATCGGGAGGGGGTCAATCTCCATCAACATGTTCACCAGCACCATCTCCTCTAAAACCCTAGTTCATCTCTTGTATACAATCTTTGTCCCAAAACCTCAGATTGGTACCTGTGGGTTGCCAGTAGTGTTGATTACTCCTTGTAGTTGATGCTAGTTGGTTTATTTGGTGGAAGATCATATATTCAGATCCTTTATGCATATTAATACCCCTTTGATTATCAACATGAATATGATTTGTGAGTAGTTACGTTTGTTTCTGAGGACATGGGAGAAGTCCTGCTATAAGTAGTCATGTGAATTTGGTATTCGTTCAATATTTTGATGAGATGTATGTTGTCTTTCCTATAGTGGTGTTATGTGAACGTCGACTACATGACACTTCACCATTGTTTGGGCCTAGAGGAAGGCATTGGGAAGTAATAAGTAGATGATGGGTTGCTAGAGTGACAGAAGCTTAAACCCTAGTTTATGAGTTGCTTCGTAAGGGGCTGATTTGGATCCATATGTTTCATGCTATGATTAGGTTTACGTTAATACTTCTTTTGTAGTTGCGGATGCTTGCAATAGGGGTTAATCATAAGTGGGATGCTTGTCCAAGGAAGGGCAGCACCCAAGCACCAGTCCATCCACATACCAGATTATCAAAGTAACGAACACGAATCATATGAGCGTGATGAAAACTAGCTTGACGATAATTCCCATGTGTCCTCGGGAGCGTTTTCCTTCATATAAGAGTTTGTCCAGGCTTGTCCTTTGCTACAAAAAGGATTGGGCCATCTTGCTGCACCTTATTTACTTTCATTACTTGTTACTCGTTACAAATTACCTTATCACAAAACTATCTGTTATCGATAATTTCAGTGCTTGCAGAGAATACCTTATTGAAAACCGCTTGTCATTTCCTTCTGCTCCTCGTTGGGTTCGACACTCTTACTTATCAAAAGGACTATGATAGATCCCCTATAATTGTGGGTCATCAAGACTCTTTTCTAGCGCCTTTGCCGGGGAGTGAAGCGTCTTTGGTAGGTGGAATTTGGTAAGGAAAAAAATTATATAGTGTGCTGAAATTTACTGTCACTTGTTACTATGGAACATAATCCTTTGAGGGGCTTGTTCGGGGTATCTTCACCCCGACCAGTAGAGCAAAGAGTAGCTCCTCAACCTACTAAAACTACTAAAATGTTTACTTTGAAATTCCTTCGGGTATGATAGAGAAACTGTCGGGTCACGGGTTCCGACAGACCCTTAAGGTTCGAACTCTGGGGTGCGCGCGGAGATCGTGCCCTCTACCTCTCCGTCTCGCAAGGATCTAAACTACTGCAAGAACAACACAAGAGACACAGGGTTTATACTAGTTCGGGCCACCATTGTGGTGTAATACCCTACTCTAGTTTGTGGTGGGTGGATTGCCTCTTGGGCTGATGAGGAAGAACAGTACAAGGGGGAACGGCCACGCGAGGGCCTGTTCTTGGCTAGGGGATGAACTGCTAGGAGGAGTTTGATCGCCCTTCTCTCTCTCTCTCTCTAGATGCTGGCTTCCATCCCTCTACCCTGTGGGTGGCTAGTCCTATTTATAGGCAAAGGCCCTGGGCCTCTTCCCAAATATTGAGCGGGAAGGGCGCCAACAATTGGCCAATTCGAAGGGGAACATATGGTACACTTATCCTGACTAAAGTTGGTCTTCGCCTGCCAAAGACCCTGTGGTGACGCCGTCCTGGGCTCCATGGTGACCTCCTTCCCACCGTTGGACTGGTCTTGGTCTCGTTGCACCGAAATGGATGCCTTTGCTTGATCCTCTCGCCTGCGCTTGCCCCCTTTGCACCAAAGAGGAAAGGGAGACGCTGCGCGGGCTGGCGCCCGCCTGGCACCCTTGGTCGTCATGGCTTGCGTCATGGGCACCTCGTGAGGTACCCGCCTTGATCTCTCTGCCTCCTCGCGAGCCAGCCTAAGGAGGCCGTGCTTGAGGAAGTGCCGTGTCGTCCGCCTCGCGAGGCTTGGCCCCTCGCGAGGGTCTTGAGCCTTGTGTTGATGCAGATGGGCCACGCTGGGCCTCCATTCCAGCCACGCCGTAGGCCGCAGGCAGGCAAGTCTGGGGACCCCCGTTCCCAGAACGCCGACAGAAACTGCTGGCTCCTTTTACACGAGATGGAACATTGCATCCTGATTTGCACCTAATCTATGTGGATGAAGTTTGTGGATTACTTAAGCTTGCAGGTTTGCCCGAGGATGTTATCAACAAGACGGTCTTCCCTTTATCTTTGAAGGGAAAGGCATTGACATGGTTTAGGCTATGTGATGGTATGGGATCATGGAACTATGACTGATTGAAATTGGAATTTCATCAGAAGTTTTATCCTATGCATCTTGTTCATCGTGATCGCAATTATATATATAATTTTTGGCCTCGCGAAGGAGAAAGCATTGCTCAAGCTTGGGGGAGGCTTAAGTCAATGTTATATTCATGCCCCAATCATGAGCGCTTAAGAGAAATTATTATTCAAAATATTTATGCTCGGCTTTCTCTCAACAATCGCTCCATGCTCGATACTTCTTGTACTGGATCTTTTATGATGAAGACTATTGAATTCAAATGGGATTTATTGGAAAGAATTAAACGCAACTCTGAAGATTGGGACCTCGACGGATGTAAGGAATCAGGTATAACACCTAATTTTGACTGTGTTAAATCTTCTATGGATACCGATGTTTCACTCTGAGATAGTAGCTTCTTTCTGTGAATCCTTTGCTACTCATGTTGATCTCCCTAAGGAGAAGTGGTTTAAATATAATTCTCCCATTGAAGTAAAAGTAGTTGCACCTATTAAAGTTGAAGAAAAGACTATCACTTATAATGTTGATCCTATTGTTCCTACTGCTTATATTGAGAAACCACCTTTCCCTGTTAGAATAAAGGATCATGCTAAAGCTTCAACTATGGTTCGTAAGAGTAACACTAGAACACCTACACCCCCTGAGCAAATTAAAGTTGAACCTAGTATTGCTATGGTTAAAGATCTCTTGGCTGATAATATTGATGGGCATGTTATTTACTTCTGTGATGAAGCTGCTAGAATTGCTAGACCTGATACTAAAGTAAAACTAGACCTATTGTAGGCATGCCTGTTATTTCTGTTAAAATAGGAGATCATTGTTATCATGGCTTATGTGATATGGGTGCTAGTGCAAGTGCAATACCTCATTCCTTATACAAAGAAATTATGCATGATATTGCACCTGCTGAGATAGAAGAAATTGATGTTACAATTAAGATTGCCAATAGAGACACTATTTCACCAGTTGGGATTGTTAGAGATGTTGAAGTCTTGTGTGGGAAAGTTAAATATCCTGCTGATTTTCTTGTTCTTGGTTCCCCATAAGATAACTTTTGTCCCATCATATTTGGTAGACCCTTCTTGAACACTGTTAATGCTAGGATAGACTACAAAAGGGTGTTGTTACTATTGGTTTGGGGGATATGTCTCATGAGTTTAATTTTGCTAAATTTCATAGACAACCCCATGATAAAGAATTGCCTAGTAAAGATGAAATTATTGGTCTTGCTTCTATTGCTGTGCCTCCTAATGATCCTTTAGAACAATATTTGCTAGACCATGAAAATGATATGTTTATGAATGAAAGGAGGGAAATAGATGAAGTATTCTTTAAACAAGGACCTATCTTGAAATGCAACTTGTCTGTTGAAATCCTAGGGGATCCTCCTCCACCCAAGGGTGATCCCTTGTTTGAACTTTAACCATTACCTGATACTCTTAAATATGCTTATCTTGATGAGAAAAAGATATATCCTGTTATTATTAGTGCTAACCTTTCAGAGCATGAGGAAAAGAAATTATTGAAAACTCTGAAGAAGCACCGTGTTGCTATTGGATATACTCTTGATGATCTTAAGGGCATTAGTCCCACTCTATGCCAACATAAAATAAAATTGGAGAAAGACGCTAAACCAGTTGTTGATCACCAACGACGGTTAAATCCTAAGATGAAAGAAGTGGTAAGGAAAGAAATACTAAAGCTTCTGGAAGCAGGTATAATTTATCCCATTGCTGATAGTCAGTGGGTAAGTCTTGTCCATTGTGTCCCTAAGAAGGGAGGTATTACTGTTGTTCCTAATGATAAAGATGAATTGATCCCACAAAGAGTTGTTATAGGATATAGAATCGTAATTGATTTCCGCAAATTAAATAAAGCTACTAAAAAGGATCATTACCCTTTACCTTTTATTGATCAAATGCTAGAAAGATTATCCAAACATACACATATTTTAGTTGTTGTTGATTACGTTACTAAGTGGGTAGAAGCTATTCCAACTAGTAGCGCTGATCATAACACCTCTATTAAGATGCTTAAAGAAGTTATTTTTCCGAGGTTTGGAGTCCCTAGATTTAATGACTGATGGTGGTTCACATTTTATTCATGGTGCCTTTCGTAAAATGCTTGCTAAGTATGATGTTAATCATAGAATTGCGTCTCCGTACCACGCACAGTCTAGTGGCCAAGTTAATTTTGCAAAAGAATGTTAATAGATCTAGAAAGAATTGGTCCAAGAAACTTGATGATGCATTGTGGGCCTATAGAACTGCATATAAAAATCCTATGGGTATGTCTCCGTATAAAATGGTTCATGGAAAAGCATGTCACTTACCTCTCGAACTAGAACATAAGGCATATTGGGCCATTAAAGAGCTCAATTATGATTTCAAACTTGCCGGTGAGAAGAGGTTATTTGACATTAGCTCACTTGGTGAATGGAGAACCCAGGCTTATGAGAATGCCAAAATGTTTAAGGAAAAAGTTAAAAGATGGCATGACAAAAGGATACAAAAGCGTGAGTTTAATGTAGGTGATTATGTGTTGCTATTCAACTCTCGTTTAAGATTTTTTGCAGGAAAACTTCTCTCTAAATGGGAAGGCCCTTATGTTATCGAGGAGGTCTATCATTCCGGTGCCATAAAAATCAACAACTTTGAAGGCACAAATCCGAAGGTGGTGAACGGTCAAAGAATCAAACATTGTATCTCAGGTAATCCTATAAATATTGAAACCAATGTTATTGAAACCGTAACCCCGGAGGAATACATAAGGGACACTTTCCAGAACGCTTCAGACTCCGAAAAGGAATAGGTATGAGGTACGGTAAGTAAACCGACTCCAAAACAATTCTAATGGCAATTTTTCTCTGTTTTGGAATATTTTAAAAAATAGGAAAATAAGAAGTAGTCCGGAAAGGACACGATGCGTCCACGAGGGTGGGGGGCGCGCCCCCTGCCTCCTGGCCACCTCGTGTGCCCTACGGACTCCGTTTTCTTGATCGATACTTCTTTCAGTCGGTAAAAAATCATTATATAATCTTCCGAAGGTTTTGACCACCGTACCACGCAAATATCCTCTGTTTTTGTTTTGAGCTATTTCTGCTGGAGATTAGAGCAACATGTCTTCACAAGAGTCAATCGGGGAGAGCCGGGTGTCTAATCCAACACCGGGACCAAGAGCAAACAGTGATGTGATGTCTACTACACAACCTTCTTCTTGTAGACGTTGTTGGGCCTCCAAGTGCAGAGGTTTGTAGGACAGTAGCAAAATTCCCTCAAGTGGATGACCTAATGTTTATCAATTCGTGGGAGGCGTAGGATGAAGATGGTCTCTCTCAAACAACCTTGCAACCAAATAACAAAGAGTCTCTTGTGTCTCCAACACACCCAATACAATGGTAAATTGTATAGGTGCATTAGTTCGGCGAAGAGATGGTGATACAAGTGCAATATGGATGGTAGATATGGGTTTTTGTAATCTGAAAATATAAAAACAGCAAGGTAACTAATGATAAAAGTGAGCACAAACGGTATTGCAATGCGTTGAAACAAGGCCTAGGGTTCATACTTTCACTAGTGCAAGTTCTCTCAACAATAATAACATAATTGGATCATATAACTATCCCTCAACATGCAACAAAGAGTCACTCCAAAGTCATTAATAGTGGAGAACAAACGAAGAGATTATGGTAGGGTACGAAACCACCTCAAAGTTATCCTTTCTGATCGATCTATTCAAGAGTCCGTAGTAAACTAACACGAAGCTATTCTTTCCGTTCGATCTATCCTAGAGTTCGTACCAGAATAACACCTTAAGACACAAATCAACAAAAACTCTAATGTCACCTAGATACTCCAATGTCACCTCAAGTATCCATGGGTATGATTATACGATATGCATCACACAATCTCAGATTCATCCATTCAAACCAACACAAAGTACTTCAAAGAGTGCCTCACAGTTTCTACCGAAGAGTCAAGACGAAAACGTGTGCCAGCCCCTATGCATAAGTTCACGAGTTTATGGAACCCGCAAGTTGATCACCAAAACATACATCAAGTAGATCATGTGATATCCCATTGTCACCACAGATAAGCACATGCAAGACATATATCAAGTGTTCTCAAATCCTTAAAGACTCAATCCGATAAGATAACTTCAAAGGGAAAACTCAATCCATTACAAGAGAATAGAGGGGGAGAAACATCATAAGATCCAACTATAATAGCAAAGCTCGCGATACTTCAAGATCGTACCACCTCAAGAACACGAGAGAGAGAGAGAGAGAGAGAGAGAGATCAAACACATAGCTACTGCTACATACCCTCAGCCCCGAGGGTGAACTACTCCCTCCTCATCATGAAGAGCGCCGGGATGATGAAGATGGCCATCGGAGAAGGATCCCCCTCCAGCAGGGTGCCAGAACAGTGTCCCGATTGATTTTTGGTGGCTACAGAGGCTTGCGGCGGCGGAACTCCCGATCTAGGTTATGTTCTGGAGATTTCTGTACATATAAGAGGTTTTGGCGTCGGGAACAAGTCAGGGGGGTCCCCGAGGCGGCCACGAGGTAGGGGGCGTGCCCAGGGGGTAGGGTGCGCCCCCACCCACGTGGTAGCCTCGGGACTCTTCTGGCCTATCTCCGATGCTCCATGGGCTTCTTCTGGTCCAAAAGTAATCTCCGTGAAATTTCAGGTCAGTCGGACTCCGTTTGGTCTTCCTTTTCTGCGATACTCAAAAACAAGGAAAAAACAGAAACTGGCATTGGGCTCTAGGTTAATAGGTTAGTCCCAAAAATCATATAAAATAGCATATAAATGCATATAAAACATCCTAGATGGATAAGATAATAGCATGGAACAATCAAAAATTTAGATACGTTGGAGACGTATCAAGCATCCCCAAGCTTAATTCCCTCTTGTCCTCGAGTAGGTAAATGATAAAAACAGAATTTTTGATGTGGAATGTTACCTAACATATTTATCAATGTAATCTTCTTTATTGTGGCATGAATGTTTAGATCCGAAAGATTCGAGACAAAAGTTTAATATTGACATAAAAATAATAATACTTTAAGCATATTAACAAAGTAATCATGTCTTCTCAAAATAACATGGCCAAAGAAAGCTATCCCAACAAAATCATATAGTCTGACTATGCTCTATCTTCATCACACAAAGTATTTAAATCATGCACAACCCCGATGACAAGCCAATCAACTGTTTCATACTTTTGATGTTCTCAAACTTTTTCAATCTTCACGCAATACATGAGCATGAGCCATAGACATAGCACTATAGGTGGAATAGAATGGTGGTTGTGGAGAAGATAAAAAGGAGAAGACAATCTCACATCAACTAGACGTATCAACGGGCTATGGAGATGCCCATTAATAGATATCAATGTGAGTGAGTAGGGATTGCCATGCAACGGATGCACTAGAGCTATAAATGTATGAAAGCTCAACAAAAGAAACTAAGTGGGTGTGCATCCAACTTGCTTGCTCACGAATACCTATGGCATTTTGAGGAAGCCCATCATTGGAATATACAAGCCAAGTTCTATAATGAAAATTCCCACTAGTATATGAAAGTGACAACATAGGAGACTCTCTATCATGAAGATCATGGTGCTACTTTGAAGCACAAGTGTGGAAAAAGGATAGTAGCATTGCCCATTCTCTCTCTCTCTCTCTCTCTCTCTCTCTCTCTCTCTCTCTCTCTCTCTTTTCTTTTTTGGGCCTTTCCTTTTTTTATGGCCTCTTTTTTTTCGTCCGGAGTCTCATCCCGACTTGTGGGGGAATCATAGTCTCCATCATCCTTTCCTCACTGGGATAATGTTCTAATAATGAAGATCATCACACTTTTATTTACTTACAACTCAAGAATTACAACTCAATACTTAGAACAAAATATAACTCTATGTGAATGACTCCGTCGGTGTACCAGGATGTGCAATGATTCAAGAGTGATATGAAAAATTTATGAAGGTGGCCTTTCCACAAATACGATGTCAACTACATGATCATGCAAAGCAATATGACAATGATGAAGCGTGTCATAATAAATGGAACGGTGGAAAGTTGCATGGCGATATATCTCGGAATGGCTATGAAAATGCCATAGTAGGTAGGTATTATGGCTGTTTTGAGGAAGGTAAATGGTGGGTTTATGGTACCGACGAAAGTTGTGTGGTACTAGGGAGGCTAGCAATGGTGGAAGGGTGAGAGTGCGTATAATCCATGGACTCAACATTAGTCATAAAGAACTCACATACTTATTGCAAAAATCTATTAGTTATGGAAACGAAGTACAACGCGCATGCTCCTAGGGGGATAGATTGGTAGGAAAATACCATCGCTCGTCCCCGACCGCCACTCATAAGGAAGACAATCAAAAAATAAATCATGCTCCGACTTCATCACATAACGGTTCACCATACGCCCATGCTACGGGAATCGCAAACTTTAACACAAGTATCTCTCAAATTAACAACTACTCAATTAGCATGACTCTAATATCACCATCTTCATATCTCAAAACAATCATAAGGAATCAAACTTCTCATAGTATTCAATGCACTTTATATGAAAGTTTTAATTATACGCATCTTGGATGCCATCATATTAGGAATAATTTTATAGCCAAAGAAAATTACCATGTTGTTCTAAAGGACTCTCAAAATAATATAAGTGAAGCATGAGAGATTAATAATTTCTATAAAATAAAACTACCACCGTGCTCTAAAAAGATATAAGTGAAGCACTAGAGCAAAATTATCTTGCTCAAAAGATATAAGTGAAGCACATAGAGTATTCTAATAAATTCTGATTCATGCGTGTCTCTCCCAAAAGGTGTGTGCAGATAGGATGATTGTGGTAAACTAAAAAAAACAAAGACTCAAATTATACAAGACTCTCCAACCAAAACACATATCATGTGGTGAATAAAATTATAGCCTCAAGTAAAGTTACCGATAGACGAAGACGAAAGAGGGGATGCCTTCCGGGGCATCCCCAAGCTTAGGCTTTTGGTTGTACTTGAATTTTACCTTGGGGTTCCCTCGTAATCCCCAAGATTAGGCTCTTGCCACTCCTTATTCTAAAATCCATCAAATCTTTACCCAAAAACTTGAAAACTTCACAACATGAAACTTCAACCGAAAATCTTATGAGCTCCGTTAGAATAAGAAAATAAACCACCACTTTAAGGTACTGTAATGAACTCATTATTTATTTATATTGGTGTTAAACCTACTGTATTCCAACTTCTCTATGGTTCATACCCCCGATACTAATCATAGATTCATCAAAATAAGCAAACAACACACGAAAAACAGAATCTGTCAAAACAAAATAGTCTGTAGTAATCTGACTTGTTTGAATACTTATGGAACTCCAAAAATTCTTAAATAAATTGGTGGACGTGAGGAATTTGTATATTAATTATCTTAAAAAATAATCAACCTAAAAGCACTCTCTAGTAAAAAGTGGCAGCTAATCTCGTGAGCGCAAAAGTTTCTATTTTCTACAGCAAGATCGCAAAGACTTCACCCAAGTCTTCCCAAAGGTTCTACTTGGCACAAACACTAATTATAACATAAAACCATATCTAAACAGACGCTAGATGAATTATTTATTACTAAACAGGAACAAAAAGCAAGGAACAAAAATAAAATTGGGTTTCCTCCCAACAAGCGCTATTGGTTAACGCCCCTAGCTAGGCATTGATAATTTCGATGATGCTCACATGAAAGACAAAAATTCAAGCACAAAGAGAGCATCATATAGCATAAGAAAAGCACATATAAGTCTAACATACTTCCTATGCATAGGCATCTTATAGGCAAATAAATTATCAAGACAAGCAAAAACTAGCATATGCAAGAAAGAAGTGAGAAACAATAACAATCTCAACATAACGAGAGGTAATTTAGTAACATGAAAATTTCTACAACCATATTTTCCTCTCTCATAATAATTACATGTGGGATCACATTCAAATTCAACAATATAGCTCTCACATAAAATTTCCTCTACATGATCCACATGCATGCAAAGTTGACACTCTTCCAAAATAGTGTGAATATCATTAACTAAAGTCACGACCTCTCCAAACCCACTTTTATCAAAAACTTCATAAGATTGAACATTATCCAAATATGTGGGATCTAAAGTTGACACTCTTACAAACCCACTTTCAGTATTATTGCAAACATTATTATCAATCTCATATTCATCATGAGGCTTAAATAAATTTTTCATGATCATAAGAAGAATCACCCCAATCATGATCATTGCTACAAGTAGAGGATATAACAAAACTATCATCCCCAAGCTTAGGGCTTTTCATATCATTAAAACAATTGACATTAATAGAATTTATAATAATATCATTGCAATCATGCTTTTCATTCAAGGAGCTATCGTGAATCACTTCATAAGTTTCTTCTTTCAACACTTCATCGCAATTTTCAGATTCACGAATTTCAAGCAAAACCTCATAAAGATAATATAGTGCACAAAACTCACTAGAAATTGGTTCATCATAATTGGATCTTTTAAAAAGATTAGCAAGAGGATAAGGATCCATAACAATATATTTTTAGCAAGCGACGATACAAGCAAATAGAGGGCACACTGCAACACGAGCAAACAAAAGGACGAACGGAAGAAGGGCGAAGAAAAGGCAATGGTTTTCGAAAATCTTTTTAGAAGTGGGGGAGTGGAAAGCGAGAGGCGAATGGCAAATAATGTAATGCGAGGGAGAAGAGTTTATGATGGTACTTGGTATGTCTTGACTTGGCATAGATCTCCCCGGCAACGGCGCCAGAAATCCTTCTTCCTACCTCTTGAGCATGCGTTGGTTTTCCCTTGAAGAGGAAAGGGTGATGCAGCAAAGAAGCGTAAGTATTTCCCTCTGTTCTGAGAACCAAGGTATCAATCCAGTAGGAGACAATGCACAAGTCACCTATTACCTGCACAAACAATCAAGAACCTTGCAACCAATGCGATAAAGGGGTTGTCAATCCCTTCACGGTCACTCGCAAAAGTGAGATCTAATAAAGATAGTAAAGTAAATATTTTTGGTATTTTTGTTGTATATATTGGAAAGTAAAGATTAAAAAAAAGTAAACGAGACGCGATTTAAATAAATGAGATGCAATATAATAATAAAGAGACCCAAGGGCCATAGGTTTCACTAGTGGCTTCTCTCAAGATAGCATGTATACGGTGGGTGAACAGATTACTGACGAGCAATTGATAGAAAAGCGCATAGTTATGAAGATATCTAAGGCAATGATCATGAATATAAGCATCACGTCCATGTCAAGTAGAACGAAATGATTATGCATCTACTACTATTACTCCACACATCAACCGATATCCAGCATGCATCTAGAGTATTAAGTTCATAAGAACGGAGTAATGCATTAAGCAAGATGACATGATGTAGAGGGATAAACTCAGGCAATATGATATAAACCCCATCTTTTTATCCTCGATGGCAACAATACAATACGTGCCTTGCTGCCCCTACTGTCACTGGGAAAGGACACCGCAAGATTGAACCCAAAGCTAAGCACTTCTCCCATTGCAAGAAAGATCAATCTAGTAGGCCAAACTAAACCGATAATTCGAAGAGACTTGAAAAAAATATCAAATAATGCATATAAGAATTCAGAGAAGAACCAAATAATATTCATAGATAATCTTGTTCATAAATCCACAATTCATCGGATCTTGGCAAACACACCGCAAAAGAGTATTACATCGAATAGATCTCCAAGAACATCGAGGAGAACTTTGTATTGAGAATCAAAGAGAGAGAAGAAGCCATCTAGCTAATAACTATGGACCCAAAGGTCTGTGGTAAACTACTCACGCTTTATCGGAGAGGCAATGTTGTTGATGTAAAAGCCCTCCGTGATCGATTCCCCCTCCCGCAGAACACTGGAAAAGTCCCCAAGATGGGATCTCACGGGTACAGAAGGTTGCGGCGGTGGAAAAGTGGTTCCGTGGCTCCCCCTGATCGATCTAGGGTATAAGAGTATATATAGGAGAAAGAAGTACGTCAGTGGAGCTACGAGGGGCCCACGAGGGTGGGGGCGCGCCTACCCCCCTGGGCGCGTCCTCCTGGCTCATGGCCGCCTCGTAGAGTTCCAGAATTCAACTCCAAGTCTTTTGGATTGCTTTCGGTCCAAGAAAGATCACCGCGAAAGTTTCTTTCCATTTGATATTCCTTTTCTGCGAAACACTAAAATAGGCAAAAAAACAGAAACTGGCACTGGGCCTCTGGTCAATAGGTTAATCCCAAAAATAATATAAAAGAGTATATTAAAGCCCATTAAACATCCAAAACAGATAATATAATAGCATGAAACAATAAAAAATTATAGATACGGTGGGGACGTATCAGGGGGGCTGAATTGGGGAGGAACCCCAAGTAGGATTCGGCCTACTTCGGGCGCCCCCCTTGGCTGCTCCCTCTCCCTCCCACCTATATATATGAGGGGGAGGCGCCTAGAACACACAACAACAATTGTTAGCCGTGTGAGGCACCCTCCTCCACAGTTTACACCTCCGGTCATATGTTCGTAGTGCTTAGGCGAAGCCCTGCGCTGGTCACTTCACCATCACCGTCACCACGCTGTCGTGATGACAGAACTCATCTACTTCCTCGACACTTTGCTGGATCAAGAGTTCGAGAGACGTCATCGAGCTGAACGTTTGCAGGACTCAGAGATGTCGTACGTTCGGTGCTTGATCGGTCGGAACGAGAAGAAGTTCGACTACATCAACCGCGTTGTCAAATGCTTCCGCTTTCGGTATACGAGGGTACATAGACACACTCTCCCCTTCTCATTGCTATGCTTCTCCTAGATAGATCTTGTGTGAGCGTAGGAATTTTTTTGAAATTGCACGCTATGTTTCCCAACAGTGTTTGCATTTTCAATCTCCTTGTATGTCTGAAGAAAAGCTCTAATGCGGTTAGGGTCTCTAGTTGGTTTGACACGGCTACCCACATTGTCGTAGAAGAACTCCAAGTTCATGCCTCTCTCATCTTCGAGAATCATATTGTGAAGAATAACATAGCATGTCATGATGTTTTTTAAGGTCCGCTTGTCCCAAAAACGAGCAGGACCACGAACAATGGCGAACCTAGATTGCAAAACCCCGAATGCTCTTTCAATGTCTCTTCGGGATGCCTCTTGCACCCTTGCAAATTCACATTGTTTTCTAGTTTTGGGTTCTTTGATGATCTTGACAAATGTGCACCAAGGAGGGTATACACTACAAAAAAAAATACACTTCCGTGATGATACGTGTTTGTCATAGTAGGTCGTGTTTTTTGTCATGCATGTACATCCATGACAAATTTATGAAAGAATCAAGATAGTCATACCTGTGCTATCGTAGAAGTGTTCCATGACATTACCAAAATTATCATCACGGAAGTGTCCACTTCCATGACGATAAATCGCGCGTCACAGAAGTGCTTTCATCAAGGGTGACCGACACGTGGCATCCACCGTAACGGAACACCTTTAAGCTATCGGGTCAGGTTTTGGATCTGATAACCCGTTAACAACCCCGACCAATGGGGATTTTCCACGTGTAAAATCATCATTGGCTAGAGGAAACACGTGTCGACTCATCGTTGGGACATATGTCATCCACTCATTGGACAGAAGGTGCCTATGATACGTCAACACGTGGCACGACCCAATAGTGTCCCATTCCTGTGAAAAGGCCGGCCCGTTTGACTTGGTCAAAAGCTGGCGGGCCGGCCCATGGAAAGCCTGTTAACGGCCTGTTCGCATATAGCCCATTTACAGCCCGCTAACCCAAGGCCCGTTACGCCCTATCCGAATTAGGCCTAGTAGCGTCATCTGGGTCATCCAATATGATTCCAACCCATTTTCACTTCTGGCCCATGTATAGCCCATGACGTCTTTCAGCCCATATGAGGCCCTTTGTAACTCTTGGCCCATTAGCGGCCCGTGCTGAAACTGGCCTGTAATGAACAGTGTATTACTTTACACAACAGCCCATGGTGAAACTGGCCCGTAATGAACAGTGTATCACTTTATACCCATTAACGGCCCGTTATTCCGTTGGGCCGTTTCCAGCCCAAGTTAACTTTCGGCCTTCTGAGGGCCCATTTATTCTTGGGCTCATTTGCAGCATTTGGTTACTTACGGCCCGTTACTGTCATTTTCTGCTTGTGGGCCAAATTCAGCCCGTCGTTACAGTCGGCCCGTTTGTGGACCGTTAGTCTGTTGGGCCATTTTCATAGCATCACCAAATACGGCCTATTAACGACCCATTATGGTCAGCCCATAAAACGTACGATTTCCATTAAAGGCCCGTCTACGGTCCATTAAAGGCCCGTACAAGACCCATAAATTAGTCGGCGGCCCATGGATCCTACGAGACTTAGAAGGCCCATGGATCCTACGAGACGTAGAAGGCCCATGGATCCTACGAGACGTAGAAGGCCCATGGATCCTACGAGACGTACTAGGCCCATGGATCCTATGAGACGTAGAAGGCCCATGGATCCTACGAGACGTAGAAGGCCCATGGATCCTACGAGACGTAGAAGGCCCATGGATCCGACGGCCCGTGAAGGGCCATGGTCGGGCGAGTTGGCCCCCGTTTGAACGATATAGCATATTCAAAGAATTATCCTACTCAATACTATCACCTCTAAAAAGCATACACTATACAACAAAGAGATCAAGGCATAGAAAGGTAGAATAATCCTACACTATACAATAAAGAAATTACAACCGGTTATACCCACTGGGCATTATGGTTCGGCACAGGTGATAATAAAGCATACACAAACAGCAAATTACATACACTGGGCAAATACAGCTCATACATCATGGACGCGCATCAACTTAACTCCATTTGAACTATAATCTCTTCAAAAAATAGGATTGGCCGGATTCAGATAGCACAACTTTCAGTCTGCAAAATCTCCAATTCCTTCATGGTTACCTCAGTGTCTTGTTTCATTTTTTGACTCCTGCATCTAATACCTGCATGCCCAGTCTCAACTTGTTGATTATACATTGACAATCATGTACACGTTGTCTTGCCACCTCTAGTTGATGCTCGAGAACATCAGCACATTCCAATTCCAATCCATAATCATTCGGTAACGGCCATGCCGCACTGCTCGCAGATCTTTGTGTTGATGTCACTTCATCCTGAAATGTTTGTGTAAGTACACATGACTAGGGCAAAAATATAGTTACAACAGTGAAGCGAACAAGACACTATTTTGTACTACATGGCAAAACAGGACTAACAATAATGTTACACGTCACTTTAAAAAAAATGTTACACGTCATGAAGCATAAGCATGTGATATTTTAAAAATTATAAAAAAAAGATAGTCTGTGCAGCCTGCATACATAAATCCCTCTTAGCTCACCAGAGGAGCATGATTTTGGGGCCCAATCGAAAACACAGACAAGTTACAAATTTGGACAGCATGTTGCGTATAAGTAAGCAAGCAGTTGGCCATTCTGTGCCTCAATTAAAGTCTTAGTGATCATAATGAACAGCAGAGGGTTTCATACAAACATACTACAGCAGGCAAAACTATGCAATCATTAACGTAGTATAAACTAGATTGTGAGCCTCATGCAATAATAGTTGGTTAATAGACTTGAAAGCTTCAGGCACACTTCGGCAGAGTAATTAAATGGTAAGGCCTTTAATTATGTCAACTAATAGTGATACAAGTACCGAACATCAGGCATGATTATTTGGGCATCTCATTAACTGAGGACAAATAAAGCAATTGAAAAGAGAAAATTAACTATGCCTGAAACAAACAAGGAATTGAACTGTTGAGTTGCATACAGTGACTTACCTTAGCAGGTTGAAGAGGCTCAGCGCAGCTCCTACTTCTCTTGCAAGGCTCCTTCCTAACATCTTGTACTTGGAAATCCTCAATCTTATCTTCATTGCACCCCCTCTGCAAGGTGACACAAACTAGTTACTCGTCTCCTTGGAAGATAAATATGCATACTTTCCAGTCTGTGAACACAAAATGATGAGATTATAACAAAACAACACCACATAATGAAACATGCCGCATCTCTTGCACTTGCACACAATGAAATGAGCATTTACTATGTCTGCACTATGTAAAAACTAGGCATACCTTCGAACTGGATCTCCAGGTACTCTTGGGGAGCCTACTGTAGTGTACAGCCAAACCTTTATGTCACCTATGAGTTAGACAAGGCCCCATTACAGTAGCCCTTAGTGTTTAAATCGTTGACAAGCTCTGTTAGAGTGTTAGGTCAAGAACAACAAGTAATCAAAGCAAAGAGTCCTAGTATGGCTGGCTGATGCAAACAAGCAATTGAACAGATGTGTGAGCAAATCTTACATATCAAGAAAAGAAGCAAAGAAGGAGGCTTAAAGACCATCACTTGACTGACCAGATTTAAGGGGCATTTAAACATCATGTGCAACGTATGAACTAACATAAACATTGCATATTCCAGATTCTACAATGGAATGCACATGTATTAGGTTATGCCATGTATGATGATGCCTAAATGTACAGATAGCAGGCAGGAGTGATTCATCATTGCACACACAATTGAATTGCAGGTTAAGGGCCAGTTCAATTCCGCCTTTTTAGGGCATATTGTCAAAATAAGCCATAAAAGATGTAAAGAAGTCATTTTTGAGTTATGGGCTTGGGCTTAACTAATTTCGCTTTGGAGGGGGGGTGTTTCGGGTAGAACCTCACTAAAAATTGAAGGGAAGGGGAATAGTGAAATGACTCTGTTGTCTGCCTATATTACACCCAAAATGCAACTGCTGACGCCCGTGTCACACCTGACCCTCAAGTAAAAACAAACACGCAAGCATTCATTGCCCTGCCCGCTTCCATCTCCTCTCCCCTTTCCCTCTACCTCGATCCCCTGCCTGCAGCACTAGGGTTCCTCCAGCGAGCCGTCGCCACTGGTCCCATCTGGCCTGATCCTCGACGATGCTATGTCCAGCTAGGCTACATGGCCGGCGGGTAGGGGAAAATCTCCTTGGCTGCTCCTCCCTCTGGCGCCGCCCCTCATTCTCATGGTCTCCAGCAGCTGCTCCACTGTGGTTTGTCCAACGCACTACCCCGGCGGGCGCTGCACAACTACAGCTGATGCCACACTGCGGCAGAAGGCACCTATTCCCCCTCCCCTCCTCCTAGGCCATGGCCTTGGGGTGCTGTTGAAGGATGAGCTCATCCAACAAGGTGAGGATTTCCTCTGATTTTTTGCCAAATTTTCATTCTGATCCACTATACGATGAATTGCTATGAGCTGCTGCTATATGATGCATTTCTATGAGCTGCTCCTGATGCTGCTATATGATGAATTGCTATGAGCTGCTGCTACTGTATGATGAGTTGCTATGAGCTGCTGCTGCTACTATATGATGAATTGCTATGAGCTGCTGCTGCTGCTATATGATGAGTTGCTACAAGCTGTTCCTGCTGCTGCTATATGATGAATTGCTAGGAGCTGCTCCTACTGCTGCTATATGATGAATTGCTATTAGCTGCTCCTGCTGCTGCTATATGATGAATTGCTATGAGCTGCTGCTGGTATATGATGAATTGCAGACTGCTGCTGCTGTATGATGAGTTGCTATGAGCTGCTGCTGCTATATGATGCTTTCAGGTGGTGCTGCTATACGATAATAACCTGCCACTTGGACCATCGAATTTCAATAAATAATTATTCTTCATTTAAATGTGGGTCATGCGTTCTTCGTTTAAATTAGGCAATGGGATCTCTATGGAAAACATTGACCAAAGTAGATTGTGCCAAGTAGATGGTATCTTTGTATTTGCATTTTGAGCAAATAGTGATGGTCTGTTTTCCTATCATATTAATTATTGCACTGGGTTCAATTTGTGATGTTTGCAAGTCAAATTAATTTCCATATGGGCAGCAAAATGAAAATAATAATAATGCAATCTAGACTTTCCACTGATCATACCAAAGATAAGCTGAAAATGCAATGAAAAGAACTGGTTGGCTTATTACATGGAGCTTATATTCACAGGTGCTTATTTTCTTAGGATAACTCGTAATAGCTGTCCCTAAGAAACTTGGCTAATAGAACTGGCATACAAATAACATGTCACGATGATTGCAATGGAGGAGTGACGTACCATAGCACACTGTATAGGCTCACCGCTGCCTCTCCTTTTTTTGTGATGTTCCATGAAATTGCCACATACATCTTGTACTTTTTCATTGTGTAACCCTATCTGCAAGTTGACATGGCTAATTTCAGACATCTCTACATGATACTAAATTGCATATCCCTTTGCACATATTTAAACCACCAATTAACGATTGTGTGTGTACCATAAACTAGCCATGACTCTGTATGCTGGACTAGCAGGCACTCTAAGGGAGCCTAATGTAGTGCACTGGAATTCCTCCATGCCACCTATGATTTTGTGTAATGTACTGCCCCTGTTCCTAAATATATGTCTTTGTAGAGATTCCAGTATGGACCACATACAGATGTATATAGATGCATTTTCGAGTGTAGATTCACTCATTTTGCTCCGTATGTAGCCTATAGTGGAATCTCTAGAAAGACTTATATTTAGGAACGGAGGTACAAGGTAGTATCATGTATGACATCTACATATCTAATTTAGCAGCCAGTAGTAGAAATCATTGTCTACACAAAGGGATTACTGGTCGAAAATCCTAGCAAAGCACGCTGGCAGGCACAGAACAATACACGAGAGAGAGACGCGCTTACAAGATCATAGCAATGCCTCAGTCCAGGATCTTGGTTAACCAAGCTGTTAGATCCAGAAGAAACATCGTCCTTGTAGTTTTTGCCAGCTGCATAACAGGTAACAGCGACTGGTTAGTATATTTGAAGTACATTGGGCAGGTGATGCTGGACAGGTTTAAAGGTGACAAGTACCTAGGCCGTGGCGGGTGCTTGGCATCTCTCCAGACGGTGGGAATCAGGTTAGAAATGTCAAGGGTGATGACGCTGCGCTGGCTGTCGGGGTCCGGTAAGGAGATCTAGAACCGTCGAGTAGGGTGTTTGTGGAGCGGCTCCGATAGGGTGGACTACGGTGTGGGCGAAGCGGATCTATGGCCGTGGACGAGGGCATAGGTGAAGCTGCTCCGGTGGTTGGGTTAAGGATGGTGTCGATGATGCGGATCTGCGGCCATGGACGGGGCGTCAGAAGCTGCTCCGGTGGTTGGGTTAAGGATGGTGTCGACGATGCGGATCTGCGGCCGTGGACGGGGCGTCAGAAGCTGCTTCGGTGGTTGGGTTAAGGGTGGTGTCGACGATGCGGATCTGCGGCCGTGGACGGGGCGTCAGAAGCTGCTCCGGTAGGTTGGATGAGGGTGCGAGGAAGCGGATATGAGGCCGTGGACTTGTGAGTTGGCAAAGCGGCCCCGATAGGGTTGAGAATGGTATAGGAGAAGCTACTCCGGTAGGGTTGACGATGGTGTCTGCGAAGCGGCTCTGGTAGGGTTGAGGAAGGTGTCGGCAAAGCGGCTCCGGTAGGGTTGAGGAAGGTGTCAGCGAAGAGGATCAGAGGCCGTCGACGGGGGCGTCGGTGGGGTGGCTCTGGGGGGTGTGGACGAAGCGTCTCCGGTGGGGAGTACGAATGAGCCGTTGCAGATGCGCAGCGGTTGACGAGAGTACCGGCGAAGCAGATCCGGCGCCGTGCACAAGGCCTGCACTGAATGGGCTGTGGTACAGTGGTGGATGAGCAGTCTACTTGTTTCTAGGGGAGGTGGGAGGGGTAGATGCGGCCGCAGAAGCAGATCTGGCGAGGTGGACGCCGCTGGCAGTGAATGGGCTATGGTACGCCGGTGGATGAGCAGTCTAGGGTTTCGAGAGGGGAGGGGAGAAAGGGCGATGAAGTATGGACGGCGTGATGTAAGATGCTCTGGTGCTATGGAGTTAGTCATTTTTGCGGGAGGGGGAGAGGAAATGGGGGTGCCGTGTAGTGGGGGAGCCGGAAGTTACCAAAGCAGCCCCGACCTATCATGTAGATGAGGGCGGTATTGTAACTGTTGGTCTCCGTGCACCAAGGACAAAAGGGGGATTTCACATGCTAAATACTAAGGTGGCGGAAATTTTAGAAGGAGGCGGGAGATTTTGCCGCCCGCGGGATCGTTCGTATCCAGTTTCAAGTAATTTTGGACCGTGCTAGCGGGAAGGTCATGCTAGACTGTGTACACGGGGCACGCGTCAGCAGTTAATAACTGGTGTGAAGTCCACCCCAGAAAAAAGACAATAACTCGGGATGATGCGCCAATAACTTGGATGTTCACACGGGCGCGGCCAATTGTACGTGTGTAGTGGCGCGTTCACAAAAAAGGGATCAAACGCTCAACCTATGTATTTCTCGTGTAAATAGATAATTTGGTGCCATTGGTTATTTACTTTAAACATAATGCATTGACGTGTTAGTGTAGAGGCGCACAAAAAGAAATGGATATTGTAGTCAGCTACTTAAAAGTGTTACCTCATATGATTACATAGCCTCCATTTCATAAATTGCGTACCCGTTGAATTCATATATGAATATTACATATATTACATCAAAATAGAAACTTAAATCATCCAAGACTAATGAATTTGAATGCGAGAGTAACAATGGTGCATGTACATGATAGCTACATTGGTTGTTTGAAGAAACATCACTGTAACTTTGGCATGCACAACTAAAAAGGTTTATTTAAATAGAAACAAATGTGATATGTGAGTGTCCAATCTTTATAGCGTTGAATCGATATTGTACCTTTGGCCACGATACGAAGTAGATATTGACTTATGTTCAAGCGATGCACGTCCACGATCGCTAGATAGTGATACATGAATGAATTGTGCAATCTCTCTCACACGCATACATATCTCATTTCCCTGTGGGCATTGGAATCACACACGCGCACTTCATGCATTTCTCTCCCTCCGTTAGGGTTAAATTTGTCTTTCTACCCCATCCTACAAGTCTCTCACACAGAAATACACATGCTCTCTATGTCTAACACGCCCACCCCTTTAATTCCACCCACCCACAGCCACTAATGTCTCAAAGTATAATAATGTCTCTCACACATATGCTATCTACCTATCCCTTAATATAGCTAGATATGTGTCACACAAACTCCTTCTCCCTACTAGCAAGATGCCCATGCGTTGCACGGAACATCAAGATGCATTTGTATGAGAAGTTTATCTTGTGGGAGAAAAGGATGAACGAGGGAATGCCTTATTTGCAAATGCGGAGAGGGGTGTGGGTATCTTTTTGCAAAATTGCCATAGTTTCCTTCCTGTCCGTCGGATATAAATCAGATGGCCTATATTGCAGGATGGAAGGAACACCATCATAACCAACTCTGTTTTTTATAAGAGTAGAGATATGTGAGTGTCACTCCCCCCCCACACACACTCCCACACTTCCCAACACCGAAGGAGTAGGGTGACACCTCGATCTTGATACTAATCTATCGACTGGCTTCTCTCTCAAACATACACACACACACACTACCCGGCACCGAAGGAGTAGGGTGGCACATCGATCTTGATAATAATCTATCTACTCCTCTTTCAAACACACACACACACACACACACACACTCGTAAGTTGTGCCTCTGTGCCTACCACACACACTCTCGATACGTCTTTCTCTCCCTCCCCCCCCCCCAACAATGACAGCAGAAGGGTGACAACTCGATCTGATCATAATCTGTCAATTGGTTTCTCTCTCAAACATTGTGTCTCGGTGCCTCGCTCAGTAGCCCCCTCGATATGTAGACTTCTCGCGCGCGCACAGCTGTAGTGATGATGACGCTGAACCCAGTGTGCCTTGTTTTTACCGGCCTCATGTGATAGTTTTCACCCTGTTTTCTCTTAATTAACAAGGCAACCTTTTCTTTGTTACTACTAGTGAATCTAAAATCATTCGGGGTAGTGATGACCCACAAGTATAGGGGATCTATCGTAGTCCTTTCGATAAGTTAGAGTGTCGAACCCAACGAGGAGCAGAAGCAAATGGTAAGCGGTTTTCAGCAAGGTATTCTCTGCAAGTACTAAAATAAGAGGTAACAGGTAGTTTTGTGACAAGATAAATTGTAGCGAGCAACAAGTAAAAAAAGTAAATAAAGTGCAGCAAGGTGGCCCAATCCTTTTTGTAGCAAAGGACAAGCCGGAACAAACTCTTATAATGGGAAAAGCACTCCCGAGGACACATGGGAATATCGTCAAGCTAGTTTTCATCACGTTCATATGATTCACGTTCAGTACTTTGGTAATTTGATATGTGGGTGGACCGGTGCTTGGGTGCTGTTCTTACTTGAACAAGCATCCCACTTATAATTAACCTCTATTGCAATCATCCGCAACTACAACAAAAGTATTAAGGTAAACCTAACCATAGCATGAAACATATGGATCCAAATCAACCCCTTACGAAGCAACGCATAAACTAGGGTTTAAGCTTCTGTCACTCTAGCAACCCATCATCTACTTATTACTTCCCAATGCCTTCATCTAGGCCCAAATAATGGTGAAGTGCTATGTAGTCGACGTTCACATAACACCACTAGAGGCTAGACAACATACATCTTATCAAAATATCGAACGAATACCAAATTCACATGACTACTAATAGCAAGACTTCTCCCTTGTCCTCAGGAACAAACGTAACTACTCACAAAGCATATTCATGTTCATAATCAGAGGGGTAATAATATGCATATAGGATCTGAAAATATGATCTTCCACCAAATAAACCAACTAGCATCAACTACAAGGAGTAATCAACACTACTAGCAACCTACTAGCACCAATCCTGGACTTTGAGACAAGAATTGGATACAAGAGATGAACTAGGGTTTGGAGATGAGATGGTGCTGGCGAAGATGTTGATGGAGATTGCCCTCTCCCAATGAGAGGAGCGTTGGTGATGATGATGGTGATGATTTCACCCTCCCGGAGGGAAGTATCCCCGGCAGAACAGCTCTGCCGGAGCCCTAGATTGGTTCCGCCAAGGTTCCGCCTCATGGCGGCGGTGTTTCGTCCCGAAAAGTTCTTCTTGATTTTTTTCTCATCGAAAGACTTCATATAGCAGAAGATGGACGTCGGAGACCCACCAGGGGGCCCACGGGGTAGGGGGCGCGCCCTAGGAAGGGGGCGCGCCCCCACCCTTGTGATCAGGGTGTGGGCCCCCTGGCCTTCATCTTTGTCGAGGATTTTTCTTTATTTCCTTTAAGATATTCTGTGGAGTTTCAGGACTTTCGGAGTTGCATAGAATAGGTCTCTAATATTATCTCCTTTTCCAGCATAGAATTCCAGCTGCCGGCATTCTCCCTCTTCATGTAAACCTTGTAAAATAAGAGAGAATGGCCATAAGTATTGTGACATAACGTGAAATAACAGCCCATAATGCAATAAATATCGATATAAAAGCATGATGCAAAATGGACGTATCAACTCCCCCAAGCTTAGACCTCGCTTGTCCTCAAGCGAAAAGCCGATAACAATAAATATGTCCCCATGTTTAGAGGTGGAGGCGTCGATAAAAATAAAATATGGACATGAAGGCATCATGATTATTCTCATAACAACAACATATATGGATTTTGTCATATGATTACTTATGTTCAAGTGATGATCTATTCACAATGCAAAAGTATGAATCAGAAACCTTATTGGGCTCCAACAAACTATAATCTCAGTCATTGAAGCAATTGCAATTTATCATAACATCGGAAAGAGTCTATGTCACAGCTAAAAAGCAAGTCCACATACTCAACTATCATTTAGTCCTTCATAATTACTAACACTCACGCGATACTTGTGGTTATGAAGTTTTAATCGGACACAGAGAAAGATAGGGACTTATAGTTTTTCCCCGCAACCTTTTACCTCAAGGGTAATGTCAACAATAATAATTCATGCTCCTCTACATCCAGGTAGATATATATATCATGTTCTTTCCAACATGCTGGGCTTGCCAAAGGATAAAATGAAAAAAGAAAGGTGAAGATCACCATGACTCTTGCATAAGGTAGAGGATAATAATAAAAGATAGGCCCTTCGCAGAGGGAAGCAGAGGTTGCCATGCGCTTTTATGGTTGGATGCACAAAATCTCAATGCGAAAGAATGTCACTTTATATTGCCCCTTGTGATGTGAACCTTTATTATGCAGTCCGTCGCTTTTATTACTTCCACATCACAAGATCGTATAAAGCTTATATCTCCCACACCAATCAATCATACATATTTAGAGCAATTTTTATTGCTTTGCACCGATGACAACTTACTTGAAGGATCTTACTCAATCCATAGGTAGATATGGTGGACTCTCATGGCAAAACTGGTTTTAGGGTATTTGGAAACACAAGTAGTATTTCTACTTGGTGCTGATAATTTGGCTAGCATGAGGGAGAAAGGCAAGCTCAACATGTTAGTGGATCCATGACAACATACTTTATCTCAGATATAAGAAAAACATAACTCATTACGTTGTCTTCCTTGTCCAACATCAACTCTTTAGCATGTCATATTTTAATGAGTGCTCCCAATCATAAAAGATGTCAATGATAATATATCTATATGTGAAACCTCTCTTTCCTTATTACTTCCTATTAATTGCAACGATGACCAAAGCTATGTCTGCCAACTCCCAACAACTTTTAGTCATCATACTCTTTCTATGTGAAGTCATTACTCTCAATAAGATCAATATGAACTTTTGTTTCTTTTTATTCTTTTTCTTCTTTTCTTTTATTCACTCAAGATCATGGCAAAATAATCAAGCCCTTGACTCAACACTAATCTTTATTATATAGCTCACGTACTCGATTACATAGAGAGATCATAAAGCAAAACTCAAAAGTAGATCATGCCATAAACTTTATTCTACTAGATCAAGATACTACTAATAGGACCGAACTAAGAAAAATGGTAAAGATAGGAGATGTGTTTGTGATACGATACCGGGGCACCTCCCCCAAGCTTGGAAGTTGCCAAGGGGAGTGCCCATATCCATGTGATTATGTCTCCTTTGTTGGTGAAGAAGGTGGTGGTGACGGATAGTCACACATCCAGCGTAAGAGGTCATCCAGCTTGCGGATATTGCCCTTGAGTGCAACAATATGCTCCTTCAACAATATATTTTCACTTGTGAGATACCTGTTCTGTATACGAGCTAACTCAATCATCTTGAAAGCTTCGATCTCAGTTGGGGTAAGAAGATTATGATCAAGTTTAAGGATGTCTTCTGTTGTAGGGGCTTGGTTTTCCGTGGCCTTCTTGATCCCTTCATCCTAGTTGATCTCCATGGGCTCTTCCCTCTTCAGCTCTATCTTCATTAGCCAAGCATCTTTGTCACCATTGTTGGAGGAGGGAGACGACATGATGCATGGCCTTGACAACCCTGACAGAAAACAGCTCGAAACAAGAACAGAGGAGATTTGCGTGATACGGGAGTCAAAACCTTCGGGAGAATATATAAAGAATTTTTACCGACCAAAATACGTATCATGCAAGAAAACGGAGTCCGGAGGGCACACGAGGTGCTCACGAGGTAGGGGGGCGCGCCCACCACCCTCGTGTCCTTCCCGGACTGCTACTTATTTTTCTATTTTTCTAAATATTCCAAAACGGAGAAATAATGCCTTAAAAATTGTTTTGGAGTCGGTTTACTTACCGTACCACATACCTATTCCTTTTCGGAGTCTAAAACAGTCTGGAAAGTGTCTCTTATGTATTTCTCCAGGGTTACGGTTTCAATAATATTGGTTTCAACATTTATGGGATTACCTGAGATATAATGTTTGATTCTTTGACCGTTTACCACCTTCGGATTTGTGCCTTCAAAGTTGTTGATTTTTATGGCACCTGAACGATAGACTTCCTCGATAACGTAGGGGCCTTCCCATTTAGAGAGAAGTTTTCCTGCAAAAAATCTTAAACGAGAGTTATATAGCAATACATAATCACCTACATTAAACTCACGCTTTTGTATCCTTTTGTCATGCCATCTTTTAACTTTTTCTTTAAACAACTTGGCATTTTCATATGCTTGGGTTCTCCATTCATCAAGTGAGCTAATATCAAATAACCTCTTCTCACCGGCAAGTTTGAAATCATAGTTGAGCTCTTTAATAGCCCAAGATGCCTTATGCTCTAGTTCGAGAGGTAAGTGACATGCTTTTCCATAACCATTTTGTACGGTGACATACCCATATGATTTTTATATGCAGTTCTATAAGCCCATAATGCATCATCAAGTTTCTTAGACCAGTTCTTTCTAGACCTATTAACAGTCTTTTGCAAAATTAATTTGAGCTCTCTATTGCTCAATCTACTTGACCACTCGACTGTGGGTGATAAGGAGATGCAATTCTATGATTAACATCATACTTAGCAAGCATTTTACGGAAAGCACCATGAATAAAGTGTGAACCACCATCAGTCATTAAATATCTAGGGACTCCAAACCTCGGAAAAATAACTTCCTTAAGCGTTTTAATAGAGGTGTTATGATCAACACTACTAGTTGGAATAGCTTCTACCCACTTAGTAACGTAATCAACAGCAACTAGAATATGTGTATATCCATTAGAGGCAGGAAAAGGTCCCATATAATCAAAGCCCCAAACATCAAATGGTTCAATAACAAGTGAATAATTCATAGGCATTTCTTGACGTCTACTAATATTACCAATTCTTTGACATTCATCACAAGACAAAACAAACTTACGGGCATCCTTGAAGAGAGTAGGCCAATAAAAACCGAATTGCAATACCTTATGTGCAGTTATGTCTCCAGCGTGGTGTCCTCCATAAGTTTCGGAGTGACACTTGCGTAGGATCTGTTCATGTTCATGCTTAGGTACACAACGTCTAATAACACCATCTACTCCTTCTTTATAAAGATGTGGGTCGTCCCAAAAGTAAAGTCTCAAATCATAGAAGATTTTTTTTCTTTTGTTGGTATGTGAAGCTAGGTGGTATGAATTTGGCAACTATGTAATTAGCATAATCAGAATACCATGGAGTACTACGAGAAGTTCTTGTGACATTTAATTTTTCATCAGGAAAGCTATCATCAATGGGTAGTGGGTCATCAAGAACATTCTCTAACCTAGATAAGTTGTCTGCAACGGGGTTCTCAGCTCCTTTTCTATCAACGATATGCAAATCAAATTCTTGTAGCAAGAGAACCCATCTAATAAGTCTAGGTTTAACATCTTTCTTTTCCATAAGATATTTAATAGCAGCATGATCAGTGTGAATAGTTACTTTAGAATCAACAATATAAGGTCTGAACTTATCACAAGCAAATACAACTGCTAAAAGTTCTTTTTCAGTAGTAGCATAATTTCTTTGAGCATTGTCTAGAGTTTTACTAGCATAATGAATAACATTCAATTTCTTATCAACTCTTTGCCCTAGAACAACACCTACAACATAATCACTAGCATCACACATAATTTCAAAGGGTAAATTCCAATTAGGTGGCTGAACAACAGGTGCAGAGACTAATGCTTTCTTAAGTATTTCAAATGCTTCTACACAATCATCATCAAAGACAAATGGTACATCTTTTTGTAATAAATTAGTCAGAGGCCGAGAAATTTTTGAGATGTCTTTAATGAACCTCCTATAAAATCCGGCGTGACCAAGGAAACTTCTTATACCTTTGATGTCCTTGGGACATGGCATCTTTTCAATAGCATCAACCTTGGCTTTATCAACTTCAATACCTCTTTCAGAAACTTTATGCCCCAAGACAATACCTTCATTAACCATGAAGTGGCACTTTTCCCAATTCAAGACAAGATTAGTTTCTTCACATCTCTGCAAAACTCAATCAAGATTGCTCAAGCAATCGTCAAAAGAGGAACCATAGATGAAAAAGTCGTCCATGAAAACCTCACAAATCTTTTCACAGAAGTCAGAGAATATAGCCATCATGCATCTTTGAAAGGTAGCAGGTGCATTACATAGACCAAAAGGCATACATCTATAAGCAAAAGTACCAAAAGGGCATGTAAAAGTAGTCTTTGATTGATCTCTAGCCGACACAGGTATTTGAGAGAAACCAGAGTAACCATCTAGAAAGCAGTAATGTGTATGTTTGCATAATCTTTCTAGCATTTGATCAATAAAAGGTAAGGGTAATGATCTTTCTTAGTAGCTTTATTTAATTTGCGGAAATCAATTACCATCCTATAACCTGTGATAATTCTTTGTGGAATCAATTCATCTTTATCATTAGGAACAACAGTAATACCTCCCTTCTTAGGGACACAATGGACAGGACTTACCCACTGACTATCAGCAACGGGATAAATTATACCTGCCTCCGGAAGCTTGAGTATTTCCTTCCTTACCACTTCTTTCATTTTAGGATTCAGATGTCGTTGAGGGTCACGAACTGGTTTGGCGTCCGCCTCCAAATTTATTTTATGTTGACATAGAGTGGGACTAATGCCCTTAAGATCATCAAGAGTATATCCAATAGCAGCACGATGCTTCTTCAGAGTTTTCAACAATCTTTCTTCTTCATGCTCTGAAAGGTTAGCACTAATAATAACGTGATATATCTTCTTTTCATCAAGATAAGCATATCTAAGATTATCAGGCAACGGTTTAAGCTCAAACACGGGATCACCCTTGGGTGGAGGAGGATCCCCTAGGATTTCGACTGGCAAATTGTGTTGCAGAATAGGTTCCTGTTTAAAAAAATACTTCATCTATTTCCCTTCTTTCATTCATGAACATATCATTTTCATGGTCTAGCAAATAGTGTTCTAAAGGATCACTAGGAGGTACGGCAATAGAAACATGACCAATAATTTCATCCTTACTAGGCGATTCTTCCTCACGATTTTGTTTACTGAATTTACAGAAATAAACTCATGAATCATATCATCCAAGCCAATAGTAACAACATTCTTTTCGCAGTCTATCCTAGCTTTAACAGTGTTCAAGAAGGGTCTACCAAATATAATGGGACAAAAGCAATCTTGTGGTTAACCAAGAACAAGAAAATCAGCAGGATATTTAGTTTTCCCACACAAGACTTCAACATCTCTAACAATCCCAATTGGTGAAATAGTATCTCTATTGGCAAGCTTAATTGTGACATCAATATCTTCTATCTCAGCAGGTGCAATTTCATGCTTAATTTCTTTATACAAAGTAATAGGTATAACACTAGCACTAGCACCCATATCACATAAGCCATGATAACAATGATCTCCTATTTTAACAGAAATAACAGGCACGGCTACCACAGGTCTATGTTTATCTTTAGCACAAGGTTTAGCAATTCTAGCAGTTTCACCTTCGAACTGAATAACATGCCCATCAATATTATCAGACAAGAGATCTTTAACAATGGCAATATTAGGTTCTACTTTAACTTGCTCAGGAGGTGTATAAGTTCTAATATTGCTTTTACGAACAACAGTTGAAGCTTTAGCATGATCCTTTACTCTAACAAGGAAAGGTGGTTTCTCAACATAAGAAGTAGGAACAATAGGATCATTATAAGTGACAGTCTTTTCTTCAACTTTAATAGGTGCAACTACTTTTACTTCTATGGGAGGATGATATTTGAACCACTTCTCCTTAGGGAGATCAACATAAGTAGCAAAAGATTCACATAAAGAAGCTACTATCTCAGAGTCAAGTCCATATTTAGTGCTAAACTTACGGAAAATATCGGTATCCATAAAAGATTTAACACAATCAAACTTAGGTGTCATACCTGACTCCTTACCTTCGTCGAGGTCCCAATCTTCAGAGTTGCGTTTAATTCTATCCAATAAGTCCCATTTAAATTCAATAGTCTTCATCATAAAAGAGCCAGCACAAGAAGTATCGAGCATGGTGCGATTGTTTTCAGAAAGCCGAGCATACAAATTTGAATAATTGTTTCCCTTGAAAACCCATGATTGGGGCATGAATATAACATTGATTTAAGCCTCCCCCAAGCTTGAGCGATGCTTTCTCCTTCGCGAGGCCAAAAATTATATATATAATTGCGATCACGATGAACAAGATGCATAGGGTAATACTTTTGATGAAATTCTAATTTCAGTCTTTTATAATTCCATGATCTCGTATCATCACATAGCCTGTACCATATCAATGTGTCTCCCTTCAAAGATAAAGGGAAGACCTTCTTCTTAGCAATATCATCGGGTATACCTGCAAGCTTAAATAATCCACAAACTTCATCCACATATATTAAGTGCTCACCCGGATGCTTAGTTCCATCTCCTGTAAAAGGATTAGCTAGCAGTTTTTCCATCATACCCGAAGGAAATTCAAAAGGAGTTTTATTTTCAATAGGTTCAGTAGGTTGAGGAGAAACTCTTTGCTCTACTGGACGGGGTGCAGATACCCTGAACAAGCCCCTCAGAGAATTACTTTCCATAGTAACAAGTGACAGTAAATTTCAGCACACTATATAATTTTTTCCTTACCAAATTCCACTTACCAAAAGCACTACACTCCCCGGCAACGGCGCCATAAAAGAGTCTTGATGACCCACAAGTATAGGGGATCTATCGTAGTCCTTTCGATAAGTAAGAGTGTCGAACCCAACGAGGAGCAGAAGGAAATGATTAGCGGTTTTCAGCAAGGTATTCTCTGCAAGTACTGAAATAAGAGGTAACAGGTAGTTTTGTGACAAGATAAATTGTAGCGAGCAACAAGTAACAAAAGTAAATAAAGTGCAGCAAGGTGGCCCAATCCTTTTTGTAGCAAAGGACAAGACGGAACAAACTCTTATAATAGTAAAAGCGCTCCCGAGGACACATGGGAATATCGTCAAGCTAGTTTTCATCACGTTCATATGATTCGCGTTCAGTACTTTGATAATTTGATATGTGGGTGGACTGGTGCTTGGGTGTTGTTCTTACTTGAACAAGCATCCCACTTATGATTAACCTCTATTGCAAGCATTCGCAACTACAACAAAACTATTAAGGTAAACCTAACCATAGCATGAAACATATGGATCCAAATCAGCCCCTTACGAAGCAACGCATAAACTAGGGTTTAAGCTTCTGTCACTCTAGCAAGCCATCATCTACTTATTACTTCCCAATGCCTTCATCTAGGCCCAAATAATGGTGAGGTGTTATGTAGTCGACGTTCACATAACACCACTAGAGGCTAGACAACATACATCTTATCAAAATATCGAACGAATACCAAATTCACATGACTACTAATAGCAAGACTTCTCCCTTGTCCTCAGGAACAAATGTAACTACTCACAAAGCATATTCATGTTCATAATCAGAGGGGTAATAATATGCATATAGGATCTGAACATATGATCTTCCACCAAATAAACCAACTAGCATCAACTACAAGGAGTAATCAACCCTATTAGCAACCTACTAGCACCAATCCCGGACTTTGAGACAAGAATTGGATACAAGAGATGAACTAGGGTTTGGAGATGAGATGGTGCTGGTGAAGATGTTGATGGAGATTGCCCTCTCCCAATGAGAGGAGCGTTGGTGATGACGATGGTGATGATTTCCCCCTCCTGGAGGGAAGTATCCCCGGCAGAACAGCTCTGCCGGAGCCCTAGATTGGTTCCGCCAAGGTTCCGCCTCGTGGCGGCGGTGTTTCGTCCCGAAAAGTTCTTGATTTTTTTCTCATCGAAAGACTTCATGTAGCAGAAGATGGACGTCGGAGACCCACCAGGGAGCCCACGAGGTAGGGGGCGCACCCTAGGAGGGGGGGGGGGGCGCCCCACCCTCGTGAGCAGGGTGTGGGCCCCCTGGCCTTCATCTTTGGCGAGGATTTTTCTTTATTTCTTTTAAGATATTCCGTGGAGTTCCAGGACTTTTGGAGTTGCACAGAATAGGTCTCTAATATTTGCTCCTTTTCCAGCCTAGAATTCCATCTGCCGGCATTCTCCCTCTTCATGTAAACCTTGTAAAATAAGAGAGAATAGCCATAAGTATTATGACATAACGTGAAATAACAGCCCATAATGCAATAAATATCGATATAAAAGCATGATGCAAAATGGACGTATCAGGCAAACATAAAATATATCACTTCAACCGAGTTATCACATCAACTATTTTAAAAGAAATTAGCTAGCTGCCCGTGCGTTGCAAGGAACATCAAGATGCATTTGTATGAGTAGTTTATCTTGTGAGAGAAAAGGTTGAACGAGGTAAGACCTTATTTGCGAACGTGGAGAGACGTGTGGATATATTTTTGCAAAATTGCCATAGTTTCTTTCCTATCCATTAGATATAAATCCGGCGGCCTGTATTGCAGGATGGCACGCACACCATCATCACCAACTCTGTTTTCTACTCCCTCCGTCCAAAAATACTTGTCATCAAAATGGATAAAAAGAGATGTATCTAAAACTAAAATACGTCTAGATACATTTCCTTTTATCCATTTTGATGACAAGCATTTCCGGACGGAGGGAGTATTTTTCTTTTTAGAGATAACAAGTGACTATGACCGGACCTTACCAACATACTCAAAAAAGTAGTCCATAATTTTGATGTTACCCTCTTTTCTTGGCGGTGCAGTGCCATCTGGATACCTCATAAATAAATCAAGGACAAATCTGACCCCTTCCTGAAAAAAAAGACATACGGAGCAAAATGAGTGACTCTACACTCTAAAATATGTCTACATACACATCCGTATGCTGTAGTCCATTTGAAATCTGAAAAAGACAAATATTTAGGAATGAATGGAGCATATATAAGAGTAGACATGGAGATATATCTCCAGCATGGTCTACAACAAAAATGTGCTGGGCTGGTTAGCGCCGGATGCTCGCAACGCGATGACATGAGTTTGAATTTTGTCTTTTAACTTTATATTTTTATATTATATATTACTCTACTTATTTAATATATACTTCTTTCGCTACTGTACTGACAGTGGAACCCACAGAGTACTTAGAATACAAGATTAAGGATGGACTTGTTTCTTTTTAACTTTCTGTACGAAGCTGTAGCCACCCTGCAAGTCACGTGTACACTGTACATGCAATTAACTTATAGAGGGACAATCATACAGGCAATTAACTCAAATGGATTGGATGTCACTCTATTATTTCCAGCATAAAGAGCATCTCCAACGACAGCCGGCAAATTTCCTCCCGCTTCCTTAAGCGGAGGACGACATCAAACGCCAGCGGCATACATTTTTACAACTCTAACCAATCAGATGAAATTCTTGCAAATACGGACTGATTTCATATAAGCATGAAGGATTTCGTATAAAAAAGCCGGATCTTCATATAAACATGATGGATTTCATTACATTTACATGAACTAAGAGGTGCCAATCCGGCTCTCTTGTATAATTAATACTCCCTCCGTCCGGAAATACTTGTCCTAGAAATGGATGTATCTAGACTTATTTTAGTTCTAAATGGCCGCCAGCGGATCCCTTTGTCTTCCTCATGGCCGCCAGTGGATCCCTTTGTCTTCCTCATGTCCGTCAGACACTTGTGGGGTCGACGATGGTCCTCGGAAGAGACGAAGCAACAAAGAAACCACCTGAATCCGCGGTCGTCGCCTTGGCGGTGGCCTTCATGGGTCCCAAGTGGCGGCGGCCTCCCGTGTTCTACTTCTCCTCGATGATGGCGACGGACACGGAGAAGCTGGCCACCGACTCGTTGCTCTCCACGCACCCGGCTTCTATCTCTGCCTGCACGGCGCTGCCGCAGGCACGGGAGGCGCGCCCACAGACACGGGAGGCGCGGCCACCGCAGACACTGGTGGCACGGTACGACACGACAACGACGGCGCCCGTACGGCCGTGCTCGCCGCCGTGCCGGCGTTGAGCAACTCGCCGCTCCTCATCGAGCTGAACTGGAGCGGCGAGTTGCTGAACCACGCGCCTGCTTGGGGCGGCAACTGTCTCCGTCGGGCCAAGCGAGGTTGGTGAAGCACCGAGCGGCCTCGCCCGTATCTGGAGGGCTCGGCGGGCCACCCAGCCGGGTAATATGCCGGAGAACGGCTCATCGGAAGCCATCGGAAGAGTGGAGAAAATGGTGAAGGAGGAGATGGGGGATCGGTGGAGGGGTGCGATTCTTGCCCGCTGTCTATTTGGCCTCATGTAAATAGAGGGCGGACGGTAGGAGCTTGGCCGGCGTCTGGCCTAGTTTAAACTGAGGGCGGTTGGGAGGAGCTCGGTCGGCGTTGTGTTTAATTCCGGCCCGCTCATGAACGGACGTGTGGCCGGAGTAGGATTCTCAGTTTGCATGCGGATTTAATGGAGGGGTTTAATGGAGGCGTCGGGCGTGCAGCGGGCGGCGCAGTACTATTCGATTTGACAGTAGTAATGAGCCGTCAAATCACAAAGGCCCTCGCCTCTCGTGAAACCGACCGAGCTAGACTGCCCCACCCTCTACCCTTTTAAAAAATGTATATACTTCACTTTTGTACAGTAGTAGTATCGATGGATTGCGCCATGGAGCAAAACTTGAAATTAAAAAAAAGGTGGTACATATAGAGAGCGCTCGTCGACAAATTATGCGTATAGTACTATTAAAAAGGCTTGTCACAATAATGGTGTCCGGCACAAGTGCACAACCCACCCCTCAAATAAAACTAAGCACCCTGGAATTCTTTGACAAAACTAAGCACCCTGAAATTCTTTGACAATTAAACTGCTGGCTATATGATGTTGGCCATATATATTGTACGTATATAATGTGAAGAAACGAGTGGTAGTACTATACCAACTAAAAGATGAAATGTAAGAAATACTAGTATGTACGTACTGAAGAGTTAAAGTAACAAGAAGAAACATAACATAGTTCTGCTGGGGGCTCAGCACAACACACC
Source organism: Aegilops umbellulata (assembly GCA_032464435.1). NCBI lineage: Eukaryota > Viridiplantae > Streptophyta > Magnoliopsida > Poales > Poaceae > Aegilops > Aegilops umbellulata. Next base: position 44,790,830 of record CP136056.1, read on the forward strand.
CCTCAAATTAAATTAAGCACACATGAAATTAAACTTTGCAACTATTCCGGTAGACACTGCATTAGAACCACCATGAGCAACGACACTGCCACCTTACTCGGAGTCCTCGTCCACATCCTCGACTTCGTCCTTGTCCCTCTTCCTCTTGGCCGATACTTCTTTGCTTGAACCGCACACTTGGCCGTTGTTCTTCATCCAACCCTTGTAGATATTGAAGCAAAGGTAGCCATCCATTGCAGCGTAGTGGATGTGGTCTATATCTAGTACATTCCGCTGCCATGCATGACGATGAAACGTGTATGGAGGTTTCTCCAGTTTACCATACGCAGGATGAACCATGGCTCCTGCCAGGGTCAGCATTGAAGGCTGAAGAGAGGACACCAGCCGATTCTTCTGGAGGTCGAAGGTGTTGCCTACAACGAGGCCTATCCAACGCAGGAATTCTTTGTCGTTACCAAAGTATACAGTAACAAATTTGACTAGGTTGCTCTCGAGGAAGTCCTTAAAATCCTGGCACTCAACGTCCGCCTGGCATATGTGGTAGACCAAGCATAAGTCATGCACGCAAACCTGGATCACGGCGGGCTTCTTCCTCTCTTCGTCCTTTAGATCGTTCTCTCGTCCCAGGACTGTGGTGTACTCAAAATCTAGTCCAGCGACCCACTCATCATCTGAGTCTTAGAACATGCATCTGAAGCGAGAAAGGCATCATTTCACCGTCGCCGGAGAACGGGTGTAGATGACGTCGAACTCATCGCCGGTGATGGTTCTAACCTTGTACTCACCGCCGATCGTGGAGATTTGGGACGCCATGGATTTGGGAGGAGGGTTAGGATTAGTGGAACTGCCGTAATGTGAATTGACGGGACGACTAGGAGCGAACCACCGTAGTATTGAAGGACGTGCAGGGACAAGTAGGAGCGAACTGCCAGCGTGCGAACGGCAGGGTAGTGGCTTTCCATTCTCCCATGATACTGGCTTCCGAGAGCCCTAGGATCTGAGATCGAATGGTTGCATGGCGTGATTCTAGACCTATGGGTGAATATCCTATCGTGGAGGGTTATTCTGCAAATTTTCAGCAACTTAGCATGCGACCGTTTGATCTCAGATCCAAGGGCTGCCAGCAGCCCGTATCATGGTCGCGCCTACCACGACCGTCGCGTCGCTCGCGCGGTCGCGCCCTTGGAGATTTAACACGGTGCATTAGGATATCTGATGTTGGCATGTCATACATAGTCATCACTTAGTCACTCATACTACAACAAGGTTGGCTATAAGGTTGGCTATAAGTGTTATTTTTTACTCCTCTCTATCTCTTTCTTCGTACTCCCTCCGTCCCATAATTTAAGAACGTTTTTGACACTAGTGTAGTGCCAAAAACATTCTTATATTATGGGACACAGGGAGTATGTCACACCCTGCATTTTGTAGCATGTCATTTGCAATATTAAAACATGAAAAATTGGACCAACAAAAACTTTTGCATTATTTGGCTTTTATTTTGGAGTTGGTTTTCTCTGAGTGATTTTTTTTCAAGTGCTCTTTAAAGTCAACTACTCCACCTTCTGTACTTCACCTCCTTGCCCCAAACTTCTGCCCAATGATCATGCCATGTGTATAGTATAGTATAGTATTTTCCTACAAAAATAATTTGGCCAAATAGTATTTTCAAATTTTAGTTTTCCAAAAAACCCTGAGTTGAGGTTTGCACTACAAGTACTTGATTTGGGGTATGAAAAATATTTCAAAGAGTATATTTGAAACCTATTAGATATAGGATTCCCATAAACCACAAAAATATAATTCTAACAGTTATTTTCCTATTTTATTTAAAAGCTTTTTCTTAATGCCAGAAATGGTCTTTAATAGGGAAAAATTATTTTATTGTTTTAAAAATATTTGAGAAAAGTCAGGGAAACTCAGTGGGCATATATTTTCCATATATATGAGGTTCAACACATGGTTATGATCAAAATATTGGACAAAACCTCCCAAAACCATTTCTGCCCATTTCAAGGATTTGAAATATTTCTACAGGAAATATTTTCATAAAAATCCAAGAAAAATCCAGCAAGTCACAAATGCATATTGTGACCACCCTGCAAAGCCTCATGTCTATCAAGGTCATTTTGGTTCACTAAAATGCCCCAAAACCCTCTCTGACCATAATCAAATTTGAACAAGTTTGTACTACCAACTTTCTCTCCTTGACCGCAACTTTTGTGATCATGTTCATATGACCAAATGAGGACACTACACCAAGTGGTGCATCAAGGAGAAATGATTTGGTCAACTAGATCTGCACAAGTTCATTTCTGCTAATTTCTAGGGTTTACAAAAGTTGCATAGGCAACTTTGCCCAAATAAGCTCAAAATTGGTGGAAGGCCCTAATTATGTGTGTCATACCACCCTGTGGAGTCTCATGGCAAGTGGAAACCATCTACTTGCCCAAACGAGCATCAAACACCTTCTGCCACTTTACAAAAATCCCATTTTTGGCCTCTTCCACTAATCTCCGTAGGCTCAATTTTCTACCACGACCCCTCCTAGTCCCCCTCTAGCACCTGTGTGCTTTGCTGCCCGAGGAAGCAATGATGAAGGGGGGAGAACCCCATTTTTCTTCTCTGGACAGTGGATTCCTCTCTCTCTCTCTCAGCCTCCCTCTCTCCTCCTAGCCTTCCAGAGCATCCAAGGCACTCCCCAGCTTTTGCCCATGCCCCCTTCAGCTGCCAGACGCAAGTGGACGCGCGCGGACGCGGGAAAGCCGCGGATGCCGGCCAAAGTCGCGCTCTGGAGCGCCTGGCAGGGCACCCGACCGTTGACGCCGCGCCTCCCGGCCACCTCGAGCCTCCCCCGCGCGCCAGTCGATGCCCCTCGACGTCCGCTCCACACCAGCAGGCCGCCCACTTGCGCCCGCGCCCTCCTCTCTCTCCTGCAGCTCGCGCCAGAACGCCGCCCCGTTCGACCAATGCTCGCGCCGCTCCTATGGCCCGCCCGCAGCTCGCCCCGCTCCTCCTCTCTCTCCCTGGCACCCTAAACCACTCCCACGAACACCCCCGAGCCCTCCATTCCCTCTCTAACGGCCACCCGAGCCGATCCCGCGGGCACCCGTAGGTCGCGCCTACGGTGGACCTCGGCCAGCCTATAAAAGGCGACCCCGAGCCTCTCTATCACTCCTTGTCGCTCCCCCACACTCCTAATCCACCTCCCGCACCACCCATTTGTCTCTAGAGCTGCTCGAGCTCGAGATCGAGCTCGAGCTCCGCCGCCTCGGCTCGTCGGCGTTCGCGCGGTACAGGCCTCCTCCGCCCCCGTTCTCTCTCGATCTGGAACCACGCGGCACCACCGACCCTTTCCCCTCTCTTTCCCCACTCTTTTGCAGCCGGGAACGGCCGGAACCACCGACGCCCGAAGCACCTCCGCCGCGTGACCTCGTCGCCGGCGAACCAGGCTGCTCCGGTGAACAACTCCACCTCCACCCGAACGGCGACTCGACGCTGAGTCCAGGCGTACCCTCGCCCGACCTCGCCGTGCCCTACATCGTCACCGGTGAGCTCGCCGCCCTCTCTGGCCCAGGGTTGACAACGACGGCCGTGCGGCCCGTCCGTCAGCCTCACGTCCTGACGCCTGGGCCCCGCTCGTCAGGTTTAAACCTGGCGCGCCCGCATGCACCAGTGCGCCGGGCCGCCTCTCTGACTGGGCCTGCTGCGCTGCGGCTGTTCTGGCCCAATTGCACTGTGCCCTTTTTTCCTTTTTCCTTTTCTGTTAAACTTGCAAAAATTCCACAGGATTAAATAAACACCCAAGTGCAATAATTCCCGCTCCTAAATTCTTGTAAAAATCTCACCTATTTAATGGTGTAACTTTCATACAAGCTCAACCAACTTTTTTGTGTTGTTCAAATTTGAACAATTAAATCCTTGTCTGAAAATCCATTGCTCTGTCCCTGTAGCTCCAAATCCAAAAATAAGAATTTCCCCTCCTGAGTTTTAACTCTAGTATTTAACAAAAATGAGTTGACATTTTTCTGAGCACTTTGGTTTTTCTGTTTTATTATTGCCTTATTTTTCTCGTTAATATTTTGCGACGACAGATTGCGTTGCTGACGAAGGAGTTGGACCAGAAGACTTTGAAGACCCAGAAGACTTTGTTGAGCCAGGCAAGCAGCCCTTTGACCATGTCTATGAAACCCTTTTTATGCATGTCATATAGCACCATATTATTGTTGCAACAGAATCATGATGAGGTGGTGACCACTTTGTTGGGTTGCCTCTGTTACTTCCTCGTTGATACTTGCATTGTGCATGACCCTACCCCCTTATGAGGGCTATGCCGGTGGGAGTAGATAGGATGCTAAAGTAGTTGCTACGCAAAAAGGGACGGGAATATGCATGGTGATGGAGACAAAGTATTTTTCAAGGGACTTTTCGAAAACCCCATCGGGTGCCACTTATGCCCGAGGGAGATAATGAGATGGGTAACCGCTTGATGACGAAGTGGTGTACCGAGGCAAGTGTGTGTGTTGCTTTCAAAAAAAACGGATTGGTTTAAGTTGCGACCGTTATTCCAACCTTACATGCGCAACCACTCTACCCTTATATGGGAAAGGGCATTATTGATTACTTAGGCCGATACTAGCTTGGAGCCCGCATTACTAGTGACGGGGGAGAGTTGGTGCTCTCTCTCGGGACGGGGTCGTGCCAGGTAGGGCGGCCAAGAACATTTTTATGGGGCACCGGACACACCGTTGGTACCGCGTGCCAGGGGTATGTGATGAATATGGGAGCGAGGCTCCACAATTTTAAGTTGTGAAATGTTGGGCGCGGGGGTTACTACCAATCGAGTGGACTCCATGTTAGTGACGTCTAGGGAAAGATAGTGATCAGGTGCTTACCCCGGGTACTTGAGGTACCGCGGGTCGTGGATGACACGGAAGTTCCCCGAATCTTGTGGGTAAAGTGTGCAACCTCTGCAGAGTGTAAAACTATTCGAATAGCCGTGTCCATGGTCAAGGACAGTTGGGTAACCGCTCTTGGGCTACGTCCACATGTTACAAACCAGTGTGTGTGTTTGGATAAGTGGGAAGAACTACTTGAGTCAAGTCAAAGGACTTGACATGATTGAGTTGGGTTGATGCCCACTCTATTTATGTTGATATTTGTAACCTGTCATCATGGTTAATTGAATTCTCCTGATGCATGTCTGGCAAACTGTTGAACATGTCATTGCACTCAAAACTAGCTTTCCGCGAAAATTTACCTATATCATGCATTGTTGTACTTGAACCAAAACATGGGTTGCTTGCGAGTACATTCAAAGTACTCATTGGCTTGCCACTGGTTATTTAATTGGCCAGGCATGGAAGAACAGGAGTTCGAAGAAGAGTTCTTTGGAGACGAACATGCGAACTAGGACATTTCCCAGTCAGAATGCCTGTAGGGTTAAGGCGGATGGCATGGGTTCTACTTATCGACGAAGAATTTCCGCTGCTTAAGACTATTTGGTATTCATCCCTTGTGGTTTTATCTATGTAATACTTGACCATAATGGTCATAATTTGTGTAAGACGATGTGTATGGATGTAAGACTCTTGTTATTCAGCTTCTGTGTGTTCAGTGAGCATTGATCTCTGCGATCACTCTATACATGCATTCGGTGATCACGACTTATGAGTCGGGGTCCCCACAGAGCTGGTACCAAAGCCATCCTGACTGTAGGAAGCCTTAGTTAGCATGAACGTTAGTTAGAGTGAGACTATCTACAAAACTACCTATATACCTATGCTTTCTAGAAATATCCGGAACATGGGTCGTATCTCCTCTATTGACCCTTCCCTTTCCACTTTTGTAGATGGCCGTCGTACTCGAGGACCTCCTGACCACTGGATTCCCCGTGCTCCTTGAGGACAGCCTCAAGAAGTGCCAGTTCACTCGAGCCCCCACCTTCTCCTATCATGAGCACTGGATCGACAACACCAAGAAGGAGTATCACGTGGAGGTAGTCGTGAGGGTGAACGACTCTCCGACAAGCTGGTTCTTTGAAGGACCACAGATGGCTACCCTGCTCCTCGCCGTTGAGACCGCTGCACTCAAGGCGCTGACTCGCCTTCGAGATCTTCTGCCAGAGATGGCAAGTGAGCCAACCACTCGCTACCTGCCTTATCGTAAGGAGGGTGATGACGAGAGCAGCGCACCAGCTCCACCCATGGACGAGGGACTTCCCCTCCGTTTCCAGACCTACTTCAGCTTGTGTGCTGATAGCCTTGCACAACACTAGGCCTCGGAGTCGATGGAGCTTCGGAGGGAACTCCATGAGACCAAGGAACTCCTCCGCCTGGCTCAGACAAAGGCGGACAGGATCAAGAAGGATGGTGCACCCCCTGGACAACCCGTTGTTGCCTATCAAGGCGGGCGACCCCCACATGTTACGCATGCCAAGGGATCATCTCGGCCATGCCGTATGACGGCGAGGGAATACCGCAACCTCTTGACGGTGCCACCGGCGAAGCAGCACCGTGTTCAGCTCCTCCACTCCCCCATTCCCTCAAGTGATGAAGATACTAAGACAGATGAAGATGAGGAGGAAGACCCAGAGGAGCCGGACTACGCGACCGAGCATTCCACCACCTAGACTCCATTCAGGACTAGGATAGGCCAGTCCGTAACCCTTAAGGTAGGATAGGTCATGTACCCCTATGCGAAGTCGAGTCCTTGTAATGGTTCATATGAAACCATGTAGTGTTCTGTTTGCTTTTGATGTGTTTGATGGATGTCGTGCTTTCCTACGGGGACTTGTAAGCGACTACATCACCCATTTGATTTGTATGAATGTGTTTGGTCTTTTGGCCCATGCATGAAAACAATTAGTGTCATACCAACCCCCTTACTAGGCATCCCATCTATATTGCTTTCCCCGTCTTTCCCAATTATGAGACCTTGACCGCTCCAACAGGTTGCCTGTTGGAACACGTACTGGTACCTCTACCCAGCAGCAAGAAGCCGGAGCAGGAGCCAGTCAGGACCAAACCCAAGGACAAGCTCCACCACCGCCACCACCTCCAAACATGGACATGGCTCAGCTTCTCCAAGTCTTCCGAGAGGAACGACAAGCCAACACTGTAGCCCTCCAGATGATTGCCCAGGCTGTCAACCGCCAGCCGGCGGGGAACGGCAATGGACGTTCCACGTTGGCAGAGTTCAAGAAGCATGCACCACCCACCTTCATCGAGACTGCTGAACCCCTGGATGCAGATGACTGGGTCCGCACCATTGAGGATCTGTTGGAACTAGTCGGCTGCACTGAAGACCGTGAGAGGGTGGCATATGCTGCCCACTGCCTCGGGGGAACTGCCAGAGCTTGGTGGGATGGATTAAAGGTCATGCATGCTGGGCAAAACATCACTTGGAATGACTTCAAGACGGAATTCCGCAAGGCCCATATTCCTTCCGGAATCATGGCCATCAAGAAGCGTGAGTTCCGAGCCCTGAAGCAAGGAAGTAGCACCGTCAAGGAGTACATACAGAAGTTCAGTGTTCTGTCTAGGTATGCTCCTGAGGATGTCAGCACTGATGCTGCCAAAAGAGAGCGCTTCATGGAAGGCCTTAACCAGACTCTACAGTACTCGCTTGTTGTGTGTGACTGCCCGACCTTTCTTGATCTGGTGAACAAGGCACTCATGCTTGAGGACAAGCGACGTGGCTTGGATGATACCCGTAAGCGCAAGATGATCAGCAAGGGTAGCTCCAGCAACCAAAAGCCTCACCCATGGCAGCCAGCCCCGGTCAAGCCAACCTACCAGCAGCCCAGAGCTCCTGCACCCCGTACCAACTATCAGCCTCAGCAGTACGCCAACCCCAGGCTAGCTTACAACAACCCCAATAACAATGCCGGCAAGAGCAACAACCCCAATCAAGCCACTTGCTTTGGATGTGGTCAGCCAGGACACTACTCCAAGAATTGCCCCAACAAGAAGCCCGACGCCCCGCGCCCCAATGCGTAGAACCCAGGACAAGGCCGCGGAATGCCACTAAGGAACCAAACTCCCCGCAACCCGCCCAACAATGGCAAGGGTCGTGTGAACCATGTCACTGCAGAAGAAGCCCAGGAAGACCCGGACGTCGTGCTAGGTACGTTCCTTGTTAACTCAGCACCTGCAACTATCTTGTTTGATTCTGGAGCCACGCATTCATTTGTCACCCAAGAGTTTGCATTAAAAAGTGGCATGACCCCTACACCCCTGAATAACCCTATGGTGGTACAAACCCCCGGAGCGGAGATGAGAGCCAAGGTAGGTTGTAAGGGAGTCGAAATTGTCATTAATGGGGTAGACTTCCTAGCAGACCTTACCGTCTTAAGATCACAAGGCTTGGATGTGATTCTAGGAATGAATTGGCTCATCAAGCACCAAGGCTTGTTAGATTGCGCCAACCGGACCGTCACGGTGACCAATGACCAAGGAGTCGAAGTTAAGTTCGCTCCCAACCCCTCCTCCGCTCAAGGCGCCCAAGTCAACTGTCTGTCAGAAGTTGGATTGGAGAAAGTGCCAGTAGTATGCGAATACTCTGATGTCTTTCCTGATGAGCTACCATGAATGCCTCCTGACCGAGACATTGAGTTCATCATCGAGCTCATACCCGGAGCAGGACCCATCTATAAGAAGCATTATAGAATGGGATCGGAAGAGTTAGCAGAGTTGAAGAAGCAACTGGGAGAGCAGTTGAGGAAGGGATTTATCCGCCCTAGTGCCTCCCCTTGGGGATCACCTGTTCTGTTTGTGGCAAAGAAGGATGGTACTATCCACTTATGCATTGACTATCGTTCCCTCAATGAAGTTACAATCAAGAACAAGTACCCACTTCCCAAGATTGAAGATCTGTTCGATCAACTCAATGGGGCCAAGGTGTTCTCCAAGATCGACCTTAGGTCTGGGTACTACCAGCTGAAAATCAGACCCCAAGATATTCCGAAGACGGCATTTGTAACCAGATATGGCCTGTATGAGTGCACAGTCATGTCCTTTGGATTGACCAATGCCCCAGCTTACTTCATGTACCTCATGAATAAGGTCTTCATGGAATATTTGGACAAGTTCGTCGTTGTCTTCATTGATGACATTCTTGTCTTCTCGAAGACGGAAGAAGAGCACGAGCAACACTTGAGGATGGTCCTAGACAAGCTTCGAGAGCACCAACTGTATGCCAAGTTCAGCAAGTGCGAATTTTGGCTACGTGAGGTTGGATTCTTGGGTCATAAATTGACTGCCGAAGGATTGTCAATGGATCCCACCAAGATCCAAGCCGTGACTGAACGGCAATCCCCAAGCAATGTGAAGGAAGTCAGGAGCTTCCTGGGACTCGCATGATACTACCAAAAGTTCGTTGAAGGATTCTCAAGCATTGCCCGACCCATGACCCAGCTCTTGAAGAAGGACAAGAAATTTCAATGGACGCCGAAGTGTGAAGAAAGCTTCCAGGTGTTGAAGAAAAGATTGACCACCGCCCCAGTTCTGGCCACACCTGATATTCACAAAGAATTTGTGATATATTGTGATGTGTCGAGAGCCGGACTTGGAGGTGTTCTTATGCAAGAAGGCAGAGTCATAGGATATCTATCCAGACAGCTACGACCTCATGAAGAGAACTATGCTACTCATGACCTCGAGTTGGCAGCAGTGGTTCATGCCCTGAAGACATGGCGACATTACCTCCTAGGGAAGCGGTGTGAGATATACACGGATCACAAAAGTCTGAAGTATATTTTCACTCAGAAAGAGTTGAACATGAGGCAAAGAAGATGGCTAGAGTTGATCAAGGATTATGACCTTAGTGTTCAATACCACCCTGGAAAGGCTAATGTGGTAGCAGATGCATTAAGCAGAAAGGCTTGTTCCTTGAATGCTATGCTTAAGGACAGGCTACCCGCCTTGTATGTGGAACTTGAAAGCTTCGGGTTGGAACTGGTTGCACCAGGATTCTTGGCTAACCTCGAAGTTAGGCCTACCTTGATAGATGATGTTAAGGAAGCTCAGAAGGGATACGAAAGTATTGAAGGCATCAAGAGGAAGATCAAAGCAGGCAAGGCCCCAGGATTCTCAGAGGATGAGCAAGGAATTGTGTGGTTTGGGAATCGCATTTGCGTACCCAACAAGATTGAGCTCAAGAATTTGACCTTGCAAGAAGCTCATGACACCCCGTATTCCATCCACCCCGGAGGAACCAAGATGTATCAAGACCTAAAGGAAAGATTCTGGTGGCATGGCATGAAGAGAGAGATAGCCACTTTCGTCGCTAAGTGTGACATATGCCAAAGGGTCAAAGTTGAACATCAGTGACCCGCTGGATTGTTACAGCCTCTCAAGGTGCCTGAATGGAAATGGGATAAATTCGGAATGGACTTCATCACTGGATTACCCAGGTCAAATAAGGGACATGACTCCATCTGGGTCATAGTCGACCATTTGACCAAAGTAGCCCATTTCATTCCTGTCAAAACGACTTACAAGGGAAACCAGCTAGCCAGCCTCTACATCAACAGAATCGTAAGCCTTCATGGTGTTCCCAAGGAGATTGTGTCAGACCGAGGAACCCAGTTTACCTCAAGGTTCTGGAAGAAGTTCCAAGAGGCCATGGGGACCCAGTTGTCCTTCAGTACTGCTTTCCACCCATAGACCGGAGGTCAGACGGAATGAATGAATCAGATACTCGAAGACATGCTCCGAGCTTGTGTCTTAACCTATGGAGCTAAGTGGGAAGATTGCTTACCCTTCGCCGAGTTCTCCTACAACAATAGCTACCAGTCCAGTCTTCAGATGGCACCGTTTGAGGTACTATATGGACGGAAGTGCCGCACTCCCCTCAATTGGTCCGAGACCGGCGAAGGACTAGTATTTGGGCCCGATATCCTCCATGAAGCAGAAGAACAAGTCCAACTTGTCAGAGAGCGTTTGAAGACTGCCAAGTCAAGACATAAGAGCTACGCTGACTCATGTCGTCGAGACATGACCTTCCGAGTTGGAGACCATGTCTATCTCCGGGTCATGCCTCTCAAGGGAACCCAACGCTTCCATGTCAAAGGAAAGCTCGCACCAAGATACATCAGCCCCTTCAAGATCACTGAACGGCGAGGAGAAGTGGCTTACCAGTTGGAACTGCCACCTGAACTATCCGATGTGCACAACGTATTCCACGTGTCACAACTTCGGAAGTGTCTCCAGGTTCCAGACAAACCTGATCTTTACAAGGACGTCAATCACCAAGCCATTGACCTTCAGCCTGATTTGACTTACCGTGAGAGGCCCATCTACATTTTGGATGAAGCTCAGCGACGCACTTGAAGCCGCACCATCAAGTACTTCAAGGTCCAGTGGAGCAACCACACTGAAGCAGAAGCAACCTGGGAACGTGAAGACTACCTTAGATCCGAGTTTCCGTATCTCTTTAAAGCCTAGTTTAGGAATCTCGGGGACGAGATTCTTGTAAGGGGGTTAGGTCTGTCACACCCTGCATTTTGTAGCATGTCATTTGCATTATTAAAACATGAAAAATTGGACCAACAAAAACTTTTGCATTATTTGGCTTTTATTTTGGAGTTGGTTTTCTCTGAGTGATTTTTTTTTCAAGTGCTCTTTAAAGTCAACTACTCCACCTTCTGTACTTCACCTCCTTGCCCCAAACTTCTGCCCAATGATCATGCCATGTGTATAATACAGTATAGTATTTTCCTACAAAAATAATTTGGCCAAATAGTATTTTCAAAATTTAGTTTTCCAAAAACCCCTGAGTTGAGGTTTGCACTACAAGTACTTGATTTGGGGTATCAAAAATATTTCAAAGAGTATATTTGAAACCTATTAGATATAGGATTCCCATAAACCACAAAAATATAATTCTAACAGTTATTTTCCTATTTTATTTAAAAGCTTTTTCTTAATGCCAGAAATGGTCTTTAATAGGGAAAATTATTTTATTGTTTTAAAAATATTTGAGAAAAATCAGGGAAACTCAGTGGGCATATATTTTCCATATATATGAGTTTCAACACATGGTTATGATCAAAATATTGGACAAAACCTCCCAAAACCATTTCTGCCCATTCCAAGGATTTGAAATATTTCTACAGGAAATATTTTCATAAAAATCCAAGAAAAATCCAGCAAGTCACAAATGCATATTGTGACAACCCTGCAAAGACTCATGTCAATCAAGGTCATTTTGGTTCACCAAAATGCCCCAAAACCCTCTCCGACCAGAATCAAATTTGAACAAGTTTGTACTACCAACTTTCTCTCCTTGACGCCAACTTTTGTGATCATGTTCATATGACCAAATGAGGCCACTACACCAAGTGGTGCATCAAGGAGAAATGATTTGGTCAACTAGATCTGCACAAGTTCATTTATGCTAATTCTAGGGTTTACAAAAGTTGCATAGGCAACTTTTCCCAAATAAGCTCAAAATTGGTGGAAGGCCCTAATTATATGTGTCATACCACCCTGTGGAGTCTCATGGCAAGTGGAAACCATCTACTTGCCCAAACCAGCGTCAAACACCTTCTGCCACTTTACAAAAATCCCATTTTTGGCCTCTTCCACTAATCTCCGTAGGCTCAATTTTCTACCACGACCCCTCCTAGTCCCCCTCTAGCACCTGTGTGCTTTGCTGCCCGAGGAAGCAATGATGAAGGGGGGAGAACCCCATTTTTCTTCTCTGGACAGTGGATTCCTCTCTCTCTCTCTCAGCCTCCCTCTCTCCTCCTAGCCTTCCAGAGCATCCAAGGCACTCCCCAGCTTTTGCCCATGCCCCCTTCAGCTGCCAGACGCAAGTGGACGCGCGCGGACGCGGGAAAGCCGCGGATGCCGGCCAAAGTCGCGCTCTGGAGCGCCTGGCAGGGCACCCGACCGTTGACGCCGCGCCTCCCGGCCACCTCGAGCCTCCCCCGCGCGCCAGTCGATGCCCCTCGACGTCCGCTCCACACCAGCAGGCCGCCCACTTGCGCCCGCGCCCTCCTCTCTCTCCTGCAGCTCGCGCCAGAACGCCGCCCCGTTCGGCCAATGCTCGCGCCGCTCCTATGGCCTGCCCGCAGCTCGCCCCGCTCCTCCTCTCTCTCCCTGGCACCCTAAACCACTCCCGCGAACACCCCCAAGCCCTCCATAACCTCTCTAACGGCCACCCGAGCCGATCCCGCGGGCACCCGTAGGCCGCGCCTACGGTGGACCTCGGCCAGCCTATAAAAGGCGACCCCGAGCCTCTCTATCACTCCTTGTCGCTCCCCCACACTCCTAATCCACCTCCCGCACCACCCATTTGTCTCCTGAGCCGCTCGAGCTTGAGATCGAGCTCGAGCTCCGCCGCCTCGGCTCGTCGGCGTTCGCGCGATACAGGCCTCCTCCGCCCCCGTTCTCTCTTGATCTGGAACCATGCGGCACCACTGACCCTTTCCCCTCTCTTTCCCCACTCTTTTGCAGCCGGGAACGGCTGGAACCACCGACGCCCGAAGCACCTCCGCCGCGTGACCTCATCGCCGGCGAACCAGGCTGCTCCAGTGAACAACTCCACCTCCACCCGAACGGCGACTCGACGCTGAGTCTCGCCGTACCCTCGCTCGACCTCGCGTGCCCTACATGGTCGCCGGTGAGATCGCCGCCCTCTCTAGCCCAGGGTTGACGACGACAGCCGTGGGGCCCGTCCGTCAGCCTCACGTCCTGACGCCTGGGCCCCGCCCGTCAGGTTTAAACCTGGCGCGCGCGCGTGCACCAGTGCGTCGGGCCGCCTCTCTGACTGGGCCTGCTGCGCTGCGGCTGTTCTGGCCCAGTTGCACGGTGCCCTTTTTCCTTTTTCCTTTTCTGTTAAACTTGCAAAAATTCCACAGGATTAAATAAACACCCAAGTGCAATAATTCCAGCTCCTAAATTCTTGTAAAAATCTCACCTATTTAATGGTGTAACTTTCATACAAGCCCAACCAACTTTTCTGTGTTGTTCAAATTTAAATTCAAATTTGAACAATTAAATCCTTGTCTAAAAATCCATTGCTCTGTCCCTGTAGCTCCAAATCCAAAAATAAGAATTTTCCCCTCCTGAGTTTTAACCCTATTATTTAACAAAAATGAGTTGACATTTTTCTGAGCACTTTGGTTTTTCTGTTTTATTATTGCCTTATTTTTCTCGTTAATATTTTGCGACGATAGATTGCGTTGCTGACGAAGGAGTTGGACCAAAAGACTTTGAAGACCCAGAAGACTTTGTTGTGCCAGGCAAGCAGCCCTTTGATCATGTCTATGAAACCCTTTTTATGCATGTCATATAGCACCATATTATTGTTGCAACGGAATCATGATGAGGTGGTGACCACTTTGTTGGGTTGCCTCTGTTACTTCCTCGTTGATACTTGCATTGTGCATGACCCTACCCCCTTATGAGGGTTATGCCGGTGGGAGTAGACAGGATGCTAAAGTAGTTGCTACGCAAAAAGGGACGGGAATATGCATGGTGATGGAGACAAAGTATTTTTCAAAGGACTTTTCGAAAACCCTGTCGGGGGCAACTTATGCCCGAGGGAGATAATGAGATGGGTAACCGCTTGATGACGAAGTGGTGTACCGAGGCAAGTGTGTGTGTTGCTTTCAAAAAAACGGATTGGTTTAAGTTGCGACCGTTATTCCAACCTTACATGCGCAACCACTCTACCCTTATATGGGAAAGGGCATTATTGATTGCCTAGGCCGATACTAGCTTGGAGCCCGCATTACTAGTGACGGGGGAGAGTTGGTGCTCTCTCTCAGGACGGGGTCATGCCAGGTAGGGCGGCCAAGAACATTTTTATGGGGCACCGGACACACCGTTGGTACCCCGTGCCAGGGGTATGTGATGAATATGGGAGCGAGGCTCCACAATTTTAAGTTGTGAAATGTTGGGCGCGGGGGTTACTACCAATCGAGTGGACTCCATGTTAGTATCATCTAGGTAAAGATAGTGATCGGGTGCTTACCCCGGGTACTTGAGGTACCGCGGGTCGTGGATGACACGGAAGTTCCCCGGATCTTGTGGGTAAAGTGTGCAACCTCTGCAGAGTGTAAAACTATTCGAATAGCCGTGTCCACGGTCAAGGACAGTTGGGTAACCGCTCTTGGGCTACGTCCACATGTTACAAACCAGTGTGTGTTTGGATAAGTGGGAAGAACTACTTGAGTCAAGTCAAAGGACTTGACATGATTGAGTTGGGTTGATGCCCACTCTATTTATGTTGATATCTGTAACCTGTCCTCATGGTTAATTGAATTCTCCTGATGCATGTCTGGCAAACTGTTGAACATGTCATTGCTCTCAAAACTAGCTTTCCACAAAAATTTACCTATATCATGCATTGTTGTACTTGAACCAAAACATGGGTTGCTTGCGAGTACATTCAAAGTACTCATTGGCTTGCCACTGGTTATTTAATTGGCCAGGCATGGAAGAACAGGAGTTCGAAGAAGAGTTCTTTGGAGACGAACATGCGAACTAGGACTTTTCCCAGTCAGAATGCCTGTAGGGTTAAGGCGGATGGCATGGGTTCTACTTATCGACGAAGAATTTCCGCTGCTTAAGACTATTTGGTATTCAGCCCTTGTGGCTTTATCTATGTAAGACTTGACCATAATGGTCATAATTTGTGTAAGACGATATGTATGGATGTAAGATTCTTGTTATTCAGCTTCTGTGTGTTCAGTGAGCATTGATCTCTGGGATCATGGTACACGTGCATTCGGTGATCACGACTTATGAGTCGAGGTCCCCACAGAGTACTAGTATTTATTGCATTTGCCAAGGAGTGACCTCTTCCAATGAAATGGTGTTGCTAAGTTTGCTTCATTTAATTAGCTATAGACTCAAAATTGTCTTTTCACCTAGGTACACGCGCTTAGCACCGTTTCTTCCTTGGGTCACCAAACTGGTCTCTCTCTTCTTGATTAACTTGCCACATCAGACTTTATGCCTATGTGGCAAGCTTAAGCACCTATAGGAGCAAGTAAAAGTAAGTGGAGTATAATAGTGCGCTTTACATGGCATTTTTGCATATGCGGAGGAAAGAGAGGCAAGGAAAAAGTGGAGAAGTGGGCTCTCATGCAAGAGCTAGCCTCTACTACATGGTGGAGCATTGGGAGAGGCACCTGTATGGAGGTGGTCAGGAATCAGGAGACTCACGTCGGTCGTAGCGCTGCAGTTAAAATGATAATGGCAAGTCAAATCATGGGGCCCCACCTGTCCAGCAGTAACTCGGTGTCAAATCACACAGCCCTACGTTTGCAGCAGCCTACTCCCTCGTCTTCTCGCGTCTCTGTCGAACCGACTAGGCGGGACTGCCCCGCCTACCGCGCAGGAAAAGTCCGCGCAGTATACTCCCTCCGTCTAGGTGACCAAGGTGGAGAAGAAAACAAGAGAACTTGATGTTTAGTGTATTTGCTAAGGCTGGTTGTAATGGTACTAGCCTTAGCAATTTTGATGAGGTGTCATAGAATTAAATGAAGAAAGAGAGAGAGTTGAGTACTATGTGTCATACATGGCAATAAATAAAGTACTACATGATACTAATATATGTACATGGTGCAAGAGTACTAAGTATTATTAATACAATTTTGCTAGAACTCATCTAGGTGAGATATAATTTGGTCTCATTCATCTTTTAGAGCCATTGGATGTGATGCTATATAAGATGTGTGTGTGCTGACGTGGGTTGTATTTGTTCTTGTGCAACGAACTGACCACTGCATGTCATGTTTGATAGTCTCAAGTCATTAAAAGCATACAAGCCCCACATCTCTTCTTGGTTGATTCCTCTATTTATGTCAAAAAATAAGAAAGAACGTGAGAGTTAATGCACCACGCCTATGTGTTTACTATTTGGTTTTCGTAAGATGACTTAATACTCACCTAGACGGAGGGAGTATTCGATTTGACAGCGGGCGGCGCAGTTCCCGATACGGCTTTAATGCAGACGAGGGAGGGAGTAGCGGTTCCCGATATGTTGAACGGCCAATGCATCCTCCTTCAATTAATGCATGAGGGAAGTAATGGGAGGAGGTCCGGGAAAAGAGGCTGCACGATGTGAATGCAATGCAGTTTGCCCTCATTACCCTCATATAAAGGCGCCCCTCCATTCCAATGCATCTACCACATCGTACGCACCTAAGCATTTGCCTAAGCACGCAAAAGAGCTCACCCCAGACCCATGGCGGCGATGCGCGTGAGCAGCCAGCGGCTGCGCGAGATGGTCCACGACGCCGGCCTGCGGCATGGCGCCGAGGATCGTCTCCAGACGGTGTTGGAGACCGGCTGGTGGATGGCCGCTGTCGACGCCTACTACAACTCTCAGTTGGACCAGATGATCGTTGCCACCAGCAACAAGTTCACCGTCCCCAAGAAGCTCGCGGACGACATCGACGTACTCCTCCAGCCCTTGCGCCCGGGCTCCTCATTGCCTGCCACCCTAATCGGCCTCCATGGCCGGAACCTCTTTCAAGCACTGGTGGCCCTGTGACTGCCCGCCGACGCCATGAAGAATGTCCACCTGGAGGCCGCGCTCGCCGCGAGGCGCCTTGCCCTGCAAGAATTCGTCGACCTACACATCCACGTGTATGAGCAAATCGTGTACATAGGTATCTACAAGGCCAGTGAGGACGCTACGACGTTGGCCTTCCTCAACCGGCTGGAAGCATTGGATGCCTTTGCTGAGAAGTACCTCGACCTCGCCACAAAAGTCGCCGCTCCTCAGCCGCCGGTCGGTGGCCCGGCGCACTAAGTTGAGGAGGAGGAGGTCGTACGTTTGTGGATCCATCTTTCTTCTTGCCTTCTGTAACCACCACTGCGATCACATCATCGTGGCCTTAATTCTTATTGTGCTGTTGCATTCTCGTTCCAGTCAATACCGACATGTGTGATCCCTTTGCTTAATTATATGCATCATTGTAACTAGTACTCCATCCGTCAATTTATAAGTTGTGCTTACCTTTTCCATCAACTTCGTGCAACGCGCGGGCATCTTGCTAGAAACACTAGAATATGTCTATATAATCCGTATGTGATAGTCCATTTGAAATCTCCAAAAAGACAAATATTTAGGTACAGAGGGAGTAATATATTAGGAGTATATCAAAACAATAGTGATTTCTTTCAAGTTTGTGAACAAATACTACTATTCTACTACTTTGGATCCATCGCAACGCACGGGCACATTGCTGGTAAAAGGAAAAGGCCTGCCGCGTTCGCGTCGCACCCCCACACGCCCGGGAATCGGGAGTACAACACGTCCCGTCCGGGACGACACATAGCTTAGGGAAGGCGTGTTGCCTAGCATTTTCACTTTCATGTGGGACCGCCGTTGAGCAAACCGACACCCCGCCTGCCGCCGGGTTGGAAAACAGAAATGAGGGGAAGATCTAGCTGTAGCACGGAAGCCAAGAAATTTGGTGTCAGACGGGGCTCGTTGATAGAGTAGGAGCATTCCGTACTAGTACTACTCCTACTAGTGTCGGTGTACTAGAGTAGGGGTACCCTAGTATCCCGAACTTGTGCACGGGCAGTCGCAGCACCCCGCGGCAAGGCCCGCCAGGTGATTGCCAAGGCTCTCTATGGTTCCTTTGGAGCCATTCGAGAACAAAGTATTTAAGCCAAGGAGACGAGTCCCCGGCAAGAGGAGCTTGCCGGGAAGGCCACTCGAGGCACAAGACCCCAGCAAGAGGAGCTTGCTGGGAAGGCCAACCAGAGCATCTCAAAGAACTTGCCGCGACGCGCCACGCGTCCCGGCAGGACTCGGCGAGCGACAAGCTCCCGGACGCGGCAAGACAACGGCCGCGGCAGGCAACCACTCTGTACCTGCGCTCCAGCTCACCCACCTACGTGTCGCTTCGGGACCCTTCCAGACGTACGTGGCGGGAGGCTGTGCAGCCAGGGGTACACTATGGCATGCAGCGCTGACAAGATCGCCGTCGTGGCAAGCGGTGGCGCCCCTGACGGTCCCTTTTCTGCACCGTCAGGGCGACGTAGATAGGCATTTAATGCCTTTGTCCCCTGCCGTCAGGGCTAGGTATGATACACTGTGTAGGTAGTTGTACCTACCACCACGTCTTTCCATTTTTGCCCTTACCTACGTTGCCACCTGTTGGAGACCCCTTGAACATATAAAAGGAGGCCCATGCACAACGTAGAGAGGGATGGATCAGATGGATCGGCCCCTGGAGAGCGATCTCTGGGAGGACAAACAGAAGAACGCTCGGTCTCGTTAGCTGCTTGAGTGTACTGTAGCACTCAGCGCTCCCGAGCAAGAACTCAATACAATCCACAAAGCAGCAGTAGGAGTGTTATCTCTCCGGAGAGCTCCGAAGCTGGGTAAAAAAAACCGTGTGCTTCGCCTCGATCCGCTCTTCGCACGACCTCCGCCCCCCGCCGATCCGAGGAGGGGCTCCGTCCCCATAGGTGCTCGAGGAGCCAGAAAGCCCCGGCATCTTTGGCGCGCCAGGTAGGGGGCGTCGAGGTTGTGTGAACCTGATCCGGCGTTCACACGAGCTAAATCTTCATTGACTTCATCGACATGCCGCCGAAGAAGAAGGCTTCGGAGGCGGCTGCGCCGTCCGCGTTGAATCCACCACCGCCGGAACAAACGGCCGGTGGGGAAGACGCCGGCGGAAGAATGGGCGTCGACGAGGGAGCCCATGGTGCCACCAAGTCCAAGGACAAGACTGCGCTGCCCGTCGGCGGCGTAGCCGGCTCCCACGACGACCGGACGTCCGTAGACGCACCGCGCCCATCTCAAGAGGCCCAGGACCGGTAGCGTCGTGGTACTCACGGTACCATACGCTCGCTGGACCCAAATCGAGCTGGCGGATCCCGGGATGCTCAAGGCCAACATGCACGCCAATGTGCTGGCGCGAGCGAGGCACGGTCGCCTGGACGGAATACTGCTCCTTCTAACATCGTTGGAAGTCCGAGCATATCCCGCTCCTCGCCCCGTTCGCCACCGCTACCCGCCACTCCAGCAGAAGCTTTGGCACGAGCTCAACTACTTCTAGACTTCCCTCCAACGCCAGACAAGATCGACGACTGGAGGGCCACCATTCAGAGTCTCATCGGCTTCGCCAACGGCGACACTCCACGGCCGGCGACCACGTCGCAACCGCGGCAGGCCAGCCAAGTGCGAGCCGATGGCGACAAAACCGGTGGGGGTGCAACCACCGTGCACTCTCCGCCTCGAAGGCCAAGATCGCTGACTCGCCGGGTCCGCCACGACAGCGACTCCACTGCTTCATTAGATCCGCGAACTCGTCGCGATCAGCGCCACGTTCTTCACGAACGGCAGCAAGAAGACGCTCGTACCCGCATCAAGCGCCGAAGAGAAACGCGGCGTCAATCAGACCGACGCGCTGGCCCTGCTGTCGACATGCAAGCGCCAGGGGAACCAGGCGACCTGCCGTACGCGGTAGGTTGCCCTACGTTTACTCGTGAGCTGCGGCAAGTCCAGTGGCCCAGCACGAAGAATTTCAAGCCAGACGTACCAGAGAAGTACGACGGCAGGCTGCATCCGTCGAAGTTCCTCAGCATCTACACCATCGCGGTGCAGGCTGCCGGGGGGCGAGACGACAAGATCCTTGCCAACTACTTCCCTCTGGTGCTCAAGCCCAACGTCAGGTCCTGGCTCATGCACTTGCCGGAAAACTCCATATCTTCCTAGGCAGACCTATGCCATCAGTTTGTCGGCGCCTTTACAGGCGGCCACAAACCTCACGGCCAGGAGAGTGATCTTCACCTGCTTGCCCAGAAGGAAGGAGAGCCCCTGCGCAAGTACATCTAGAGATTCAGCCAAGTGCAACGCAACATCCCAGACGTCCACCCTGCCGCGGTCATCAGTGCGTTCCACCAGAACGTGCGTAACCGCAGGATGCGGGAGGAGATGGCGATGTGCAAGATCAGAGACGTCAGTGAGCTGTATGCCCTGGCTGACAGATGTGCACGTGCTGAGGAAGGGAGCAAACTCCCCGGAGAGAACGCAGGAACAGGAGGATCTAACAGCGATGATGCCGCCCCGGCAAGCAAAAACCGGCGGCGGAACAACAGGAAGAGGAAAGGCAAAGATGTGCTAGTTGTCGAGCAGTCCGGCAACGAAGGTGGCGCCAAGACAGCCAAGACTGGTAGCTCCGGCAAGGAGGTTGCCGCATGCACCAACTGCCAGGCTGTGGCAGCCGCCGACAAGCAGGACGGCACCAACAAGCAGTACTGCAAGATTCACCGCACCAAAGGCCATGACCTCCAGAGCTGCAAGAAGGTCGAGCAGCTCATTGAGCTGCAAAAGGCCAAATACGAGCGACGCGACAAGGAGAAGGCCCAAGGAGGTGCTGGAGGATCCGGTACGAAGCGCACCGGCCGGGGGGGACGCCGCGGCAACGCCAAGCAGCGGCAAGGCGACAGACCTCCCCACGGCCGCGACAAGGATGAAGATGACGACGACGACGAAGACATGGATGACGCCGAGACCAGCGAGCAGGAGTTCCAGAAAGCCACAGAAGTTTTGTGCGTTGACGGCGGTGCTTCTCTGCATACTTCACACCGCCAACTCAAGCAGTGGGTGCGGGAAGTCAATGCAGCAGAACCACCCGTTGAGTCACGCAAGCTTCTGAAATGGTCCAGCATGCCTATCATCTTTGATATTGAGGACCACCCTGATCGCACAACTGCTGTCGGGTGTTTGCCGATGTTGGTCTCACCAACTATCCGCAACCTCAAGGTCACTAAGATGCTAGTTGACGGCGGGGCCGGCTTGAACCTGATCTCCTCCGCTGTGCTCCGGAGACTCCAAGTCCCTGACAGCGAGCTCGAAGAGACCGACACGTTCCAAGGAATCAACCCGGGAAGGAGCAAGCCGAAGGGGAAGATCACGCTGCCGGTGACATTTGGGAGCGAGCTGAACTTCAGGACTGAGAGGATCACTTTCGACGTTGCCGATTTTCCATTGCCTTACAGTGGAATTCTCGGCCGTCCAGCGCTCGCCAAGTTTATGGCGGCCTCTCACTACGCGTACAACATGCTGAAGATGCCAGGCCCGATAAGTGTCATCTTTGTACATGGCGACAAGAAAGACGCTCTTATCTGTGCCGACAAGATCTACTGGGAAGCAGCAGCCGCCGCAGATCGCGAGACACTTGCCGCTGAAGCTCCCGGGGGGAAGAAGAAGACCAAGTCCGGCAAGAGCTCTGATGCCCACTCCGGCAAGCGCACCTCTTCGGAGTGCTGCGCTACCGTCGAGGACACACCATCGAGCTCCACCGGCAAGTGTAAGAAGACAATGGCGGCTCCGCCAGCGACCAAGAAGGTGTCCGCCAAGGAGGACGGCACTGGTGGTACTTTCACCATCAGTGCCACTCTCGACCCTAAATAGGAAAGCGCGCTCGTTGCTTTCCTGCGGGCGAATGTCGATGTGTTTGCGTGGCAACCGTCTGACATCCCCGGCGTTCCCAGGAAAGTAATCGAGCACCACCTTGCCGTCTGTCCTCATGCGCGGCCCGTCAAGCAGAGAGTCAGGAAACAAGCAGTGGAGCGCCAAGAATTCATCGCCGAAGAGATCAAGAAGTTGGAAGTAGCAGGCCTCGTCAGAGGAGTGCTCCATCCCACGTGGTTGGCCAATCCTGTAGTCGTGCGCAAGGCAAACGGGAAATGGAGGCTTTGCATCGACTTCACCGATGTCAACAAAGCTTGTCCCATAGACCCATTTCCCTTGCCGCGCATTGACCAGATTGTCGACTCCACAGCCGGATGCGACTTGCTTTCATTTCTTGACGCATACTCAGGATACCATCAGATCTTCATGGCAGAAGAGGATGAGGAGAAAACCGCGTTCATCACTCCATGTGGCACATACTGTTTCGTACGAATGCCTTTCGGTTTGAAGAATGCTGGTTCAACATTCGCAAGGGTAGTCCATACTGCTTTTGAGCCACAAATACACAGAAATGTGGAAGCCTACATGGACGATATAGTGGTCAAGAGCAGGGACAAAGCAACTCTGATTCAAGATCTAGAAGAGACTTTTGCAAATCTGCGCAAGATCAGCCTCAAGCTCAACCCCGAGAAGTGCGTGTTCGGAGTCCCGTCCGGCAAGCTTCTCGGATTCTTCGTGTCTCAGAGGGGTATTGAAGCCAATCCCAACAAGATCAAGGCCATTGAGCAGATCGAAGCACCAAAGCGCGTCAAGGATGTACGAAAACTCGCCGGTTGCGTGGCGGCTCTCAGCAGGTTTATCTCTAAGTCTGCTGAACGCGCCCTGCCGTTTTTCAAAATCTTGAAAAAGGCAGGTCCAATGAAATGGACTCCGGAAGCGGAGGATGCGCTGCAGGACTTGAAGAGATACCTGTCCTCCACTCCAATACTTGTCGCACCTAAACCACAAGAGAAGTTGTTGCTATATCTGGCGGCAACCAATCAAGTGGTTAGTGCTGCGTTAGTAGCGGAGAGAGAGGCAGATGATGAGCCAGCGACCACGGCAAGCCCGTCCAGCGACAAGCAGGGGGCTTCCCCGACAAGCTCTGGTCCCGACGAAGATGGATCTGCGCAGATGTGCGAAGAGATACAACAAAAGAGAGTGGTGCAGCGCCCAGTCTACTTTGTCAGTTCCCTACTGCAGGGGGCTAGGTCAAGGTACTCTGGTGTGCAGAAATTGCTTTTCGGCCTTCTCATGGCCTCGAGAAAGCTGCGCCATTATTTCCAAGCACACGAGATCACAGTTGTCACTCGCTTTCCGCTGAAGAGGATACTGCAGAATCCAGAAGCAACAGGCAGGATTGTTGAGTGGGCACTGGAACTGTCAAGCTTTGGCCTCAAGTTTGAGAGCACCTCAACTATTCAGAGCAGAGCATTGGCAGAATTCATAGCAGAGTGGACGCCAACACCAGACGAAGAAATTCCAGAGACGAGCATCCCCGTCAAGGAAGCAAACAAAGAGTGGCTGATGTACTTTGATGGTGTGTTCTCGCTGCAAGGCGCCGGTGCTAGCGTGCTGCTTGTCGCACCCACCGGAGAGCACCTCAAGTACGTGGTCCAGATGCACTTTCCCAAGGAGCAAGCAACAAACAATACTGCAGAGTATGAAGGATTGCTCGCCGGTCTCAGGATCGCGGCAGACCTTGGGATCAAGCAACTCATTGTCAGGGGTGACTCACAGCTTGTCGTCCGCCAAGTGAACAAGAATTATCAGAGTCCGTTGATGGAAGCTTACGTTGATGAAGTGAGGAAGCTGGAAGAGCGCTTTGTCGGCCTACAGATGGAACATGTTCCAAGAGTTCAGAACGACATCGCTGACGGCCTGTCAAAGTGTGTGGCACTTAAGTTACCTGTGGAACCAGGGATCTTTGTGCTCAAGCTGACTCAACCATCCGTGACGCCATCAACTGGACAGAGCAAGAAGAGGAAGTTGATTTCTGGTAACTATCTTCCGGCAGAGCTTCCCGAAGCTGCCGCCAAGAAGGTCCCCAAGATCAACGCCAAGAGTGCTAAGGAGCAGTCTGCTCCGACAAGCCCTAGGGTTTGTTTCGTTGTAGCAGACGCTCCCGACAAGTTTCGCTCCGGCAAGCTTGCCAGGGATCATCAAGCTCCGGCTGAACCGCAGGTTCTCGCCGTAGAAGCGGATGTTCCCGCAGTAGCAGATATGCCTTTAGTCCTTGTTGTCGAGCCACAGGCTCCAGCATGGGCACAGCAGATCGTCCATTTCCTCCAGTCAGGAGAACTTCCCAATGAGCCAGAAGAAGCAGAAAGAGTAGCCCGACAGTCAAGTATGTACCAGTTCGTCGACAACGCACTGTACAGAAGAAGACTCAATGGTGTGAAATTGAAGTGTATTCCCCGGGAAGATGGACAGAGGCTGTTGGCAGAGATACATGGAGGCATTTGTGGTCATCACATTGGCGCAAGAGCGCTTAACGGCAAAGCTTTCCGGCAAGGCTTCTTTTGGCCGACAGCCCTCCAGGATGCAACTGCACAAGTAACCAAGTGTGAAGCGTGCCAATTCCATTCCAAGCAGATACACCAGCCAGCTCAAGCTCTCCAGACGATCCCTTTATCCTGGCCATTTTTGGTCTGGGGGCTCGACATCCTCGGCCCCTTCCCCCGATCAGTCGGGGGCTTTGATTACTTGTATGTCGCAATCGACAAGTTCACAAAGTGGCCGGAAGTGGAACCAGTGAGGAAGGTGACATCACAGTCAACAATCAAGTTCTTCAGGTCGATTGTTTGCCGCTTCGGAATCCCTAACAGGATCAGCACCGACAACGGTACACAATTCACGAGTCGCACCTTCATGCAGTACGTCCAAGACCTTGGCACCAAGGTCTGCTTCGCTTCTGTTGCTCACCCCAGGAGCAACGGTCAAGCAGAGAGGGCAAATGCTGAAGTGCTGCGTGGACTCAAGACCCGGACTTTTGACAGGCTGCACAAGTGCGGAAGAAACTGGATCGAGGAGCTGCCGGTGGTTCTTTGGTCGATCAGGACGACGCCAAATCGAGCCACTGGCCAGACACCTTTCGCTCTAGTCTATGGAGCAGAGGCAGTTATCCCCACGGAACTCGTATACGGGTCACCTCGAGTGCTCACTTATGATGAGCTCGAGCAAGAGCAGCTGCGACAAGATGACGCACTGCTCCTTGAGGGAGACCGTCTTCAGGCTGCTGTACGATCTGCTCGATACCAGCAAGCTTTGCGCCGCTACCATAGCCGCAAAGTTAAAGCCAGAAGTCTCGAGGAAGGCGACCTTGTTCTTCGGCGCGTTCATTCCGCCAAGAATTCCAACAAGTTGACGCCGAAGTGGGAAGGCCCTTACGGGGTGAAACGAGTCACTAGGCCTGGCGATGTCTGCCTTGAGACCGAGGATGGCTTTCCGGTGAGCAACTCCTGGAACATCGAGCATCTTCGTAAGTTTTACCCGTAAGGCGCGGTTGTCGGACCCTGTCCGGCAACCACCATTTTGTACAAGTCTTGCCGCTGTTGCATGTAATCCTTTGTACAAAGCCAGGCGTAGACCCTGTGCATAAATAAAACTCACGTGCTCCGCACACCTTGTCAATTTCATGCCTTTCTGCATGAATTATCTGACACTTTGTGCAGCGAGCACCCTCGGTAAGCAATAACGAGCCATAAGGCTCCATACTATTGTTTTCTCTTTTCTCTTTTTCTCAAGGAAAGGAAGGATCCTTCGCCCACAAGTTGGCCGGGGGGAAGGGGAAGATAATGGTATGGACCCGGCGTAGTTCAGGAAAAATTTCGCCTTGCCGGGAAGCAAACGACAGAAAAGCTAAGTGCCAAAGTTTGAGCAATCAGATTTTTTAATTTTAAGTTACTTTCCTTGAACGACCATGCTTTGTATGGAAAACCTGTGCGCGGAGGAACCAGCTCGTGGCTAGTTGCGCCCTTACTTTGTTCCGAGTTCGCTCAACAGTTTAAGTGTGCTGCGACTAGAGTCGCGCCCTTACTTTGTTTCGAGTTCACTCAGCAACTTAAGCGAGCTGCGACTAGTCGCGACAAGGTTTCTTGTCGGTAACGGCACCGCCAGCAGGCTGCTGACGTCCCGCGCTCAGCGCTCGCGGCAAAGGTGCCTACGCCGGCAGGTTCCCTAAAAGCGTAGGGCAAAAACATACAAATGAAGGGATCGAGTAAAGGAAGTAGCATTGCAATCATGACCTGAAACAGAGTTATATTACAAGATAGCTTGTCGCGGCTCTAATAGACTGTTTTCATAACATGGCCAGCGACGACAAGAAAAGAAGAAAATAGGCGGCCTAGTCCGCGCGGTCGCCCTCAACCCTCTTGATCCCGCTCACCTTGTCCACAATGGGTGCGACGAGGGTCTCGAGCTCCTCCAGATCAGCTTTCGGCGGCAGGGACCTGAGGATGTTAGTGAGGCGGAGGCCCGGGTTGCGGAAGGCCACCTTCATCAGCACCTTTTTGAGAGCTCCCGCGCAGATCTCGCGCGACTCATCGGCCAGCTGCTTTGGGATCCTCTCCTGGAGTTGCTGGAGGGCCGTCGCCACGCATTTGAAGAACAAGGTGAGCTCGGCGCTGGATGGGAGGCTCCCGTCAGAGGAATACCCGAGATCCTCCACCCCCAGCAGCGCCAACTCCTTGTCGATGTCTGCGGCAGCATTCACAAGGCCCTCCGTCCACCGCTCCACAGTTCCCCTGAAATCGTTCTGGGTGGCGGCGATGCTCTCCAGCAGCGCCTTGTCGGCCTTGATCTCCTTCTTCAAGGCCGCCTCGTGCTCCCTGGCACCGTCCAGCGGCTTGGTCAAAGCAGTCAGCTTCAGCTCAAGATCAACCTTGGAGTCCTTGGCGGCGTCAAGCTCCTTGACCTTCTCGGCGAGACGACCCTGCAGTTCGCCAAAGGTGTAGGCGTCCTTCTCGCGCTCATGCTTGAGCGCGGCAAGCGCTTCACCGCTCGCCTTGAGATCAGTGTCCAGCTGCGCCACTTTCGCCTCCAGCTCCTTCTTGGCGGCCTCGGCAGCTGCGGCAGCGTCCTTTGCTTCCTTGAGGGCTCCGTTGAGTGCTTGCTCGCGCGCAGCTAGCTCCTCTTCGTGGCTGTCCAGGCTGGCCTTCAGCTGCACCAACTCACCGTCCCGTGCAGATAACTCCTCGGCGGCAAGCCGCTGTTGCTCTGCAACCTCTGCCTTCTCAAGGATGAAAGCCTTCTGCGCCTCATCGAGCTGCACCCGCTCCACCGCCAGCGACTGGAGAGCTGCCTGGTTGAGGCCTCGGAGCTCCTCCGCGCGCTTCTCCACGTCCACCCCCGCCTTCACGACAAGCGCTTCGCAGGACTCCAGTTTGGCCTGGCGGGCGCGGTAGAGCGACACCAGCTTCCGCAGCAGTCGCTCCTCCTCGGGCTCGTCGCTGCTGCTGCTTGGTGCGTCGACCAATGTCAGCCCAGCGGAGGCAAGCACCTCCACGTCAAAGCTTTCTCCTTCGACTAGCGCCCTGGACGTTGACGCCCAGGGGAGGTTGATGAAGATGCCAGCGCCAGCCTTCAAGTAGACGCCTGGCTGGGGTTCTTCGGAGCCTGACGTTGCGGCAGCGGCGGGAGGATCGGCGGTCGGTGTAGCGCCTGTCGCTCCTGCGGCCCCAGGGTCGTCAGTACGATTGTCGGACCCCTCGTCAGCTGCTGCGGCGGCAGCCTTGGCGGCCTCTTCACCGGCGGGATCATCAGCGCCGGCCGTTTCTTCGGTGGCAGCGACGTCATCAATAACAACCTCGGTCTCCATCGGCTCCACAGTGGATGGATCTGACGACCAGAAAAGGAAGAAAAGTCAAGCAAATATCCAAAAAGAAGAACCCAAGGGAAGTTTAGAAGCAAGGAGTACCTGTACCAGGCTCGGTAGTTGGGATCTCCGCTGCCGGGGGGTCGCCGGTACTGTCCCTTGCCGGAGACTTCTCCCTTGCCGGGGGGCTCTCCCTCGTCGGAGACTTCTCCCTTGCCGGGGAGCTCTCCCTTGTCGGGGGATTCTCCCTTGCCGGAGAACTCTCCCTTGGCGACGTAGTCGAAGCAGGTGGCACGTCAGGGGTGGCCTCCGGGCGCTCCTGGTGGAGCTGCTCTGCTCCTACACAAGCCAACGGTCAGATATTAGCAAGCAAAGAGTATCCATGCGCGCCTAACAGATGGAAGTAAACCATATACTTACGCTGGGGGCTGCTCTGAGGAACAGCTGTCGGGTCCGGCAAGTTTGTCTCGAGCGCACCCCCTGCTGCCACGGTGGGATCATCCTCGGTGACAATCACCGGGACCTTGGCTCTCTTTGCCATTCTCTGGGTCAGCGTCCTAAAAAGGAATAAGTTTAGAGTAAAGCAAATGAGATACAAGACAAGACGGCAAGTATTGAAGACATGCAAGTACAACAAGAATCTTACTATTCTTCTTCCTCGTCGGAGCTGAGCACGGAGAAGTCAAAGCCTGGCCCACCTCCGGCGCGAGGAGGCGGAGGAGTAGGATCCCTTGGCTGCTTGGCGGGAGCTGGAGCGGCAGGCCGAGAGGACCCCGCCCCAGTTGCCGCTGCAGCGTGAGGTGTTTCCGCGGCAACAGAACTTGCCGCGGTGGAGCGTGTCGTGCGGCGCGGCGGGGGTTGACTCGCCCGCCGCTCCGCTACGTCCCCGGCCTTGCGAAGACGCCTTCTTGATGGAACCGGGGGCTCTGCTTGTGGAGCCGGGGGCTCTGCTCGTGGAGTCAGGGGCTCTGCTTGCGGTAAGCTGTCCGAAGACGAAGAGGAAGAGGAGCCGATCTCCAGCGAGCCGCTCGTGTCCTCGGCGGGCCCGCTCGGCCCGACGTCGTGCTCGGAGGACCTCTTCTCGCCAGCAAGCTCCTCTCGGTCGGCAAGGCTTGCCGCCTCTGCTGCCTCTGCCTCCTCCACGGTGAACCCAAACTCGCCCGCAGCGGCAGCTGCCGCCGCCTCTTCCATCCTGGTGGCGATGTGCTTGAGCTCATCGTCGGTGGTGTCCCGGTTGAGGCCTTTTTTCTCGTCGGCGTCGACCGGCACTTCTATCAAGTTGTCGAAGAACGCCCGCACGACATCATCCGCAGGCTCTATCCAGGCTGGATCAATTCCATGCGAGTCGCACAGCGGCATTATTGCACGGATACGGTCGAGCGCAGAGTTGTTGCACAGCGGGACGACGCCCCTCGGCAACCAGAACACTTCGGGATGATGTGGGTCGTGCTTGAACAGCTCCTGGAGCATCGCGTTGAGCTCCAGGATAGTGAAGTTGAAGTTGAGGCCCGGCCGCAACCTCATGATATCCGCCGCATTCTGAAACTCCCAGGCGGGTCTCCCCCTCTCCTGCAGGGGGGCGATGCGGCGGCGGAGGAAATCTGCGCCAACCGCTCCTACAGTAAGCCCGGCAAGCCTGAGGCGTAGGATCCGGGTGACGGCGATCCTTAGTCTATCATCTTCCGGGGCCAGGCTACTCCAATCACTGCCGCGCACTACTGGGGTTTCGCGCAGAGCAGTAAACGGCTGCGGGTTCTCCTCAACGATCAGACACCAGTCCGCCCTCCACTCCTCCCACTTGCTGCGGAGCTCTCCCTCCAGATAAGACCTATGAGGCGTCTTGATCTATCTCTATAGATCTTGATGCCTAATATATAAGCAGCTTCTCCAAGGTCCTTCATTGAAAAACTTTTATTCAAGTAGGCCTTAATGTTGTCCAAGAGTTCTATATCATTTCCCATCAAAAGTATGCCATGTACATACAGTATGAAAAATGCTACAGAGATCCCACTCACTTTCTTGTAAACGCAGGCTTCTCCATAAGTCTGCCTAAATCCAAACGCTTTGATCATCTCATCAAAGCGAATGTTCCAACTCCAAGATGCTTGCACCAGCCCATAAATCGAGCGTTGGAGCTTGCACACCTTGTCAGCATTCTTAGGATCGACAAAACCTTCTGGCTGCATCATATACAATTCTTCCTTAAGGAAACCATTAAGGAATGCCGTTTTGACGTCCATTTGCCATATTTCATAATCGTAGAATGCGGCAATTGCTAACATGATTCGGACGGACTTCAGCTTCGCTACCGGTGAGAAAGTCTCATCGTAGTCAACCCCTTGAACTTGTCGATAACCCTTAGCGACAAGCCGAGCTTTATAGATGGTCACATTACCATCCGCGTCTGTCTTCTTCTTAAAGATCCATTTATTTTCTATGGCTCGCCGCTCAACGGGCAAGTCAGTCAAAGTCCATACTTCGTTTTCATACATGGATCCTATCTCGGATTTCATGGCTTCCAGCCATTTGTCGGAGTCCGGGCCCGCCATTGCTTCTTCATAGTTCGAAGGTTCACCGTTGTCTAACAACATGATTTCCAAGACAGGGTTGTCGTACCACTCTGGTGCGGAACGTGTCCTTGTGGACCTACGAATTTCAGTAGGAGCTTGATCAGAAGTATCTGGATCATCATCATTAATTTCCTCTCTAGTCGGTGCAGGCACCTCAGGAACGTTTTCTTGAGTTGCGCCATTTTCCGGTTCAAGAGGTAACACTTCATCAAGTTCTACTTTCCTCCCACTTACTTCTTTTGAGAGAAACTCCTTCTCTAGAAAGGATCCGTTCTTGGCAACAAAGATCTTGCCTTTGGATCTGAGATAGAAGGTATACCCAATAGTTTCTTTAGGGTATCCTATGAAGACGCATTTTTCTGACTTGGGTTCGAGCTTTTCAGGTTGAAGTTTCTTGACATAAGCATCGCATCCCCAAACTTTTAGAAACGACAGCTTAGGTTTCTTCCCAAACCATAATTCATACGGTGTCGTCTCAACGGATTTCGACGGAGCCCTATTTAAAGTGAATGCGGCAGTCTCTAAAGCATAGCCCCAAAAAGATAGTGGTAAATCGGTAAGAGACATCATAGATCACACCATATCTAATAGAGTGCGATTACGACGTTCGGACACACCATTACGCTGAGGTGTTCCAGGCGGCGTGAGTTGTGAAACTATTCCACATTTTCTTAAGTGTGTGCCAAATTCGTGACTCAAGTATTCTCCTCCATGATCTGATCGTAGAAACTTGATCTTTCTGTCACGTTGATTTTCAACCTCACTCTGAAATTCCTTGAACTTTTCACAGGTCTCAGACTTGTGTTTCATTAAGTAGATATACCCATATCTACTCAAGTCATCAGTGAGGGTGAGAACATAACGATAGCCACCGCGAGCTTCAACACTCATTGGACCGCACACATCAGTATGTATGATTTCCATTAAGTTGGTTGCTCGCTCCATTGTTCCTGAGAACGGAGTCTTGGTCATTTTACCCATGAGGCATGGTTCGCACGTGTCAAATGATTCATAATCAAGAGACTCTAAAAGTCCATCTGCATGGAGCTTCTTCATGCGTTTGACACCTATGTGACCAAGGCGGCAGTGCCACAAGTATGTGGGACTATTGTTATCAACTTTAACTCTTTTGGTATTCACACTATGAATATGTGTATCATCACGTACGAGATTCATTAAGAATAAACCATTAACCATCGGAGCATGACCATAAA
Organism: Aegilops umbellulata; assembly: GCA_032464435.1. NCBI lineage: Eukaryota > Viridiplantae > Streptophyta > Magnoliopsida > Poales > Poaceae > Aegilops > Aegilops umbellulata. Next base: position 44,822,869 of record CP136056.1, read on the forward strand.
ACATATCACTCATATAAATAGAACAACCATTATTCTTGGATTTAAATGAGTAGCCATCTCGAATTAAACGAGATCCAGATACAATGTTCATGCTCAAACTTGGCACTAAATAACAATTATTGAGGTTTAAAACTAATCCCGTAGGTAAATGAAGAGGCAGCGTGCCGACGGCGATCACATCGACCTTGGAACCATTCCCGACGCGCATCGTCACCTCGTCCTTCGCCAGTCTCCGTTTATTCCGCAGCTCCTGCTTTGAGTTACAAATGTGAGCAACTGCACCGGTATCAAATACCCAAGAGCTACTACGAGTACTGGTAAGGTACACATCAATTACATGTATATAACATATACCTTTTGTTTTGTCGGCCTTCTTGTCCGCTAAGTATTTGGGGCAGTTCCGCTTCCAGTGACCACTTCCCTTGCAATAAAAGCACTCAGTCTCGGGCTTGGGTCCATTCTTTGGCTTCTTCCCGGCAGCTTGCTTGTCGGGCGCGGCAACTTCCTTGCCGTCCTTCTTGAAGTTCTTTTTACCCTTGCCCTTCTTGAACTTAGTGGTTTTATTCACCATCAACACTTGATGTTCCTTCTTGACTTCTACCTCTGCTGATTTCAGCATAGCAAATACTTCAGGAATGGTCTTTTCCATCCCCTGCATATTGAAGTTCATCACAAAGCTCTTGTAGCTTGGTGGAAGCGACTGGAGGATTCTGTAAATGACCGCGTCGTCCGGGAGATTAACTCCCAGCTGAGTCAAGCGGTTATCTAACCCAGACATAGTGAGTATGTGCTCACTGACGGAACTATTTTCCTCCATCTTACAGCTGAAGAATTTGTCGGAGACTTCATATCTCTCGACCCGGGCATGAGCTTGGAAAACCATTTTCAGCTCTTCGAACATCTCATGTGCTCCGTGTCTCTCAAAACGTTTTTGGAGCCCCGGCTCTAAGCTGTAAAGCATGCCGCACTGAACGAGGGAGTAGCCATCGGTACGTGCCTGCCAAGCGTTCATAACGTCTTGTTCTGCAGGGAGAACAGGTGCGTCACCCAGCGGTGCTTGTAGGACATAATCTTTCTTGGCAGCTATGAGGATGATCCTCAGGTTCCGGACCCAGTCCGTATAGTTGCTGCCATCGTCTTTCAGCTTGGTTTTCTCTAGGAACGCGTTGAAGTTGAGGACTACGTTGGCCATTTGATCTACAAGACATATTGTAAATATTTTAGACTAAGTTCATGATAATAAAGTTCATCTAATCAAATTATTTAATGAACTCCCACTTAGATAGACATCCCTCTTCTAGTCATCTAAGTATAACATGATCCGAGTCAACTAGGCCGTGTCCGACCATCACGTGAGACGGACTAGTCAACATCGGTGAACATCTTCATGTTGATCGTATCTTCTATACGACTCATGCTCGACCTTTCGGTCTTCTGTGTTCCGAGGCCATGTCTGTACATGCTAGGCTCGTCAAGTCAACCTAAGTGTTTGCATGTGTAAATCTGTCTTACACCCATTGTATGTGAACGTTAGAATCTATCACGCCCGATCATCACGTGGTGCTTCGAAACAACGAACTGTCGCAACGGTGCACAGTTAGGGGGAACACTTCTTGAAATTATTATGAGGGATCATCTTATTTACTACCATCGTTCTAAGTAAACAAGATGCAAAACATGATAAACATCACATGCAATCAAATAATAAAAGTGACATGATATGGCCAATATCATATAGCGCCTTGATCTCCATCTTGGGGCTCCATGATCGTCTTGTCACCGGCTTGACACCATGATCTCCATCATCATGATCATCATCATCGTGTCTCCATGAAGTTGCTCGCCAACTATTACTTTTACTACTATGGCTAACGCGTTTAGCAATAAAGTAAAGTAATTTACATGGCGTTTCCATTGACACGCAGGTCATAAAAGAATAATGACAACTCCTATGGCTCCTGCCGGTTGTCATACTCATCGACATGCAAGTCGTGATTCCTATTACAATAGCATGAACATCTCATACATCACATATATATCATTCATCATTCATCACAACTTTGGCCATATCATATCACAAAGCACTTGCTGCAAAAACAAGTTAGACGTCCTCTAATTGTTGTTGCAAGTTTTACGTGGCTGAATTAGGGTTCTAGCAAGAACGTTTTCTTACCTACATGAAAGCCACAACGTGATTTGTCAACTTCTATTTACCCTTCATAAGGACCCTTTTCATCGAATCCGCTCCAACTAAAGTGGGAGAGACAGACACCCGCCAGCCACCTTATGCAACTAGTGCATGTTAGTCGGTGGAACCGGTCTCACGTAAGCGTAAGTGTAAGGTTGGTCCGGGCCGCTTCATCCCACAATATCGCTGAAGCAAGATAAGACTAGTAGCGGCAAGAAAGTTGACAAATCTACGCCCACAACAAATTGTGTTCTACTCGCGCAAGAAGAAATACGCATAGACCTAGCTCATGATGCCACTGTTGGGGAACGTTGCAGAAAACAAAAAAATTTCCTACGGTTTCACCAAGATCCATCTATGAGTTCATCTAGCAACGAGTGATCGGATACATCTACATACCTTTGTAGATCGCGAGCGGAAGCGTTCAGAGAACGGGGATGAGGTAGTCGTACACGACCGTGATCCAAATCACCGGAGATCCTAGCACCAAACGGACGGCACCTCCGCGTTCAACACACATACGGTCAGCGTGACGTCTCCTCCTTCTTGATCCAGCAAGGGGGAAGGAGAGGTTGATGAGGATCCAGAAGCACGACGGCGTGGTGGTGGATGCAGGGCGTCACAGCAGCAGGGCTTCGCCGTGTACTACGAGAGGAAGAGGTGTAGCAGGGAGAGAGGGAGGCGCCAGGACTCAGGTGTTCTTGCCCCCTCCCCCCCCCCTCATATATATAGCCCCCTAGGGGGGGGCGCCGGCCCTAGGAGATTGGATCTCCTAGGGGGGGCGGCGGCCAAGGGCTGGAGTGGCCCCCAAGCCAAGGTGGGGCGCCCCCCCCACCCCTAGGGTTTCAACCCTAGGCGCATGGGGTGGGCCTAGGGGGGCGCACCAGCCCACTATGGGCTGGTTCCCCTCCCCACTTTGGCCCATGGGGCCCTCCGGGATGGGTGGCCCCACCCGGTGGACCCCCGGGACCCTTCTGGTGGTCCCGGTACAATACCGATGACCCCGAAACTTGTCCCGATGGCCGAAACAGCACTTCCTATATATAATTCTTTACCTCCGGACTATTCCGAAACTCCTCGTGACTTCCAGGATCTCATCCGGGACTCCGAACAATATTCGGGTTACTGCATATACATATCTTCACAACCCTAGCATCACCGAACCTTAAATGTGTAGACCCTACGGGTTCGGGAGACAGGCAGACATGACCGAGACGGCTCTCGGGCAATAACCAACAGCGGGATCTGGATACCCATGTTGGCTCCCACATGCTCCACGATGATCTAATCGGATGAACCACGATGTCGAGGATTCAATTAATCCCGTATACAATTCCCTTTGTCAATCGGTATTTTACTTGCCCGAGATTCGATCGTCGGTATCCCAATACCTTGTTCAATCTCGTTACCGGCAAGTCACTTTACTCGTACCGTAATGCATGATCCCGTGATCAAACACTTTGATCACATTGAGCTCATTATGATGATGCATTACCGAGTGGGCCCGGTGATACCTCTCCGTCATGCGGAGTGACAAATCCCAGTCTCGATCCGTGTCAACCCAACAGACACTTTCGGAGATACCCGCAATATACCTTTATAGTCACCCAGTTACGTTGTGACGTTTGGCACACCCAAAGCACTCCTACGGTATCCGGGAGTTACACGATCTCATGGTCTAAGGAAAGGATACTTGACATTGGAAAACTCTAGCAAACGAACTATACGATCTTGTGCTATGTTTAGGATTGGGTCTTGTCCATCACATCATTCTCCTAATGATGTGATCTCGTTATCAATGACATCCAATGTCCATAGTCAGGAAACCATGACTATCTGTTGATCAACGAGCTAGTCAACTAGAGGCTTACTAGGGACATGTTGGTGTCTATTATTCACACATGTATTACGATTTCCGGATAACACAATTATAGCATGAATAAAGACAATTATCATGAACAAGGAAATATAACAATAATGCTTTTATTATTGCCTCTAGGGCATATTTCCAACAATATGATCTAAAGATTGTAAACGCATCATGTCTTCTTGATTAAAAAGGATAGCTTCAATGGGAGGATGGCTAGCATCTACCCTATAATGCGCAAAGATTTCTTTGGCCTCTTTTATTATAAATCTAAACTCATGAGTCAAAAAGATAGTGGCGGCACGCTTAACAGAAGAATGCTAAATATTAGAGAATTCTAAGAAAATTCTTTGTATGCAAGGATGCATGTGCATAAATTGCCTTTCAAGTTCAACTATAAGCATGGCAATAGCGTCCGCAAGACTACTAGTTCTATGGAGAATAGAATCGCCCATAGAGGGCAAAGCACCAACACAAGTAAAGAAATCTTGAATAACTCCTTTTCCAATAATATTACCACTACCAATTCGAAATCTTTTTGTATGCAAGGTAGGGGGTTCTTCAGCAGGAGCATCAGAATTTTCTGTGATATTATTATTGTCCATATCGGCAATAATTTCCCCAAATTCAGACATAACGACAAAGAGAGCGAGGGGCGAAAAGAAGAAGGCGAACGGAAAAGAGATGGCGAATAAAACGGCAAGGGTGAAGTGGGGGGAGAGGAAAACGAGAGGCAAATGGCAAATAATGTAATGCGGGAGATAAGGGATTGTGATGGGTACTTGGTATGTTGACTTTTGCGTAGACTCCGCAGCAACGGCGCTAGAAATTCTTCTTGCTACCTCTTGAGCACTGCGTTGGATTTCCTTGAAGAGGAAAGGATGATGCAGCAAAGTAGCGTAAGTATTTCCCTCAGTTTTTTAGAACCAAGGTATCAATCCAGTAGGAGGCTATGTGTGAGTCCCTCGTACCTGCACAAAACAAATAATTCCTCGCGACCAACGCGATAAGGGGTTGTCAATCCCTTCATGGTCACTTACGAGAGTGAGATCTGATAGATATGATAGGATAATATTTTTGGTATTTTTGTGATAAAGATGCAAAGTAAAATAAAAAGCAAAGTAAAAGCAAAGGAAATAAATAAAGTGTTGGAAGATTAATATGATGAAGATAGACCCAGGGGCCATAGATTTCACTAGTGGCTTCTCTCAAGAGCATAAATATTTTATGGTGGGTGAACGAATTACTGTTGAGCAATTGACAGAATTGAGCATAGTTATGAGAATATCTAGGTATGATAATGTATATAGGCATCACATCCGAGACAAGTAGACCGACTCCTGCCTACATCTACTACTATTACTCCACACATCGACCGCTATCCAGCATGCATCTAGAGTATTAAGTTCAAGAAAACAGAGTAACGCCTTAAGTAAGATGACATGATGTAGAGGGATAAATTCATGCAATATGATAAAAACCCCATCTTGTTATCCTCGATGGCAACAATACAATACGTGCCTTGCTGCCCCTACTGTCACTAGGAAAGGACACCGCAAGATTGAACCCAAAGCTAAGCACTTCTCCCATTGCAAGAAAAACCAATCTAGTAGGCCAAACCAAATTGATAATTCGAAGAGACTTGCAAAGATAACCAACCATACATAAAAGAACTCAGAGAAGATTCAAATATTGTTCTTAGATAATCTTGATCATAAACCCACAATTCATCGATCTCAACAAACACACCGCAAAAAGAAGATTACATCGAATAGATCTCCACGAGAGAGGGGGAGAACATTGTATTGAGATCCAAAAAGAGAGAAGAAGCCATCTAGCTACTAACTATGGACCCAAAGGTCTGAGGTAAACTACTCACACTTCATCGGAGAGGCTATGGTGATGATGTAGAAGCCCTCCGTGATGGATGCCCCCTCCGGCGGAGCTCCGAAACAAGCCCCAAGATGGGATTTCGTGGGTACAGAAGGTTGCGCCGGTGGAATTAGGTTTTTGGCTCCGTCTCTGATCGTTTGGGGGTATGTAGGTATATATAGGAGGAAGAAGTACGTCAGTGGAGCAACATGGGGCCCACGTGGGTGGAGGGCGCGCCCCCTACCTCGTGCCATCCTCGAAGCTTCCTTGACTTAGGGTGGAGGGCGTGCCCCCCGAAGGTTTCATTCCGTTTGGACTCCGTTTGATATTCCTTTTCTGCAAAACTCTAAAATAGGGAAAAAACAACAATTCTGGGCTGGGCCTCCGGTTAATAGGTTAGTCCCAAAAATAATATATAAGTGTATAATATAGCCCAATATTGTCCAAAACAGTAGATAATATAGCATTGAGCAATCAAAAATTATAGATATGTTGGAGACGTATCACTCCCGAGGTCGGGCCACGGGTTGGGGTGCCTGAGTGATGTCTACTACACAACCTTCTTCTTGTAGACGTTATTGGGCCTCCAAGTGCAGAGGTTTGTAGGACAGTAGCAAGTTTCCCTCAAGTGGATGACCTAAGGTTTATCAATCCTTGGGAGGCGTAGGATGAAGATGGTCTCTCTCAAACAACTCTGCAACCAAATAACAAAGAGTCTCTTGTGTCCCCAACACACCCAATACAATGGTAAATTGTATAGGTGCACTAGTTCGGCGAAGAGATGGTGATACAAGTGCAATATGGATGGTAGATATAGGTTTTTGTAATCGGAAAATATAAAAACAGCAAGGTAACTAATGATAAAAGTGAGCACAAACGGTATTGCAATGCGTTGAAACAAGGCCTAGGGTTCATACTTTCACTAATGCAAGTTCTCTCAACAATAATAACATAATTGGATCATATAACTATCCCTCAACATGCAACAAAGAGTCACTCCAAAGTCACTAATAGCGGAGAACAAATGAAGATATTATGGTAGGGTACGAAACCACCTCAAAGATATTATTTCTGATCGATCTATTCAAGAGTCCGTAGTAAAATAACACGAAGCTATTCTTTCCGTTCGATCTATCCTAGAGTTCGTACTAGAATAACACCTTAAGACACAAATCAACCAAAACCCTAATGTCACCTAGATACTCCAATGTCACCACAAGTATCCGCGGTTTGATTATACGATATGCATCACACAATCTCAGATTCATCTATTCAACCAACACAAAGACCTTCAAAGAGTGCCCCAAAGTTTCTATCGGAGAGTCAAGACGAAAACGTGTGCCAACCCCTATGCATAAGTTCAACTGAACCCACAAGTTGATCACCAAAACATACATCAAGTGAATCACGTGATATCCCATTGTCACCACAGATAAGCACATGCAAGACATACATCAAGTGTTCTCAAATCCTTAAAGACTCAATCCGATAAGATAAATTCAAAGGGAAAACACAATCCATTACAATAGAGTAGAGGGGGAGAAACATCATAAGATCCAACTATAATAGCAAAGCTCGCGATACATCAAGATCGTACCACCTCAAGAACACGAGAGAGAGAGAGAGATCAAACACATAGCTACTGGTACATACCCTCAGCCCCGAGGGTGAACTACTCCCTCCTCGTCATGGAGAGCGTCGGGATGATGAAGATGGCCACCGGTGATGGATCCCCCCTCCAGCAGGGTGCCGGAACAGGGTCCCGATTGGTTTTTAGTGGCTACAAAGGCTTGCGGCGGCGGAACTCCCGATCTAGGTTCGTCTCTAGAAGTTTGGGTATATATAAGAGGTGTTGGCTTCGAGAACAAGTCAGGGGGGTCCCCAAGGCGGCCATGAGGTAGGGGCGCGCCCCCACCATCGTGGTGGACTCGACACTCTTCTGGCCCATCTTCGATGCTCCGTGGGCTTCTTCTGGTCCAAAAATAATCTCCATGAAATTTCAGGTCAATTGGACTCCGTTTGGTTTTCCTTTTCTGCAATACTCAAAAACAAGGAAAAACAGAAACTGGCACTAGGCTCTAGGTTAAAAGGTTATTCCGAAAAATCATATAAAAAAGCATATAAATGCATACAAAACATCCTAGATGGATAATATAATAGCATGGAACAATCAAAAATTATAGATACGTTGGAGACGTATCAAGCATCCCCAAGCTTAATCTCTGCTCGTCCTCGAGTAGGTAAATGATAAAAATAGAATTTTTGATGTGGAATGCTACCTAACATATTTATCAATGTGATCTTCTTTATTGTGGCATGAATGTTCAGATCTGAATGATTCAAAACAAAATTTTAATATTGACATAAAAATAATAATACTTCAGGCATACTAACAAAGTAATCATGTCTTCTCAAAATAACATGGCTAAAGAAAGCTATCCCTACAAAATCATATAGTCTGGCTATGCTCTATCTTCATCACACAAAATATTTAAATCATGCACAACCCCGATGACAAGCCAAGCAATTGTTTCATACTTTTGATGTTCTCAAACTTTTTCAATATTCATGCGCTACATGAACGTGAGCCATGGACATAGCACTATAGGTGGAATAGAATGGTGGTTGTGGAGAAGACAAAAAGGGGAAGACAGCCTCACATCAACTACGCGTATCAACGGGCTATGGAGATGCCCATTAATAGATATCAATGTGAGTGAGTAGGGATTGCCATGCAACGGATGCACTAGAGCTATAAATGTATGAAAGCTCAACAAAAGAAACTAAGTGGGTGTGCATCCAACTTGCTTGCTCACGAATGCCTATGGCATTTTGAGGAAGCCCATCATTGGAATATACAAGCCAAGTTCTATAATGAAAGATTCCCACTAGTATATGAAAGTGGCAACATAGGAGACTCTCTATCATGAAGATCATGGTGCTAGTTTGAAGCACAAGTGTGGTAAAAGGATAGTAGCATTACCCCTTCTCTCTTTTTCTCTCATTTTTTATATATTTTATATATTTTTTATTTGGGCCTTTTCTCTTTTTTATGGCCTCTTTTTTTTCTTTTTCTTTTTTTTCGTCTGGAGTCTCATCCCGACTTGTGGGGGAATCATAGTCTCCATCATCCTTTCCTCACTGGGACAATGCTCTAATAATGATGATCGTCACACTTTTATTTACTTACAACTCATGGATTACAACTCAATACTTAGAAAAAAATATGACTCTACATGAATGCCTCCGGCGTTGTACCAGGATGTGCAATGAATCAAGAGTAACATGTATGAGAGAATTATGAACGGTGGCTTTGCCACAAATATGATGTCAACAACATGATCATGCAAGGAAATATGACAATGATGGAGCGGGTCATAATAAACGGAACGGTGGAAAGTTGCATGGCAATATATCTCAGAATGGCTATGGAAATGCCATAATAGGTAGGTATGGTGGCTGTTTTGAGGAAGGTATATAGTGGGTGTATGATACCGGCGAAAGGTGCGCGGTATTAGAGAGGATAGCAATGGTGGAAGGGTGAGAGTGCATATAATCCATGGACTCAAAATTAATCATAAAGAACTCACATACTTATTGCAAAAATCTATTAGTTATCGAAACGAAGTATTACACGCATGCTCCTAGGGGATAGATTGGTAGGAAAAGACCATTTCTCGTCCCCGACCGCCACTCACAAGGAAGACAATCAAAAAAATAAATCATGCTCCGACTTCATCACATAACGGTTCACCATATGTGCATGCTACGGGAATCACAAACTTTAACACAAGTATCTCTCAAACCCACAACTACTCACTAGCATGACTCTAATATCAACATATTCATATCTCAAAACAAACATAAAGAATCAAACTTCTCATAGTATTCAATGCACTTTATATGAAAGTTTTTATTATATCCCTCTTGGATGCCTAACATATTAGCACTAAATTTACAACCCAAGCAAATTACCATGTTGTTCTAAAGACTCTCAAAATAATATAAGTGAAGCATGAGAGTTCATCTATTTCTTAAAAATAAAACCACCGCCGTGCTCTAAAAGGATATAAGTGAAGCACTAGAGCAAATGACAAACTACTCCGAAAGATATAAGTGAAGATCAATGAGTAGTCGATTAATTATGTAACTATGTGAAGACTCTCTAACATTTAAGAATTTCAGATCTTGGGATATTATTCAAACAGCAAGAAAAACAAGATAAAATAAAATAACGCTCCAAGCAAAACACATATCATGTGGTGAATAAAAATAGAGCTCCAAGTAAAGTTACCAATGAACGAAGACGAAAGAGGGGATGCCTTCCGGGGCATCCCCAAACTTAGGCTCTTGGTTGTCCTTGAATATTACCTTGGGGTGCCTTGGGCATCCCCAATCTTAGGATCTTGCCACTCCTTATTCCATAGTCCATCGAATCTTTACCCAAAACTTGAAAACTTCACAACACAAAACTTAACAAAAAACTCGTGAGCTCTGTTAGTATAAGAAAATAAATCACCACTTTTCGTACTATTGTGAACTCATTCTAAATTCATATTGGTGCAATATCTACTGTATTCCAACTTATCTATGGTTCATACCCTCCCATACTACTCATAGATTCATCAAAATAAGCAAACAACACATAGAAAACAGAATCTGTCAAAAACAGAACAGACTATAGTAATCTGTATCATTAGAATACTTCTGTAACTCCACAAATTCTGAAATAAATTGGTTGATCTGAGGAATTTGTCTATTAATTATCTTAAAAAATAGTCAACCTAAAATCACTCTCCAGTAAAAAATGGCAGCTAATCTCGTGAGCACTAAAGTTTCTAATTTTTACAGCAAGATTGCAAAGACTTCACCCAAGTCTTCCCAAAGGTTCTACTTGGCACAAACACTAATTAAAACATAAAACCACATTTAAATAAAGGATAGATGAATTACTTATTAATAAACAGGAGCAAAAAGCAAAGAACAAAAATAAAATTGGGTTGCCTCCCAACAAGCGCTAACGTTTAACGCCCCTAGCTAGGCATGATGATTTCAATGATGCTCACATAAAAGATAAGAATTGAAACATAAAGAGAGCATCATGAAGAATATGACTAGCACATTTAAGTCTAAACCACTTCCTATTCATAGGGATTTTGTGAGCAAACAACTTAGGGGAACAATAATCAACTAGCATAGGAAGGAAAAACAAGCATAGCTTCAAGATTTTCAACACATAGAGAGGAAACTTGATATTATTGCAATTTCTACAAGCATATGTTACTCCCTAATAATAAGTTTCAGTATCATCATGAATGAATTCAACAATATAACCATCACATAAAGCATTCTTTTCATGATCTACAAGCATAGAAAATTTACTACTCTTCACATAAGCAAAATTCTTCTCATTCGGAAAAGTGGGAGTATCATAAGAAACTCGAATACTATAAATTGTTTCCACATTAAAAGAGTAATGTTCAGAAAAAGGGTAATCATAATCATGAAAAGTTTTATAAAATATAATCATCAGTACTTTTATAGCATAAGTGTCATCACAATAATCATCATAAGTAGCAACTTTGTTCTCATCATAATCAATTGAAACCTCTTCCAAGATAGTGGAATCATTACTAAATAAAGTCAGGACCTCTCCAAATCCACTTTCATAATTGTCACAATAAAATTCAACACCCTCCAAAATAGTGGGATCATTACTTCCTAAAGTTGACACTCTTCCAAACCCACTTTCATCAATATAATCATCATAAATAGGAGGCATGCTATCATCATAATAAACTTGCATATCAAAACTTGGGAGGTTAAAAATATCATCTTCATAAAACATAGCATCCCCAAGATTGGGACAAACGTTAATTACAGCAGATAAATTCTCAAACATGTCATTCTCATCAAACATATCATCCCCAAGCTTGGGCCTTTTCATATCATAAGCATAATCACTCTCATCATTAACAGTATGGATAGCACCAATGATAGTATAGTAATTATCATCATCACAATGAGTAATATAAGCAACATCATTTGGGAGGGATACCTTTTTACCTTTGCTTCTCCGTCTTTTCCTTTCCTTCTTCGCATCATGTGTGGGTTTAATCCTCTTTTTGGAGCTCCTTATTAATGAGATTGGTTGAATAGAAAACTTATCCTCGTTACCTGATTCATCATAACAAAGAATAGGAGGATATTGGGAAATCTCTTCTTTTTCATTAGTATTCTCTTCATCTTCTATTTGTTTTCTTGTCTTTATGTAATTGGCAATATAAGGATTTTCAATGCAATTCACCACGCAATACATATAAATTTCCTCTAGATCAAAATCAAGAACTTTATCAAGGACAAATTATGGCATATCCTTAGTTATACATTTCATTTCTTCATAACCCACAAGCAAACTAAGTTCATTATGATGCGCAAGGGAAATCAAGTCATCACAATTTTTGGACACGATACGATCATGAAACAATTTGCATTGGGGATTTAAATGATCACGTTCATTGCAAAGTTCACAAGGATGGCAAAGAAATTTTAAATTTTCAGTACAAGCATCTAGCCTTTCTTGCAACCATTTAGTTTCTAAGTACTTATGCCTCTTGCAAAATCTATCTTCCCTATTTGGTGTGTACTTGCAAACTCCATGCACTCCACAAAAATTGACATGCTTATAAGAGACATTTTCATCATGACTAGTGCAATCATCATTAGAACTATGGGTATTCAAAGAGTTCATACTAATAACATTCCAATCATGCTCATCATTCAATGATTTAGTGCCAAACATTCTAATGCATTCTTCTTCTAACACTTTGGCACAATTTTTCTTCCCATCATTTTCACGAAAGACATTAAAAAGATGAAGAATATGAGGTACCCTTAATTCCATTTTTAGTTTTCTTTTATAGACTAAACTAGTGATAAAACAAGAAACAAAAAGATTCAATTGCAAGATCTAAAGATATACCTTCAAGCACTAACCTCCCCGGCAACAACGCCGGAAACTGCTTGATGTCTACCACACAACCTTCTTGTAGATGTTGTTGGGCCTTCAAGTGTAGAGGTTTGTAGGACAGTAGCAAGTTTCCCTCAAGTGGATGACCTAAGGTTTATCAATCCGTGGGAGGCGTAGGATGAAGATGGTCTCTCTCAAACAACCCTGCAACTAAATAACAAAGAGTCTCTTGTGTCCCCAACACACCCGATACAATGGTAAATTGTATAGGTGCACTAGTTCGGCGAAGATATGGTGATACAAGTGCAATATGGATGGTAGATATAGGTTTTTGTAATCTGAAAATATAAAAACAGCAAGGTAACTAATGATAAAAGTGAGCACAAACAGTATTGCAATGCGTTGAAACAAGGCCTAGGGTTCATACTTTCACTAGTGCATGTTCTCTCAACAATAATAACATAATTGGATCATATAACTATTCCTCAACATGCAACAAAGAGTCACTCCAAAGTCACTAATAGCGGAGAACAAAGGAAGAGATTATGGTAGGGTACGAAACCACCTCAAAGTTATTCTTTCTGATCGATCTATTCAAGAGTCCGTAGTAAAATAACACGAAGCTATTCTTTCTGTTTGATCTATCCTAGAGTTCGTACTAGAATAACACCTTAAGACACAAATCAACCAAAACCCTAATGTCACCTAGATACTCCAATGTCACCACAAGTATCCGCGGTTTGATTATACGATATGCATCACACAATCTCAGATTCATCTATTCAACCAACACAAAGAACTTCAAAGAGTGCCCCAAAGTTTCTACCGGAGAGTCAAGACGAAAACGTGTGCCAACCCCTATGCATAAGTTCAACTGAACCCGCAAGTTGATCACCAAAACATACATCAAGTGAATCACGTGATATCCCATTGTCACCACAGATAAGCACATGCAAGACATACATCAAGTGTTCTCAAATCCTTAAAGACTCAATCCGATAAGATAACTTCAAAGGGAAAACTCAGTCCATTACAACAGAGTAGAGGGGGAGAAACATCATAAGATCCAACTATAATAGCAAAGCTCGCGATACATTAAGATCGTACCACCTCAAGAACACGAGAGAGATATCAAACACATATCTACTGGTACATACCCTCAGCCCCGAGGGTGAACTACTCCCTCCTCATCATGGAGAGCGATGGGATGATGAAGATGGCCACCGGTGATGGATCCCCCCTCCGGCAGGGTGCCGAAACAGGGTCCCGATTGGTTTTTAGTGGCTACAGAGGCTTGCGGCGGCGGAACTCCCGATCTAGGTTTCTTTCTGGAAGTTTGGGTATATATAAGAGGTGTTGGCGTCGGGAACAAGTCAGGGGGGTCCCCGAGGCGGCCACGAGGTAGGGGGCGCCCAGGGGGTAGGGTGCGCCCCACACCCTCGTGGTGGCCACTGGACTTTTCTGGCCCATCTCCGATGCTCCGTGGGCTTCTTCTGGTCCAAAAATAATCTCCGTGAAGTTTCAGGTCAATTGGACTCCGTTTGGTTTTCCTTTTCTGCAATACTCAAAAACAAGGAAAAACAGAAACTGGCACTAGGCTCTAGGTTAATAGGTTAGTCCCAAAAATCATATAAAATAGCATATAAATGCATATAAAACATCCTAGATGGATAATATAATAGCATGGAACAATCAAAAATTATAGATACGTTGGAGACGTATCACTAAGGATGGGGCCGGTGGCGGCTCCTCCCGGAGCAGCGCCGGGCCAGTGGCTGAAGGTGCCGCCGAGGGCTTGAAGAGCCTTTCCTTGAATACGCCAGGCTTCTGAGGCTCGCGGCGGGACGCCCTCTTGGTGATGTCCTCTGCTTCCTTGTTCGCACCGCGCCGGACGTGCTGCAATTCCAAGCCCAGGAAGCGTTTTTCGATTTTACGTACCTCTTCCAGGTAAGCCTCCATGTGCTCGTCCTTTGGCTTGTACTCCTTGTTGGAGAAGTTGACGAGGAGCTGGGAGTCGCCCTTGATGGTGAGGCGCTTGACCCCCGTTGGGGCTGCACGGCACCTTCTCCACGGGGTATGCGGAGACGACCTTGATAGGATGGCCCTGGAAATAATGACGCAGTTTTCTTGAGGCGATGAGGAGCGTGAGCAGGAGCTTCTGCTACACGGGGTAGCGTGTGTGCGTCCCGCAGCACCGTGTTAATGAATTACACCGGATGCTCGACGAGGGGCGAGACATCGACGACGCCTTGCTCTATGTGGGGCGCGAGGGACGAGAGAGCCCCGCAGGTTGATGAGGCGATGAGATTCTTAGGAGCGTCATCCTGAAGCGGCGGAGGTTGCGTGACTCCTCGCGGATTACCCTGCTTTGCGCCTACGCCGACATGCTCCTCCTGGACCGCCACGAGTGCTATGCTAACTGAGTGGGGGTGGCCGCTAGGTAGAGCACTAGGGGCTCACGAGGTTGAGGCACCACCATGACAGGTGGGCTCGTGCGGTATCTCTTGAGGTCTTCGAAGGCTGCCTCAGCTTACAGGGTCCACTGGAAAGGGCCCTTCCTCTTCATTGGCTTGAACAAATGGAGGGCGCGCTCACCGAGCTTGGAGATGAAGCGCCCCAAGGAGGTCACGCAACCTACGAGCTTCTGCATCTCTTTGAGGGTCTGAGGCGGGCTCATCCTTTCTATTGCCTTGATCTTCTCGGGGTTAGCCTCGATCCCTCTGTTTGATACTAGGAAACCCAGCAGCTTGCCGGACAAAACCCCGAACACACACTTCTTCGGGTTGAGCCTCAGGTTTACTTTGCACAAGTTGGTGAATGTCTCTTCCAGGTCTTTGATTAGGTTCCTTGCCTCCCGTGACTTGACCACGATGTCGTCAACGTATGCCTCTGCATTTCTCCCCAGATGTGCCCCAAGCGCGATGTGCATCAGCCGTTGAAAGGTCGCTGCGGTGTTCCGCAGCCCGAAGGGCATGCAGGCGTAGCAATACACGCCGCACGGGGAGATGAAGGTTGTTTTCTGGATGTTCTTCGTCGCCATCTTGATTTGATGATACACTGAGAAGGCATCCAAAAAGCACAACAGACCGCACTCCGCAGTGGAATCCATGATCTGGTCGATGCGTCGGAGCGGGAAAAGTGATGAGGACATCACAACCATGGACAAGTCTCCAACAATTATAGGTCTAATCACAAGAAGTTGCGCCAAACTAATAAATGACCAGGTGAACGCTAATTTAAGTTTGCATTGTAACCTTGATGACACAACTATGCTTTCATCCCCATTGTTGTTGGTTGAACTTAGGTATCACATGGAAGAAATCCAACAACCTATGAGCTCTTGAAGCAACCGGTTTGGAGAAACAAGTTTGGAGATAACAAGTTTCAAGTGAAGTTGATGCTGTCAATTTTTACCTCTGATGTTTCGTTGTGCCACACCCATGTGGTGGAGAGACGGGGCCATAAGGGTACATCACCCGAAGCTACATCAAATTATCTTTCCAATGCAAAAAACCTCACATCATTTGGAGTTGTGAGTCAAAATTTCTAGTCAATCTCGTTGAAGGTGTCCAAGTTGTCAAGGCTTCGCGAACTTCCGAGGAGCTCTCCAACAACTCCCAAAGTTGACTACTTATTCACCCAAGGAAGCCATGCAAACCTGCTTACTTTTGAAACCATTTTCACATCTAGCTAAGGGGGGTTGTCCTTGATATAAAACCCCATCTCCCCCATCCTCTTAAAAAACTTTTGTCAAACCATTTAGCTACAAGCTTATGCAACAAGACTGTTAGAGAGATCCGAGAGATCCTTGCCACCTTAGCTCTTGTGAGATCATTCGGATTCGCCAGAAGGAGCCTTTGGTTCCCCCTAATTCGTGATCTGCGGTTCCTGCCGTTTTGTGTGAGTTAGTCCCGGTTTGTGATTCTGCGATTGTTCAGACAACGAGTTGGAGTTTTTGTAGCTTCGGTCAGCCATCCCCGACGTACGAGTTGCATCCAACTTTGGCAGGTACAAAGATAGTTATCCCGGCTGCTTGCATCTAGTTATCTCTCCTAATTTGATCCTACGACGTGAAGATCGGGCCACTCTCGTGTGTGAACTCGCTCATCGGGTTCCTACCTATCATCTGGTATTATAGCTAACAAATTGTGCATCCCAGATTGCATTGTTCGTTTGTTGCTTTTGCAGGAGGCTCATGTTGGTGACCTCATGGGATATTTTGGAGCAAAGAAAACTGAGAGTGTGCTGATCGACCATTTCTTTTGGCCAAGGATGAAGCGTGATGTTAAGCGCTACATTCTACATTGTGAGATCTGCCGCAAAGCTAAGTCAAGTTTAAACCCTCATGGACTTTATATGCCTTTATCAATTACTAGTACACCTTGGAAAGATATTTTCAGTTTTTGTGGTGGTCGATAGGTTTAGCAAAATGGCTCATTTTATCCCGTGTCATAAGAGCGATCATGCTTCACACATTGATGATTTGTTTTTCAGGGAAGCCGTGCGGCTACATGGAGTACCACGCACTATTGTTTCAGATTGTGACACCCAAGTTTCTGAGCTATTTTTGGAAAACGTTGTGGGCAGAGCTAGGAACAAAGCTTCTCTTTTCCACTACATGCCACCCACAAATGGATGGAGAAACTGAAGTTGTCAACCGCACACTATCCATGATGCTGAGAGCAGTTTTAAAGAAAAATTTGAAGATGTGGGCAGAGTGTCTCCCCCACGTGGAGTTTACATCAACAGGGCGGTATATTCGACCACTAAATTTTGTTCTTTTAAAATTGTTTATGGTTACAAACCTACTGCTCCCATAGACCATTTGCCTTTATCATTGCAGGAGCGAACTAGTCTTGATGCAAATAAGCGTGCTGACTTCATGAAGAAAATTCATGAGAAGACCAAGAAAAATATTGAGAAGATGACTGAACAATATACAAAACGAGCAAAGAAGGGAAAAAGAAGGTGTTGTTTGAAGAAGGTGATCTTGTGTGGGTGCACCTGTGGAAGGATCGTTTCACGGATCAATGCAAATGCAAGTTGCAGCCACGTGGAGATGGTCCATTCAAAGTGCTTGCGAAGATAAATGACAATGCCTACAAGATTGACCTTTCGATGGATTATGATGTTAATCCAACTTTCAATATGTCTGACCTCTCTCCATACTTTGGACCATCAGAGTTGAGGACAACTCCTTTTCAAGAGGGGGGGGGGGTGATGAGGACATCACAACCATCGACAAGTCTCCAATAATTATAGGTCCAATCATAAGAAGTCGCGCCAAACTAATAAGTGACCAGGTGAACGCTAACTTAAGTTTGCCTTATAACCTTGATGACACAACTATGCTTTCATCCCATTGTTGTTGGTTGAACTTAGGTATCACATTGAAGAAATCCAACAACCTATGATCTCTTGAAGCAACTGGTTTGGAGGAACAAGTTTCGAGATAACAAGTTTCAAGTGAAGCTGATGCTGTCAGTTATTACCTTTGATGTTTTGTTGTAACACACCCATGTGTTGAAGAGACGGGGCCATAGGGATACATCACCAGAAACTACATCAAATTATCTTTCCAATGCAAAAAACCTCACATCATTTGGAGTTGTGAGTCAAAAGTTCTAGCCAATCTTGTGAAAGGTGTCGAGGCTGTCAAGGCTTCGCGAATTTTCGAGGATCTCTTCAACAACTCCCAAAATTGATTGCTTATTCGTCCAAAAATGTCATGCAAATCTGCTTACTTTTGAAACCATTTTTACATCTAGTTAAGGAGGATTGTCCCTGCTATAAAACCCCATCTCCCCCATCCTCTTAAATTTTTTTTGTCAAACCATTCAGCTACAAGCTTATGCAGCAAGACTGCTAGAGAGATCCGAGAGATCCTTACTACCTTAGCTCTTATGAGTTCATCCGGATTTGCAAGAAGGAGCCTTTGGTTCCTCCTAATTCGTGCTCTACGGTTCCGGCCGTTTTGTGTGGATTAGTTCCGGTTTGTGGTAGGTTGGAGTTTTTATAGTTTCGGTCAACCATCCCCAACGTATGGGTTGCATTCAACCTTGGCAGGTATAAAACTAGTTATCCCGGCTACTTGCAGCTAGTTATCCCTCCCGATTTGATCCTACGACGTGAAGATTGGGCCACCCTCGGGCGTGAACTAGTTCATCGAGTTCCCACCTATTAAAAAGGTCCTGATGGCAGGCTTTGTTGAGGCTCGTGAAGTTGACGCACGTGCGCCCCTTCCCACACGTCGGATTTGAGGAGGCGCGTGGTCAGCGAGAGTGTCCTCTTCGCTGGCATCCCGTCGGCCGCCGCCTCGTAGAAACTGTGGATGCGATCGAGCAAGATGCATATGTCCTGCCTAACGCTCTCATGCGTAACGCCGTAAGGACAGCCATCGCCGATGCGGCGGAGAGGCTTGCCATGCATGTCGACGGACGCACCTGCTCTTTCTCTCCAGCCTACCCCTCCGACGATGGGGGCGAGGAAAGGATCGGCGGCAGCGGCGACGGTGATTAGTTTATTTTTTCTCGTTAACCCTTTTTTCGTAATTGTTCAGTTAACTGGGCTGGAAGGAAATAGTTTTCTTTTTGGGCTGGAAGGAAATAGCTTTTTTTTTTGAAATAGCTTTTTTTGGGGCTGGAAGGAAATAGCTGATGCCTGGACCAGACCTGATCCTGCGTTGGCTGTCACCTGGCCCACTAATGAACTAGTACTACGTGGATTGGGCTGTGGGGATGGCATAGCTGGCCTAAAGCCCATCTAAATGGGCCTGGGCCTGGTATGGAACAAATCGCCCTCAAACGATCTAAAATATAAGGTACCCTAAAAAAATCTGAAACTTCCCACCAAATCGCCGAAGCCGATCTGAACCCAAGGCTCGTAGCATAAGTTCATTTCTGGTTAGGAAGCTGCAAAACCTTGTTTAGAAACGCCACAGATATTTCATCATCGTGAAGTTTAATCGTCGCCTTCAGAATACTCTCTCGACTACATAAGGCGTAATAGGAATGAGCGTGTGTGATAAAAAAAATACTAATATGCAAGGGAGTAACTAATTTTGCTTTACGTAGTTTATTGAATCAACATATAGGAAAGAAGTTAGTGTGGAGTTTACACAGACACGGCCACTATTTATCAACTCATATATATATCCAGGGATCATTGGCTACAGAACGTACATACATGCCAAAATTTTGCAGCCAGGGTACATAGATCACGATCGAGCTACATATATTGAGGGGCTACGGCGGCTACAATCCAGGGACCAAAATTTTGTAGCCAGCCGTACGTACCGCGCATGTCCGTGCGAACGTACACGAAGACATGCATCAACGCTACCACGTAGTACGTACGCTACATCCTTCAACCTAGCCTACTACTGCGTACATCCATAGCACTACGTACTAACTACAGTACATACACACGTACGATAGGAGGGCCGGCCTGTGAGCCGTACATCGTCTACCACGCTCGATCATTCGCGCCCGAGATCCTTCTTGACCTCCTCGAGCTTCTTCTCGTCCGGCTCGATCACCACCCCGCCCTCCTCGTCGGCACGCTCGTTGCCGGAGCCAGTCGCACGGCTCAGCCCGCCCTTCTTACGCCCTGCAGCACGCAAGCAGATCAACACAAGTTAGAACAGCAATGGCTCAAGAAGCAAGTTAGAACAACAGGTAATATACGCATACGCCAACGCACGCACGTACCTTCTGCGAGGCGCTCCTGCGCCTCGAGGGTCTTGCCGCCGGCGCCGCTCTTGATGACGGTCTCGCCCTCCTCGCGGGCGCGGCGGTCCAGCTCCGCCCGGATCTCCGGGTCCTGCAGCTCCGGCGCCTTCTTCACCTGCTGTGTCCGGATCTCCGAGTCCTGCAGCTCCGGCGCCTTCTTCTCCTGCTCTGCCCGGATCTCGGGGTCCTGCAGCTCCGGCGCCTTCTTCGCCTGCTGTGCCATTGCTCGCGGTCTGCTCGTAACAAGTCTTCCAAGTCTGTCTCCGCTAGCCTGCTGCTATGCTCTATGCTCTGCTTCACCCGAGAGCGGAGGCCGCTTATATAGGTCGTGAACGGCGGTGCGGTCCGCATACGTGGACGGTGCATGCTGCCGGCCGTGGTGCGCTGTTACCTCGGCCTTTCACCGCGGGCCGGCGTGGCGAACATGCATGGAGCGCGCGCCACGTTTTGATAGGAAGTGGTTTCACTGCAAGCACGTAGCGGTGACCGTGGTCAAACGTTGCCGTAAGTTCATGCGCCGGGGACTCACGTGGAGGCCCTTCTGCCAGCACATTGCACGCTACTGTTTCATGTGCTGAGGCAGTCGGTAGATCATTTGGTTTTGCATCATCGGCTTCAGCACGTTGGGTACTTTGGTTGGTCGTCAAGCATGACGGGCGCAACGCGCAAGGATGACAGTTTTTTTTTTTTTGCTGGAGCTACTCCATAAACAAACTGTTCACAGCTGTATAGAGGTGACGCAGCGGAAAAAACGACTCAGCCCTTCGTCTCTCCTCTCAAGACTCAAGTTCCTGCCTCTTGTCGGTGGTGCCACCAATCGGCCTCTTCTCATGTGCCCTTAGGGGCATGCGTGGTGGATTTCGGCCCTTGCCGGCAGAAGAGCTTCTTTTTTATATGTTTTTTTAAAATTTGCTAGGGTTTATGGCATACTCATGATGACAAGACGGTGACGGCTTCCTGAAAATGAAATAAGCGAATCTGACGGATGTCCAACACATTGCGCGCGCAACGTCAATTCTTTCCGCATGCACACCTCTGGATCCACGCCGGCTGGCCCACCGACCCATGCAAGAAATCCTTTTCTGTCCTCCTACGACCCTACTGGTCCCTCCACCCACGTGATTCTACATAGCCCCTCTTCTCCCCTGCAATATTGCATGCCTTTTTTTCTCTCTTTTCGGTAAATACCCACCAATATAGAATTATTTGGGACACCATGTACACACACTTATGCCAAACTATTCTTTATCTAAGGAACTTTACCATGAAGTTGGGGCCTACTTGAACTTTAACTTAAAATTTGGTGGACTTTGCTGTAAACAATGGTGAACTTTTCCTTTTTATTTAAAAATGTTAAATAAAAAGAATCAAGTGTTGAAGAACCTTCTGAAAACTAGGTCTGCACTTTGTTAGAAATATTAAAAAACTTTGCTAGAAATTGAAACTGAAGAGCTATATAAACAGCTTGTCTGAACTTTGCTGGAAATAGTGAATAACTTTTCATTTTTATTGTTTGAGTCCTTTCAATTACATATTTCAATCAAAAATTTCAAACTAGTTCGAACATATTCAACATTGGTCTTGTTCTAAAGGTCTTTGCGCCAAAGGTTCAAATATATAAAATAAAACAAAATTGAAACATTGGTTAAGAAGATATAAATTGTTTAAGTTTACAAAGGGATAATAAAATGATGAGTTTGTTTGGGAGAGAGAAGAGAGAGGTACAGCCTGCTGATTTGACGTACGCCTAACATATTTTGAGAACGGTTTTGCTAAAGCACATCGATGTGCCTAAGTCCTATATCATTGATTTTAGGTGAAGATTTGTGTAGGTATTTTTTTCCCTTTTTATTTTATGTTGAGTCATTTAGATGTCAATAACTAAGGGGCATCTAGATGTAGGCTAGACCGACTTTTTTTGAAAGGAATGAGTACCTTGCAGCCTTCAATCATTTTACTTTTAACTTTCTCATGTTTTTACTTCAAAGATTTCTGGTGCATTTTCACCTTAAAAAAAAGTCTCACTACATCTATCCGCAAAAATGGGCCGGACGACTGGCGACCACCCGTGCGCTCGCTGCCCTCGTTCCCGCTTCGGCCACCTTCCCCCAAAATTTTCCCTATCTCGTACTACTTCCCCTAAAAAAGGAAAAAAGGAAAAAAAAAAAAAGAGGCGGCGGCGGCGGCGGCGGCGCGCGTGAAGCAGGTGGTTCCCCTTTCCTCCCCATCTCCCGTCAGTCTTCCCTTTTCTATCTCTCTCAAACCGGGGCGGGTGAACGGTGGGCGGCGGGCGGACTGTGCTGCCTGTCCTCTCTCTAACCGCGGCGGAAGGGCAGCGAGTGACGACGGCGAGAGACGGGGGCACGGTTCTGGGGAGGAGACGGGCGAGGAGTCCTTCCGCCGCGCCGTGAAAGCTTTCTCTGGTCCCTCTCCCTCCCTGCTCTGATTCTTGTCTCTGAAGGATTTCTCTCTGACCTGCAGCGCCAAGGGCACAATCAGGAACCGCAAGCCGGCGACCAGGACGGACATCAAGCTCCCTCTTCGGTGACTTTCTCCTCAGGTATGAACAATATATGTTGACCTATTCAGAGGAATCACTAGTAATCGTGTCATAGTGGATGCTGATTGTGTGAATGCTTGTGTGTGCATGCTTCAAAGATGCATGGTTAGCTGCAGTTCAGAGATGAACATAGTTCAGTTTTGCATATGTCATCTTGAAGTCATTTCTTTCTTGTGTTTCACTTTTGCATTGTAGATGGACAATGAGAAAAAAAAGGCCAATTTATGCGGCTGTGTCATATATGCTTGTATCCATGATGACCTTGGTTGTCAGTGCTGAATTGAATATTTGCTATGTGTATGGATAGTGAGGATTATTTACTATGTGTATGGACATTGAACATGGTTAATGTAATTTGATTGTGCTCCCAGCCAGGCTGCAGGGTCACCCACTAGAACGGAGCCTGGGAAAATGTTGTCCACCCTTCTCCCAACCTTATCATCGCCGGTCTCACGGGCCACTGCATTCCTCCTCGGAACCCCACTAAAATCCTTCCGCTCTCACCACCCTCTTCTCCGCAGCCTCCTCGCTTCTGCTTCTTCTCTATCAACCCCTCCTTCTGCCCGCTCCCTCATCACTATGGCCTCCGCGGCTATCCCCGCCCGCCGGGACCTCCTCATGCTCGGCATCGAGACCAGTTGCGATGACACTGCCGCCGCCGTGGTATGCATGGCTCATTCACTGCACCCTTTCTGTCTAGTCACTTATATTTGTCAAACCTTCTAGGGTTTTATGCTTAGTGTCTGGCTCTATGATGCTTGGTCGGTTGCAGGTCAGAGGCGATGGGGAGATCCTTAGCCAAGTGATTGCTTCCCAAGTAAGGATTTGCATCTCAGTTCACATTCTCTTGAGTTGTTTCTTGTCTAATTATACTGCGGTCAGGAAATTTTGGCAAATGTAGTATCCTTTGCACATTGCTGATTGTACTGTTGTGTGCTGATTGTACTGTTGTGTGCTGATTGTACTGTTGTGTGTCTGGAAGTCAGATTTGCTTGTGAAATGGGGTGGTGTTGCTCCTAAGATGGCTGAAGAAGCTCATGCACTTGCAATTGATCAGGTTTGTATTCCTTTAAGAAGATGGACGACTGTAAGTCTTCTATGTTTGTGTTAACTGTCTTCTACATCTTTGTCTTGCAGGTTGTTCAGAAAGCACTCGATGACGCAAATGTGTCAGAGAGTGATCTTTCTGCTGTGGCCGTGACCATTGGACCAGGACTTAGTCTGTGCCTTAGAGGTTCCTGTTTTTTCTATTCTGGTCTTAATTAAAATAATATGAATTACTGATGGTTACCACTGCATGCTACTAAAATAGGGAAACGTTTGTTCGTTAGTTACCAAATTCAACTTTTATCCCGCAAAAAGAAAAGACATTTATTTTGTAAGTTTGCACATAGGATACTTTTATCAATTAGGTTTTAGGCATGGTGACAATCGTTCAGATGAGTTAAATTCGACAAGACCAAAGAATCTTATTATTCACTTAGAGAACTGTTTTGAAGAATTTAGTGCTGACTTTCTTGAAGTGAAGTGTCCATGCTGTGTGAAATGTTGTCATATAACTTGCAGTGTGCCAGATTTCTAGGATGGATAATGGTTGTGTGTGTGGAGTATAATTTGGAAAGCCAATCTTTGCTGCTTCCATGTTCCATATGTATTACACTGTCAGAGGGCCGACTTAAGCTTCACCTGTCACATGTGATCTTCATTATCTTTCTCTGTCGTACTTAAGCAAAAGTTTTAGGTGTAGTGCAGTTCTATCACTAGCCTGTCGGCCCTTTAGTTTTTTCTAGTAATTCCTTCTTACGTGCAGACGTAGTCATCTGCAAAATCGGTCCATTGTAACTGTTTGAATTCTCATGTACTGAAACTGACATATCAGATAGGAGAAGGTACATTTTTAGCCCCTCAACTTTCCAAAGTATAAATTTGGTTCCTGAACTCCACACCGGATAAGTTTGTCGCTCAAATGTCAAACCCGTCTAGATTTGATTCCTTGCCACACTGAAAGCGGTTTTACGATGACTTGACTGTGGTTTCACAGACCTTAAAACCCCTTCAGCAGAAAAAGGAAGAAGAAGAAAATTTAGAGAACAAAATGAAATATTCCCGAAAGTTTGTAAAATATTCTAGAAATGTTCTTTTTGTCCCACAGCCCTGATTTGCCCCAGTCTTTTGTGCTGAATGGGCTACCACGTCTGCGGAACAGCGCCACACCATCGTCAAAACCACTTTGGGTAGGGCAAGGGGGAACAGTTCAAGACGGTTTTGGATACTTGAGGGACCGAACTTATCCTGTATAGAGTTGATGAGGAACGAAAATTGGACTTCTTCCTGTTACCTATATGGTTTACTTACCCACTCAATCAGAACTGGTCATGTTTCCTTTTTTTCCGAACCATGCTGAGTAGACCACTATCTTTCTGTTTTATGTGGGACACTCTTGAACCTGAAGACAAATCATTTTATTATTTTTTCTATTGTTTATGTGAGTGCAAGAAGTTGGTTAAATCTTGTAAATAAATTCTGCCTTTTCCTTGAGTTCTTTTTTGTTAGTAAGTGTAATGACTAATGAAGATCTCTCTAAATTGCAGTTGGTGTTCACAAAGCTCGAAAAATAGCAAAAGTATTTCGCTTGCCTATTGTTGGAGTTCACCATATGGAGGCACATGCATTAGTTTCCAGGTAATCATTGGACGCCTGACACCTCTTTAAATGATGCACAAGTTATATGATGTGTTCAACATCACACATAATAAGTTGTATAGGATTTTTTTTTGTTTGAGGACACAAAATTAGTTGTTTAATGTAGCTTTCAAGACCAGATCCACAAAGTGTTTATTTGTGTGTACCTTCTTTTACAAACTACTTGCGTGTCCTACATTATGTTTTCCCCTTATAATAGCTACGGACTAACCGAGACATTTAACTAGGTCTAACAAGCTGCGGAAACTGAAAATTGAACCATTTTTAGTGATATTATGACCTCCAAATATTGAACAAAATTCTACTCCATGAAAGCTACAATTTGACTTTGAGTAGGAAATTATTTATGCCTGCAAGCTCTTTCGCCATGTCATGTCTGTTACCAGCATGCCTTGTTGTGAGCTTAAGATGTGAAACTCGTAGTTTGATTACTTCAAATATGTTAAACATATTAACGACGAAGGCCTCACTATATAAATGTAAAAAGGATAAGCATATGTGTCTCCCCATACTTCTAATGGTATTGCATTCTCTGAATTATGGATTAATGTGGTTTTATCCTTATCAGGCTAGTGAACAAGGATCTTGATTACCCGTTTTTGGCTCTTCTAATTTCAGGTATATGCAAATTACAGTACTGCGTCTCAGCATTCTATCATGATCTAGCTTAATTCTCTGTGATTCGCTAGAAGTTTACAGTTGTAAATTACTAGGGATGAAAACGGAGCGGAAACGGACGGAACTGAGTGCTACCATATTTGTTTTCATATTTTATTGCAGAAGCGGAAACGAATACAGAAACCCCGAAAATGAATAAGGAAACAGATACTACCGGAAACGGACACGGAGCGAATACAAATGGACACGTAAACAGAAGTGGGCGTTGACCGGAAGTTAAAACCCCCTTTAATCATAGAGAAATACACACAAAAACAAACAAATATAATGAGTCATTAAGATGGCTACAAAATAATATCATTATGTTAGCAACTTAGTGTAGTATTGTAGTAGTACTGAACAATTATGTAAGAGTCAAGCTGAGTACATGTGTGGTAGTAGAAGTTGTGCCTCAGATTCATTCTACTAATTGTGTCATTGTGTGTTGTTTGGTGGTTGGGCCACAAAGGAGACATAGGTCTATAGTAAAATGGAAATTCCATATTCACGGAACGGAAAGTTTCGTTTCCATGTCTGTTCCACCGGAAAACACCGTTCTGTTTTTGTTTCCCTTTTTGCATAAAAAATTCCATTTCCACTTTCATTTTGCAAATTTCCGTTTCCGTTTTCATATTTGCTCTCCGTTTCCATTTTTTCTCCGGAGAAACGGAAAGTTTTCACTCCATTTTCATCCCTATAAATTACAATAGCAATAATGCCACAGAAGATTTGTGTTCATTCTTTTCCTGCCTGTTGGAGTCCAAAGACACCTATTATGTTGTGCCTTATTGCAAGTATTGGAATGTCATAAATATTTCCATACACTAAATTTTGAGATTTTTTTTATTCGAAATAATTTGATATACAAAACTAAGTCGGCCTAAGTTCATGCATGATATGTCTTAATCGACCAGATAGGCTAATTTTGATACTAACACTAGTGCGCAAAAAAAAAAGATACTAACACTAGCACACTTGTGTTTGCTAACTAGTTAATATGTTCAGGAGGACACAATCTTCTTGTTCTTGCTCAGAACCTTGGCGAGTATGTTCAGCTGGGGACTACTATAGATGATGCAATTGGTGAGGCATATGACAAGTCAGCAAGATGGCTGGGTCTTGATATACGCAAAGGTGGTGGTCCTGCTCTTGAAGAGCTTGCCCTAGAAGGTGATCCAAATTCTGTTAATTTCAGAGTAAGTTTGCAGGTGTACTTTTTCCACAACTGCGGTTGAGCTAAATTGTACTTCCTCTGTACACAAATGTAGACTATGTAGTATTTACTAACTTTAATCTTAGCCTGACATGATATTGTTACTTGCCTTTTTTTTTCTTTACCTCCAGGTTCCGATGAGACAACACAAAGATTGCAATTTCTCATATGCTGGTCTCAAGACTCAAGTTCGATTGGCCATTGAATCCAGAAATCTGTATGAATATTCCATTCCTTTTAGTTGCACTGTTTATTTCATTTTCTTCATATAAGACAAACACGCCTGCTGGTGTCTTCTATAGAACCTTGCGTTTTGCCATTTAGCATGTTGTTTGTTCCTTGTTTATTCATCCTCGGAATTCATTCTTGTTGACGCGACACCTCAGGCTGACAAACATAGCTTCATTTGGAACTCTCAGTAGTATAAATGTATTCTTAAGAATTTACTCTTATTTTTTTATTTGTTTCATGTAATAAATAGTATTTTGAAACTTGTGTGGAACCTATCCATTCAGTAACCCAATGTCAAACACGCAGAGTTCACTTTTTAGAGAGTATTCATACACTTACGCAATGTGCAATGAACTGCGGCAGCCATGTTTAAGCAAGGTTTACATATTATCGGAATTTGGAAACCTATTCGTGTGAATAATACCATGCAGATGTGGTAGGATCCTTTTGGACCAAATAATTACTCTTATATTATGGGACGGGGGAGTAGAACTGTTGGTAGAGTGATGCAACCGACGCTTAAAGCATTGTATAAATGAGGGTACAAAATGCCTTAATGTATTTATCACTGAAGGAAGAATTTGCATTATTTGAAGCAGGGTGGGTGCGCGGCTGTGCTGTGATTATTAGTTAACTGTGTTGCCGTTTTCACACCATTGTAGGTGCACCGATGGTATCCCCATTTCTTCTGCAACAGAAGAAGACAGACAACTAAGGGCAAACATTGCTGCCTCTTTTCAGGTTCACTATCATGGATATTGTACTCATTGCCCATGAGGACTCTGATAAGTTTCTGATAACTTTAACTTGTGCAGCGGATAGCTGTTCTACATTTGGAGGATAGATGCCAGCGAGCTGTTGAATGGGCATTGAAGCTGGAGCCTTCTATTAAACACTTTGTAATCCAGATATCTTGTTGCTGTTAAATTCAATTGCTTTCCTTAATTCATTCAGCGAGTTGACCAATTCAATTATTAAAGGTTGTTTCAGGTGGTGTTGCATCGAACCAGTATGTTAGGGCCCGCTTGAATCATATTGCTGAGAAGAATGGCCTACAGCTCGTATCTCCTCCCCCAAGTCTTTGTACTGACAATGGTAATGTGTTTGTTGTTATGAGCTGTAATTAGTACTGCCTCTGTACCAAAATATAAGTTGTTTTTGCAGTTCAATTTGAACTACAAAACATCTTATATTTTGGTAGAGAAGGAATAGTGTTCAATCACACTGCCAGTAAAAGCATCTAATATTCAAAATCAACTTTGATGCAATTCGGCACAATTCTTGGTTTTTCAGGCTAGATCCTAGGCTGTATTCCCTTTTCATTTTGAAGCATGTGAATGAATTACCCTGACCATTTCTGCCAACTTTCTTTCCGTAATTGTGCCAACTAATACTATAGGATATGTTCCTTTATTTGCATAGGTGTAATGATTGCTTGGACTGGAATCGAGCACTTTGTTGCCGGTAGATTTGAAGATCCACCTCCCGCTGATGAGCCTGATGATATGCAGGTAACCTAACCAAGCAGTATGCAGAGTTGATAAAATCAACTGCATACTGGATGAGTTCAAAAACTAATGACAGATTACTTATAAAATAAGTGTGCAAAGCAACTGATTAAATTGCACTATAGGGAGCTACATTATGTATTTAGTTGTTTTATTTGCTTTTCATTTTATGTTCTCCAGGTTTTTACATCATACTCCCTCTGTCCCAAAATAAGTGTCTCAAGCTTAGTACAACTTTGTACTAGAGTTAGTACAAAGTTAAGACACTTATTTTGGGACGAAGGGAGTATTATTTGGTCATCTCGTTAATTTAGAATTTTAGATATATGATCAGCTCCTTTTTAAAGCCAAATAGTTATCTGGATAAAGAAGATTTGGTATGCCAATGAAGAATGTAAATATAATACCAATGGTGATCCCATCATCATCATCAAATTTTGAAGATCCAAGTAAAATATGTTGAATTCTTGAACTTCGTTCGAAACTTTGAATAGTGTTGATAAAATCGTTCCTAGGAAAACAAATAAGGGAATTTGGCACGATTTTTTGAAGCATGGTCATTTAATCGAGGGACTATGTGCACCCACCTTTCTAGTTTCCTTTACTGGAATGGTAGGAATTAAGCCCATCGTCTTGCACTGAAAAGTGTCTTGTGCCGAGTATTTGTAATCCGATGCAGAACCTACAGGTTTTATTCCGGCTGTTTTGCTAGTATCCCCCCCTGATCATTTTATTGTCTACTACAGTATGAGTTGCGTCCAAGATGGCCTCTTGGCGAAGAATATTCAGAAGGAAGAAGTGTTTCACGATCATTGAGAACAGCTAGGATCCATCCATCACTTACATCCATGACGAAGAGCTCTCGCAACTAGTTCGGTCAGACCATCGATCTCGGCTGCTTGCTGCCATTGAGTTCCACATCATCCAGTTTTGGGACCATTACCTGGGTAGCCCTGCTCACTTTTATTTTGTCACTGCAGTAATTAGCTGAAAAGCCTTGAGCTGATTAGCTGTTCATTTGTTCACTGTACATCTGAGAAGCAATAAACCAGCCCTGTTCATATACAAGATGTTTACCGCTCCGTGACTTGATATTTGAATCCGTATTATATTTATACATGAGGTATATTGCTTGTGAGATCTCTTGCTATCTTGAGCTGTTATTTGAAGAATCAAGACTCGAGAAATGTTCTGTTTTTTTGAAAGATCCAGCTGCTGGCTGGCATTTTTCATTAATCATAGCAGGGAGAAATATGGAGAAGTACAAAATGTGGTGGCGATCCGAGAATCAAGGATAAAAGAAAAAGGGGACAAAAAGCCCGTAGGCAGTAAAAGGCAGGGCTACTCCCTCACAGCTATGTCCCCAAAGGGGGGCTCAATGCAGGTCACTCCTGCTTGTCTCCAAAGATCTAGTTCTGCCAGTATGTCAGCTACAATTCTTGTTTCTGAAGCAGTTTCTCCTCTGAAGGTGCACTCATTCCTTTGCTGCCAAATCTTCCAGAGAAATGTTCAGTTATCTAATGGCTCATCTCGGTCCGCTTGGACGGACGGGGATGTGTCCACGTCTTCACTCTTTTACTGTTGCATGTTTAACAGTTGCTGATTCTACTGTTCCCGCTACAGTTATGTAGTTACTGTGCAAGTGACTATGAGCCATTCCTGCGTGAATTGGACCCCCTTGTTTGCTTACTGCAAATCCCCGGAACACTATTACATATAAACATCATATGTATGAAGATGCTCGCCATCAGGAGCGAAATTCCCGTATAAATATTTACATGGTTGAAAAGCTAGGAGTAATAAATCTAGAAAAATGCAGAGCACACGTGTCGAAGTCTATGAGTTACACTCGGGCGTGCAAATCTCATCTGTAAAGTACAAGTCAATGAAGTATGCGACGTCCAACATCTATACAAGCAATATCTACTCTTCAACAAATTTCATGTTCCGGTTTAATCATCGCACATATACAAGCCGTTGCTTTTTTTTTTCATTTTTCATTTTTGAGAATCGCCGTTGCCCATTTCTTAGCGACCCACTTGAAGCCTCCACCCAACTATGCGTGCGCGCTGCGAAGTGCAGAGAACGATTTTGCACTGAATTGAATTGAATGGAGTCCCAATCACCATCACCATGATGTAACGAATTAAAGACGAGCCAAATCTCTCGGCGATGGATCGCCTGTCAAGCAAACAAAAGTCCCTGTCCAGAATGCGACTCCCGTAGATTCCCTACCACACGTACGTCCGCGCTACACGTATGTATCAAGATAGCCACGGCCAACGGGCAAAAGGAATAAGTTTGACCGCTCATTATGAGGTCCTCTTTGCACGATCGGTCCAAGCAACTGCCAGTCCAGTCGAGTACGCACGGCCCGTGAGGGACAGAGATCCGCCCGGGAGATACCACCGTGTAATGTAATAACACCGAGATTTCAGCACCCGAAATCCTCGATCTTTCACGAAAAAGAATGTGTAGTTAGTACTCCCTTCGTAAAGAAATACAAAAACATTTAAAACACTCAGTGTTCCAAGCTCTCTTTTATATTTCTTTATAGAGGGAGTAATTACAAGCACACCGCACAGTTAGCTAGTACTGGAGTAGTTTTTCTTTTTCACGAATACGCAAAAGCTTTGCTTATCATTGCATTGAAAAACTCAACCAGTAAGGGGAGAAGCCGGAGTAGGGTGTTTTGGTGCCCAGACTCATCTGCACCCGGTTGGGAAAAAATTCAAAATAAATCAAAATAAATTCAAAAAATTTCAAATAAAATTTGTGCGGTAGACAATTTGATGCGTGAGGCCCGCTACAAATTTAAGTCATTTGGACATCTGAGCAGCTCTCAGCAAAAAAGACAAATTTGATCAAAATAGTACATGAACAGTAAATATTTTTATAGACCCCCAAATTGTCTTTTTTACTGAGAGCTCCTCAGATGTCCAAATAATTTGAAAATTGAAGTAGACCTCACGCATCAAATTTTCTACCCCACAAAAAAATTTGGAATTTTTTAAATTTTTTTAGTATTTGTTTTAATTTTTTTCGTCGACACGGGTGCAGAAATGAATTTTCGGAGAAGCTGATCTTTAATAAAGAAGAAGATGTGAGACCTAGTGTAAGAACCGAGGTTCAAACCCACACCGGCTGGGTGGCAACACTACACCCTACACCCTGACCACTGAGCTGAGAGCTCATCCACGAGTACTGGAATAGTATGAACTGTAGAATTTTCTTCATCTTTTGGGTCAATTTCCTGCACAGTGTGGTTGAGGTCAAAATCGCTTCGGATCCGACCGCTCCATAAAGATCTCGAGCTTAGTTGGCCGGAAAGGAAAGAACGGGCCGGCTGCAGAAGATCATCGATCGACGTCGCCGAGCAGTGCACGACTGTGATCACGCGAAAGGGAGGGCACATGATACTAGCTACGAGCAAGTTGCTGTACTTGCACCACATGCACGCCCGTCCCGGCGCGTTCAGCGGCGGGAGGCCGGCGCCCGTCGCGATCGGCTCCGGCGACCCGACGCGCCGACAGCGACCGGCGGCCCCGCCGGCCCTGTCACGCGTCGATCGGGATCGGACCACACCACGCCGGCCGGGAGAAAGGGACGCTGTCTGCGGCGGGCCCGCCCTTCTCTTATGCGGGGACAGCCGGCCCGGCCCACCTTGACCGGACGACCGGCCGTGCCGGAGAGCTACCTCTGTCTAGCGGCTAGCGCCTACGTGCCGGCCCCAGCGCGGCGACTCTGGGTGGGGCCCGGGCGGGCGGCGCGCCATGCTGCCCTGAGCGTACCTGCGGCTACGTGGTCGCCGGCGAGGCTGGGGCTACGTGGACGCCGCCTCGAGCGATCGCGTGCGGGGCTCGCCAACCTACGGGACTGATTGAGCGTACCTACTGGCTACCGTGGACACGAGTCGAACAACGTGGAACTTGTACATACGTTTGTTTCCTCATACATATATTCTTGATAATCACCAGACTTTATTCCTCGTATATGATGGCTAAGTCGTTTTTCTTGCGGGATAATGGCCAAGTCGTTTACAAGCAATGGAGAAATGAAATCAGAGACGGTCGAATCCCAAAAGCCTGATGATCTAATACTTTTTCACGAATACGCATTATTGCGTATCTTTGCATTGATAGGTTGAGAAGAGAGTTACAGAGAGCAGCCTCAGTGGACGTGCGCTAGGAGGCGTCCCATGGGGTGCAAGTGAGCATGGAAAGAGGTTGCTCAACCTCGGTACAAGTTACTTCTAGGCCTTTGGCACCGGCACGGGCCCACAGGCGAGCCTCGTCGCGGATAGTGCGATGTAGGTCGTTGTTTGACGGCTGGATGTTGTCGAATACCGCAGTGTTGCGATGCTTCCATAAGGCCCAGGCGACTAGGGCAATGAGGGAGTTTGCACCCTTGCGAAGGCTGGCTGGGGCGGCATTAGTGGTGGCAGACCACCAGGCGTAGAAGTTCGTCGAGGCGGCTAGGGGCGAAACTGGCAGTCTGCACCAAGAGAAGATTTCATGCCATGTGATTCTGGAGAAAGCGCACTGGACTAGGAGGTGGTCGATGGTCTCGAGCTCCTGGCAGCAGAATTTGCAGAGAGGATCGTGCGGGAGTCCATGACGAGCACGCCGCTCGGCGGTCCAACAACGATCTATGGAGGCGAGCCAGAGGAAGAACTTGGCGTTGGCAGGAGCCCAACAACGCCAGATGAGGCAAGGCCATCATTAGCTACTTCATTGGCCTCTCTAAAGCAATGACCAAACGACGCAGTAGCAAATACTAGAACAACTTTTAGCAAGGCCATCATTAGCTACTTCATTGGCCTCTCTAAAGCGGTGACCAAACGACGCAGTAGCAAATACTAGAACAACTTTTAGCAAGGCTATCATTAGCTACTTCATTGGCCTCTCTAAAGCAGTGACCAAACGACACAGTAGCAAATTGGGACGAAATGTTTGCATTCCATGATAATTGGAAGCTCATGCCCGGTATGCTTCGTCTTCAACAACTGCTTCAATCAGAAAGGTGCTATCAGACTCGATAATTGTGTGTTTACGGGTTGGATCCTTTTGATCTACGCATCACTTTATCAGCGGCAGTTGTTGTTCTTTGTACTAGATATAATTTTTACTTCTAGTTTTTTTTTACTACCTTAATAGTTGATGAATAGATCGGAAGCTTTCAAAAAAAAAAAGACTCGATAAACACTCATCTGCACCCAACAACAGTTTGTTCCGAGTAACAATAATCTTTATTGAATCCACATCACTGATATGAGGCAGGTACCATGTTGAAGCTGCTATAAAGTCACCATGCTCGTCCTCGCAATAGCACCAGCGGCTCCCGTCATCATAAAATGATGCATCTAAGTTTATTTTCACCACTCCTGTCGCCGGCTTCTTCCACGCATGATTTTTCTTTCTAACTGGCTGGTTTGGAGGACAAGCTCAAACAAAATTAGTGACAATAACCTTGATGAATGTAGCAGTTCGTTCCGGGGTCTGGATGGGCACACCCTTTGGCGCACTGGTGACGCTGCCACCAAATGTACCAAGCGACCGCCATGATCAATTCTGCCTGTGGTAAATCTCCAGCCTGGGCATTTTATCTCATGAGAACGTCCATCGTAACAGAACCCAAACGATCTTTAGTAATAGCTTTTCTGAATCACTTCATTCAAACTATGCCGCGCCCAAACCTTAATTTGCCCGCGGGCAAGTAAAAATACGGTGTTGGGTATCTTTCATCCCCCTCTTGCATATCGGACATTGGGGGTATTAGAGGTATGTGTCTTCCTGCGAGAACTCCATAACATGGGAGAGCTTCACTTTTCCCAAGACTCGCATCTGCCACGCCAGATAGAGAGTTTGTTTCCTCATATAAGTTCTCTGTGGACCGCCTTCAAAGTTGTTGCGGACTTCCTCTTCCAACTTCCAAAGTTGCCTTTTACATCACTTTTGGGGTGTGTGGTGTACCTCTGCGTGCGTGACAGACATGGCGATCGGTTGTGCACGATAGCACTCGAACCTGAACCGCAGACATGCATATCCAGCTATCCACCATTAAACTAGATTTACTCGGTTGACGTATACGTAAACGGCCAGCATAGCACAGGCCAAGCCGCATCATCATGCCATCAAACCTACCACTCGAGTTCAGTTTATTTAAGCACGAGGGAGAAATGTGATTGCAGCTATACGGCTGGCACTGTCGTAAAAGAAAGAACTATCCCTACGCGTGGCGTGCGCGCGTAACAGGTTAGGCCACAAACATGCCTATCTCGGACCCTGGCATCATTCCGTGTCAGCAAGAAATACTAGTCAACAGTGCAACCTGCAAATCAACATGTGATTGTATGGTTACCGTGACAGCAAGAAATACTAGTCGAGAGTGCAACGCAAATCAACCTGTTGTTAGGTGGTTAGAAGGATAAGGATGATGGTATTTCTAGCTCTTTAGGGTTTAAGTTCTAGACTTAACAATGATGCTCGTATTTTTCTGAGTTTATTTCAGATTTTCTAACGATTATGTTTGGTAGAATGAGACGTTTCTGTTGATTACGAGACGCACGTGCTGACCTTGTCAATCTCAAGATGCTATTTCGACTCAGCCTTTTGAAACTATTCAATATACAGAAGGAGTATTTCTTTACAGAGGAAGTACTATGTGTTAAAAAAAAAATCAGTGCAACGTGCGCGATGGAGATCACGAAGACGTGCGACACAGTAGGCAGGCAGGCGTAATAAGCGATCGAACAGGCATGGCAATGGCCATGCATGCATGCATGCCGCGGGCGTTGATCGATTTCAGGCACAGTGGGCGGGAAAACGATGGCCTGATGATCACGCTCGCTGCGGTGCATTGATGCTCAGGGTGGAACAAATTCGTCAATGACAGTCGACAGCCTGACGGCGATGGTCATTAAGACCGGCCGGCCCGGCGTTGACTAATCTCTCCCGTGTCTCTTTTTCTCTGAAACAGTGTACCTGTTTCTTCTTGGATGCACAGGAAAAGGAGACGCCAACAGTTTCTAGCTAATATAGCTAGCAAATCACTGGCAGTGATTGTTTGGTGCAGTTTCCTTTAACGGATCATAGCCATGGCCAAACTTCTAAAAGGAAACGGCGACATGGTTTACATAAGAAGAGAGTTACAATTGCTAGCAAAATAAACCTAGACAAGAAACCATGGAGGCGACCCAGGAACATCGCCTAGCGACCCGCTGTAAGATATATAGGGGCCATCCTCTCTTCCTGCTAAGAACTTCATCTGCCATCTGCAGCAGCAAATTTGCTCGTTTTGTCTGCAATGCGCGTAGCCCTATCAACCGGAAAATTGCATAATAGCTTTATTTATTTATTTGTGCATATCTTAATTCCCACAGTCGAATCTCACGTCTTTTCATGTCATGCCGACTAGTCGATCGGATCCATTTCAATGATATGAGTTACTATCAAAATCTAATGCGAAAGCGAGTTGGTCCAAAACGTGACAGCTTGTTCCGGAACCGGAAGAAGGGTGGGAGTTGATGCACCAAACGTTCTACACACATAAAACACATAAAGCTTTCTATTGTGGGTACGAAAGAAAAAATTGTGTAATTGACTTTTCAAGATTTTTGAAAAGTCCAATAAAAAAACAGGGAACGAGCAAAAAAGAATGAGAAAAATCTACTTGGTAAAACGTAAAGGAGGCAATTATCTGAAAAAGGAAAAAGCTTGAAAGGAAACACGAGATTGGCTATTTCATCGGTATCAAAGCAATAAAAATTACCCCCCACACGCCCTAAAGGATGAAGGCCGCACAACCATGAAAAAAGGAGTAGCTATTACTAGTAGAGATGAGCGATGTAGTTCAACATACGTCACTATTGCATGGCTAGGCATGAGATGCATATGCCTGTGTGTAACTCTTGGAGCATAGATCAGTACCGTTGCAGTAAGAGGTTGATCGGCTAATTAAACTTAGATACCGGCATACTTGAGACGATTATCTTCTGAACACTTCTGAATTTTCTAGAATTTGCAAGGGACAAACATAGCACACTTTATTAGCATAATTTCTTGCACTAGCTTGGCGAGGATTGTTAGCATGAACTCTTGTTCTTGCAATATTGTTCCTGTTTTTGAAAAAGGAAATGGTTTCAAGCATATACAACCTAACAAATGATGCAAAATAAAGTAAATATTTCAAAAACAATCAGAGAAATTATAAATAGCAAGTCAGCATATAGGTACTTGCAGTGGCTTCTTTATCAAAAGACGACCAAGGTTGAAAATGGCCCAAGATCCATCCATCATTCTCTCAAGCCTTTCTAGTGTACCATCAATCATCTTACAAATCAGAACTAGTGGAGTATTGGCCACACCATCTTACCAGTTGCAGTAAAGTTGATCGGCTAATTAAACTCACATACAACACACTAGAGACGATTATCTTCTGAACACGAGATTTCTGAAATTTGCAAGTGACAAACATAGCACACTTTATTAGCATATATTTCTTTCACTAGCTTGGCGAGGATTGTTAGCATGAATCCTTGTTATTGTAATATTGTTTCTATTTTAAAAATGGTTTCAAGCGTATTAAACCTAACAAATGGTGCAAAATAAAATAAATCATTGAAAGAAATCAAAGAAGTTATAAATAGAAAATCAGCATATAGGTACTTGCAGTGGATTCTTCATCAAAAGATGACCAAGGTTGAAAATGGCCCAAGATCCAGCCATCATTCTCTCAAGCCTTTCTAGTGTAACATCAATCATCTTACAAATTAGAACTAGTGGAGTATTGGCCACACCATCTTACCAGTTGCAATAAAGTTTATCGGCAAATTAAACTCACATACCAGCAC
Organism: Aegilops umbellulata; assembly: GCA_032464435.1. NCBI lineage: Eukaryota > Viridiplantae > Streptophyta > Magnoliopsida > Poales > Poaceae > Aegilops > Aegilops umbellulata. The sequence continues at coordinate 44,861,219 of CP136056.1, forward strand.
AATTGAGACGATTATCTTCTAAACACACAAGATTTCCGAAATTTGCAAGTGACAAACATAGCACACTTTATTAGCATATATTTCTTGCACTAGCTTGGCAAGGATTGTTAGCATGAACCCCTTGTTATTGCAATATTGTTTCTATTTTTTAAAGGAAATGGTTTCAAGCGTATTAAACCTAACAAATGGTGCAAAATAAAATAAATATTTGAAACAAATCAGAGAAGTTATAAATAGCAAATCAGCATATAGGTACTTGCACTGGCTTCTTTATCAAAAGATGACCAAGATTGAAAATGGCCCAATGTGTAACATCTATCATCTTAGAAATCAGAACCAGTGGAGTATTGGCCACACCAGTGATGGCGCCAGGACAATAAATTTGTGGGGTCAAAGAGATTGTTATCACATATTTTACATGATTTTTTGAGTTTTTCAATATAGATACACACATGTATATAATGGAATAGAAAAAAACTATGGAGACAGCTGACCCCACAGCTATAACGTGAATTCGCAGCTGGGACACACCATCTTAGGTCTTATCAGTTGCAATATAAGTTGATTGGCTAATTAAACTAACATGTGTTCAGAAGATAACTATTACACACAAATTGATTCGCCGCCCGCCCTTGTTGAGGACCACCATCTTAGGTCTTATAAAAAATAGAAATGGATTGCATAATTGAGACGATTATCTTCTGAACACATGAGATTTCTGGAATTTGCAGGTTACAAGCATATAACACTTTATTAGCGTATATTTCCTGCAGCAGCTTGGCGAGGATTGTTAGCATGAACCCCTTGTTATTGCAATATCACTGTTTCGGTTTCTTTAAAGGAAATAGTTTCAAGCATATTAAACCTAAGGAATGGTGTAAAATAAAATAAACCTTCCAAAAAAATCAGAAAAATTATAAATAGCAAATCAACGTATAGTTAGGGAGTACTTGCGGTGGCTTCTTTGTCAAAAGATGACCAAGGTTGAAAATGACTCAAGCTCCAGCCGTCATTCTCTGAGGCCTTTCTAAGTGTAACTTCGATCTTACAGCCTTCGTCACAAACGCGGATAACAGAGACCCCATAGGCTACTCACATAGGTGGTACCCTTTCTTTTACATGAATAGAGGGTACAACTAGTGTTTTGGATCTGCCTAATGTGTTTCCCAAGCCATCAGTGAGCGTCCCCAACTATTGTGATTAAAAAGAACTATTGGGATACCTGTAAAGATCCCAATCTTCAGTAGCGATTAGCAAACTGAAGTTGGCAAAATGCGTGCTGGTCTAACGTGTGCTGCATGGCCGAAAGACGTCAAGGCCCATCTAGAACGTGAGACTATTATTCTTGGGTTTGCAGGTGATAAATATAGGCATACAGCACACATTATCTGCATCTATTTCTTGCACCCGTCGAGGATTTTTTTTTAGCATGGACAGCTCAGCGGAGCTCCCCGTTCATGCAGTCCATTTCTATTTTTGAAGAAGGAAATGAACCCGGACGTATTATCCTTGTGGTCCTCTAAGCAAGTGCTGCAAAAGTACCCTTTTCTATTCTACGGAGTACATTGTACCACCACGCCACGGCAATTCACGAAATTATTGGTCCATGTACTATTATGTCCAGTGTTTTTAAGGCCCGTAGGTATCTTGCCTGGCTACACAAGAGCATTTTCCCAATGTTGGCAAAAGGACCCGTATACGTCGTCCACATGGTGGTAACTTGCAAGCAATATTCTCAAAAGATGACCAAGATTGAAAGTGACCCCGATCTTTTTTTGGCCATCGTTCGATCTGAAGGCTCTGACCGAAGTAAGTTTTCTGGAAGTGTGACCATGATGCACTTTCAAGATTTTGTGTCACCAGCAAGGAATTCTGAAGGGGAAAAGAAAACAATCGTAGTGTGTGAGCCATGTCTCATCACTGACGTAGAAAACACACATTCCGCGTACGTACGGAAGTACTCAAACGGTAGGGATTAAACCGGCAACCCGTGATGACACTAGCGGTGCCAAGCACGGATCCATGCCATTGGTGGTCGATCCAACAGCCCAGAGCAATCGAATGCAGCGTCACTGGTGCACGGCACGGCAGAGCGCGCGGAATATTCAGAGGTTGTACTTGTACCAACCCAAACCTCCGGCGGGCCGGTGCGCCTATAAATAGAGGGCAACGAGCGCGGCTCGCATCACTCAACTCGAAAAGTTCTCGCGCTTGCTCGATCAAGCCTTCTCTTGCCCTGCTTTCTCCTCTGTTTCCTCGAGACCAAGGAAGAAGAAGCCGACCATGGTGGTCCTTGCCAAGGGCGAGCTGGAGCAGATAGCCCTGCCGGCGGCGCAGCCGCCGCTGGCCCACGTGCGGGCGGTCGACCTGTCCGCCGCCCCGGGGCCCGGCCGCGCGGCCGCGGCGCGCGCGCTGGTGTCCGCGTGCGAGGAGCAGGGCTTCTTCAAGGTGACCGGCCACGGGGTGCCGCCGGAGCTCGTGCGCGCCGCGGAGGCGGCCGCGGCCGAGTTCTTCGCGCTGCCGCAGGCCGAGAAGGAGGCCGCTGCGGGCCGGCCGCTCGGGTACGGCAGCAAGCGCATCGGCGTCTCCGGCGACCTCGGGTGGATCGAGTACGTCATGCTGGGCGTCACCCCCGCCGGCGCGCTGCCCGCCGCCTCCTTCGCGTCCTGGGCATTGCCGTGCGCGGGCGCCGCCGTGGCGTCGCTGTCCGAGCCCCCCTGCCCCTTACGGTGAGTTCGTCTGCTCGCCACCCATGCACGCTGGACATTTTACATTCGCCCTCCGCGTTTGCACCGGCACCCCTTCCATCCGCTGACAAACACATGCACATGCACACATGCCACGCCACGTTTTTCTTCCCGCCCTCTCGTGATCTGCTCTACACAAAATGCGTGCTCGAACAGTCCAATCACTGTCAGCTGTTGGAGAGCATTACCTGAACTCCTGAAGTGTAGTACCAAAAGTGAATCTTAGCCAGCAACACCAGTCAATTTAGCCATGTCTCTCAAAGTCTTAAGAAACGTCAATGACATTAACACGAAGCCGTAGGATTTTGATTTTTTTTTTCCGTGGAATGATTTTAGAGTTCCTGAAATTCCTGAAAATCAAATTTGAAAATATAAGAAGGAGAATTTCCGTGGATAAGACTGGCCTTTCGTGGCCGCGTGGAGCTTCACTATTTATCGCGGCCGACGTACGGAGGCGGCGAATCTTTAACGTTTGACTCACGTGCGGCGGCGACGTAACGGTCGGCCCGTTGTTTTCGATCACTCTCTACTTGCCGTGCCGCTCCGTTCGCACGTGTCGGCGTCGCCGTGCACCCGTGTCGACGCGCCGCCCGTCAAGCTACGCACGTACGATGCCTTTCTGCCGCTCCGGTGACGTGCTGCCGTTTACACTCCACACTGCCGCGCCCCATCCCTATCCGCATCTCCTTTTGACATCATTAATCGGAGTCGCGCAATAATACGTGGAGTGATATTTTTTGGTCCTTTTTCTTGTTGCTGTCAGGGATCTTCTGGAGGAGTACGCGGCGGCGGTGCGGCGGATGGCGTGCGGCGTGCTGGAGCTGATGGCGGAGGGGCTGGGGATCGCGCCGGCGGACGCGCTGTCCCGGCTGGTGTCGGACGCGGAGAGCGACAGCATGATCCGGGTGAACCACTACCCGCCGCGGCCGGAGCTGCAGGGCCGCCTCCTGACGGGGTTCGGCGAGCACACGGACCCGCAGGTCATCTCCGTGCTCCGCTCCAACGGCACCTCCGGGCTGGAAATCTGCGCGCGCGACGGCTCCTGGGCCGCCGTGCCGCCCGACCCCGACTCCTTCTTCGTCAACGTCGCCGACGCCCTGCAGGTACGTACACGTCGCGCTGCTCTGCCTCTGCTACACGATAGGAGTACCTTTTCTTTCTTAGGGACGTACTAGTACGGTGCATGCTAGATGCTAGTACTGTTGCACGTCAATTTTACTGTGGGGGTGCATGTCAAGTCGGTCGGATCTTCCAGGCGAGAAAACCAGATCGAGTCAGTCAACAATGATCGGTGCCCGGTCTCGCGCCTTCTCTCGAGTGTCCACATCAAACAAGGGCAGCAGCAGTGCAGCACGAGGCTACATATATAGCACTGTATGTCAGTATGTGCATGCACACGGCCAGCACGCAATCGTGTACAGGGCCCGCCCCCTCGAGCCCTGCACGTGAAAACCCTGGCATGATGAATGCTGATAATGCGGGCATGCATGCATGAATTAATAAGACCTACTGCACCAATTATTCTGAGGCTAGTTTCAGGTGCAACGCATCGTATTAATTTGATTTTGTGGGCGTGCATGCAGGTGCTGACGAACGGGAGGTTCAGGAGCGTGAGGCACAGGGTGGTGGTGAGCAGCGAGAGGCCGAGGGTGTCCATGATCTTCTTCGGCGGCCCGCCGTTCGGCGAGAGGCTGGCGCCGCTGCTCCAGCTGCTAGGGGACGGCGGCCGGAGCCGCTACAGGGAGTTCACCTGGAAGGAGTACAAGAGCAGCACCCACAGGGGCAGGCTCGCGGCCGACCGCCTCTGCAGCTTCGAGAACTAGCCAGCGACCAGCTGTACGTCTGACAGACTAGCTTCCGTGCGTTACGTATATACTGCAGGCTATATACTTATGTGTGTGTGTGTGTGTGTGTGTGTGTGTGTGTGTGTGTGTGTGTGATGAATGCATGGTCATGATCCTAGTTAACTAATGAAGCCCGGATATTCAAAACGCTCCCGTGCACACGTGCTCTCGCTATCTGGGCCTCTTTGTCGTTGAGAATGAGACCACCTCTTGTATCCGGCCCGTATCTCACAATAAATACGTAGTATTCTTATTTGAACAGTAAGGTTCACCTTATTACGCAGATAAAGGTAAATCCATTAGAAAAGCAGGTGCGTGAAAGAACAGAAATTGGAGCGGTTGGAACAATTAGGCGAAAGTACAGATACAATGGCGCAAATTGCTTTTGGAGGCCGAGCTCCATGGAGGCCTCCAAATACAAAAATCAAAATTCGCAAAACTTTTTATTTTTATATCTATTTTTTTTTAAAAAAAATACAGAGATATTTTCATAACTTAATGTATTTTTTGAGATGAAGATATAGTGCACAAGTGTGTAAATTTTTAGGACAAAATACGTTAAAATGAGGGCTGTGCAAAAAAGACAAATCTAAGGCTTTTTAACACTATTTATCCTTCAAAATAATGAATTTGTCTGTTTTGTAGAGGTCGCATTTCAACATATTTCATCCTGAAATTCTACACGTATACGGCTCACATCCTGAAAAAATTATTCATGCTTTCAATTTTCTTTTCCCTCTCAAAACAATAACTTGACTATTTTTACGACCGGATGTGCGCAAAGCAAGTTCTTTCAAGTATAAAATTGGCAACACATTGTGAAAGGCATTTTTATACATTTTTTAGCTTGCATTGATACATAGAAAAGTACTTGTTCCTTAACACAAACTTGCATTTATCACTAAGTTTCTGTTGACTACAAGGCGTCTATGATGACTTCGTAAATCTCAAGATGATATCCCGTCTCAGTCGCTCGGAGGTGCTCATAGGGCAGGGTCTGCGTATGTGTGTTCATAAGGATGAGTACATGCGCGTATATATGAGAGCCTGCATATGTACTACTCCCTCCTTTGCAGTTTATAGGGCTCAAATTTACCGCCAACGATGATAGCATGTACTAGGCTTATCGGTTTGTGATGGAAAAGTATGTTTGTAACATAAACTTGATTTTGTAACACAATTATTTTTCTAAAATCACTACACCCCCCCCCCCCCTAAGGTTGCGAATGAAGAATTTAGTGACCATTTTTGCTGAGATGCAACTAAAATTTTGTTTTTAATCAAAACAATTCTTAATTTATCAGGCCATTCCAGAAAAGCACATTTGTAATAGGAATGTACCTTTTGAGACAAAGTTAATTTTTTAAAAAGTGTTGGAGTGTACTCATGTAGGATCTAGTTTCGAAGATCTTGTCATGATGGACGTAACAGTGAAGACATGTAATTTGATATGGATGCTCGGTTTGAAAGTAATGCATTTTTGAAATTTTGTACCCCTCTGATCTATATTAATTATCTCTAGTTTAGTATGCATCCATGTAATGTCACATTATACGGAGCGAGTCATGTGTCAAGGATAGCGTTGATAGGTGCACTTCTTCTTTTTCCTTAACATAAACATCCCTCTTTATTCATGGGATAACAAGGTTACATCCTTTAAGAGGTGAGGGGTGATTTCCCTAGGGTCCTTCAAATCCCTCATTACAAGGAGACCTCGGAGACATGCTCACAATCTCATGGACTATGAAATTAGCTTCTATATTACAATGCTCAAAAAGAACTTTTGGGAACTCACAAGACATAATAACAATCGTCAAACACCACAACAGCTGCTCCAAAACACCTTCCTCCTTTTTGCATGCTTTGTATTACATCCTAGTTGTCCAAGTTGACAACAACTTTGTTGCATCCCACAGTGGCACGGTCTAGCCTTCCTCCTCCCCGTGTGATATGATAACGTTGATCAGTGCATCTTTTACTCTTTATTTATGGTTAGGAGCACCATCAACAATATTTGCTCTTTTATGCTCGAGTAAATTTCATTGTCTTCAACTTTATTTTTACGAAAAACAAACAAGTACTTTATTAATTAATGGAAGAGTTCACACAGCGGGGCTCCAAAAGCCAAACATGTCGAGCCTAGGCTAAGATCTAATGAGATTCTACCAATAGTATGAGCGTCTACATTTGATTCTCTAACTTCATGCTTACAGACAACTTCATGAAAAGCTTTCCTCATCTCTATAATCTCTCAGATGATCATGGCGTTTTCTCCAAGCCTCCCATCCATAATACTTCGGATAGCACCTGAGTAATGAAAGGCAATCACCATCAGGTCGATGCCTTGATCTTGAGCCAAGCATTAAGCTTACCGACACGCAATCGCTTCCCCACAAGGTAGATCCAAAACACCTTTTGTTACCGGCACTTTCGTTCCCTTCAACATGGTTAAATGATGTGCACATCTTGCGTTGTAACATGATGACATGCATAATCTAACTGTTGAATTATTGGCCTAGCCCATTTATGTTTTACAATAATTCCTAGAAAAATCTTAGAGGCCCATATGGCACATTCATGCATGACAAAGAAAGCAAGAAAGTTTAGTCCCACCTTGCAAGTAGAGTGCGTGTTGGACCAACATATAAGGTTGGTTCCTCTACACACCACTAAGAGCTTGAGAAGAGGGACACATACAGTCACGCTCCTCCTTGCTCCTTTGGTCGACCCCTTCTCCGATGTTTGTGTCCTTGAGCCATGTGATGCCAAGACCCAATGTTCAATCTCACAAACCAGATCTTGGTTTGGATTCGGGACTAGTCCAAGAGGAATGGGTTACTCCCCCAAAATTTATCCTCCATGAAACATCTATTTGCCTCCTGCGACTTAATTTTGGCGACGATGCTCGATTGCAAGGTGGAGGTATTCCTAACCACTCTATCATTCCACTCATTTCAAAGCCTCCACAAGTTGAGCATAATAAGAGAAGCCATGGTCTTCCTTTGGGTATCCATGCTGACTGAATATAAGATTTGTTCACCAATGGTTTATCGATGGCGCTCCATCCCATTGTTGCGGATTCAAGTTTTGAAGACCTAGCCATAAATCATCTATTTTCGGATAATTAGTCCGGCAAAAAGTTTACACTTCAGAGGCACCGAGGACCTCAACACCGTGAGCAGCATCCTAGAGGAAGTCAATCCCAAAAATGGGCCTTTGTAGGGACATGGCATTTTGGCTCTCGGGTGCTTGTGCACCCAATGTGAACAATAAATTCATTTAAAATAGTAAAGGAAATCAGAAAATTCTGTTTTTTTTATTGTGATGCTAGATGCTCATGTGCGTGAAGTCCGTATCAAATTTCGTGGAGTTTGGACATTTCAGTAGCTCACAACAAAAAAAGGCAAAGTTTAGGGTTGCAAGAAAGTTTACTGTTCACGTACTGTTTTGACCGATTTTGTCTTTTTTGTCATGAGCTAGTCGGATGTCCAAACAAGCTAAAACTTGACATGAACATCACGCATCGAAACATCTTCCACCTAAAAAAATTGAGATTTTTTTAGTATTTTTATAATTTACTGCTCACCAGGTGCAGATGAGCCCGGTCACTGAATTGAATTTCCGCCTTTCTAAGCGGAAGCGGTTGGCTATAAACTTCCACCGAATGACGTCTGGTGTTTACATCTTAAGAAAGCGATATTGTTCACATACATCAATCGAACTAACAGGTTTCTTTTCTCACTCGAATTTTCATGTCTATGGGATTTTTCTGATTTTTTGAACAGTCATGGAAAATCCCCCCCTATGGGTCGCCCATTCGTTTTCAGTTGAAACATGTCGGGTCTTCCTCATCAGAAAGTACGAAACAGACACCCAGGGTAAACACTTCCTACGGACTCATTTTTCAACTCCCTATTTCCACTAGGTGATCCTTTCTTGGACGAGCATGCTTGGAGATCCGCCATCCCATCTGACAATAATTGATGACAACAGTAACAAACACACCCGCAAAAAACGGATTTTTTTTCACTTCTTGCTGCACACGCCGATCTTTATTTCTTTCTTTTGAATCAACTCTAGAGTTCCAGCACATCCTATTCGATTGTAACCAATTGTTGCCGCATCTGCGTTGCTCAAATCAGGCAATCAGCCCATCCAGCAACTAGGCAGGAAGGGGAGGGGTACCGGGGCTGCGCCACACTCAACAGTCGACAGTGGACACTCGACACTGTCACTGTGGAAGGGACATGTAATTATTTACCTGTTTATATTTAACACTAGTCTAACCAGCTTTGGCAATGCCTTGACAGCCTACCTGAGTGAGGAGGCACATGGCACCATCGCACGTACCGGGCCTCTGTGTGGCACCAGTGACAGCCATTGACTGTTCCGATTCACTGAATCTTGCATTGCAGCCTTTGCAGGCATGCTGACCGCTGATGGGAAAGATGGCAGCTGGGGGCGCTGCGTACTGTGTGAGTGATGGAAAATCGACATATGCCGCCGTGCATGCAAATGCCTTGTTCCATACAAAAAGCACAAGGAATGTGACAGTGAGAAAACGAACATGAGATGAAATTTGGCAGTGGGAAAACCACCAAGAGATTACCTAGATTCTGCTCCGAGCATGGACCGGTTATAAATTTGGGTTTTGCTATTTCACATCTAGATGTGAAATAATTACCTCACATCTAACTCCCTAGCCATGAAAATAGCATATGCTTTTTTTTTTTGCGAGGGAAAATAGCATATGCTAACATTCGTACCTTTGTTATTGTCGTGTTTTTTGTTTGTTGTGGCCAAGGAGCGACTTTGACAATTTCTTTTTTCGTGGGCTGTTTCGTGTTGCCGGAGTATATGCCTCTTTTTTATCCCCGCCGATTTGTGTACTGGCCGTTGGGCTGTATGTCGTATTTTAACTTTTGTTGCATTTTTTGAGTGGTTCGTGTGACAGTGACTAGTGGTGGGGAAACGGTCATTTGTGTTTTGTGTTTTCTACTGTTTTTGAATGTGTCTTTTCCTCTAGTTTTCTATCACTTTTAAATGTGTCTTTCCTCTTGTTTTTTCGTTGTTTTTCTTCAAAATTCATTATTTTTTGATTTCCTCCTTTTCCTTTCCATTTCATTTTCTTTCTTGTTTTATTTTCCTTTATTCCTTCTTTACTTATTTGTTTTAAATTTATAAACTTGTTTAAAACTGATTTAGCAATGTCTCATCTATTTTCTTGACTGTTTGACCCTGTTCGCTTTTGCTTTAAATGTTGTGTAAATCTTAATTGCAGGTTATTTTGTCACACGCGTCCATGTTTCTTATGTTCGGTCTCCACTTGTCAGCTCGTTCACGTGTGTGTGTGACAGCCTGGTTTTTGCCCTCTCTTATTTGCTTGATTTTTGATTTGATTTTTTTTGAAACTTGGAGTTTTTAATCTTTTCATATGGACTTAAACACTTGGGCATCCTTGGCTTTCACCCCAAGTGCTTCACTTCCCTCCTAAATCATCATTTCACTTCTGACTCACCCCAAAATAATCTTTGGAATATTTTTTTAAATGAAAAATATTCATTTTCTCTCAAAAACCCTAAGCCAGATCTGTTTGCTTCAAAGCAACCCCAATTTTTATGGCTCAGAAAAATCCAAGATAATTCACAAATATTCTGTGAACCCTAGGGCACCTTCCTGAGCAAAAATATTTCATCACTTTTTGGAATATTTTTGCTACAGAAAATCTTTTCTGTTCTGGACAGAAATGGTGGTTTCTACATCAACTACCATTTTACTTGCTCCATTTGACCTGAACTTCCTTGTGCATCTTTACCTTAGTAACTTATGACTAGCCTCCAAAGCACAGCTTCAAACTCCCAGCCATTTGACCACAGTAACATCACAAAGTTACTGACCAGAAACTTACTTGGTGTGTGAAAACTTCTCTACTGCACCTGGATCCAAATCAAACCGTGGTAAACTTCAAAACCACCGCGAACAACATGCCAGACATGGTTTTTGGACGAAGACTGGCCTGAGGAGAGAGTTCGCGCGGTGACCGCGTGTGTCCACGATGCCAGGCATGCGTGTCGACGCGCTCTGGGTGCCGCCGAACGCTCTGTTCGCGCATGCGCGCTTCCCTCGTTTGCCCGAGCGTGCCAAACCACGCCACCATCATCGTCTTGACGCCTTTAACTCCTCCCTCGCGCTCGCCGATGCCGGAGCTCGCCGCAGCGAGCACGGGCAAGGTCCGGCCAGCCCAACAGTGCGGAGCGCACTGTGCTCGTCGCCATCCTCTTGATCCTGTGCTCGTCTCCGCCCGCCCACAGTGGCCGCGTAACCTCCGTCGCCTTCTCCCCCTCTCACTGACGCCGCTCGTCGCTGGTCGCCGTGGACAGGTGTCCACCGGCGGAGCCCGAGGCACCCTCGCCGCTCGCCTATAAATAGAGCCCCCCAGCCTCCTCGAGCACCATCCAGCAATCACACACACTCCACGACTGCGTAGGAAGCCGGAGCCCGTCCGGGCAGGCCTCGGGCCGCCGTCCCCGAGCTCGAGCTCGCCGGCGATCCCCCCTGGTCGCCGCCGTAGCTGCAGCCCCTCCCAGGCCTGGGCGACCCATCCAGGGCCTCCGGCTCTCTCCGGTGAGGCCGTCTCGCCCGCTTGGCGCCCGTGGAGTGGCCTCTGCTCGCCGTCTTCCCCAACTACGACGACCTCCACGTTCTGCCTCCGCTTGCGAGGTTTATTCCGACGCTGTCCGACCGCCCATAGCTACGTTACGGGTATGGGCAGGTGCGCCTCAACCCCCTCTTGCCATCCCTCCCTCTCGTTTGGGCCAAGGAGCCCTCGTCGCCGGCGAGAGCTCCAGCAAAGCCACGGCCTTCTCTGTTTCTTTCTCCCTCTCCCCCACCTGACTAGCGGGGCCCGCTAGCCAGCCACTCTGTATGCGCACGAAGCGGTATGAGTGGTGGCGCCCCTGGGCTTTACACCTTCGACGTCACCCCCAGTCTATTTCTTTTTATTCAAATTCATTTGAATTTACAGAACACTTCAAACACTTATAACTCTTCAACCATAAGTCCAAATGAATTGATTCTTTTTGCATTGTGTTCTTTGATAAGAAATCTAGCAGCTCATCAAAGATGAGATTTTTCTGAGCTGTTTAGAATTTCTGGTGATTTTCAGAAGTGTTCTTGATATTTTCTTCTTGTGTTTAAAATTATTTTCAGAAGGTGAAGCTTGTCTTGAGGATCACCAGGAGGCTTGCGAACCTCATCTGCACTAAGGCAAGCCACAGCAACATTTGTTGGAAATATGCCCTAGAGGCAATAATAAAAGCATTATTATTATATTTCCTTATTCATGATAATTGTCTTTATTCGTGCTATAATTGTGTTATCCGGAAATCGTAATACATGTGTGAATAACAGACAACAATATGTCCCTAGTAAGCCTCTAGTTGACTAGCTCGGTGATCGACAGATAGTCATGGTTTCCTGACTATGGACATTGGATGTCATCGATAACGGGATCACATCATTAGGAGAATGATGTGATGGACAAGACCCAATCCTAAACATAGCATAAGATCGCATAGTTCGTTTGCTAGAGTTTTCCAATGTCAAGTATCCTTTCCTTAGACCATGAGATCGTGTAACTCCCGGATACCGTAGGAGTGCTTTGGGTGTGCCAAATGTCACAACGTAACTGGGTGACTATAAAGGTATACTACGGGTATCTCTGAAAGTGTCTGTTGGGTTGACATGGATCGAGACTGGGATTTGTCACTTCGCTTGACGGAGAGGTATCACCGGGCCCTCTCGGTAATGCATCATCACAATGAGCTCAATGTGATCAAAGTGTTTGATCACGGGATCATGCATTACGGTACGAGAAAAGTGACTTGCCGATAACGAGATTGAACGAGGTATTGTGATACCGACGATCGAATCTCGGGCAAGTAAAATACCGATTGACAAAGGGAATCGTATACGGGATTAATTGAATCCTTGACATCGTGGTTCATCCGATGAGATCATCGTGGAGCATGTGGGAGCCAACATGGGTATCCAGATCCCGCTGTTGGTTATTGCCCGAGAGCCGTCTCGGTCATGTCTGCATGTCTCCCGAACCCGTAGGGTCTACACACTTAAGGTTCGGTGACGCTAGGGTTGTGAAGATATGTATGTGCAGTAACCCGAATGTTGTTCGGAGTCCCGGATGAGATCCCGGACGTCACGAGGAGTTCCGGAATGGTCCGGAGGTAAAGAATTATATATAGGAAGTGCTATTTTGGCCATCGGGACAAGTTTCGGTGTTATCAGTATTGTACCTGGACCACCGGAGGGGTCCCGGGGGTCCACCAGGTGGGGCCACCTGCCTTGGTGGGCCACATGGTCCTTAGGGGGTGCGCCTTGGCCTGCTTGGGCCAAGGGGAACCAGCCCCAAGGGCCCATGCGCTAAGGAGACTTGGAGAGGGAGAGTCCAAAGAGGGGAAGGCACCTCCGAGGTGCCTTGGGGAGGATGGACTCCTCCCCCCTCTTGGCCGCACCCCTTCCTTGGAGGAAGGGGCAAGGCTGCGCCCTCCCCCCCTCTAATGCGCCTATATAAAGGGAGGGGAGGGAGGGGTGGCCGCACCCTATGCCCTGGCGCCTCCCTCTCCCTCTCCAACACCTCCTCCTCCTCCGTAAGTGCACGGCGAAGCCCTGCCGGAGTACTGCAGTTCCACCATCACCACGCCGTCGTGCTGCTGCTGGAGCCTTCTTCCCCAACCTCTCCTTTGCCTTGCTGGATCAAGAAGGAGGAGACGTCACGCTTTCCGTACGTGTGTTGAACGCGGAGGTGCTGTCCGTTCGGCACTAGATCATCGGTGAATTGGATCACGGCGAGTACGACTACCTCATCCACGTTCACTTGAACGCTTCCGTTGCGATCTACAAAGTGGTATGTAGATGCTATCTAATCTGAATACTCGTTGCTAGATGAACTCATAGATGGATCTTTGTGAAACCGTAGGAAAAATTTTAATTTTCTGCAACGTTCCCCAACAGTGGCATCATGAGCTAGGTCTATGCGTAGTTCTTCTTGCGCGAGTAGAACACAATTTGTTGTGGGCGTAGATGTTGTCAACTCTTCTTGCCGCTACTAGTCTTATCTTGCTCCAGCGGTATTGTGGGATGAAGCGGCCCGGACCAACCTTACACTTACGCTTACGTGAGACCGGTTCCACCGACTAACATGCACTAGTTGCATAAGGTGGCTGGTGGGTGTCTGTCTCTCCTACTTTAGTTGGAGCGGATTCGATGAAAAGGGTCCTTATGAAGGGTAAATAGAAGTTGACAAATCACGTTGTGGTTTTAACGTAGGTAGGAAAACGTTCTTGCTAGAACCCTAATTCAACCACGTAAAACTTGCAACAACAATTAGAGGACGTCTAACTTGTTTTTGCAGCAAGTGCTTTGTGATATGATATGGCCAAAGTTGTGATGAATGATGAATGATCTATATGTGATGTATGAGATGTTCATGATATTGTAATAGGAATCACGACTTGCATGTCGATGAGTATGACAACCGGCAGGAGCCATAGGAGTTGTCTTTATTTTTTGTATGACCTGCGTGCCATTGAGAAACGCCATGTAAATTACTTTACTTTATTGCTAAACGCGTTAGCCATAGTAGTAGAAGTAATAGTTGGCGAGCAACTTCATGGAGACACGATGATGAAGATCATGATGATGAAGATCATGGTGTCAAGCCGGTGACAAGATGATCATGGAGCCCCAAGATGGAGATCAAAGGAGCTATGTGATATTGGCCATATCATGTCACGTTTATTATTTGATTGCATGTGATGTTTATCATGTTTTGCATCTTGTTTACTTAGAACGACGGTAGTAAATAAGATGATCCCTCATAATAATTTCAAGAAAGTGTTCACCCTAACTGTGCACCGTTGCTAAGGTTCGTCGTTCCGAAGCACCACGTGATGATCGGGTGTGATAGGTCCTTACGTTCGCATACAACGGGTGTCAGCCAGATTTACACACGCAAAACACTTAGGTTGACTTGACGAGCCTAGCATGTACAGACATGGCCTCGGAACACAGAAGACCGAAAGGTCGAGCATGAGTCGTATAGAAGATACGATTAACATGAAGATGTTCACCGATGTTGACTAGTCCGTCTCACGTGATGATCGGACACGACCTAGTTGACTCGGATCATGTAATACTTAGATGACTAGTAGAGGGATGTCTATCTAAGTGGGAGTTCATTAAATAATTTGATTAAATGAACTTTATTATCATGAACTTAGTCTAAAATTTTTACAATATGTCTTGTAGATCAAATGGCCAACGTAGTCCTCAACTTCAACGCGTTCCTAGAGAAAACCAAGCTGAAAGACGATGGTAGCAACTATACGGACTGGGTCCGGAACCTGAGGATTATCCTCATAGCTGCCAAGAAAGATTATGTCCTAAGAGCACCGCTGGGTGACGCACCTATTCTCCCTGCAGAACAAGACGTTATGAACGCTTGGCAGTCACGCTGCGATGATTACTCCCTCGTTCAGTGCGGCATGCTTTACAGCTTAGAGCCGGGACTCCAAAAGCGTTTTGAGAGACATGGAGCATATGAGATGTTCGAAGAGCTGAAAATGGTTTTCCAAGCTCATGCCCGGGTCGGGAGATATGAAGTCTCCGACAAATTCTTTAGCTGTAAGATGGAGGAAAATAGTTCTGTCAGTGAACACATACTCAAAATGTCTGGGTTGCACAACCGCATGACTCAACTGGAAGTTAATATCCCGGAAGAAGCGGTCATTGGCAGAATCCTCCAGTCGCTTCCACCTAGCTACAAGAGCTTTGTGATGAACTACAATATGCAGGGGATGGTAAAGACCATTCCTGAAGTATATGCTATGCTGAAATCAGCAGAGGTAGAAATCAAGAAGGAGCATCAAGTGTTGATGGTGAATAAAACCACTAAGTTCAAGAAGGGCAAGGGTAAAAAGAACTTCAAGAAGGACGGCAAGGAAGTTGCCGCGCCCGGTAAGCAAGTTACCGGGAAGAAGCCAAAGAATGGACCCAAGCCCGAAACTGAGTGCTTTTATTGCAAGGAAAGTGGTTACTGGAAGCGGAACTGCCCCAAATACTTAGCAGACAAGAAGGCCGGCAAAACCAAAGGTATATGTGATATACATGTAATTGATGTGTACCTTACCAGTACTCGTAGTAGCTCTTGGGTATTTGATACCGGTGCAGTTGCTCATATTTGTAACTCAAAGCAGGAGCTGCGGAATAAACGGAGACTGGCGAAGGACGAGGTGACGATGCGTGTCGGGAATGGTTCCAAGGTTGATGTGATCGCCGTCGGCACGCTACCTCTACATTTACCTACGGGATTAGTTTTAAACCTCAATAATTGTTATTTAGTGCCAAGTTTGAGCATGAACATTGTATCTGGATCTCGTTTAATTCGAGATGGCTACTCATTTAAATCCGAGAATGATGGTTGTTCCATTTATATGAGAGATATGTTTTATGGTCATGCTCCGATGGTTGATGGTTTATTCTTAATGAATCTCGTACGTGATGATACACATATTCATAGTGTGAATACCAAAAGAGTGAAAGTTGATAACAATAGTCTCACATATTTGTGGCACTGCCGCCTTGGTCACATAGGTGTCAAACGCATGAAGAAGCTCCATGCAGATGGACTTTTAGAGTCTCTTGATTATGAATCATTTGACACGTGCGAACCATGCCTCATGGGTAAAATGACCAAGACTCCGTTCTTAGGAATAATGGAGCGAGCAACCAACTTATTGGAAATCATACATACCGATGTGTGTGGTCCAATGAGTGTTGAGGCTCGCGGTGGCTATCGTTATGTTCTCACCCTCACTGATGACTTGAGTAGATATGGGTATATCTACTTAATGAAACACAAGTTTGAAACCTTTGAAAAGTTCAAGGAATTTCAGAGTGAGGTTGAAAATCAACGTGA
This sequence comes from Aegilops umbellulata, assembly GCA_032464435.1. Lineage (NCBI taxonomy): Eukaryota > Viridiplantae > Streptophyta > Magnoliopsida > Poales > Poaceae > Aegilops > Aegilops umbellulata. The sequence goes on from CP136056.1 coordinate 44,877,805, forward strand.
AAGAAATATCAAGTTTCTACGATCAGATCGTGGAGGAGAATACTTGAGTCACGAATTTGGCACACACTTGAGAAAATGTGGAATAGTTTCACAACTCACGCCGCCTGGAACACCTCAGCGTAATGGTGTGTCCGAACGTCGTAATCGCACTCTATTAGATATGGTGCGATCTATGATGTCTCTTACCGACTTAACGCTATCTTTTTGGGGCTATGCTTTAGAGACTGCCGCATTCACTTTAAATAGGGCTCTGTCGAAATCCGTTGAGACGACACCGTATGAATTATGGTTTGGGAAGAAACCTAAGCTGTCGTTTCTAAAAGTTTGGCGATGCGATGCTTATGTCAAGAAACTTCAACCTGAAAAGCTCGAACCCAAGTCGGAAAAATGCGTCTTCATAGGATACCCTAAAGAAACTGTTGGGTATACCTTCTACCTCAGATCCGAAGGCAAGATCTTTGTTGCCAAGAATGGATCCTTTCTAGAGAAAGAGTTTCTCTCGAAAGAAGTAAGTGGGAGGAAAGTAGAACTTGATGAAGTGTTACCTCTTGAACCGGAAAATGGCGAAACTCAAGAAAACGTTTCTGAGGTGCCTGCACCGACTAGAGAGGAAATTAATGATGATGATCAAGATGCTTCTGATCAAGCTCCTACTGAAATTCGAAGGTCCACAAGGACACGTTCCGCACCAGAGTGGTACGGCAACCCTGTCTTGGAAATCATGTTGTTAGACAACGGTGAACCTTCGAACTATGAGGAAGCAATGGCGGGCCCGGATTCTGACAAATGGCTGGAAGCCATGAAATCCGAGATAGGATCCATGTATGAAAACGAAGTATGGACTTTGACTGACTTGCCCGTTGAACGGCGAGCCATAGAAAATAAATGGATCTTTAAGAAGAAGACAGACGCGGATGGTAATGTGACCATCTATAAAGCTCGGCTTGTCGCTAAGGGTTATCGACAAGTTCAAGGGGTTGACTACGATGAGACTTTCTCACCGGTAGCGAAGCTGAAGTCCGTCCGAATCATGTTAGCAATTGCCGCATACTATGATTATGAGATATGGCAAATGGACGTCAAAACGGCATTCCTTAATGGTTTCCTTAAGGAAGAATTGTATATGATGCAGCCGGAAGGTTTTGTCGATCCTAAGAATGCTGACAAGGTGTGCAAGCTCCAACGCTCGATTTATGGGCTGGTGCAAGCATCTCGGAGTTGGAACATTCGCTTTGATGAGATGATCAAAGCGTTTGGGTTTACACAGACTTATGGAGAAGCCTGTGTTTACAAGAAAGTGAGTGGGAGCTCTGTAGCATTTCTCATATTATATGTAGACGACATACTTTTGATGGGAAATGATATAGAACTCTTGGACAGCATTAAGGCCTACTTGAATAAGAGTTTTTCAATGAAGGACCTTGGAGAAGCTGCTTATATATTAGGCATCAAGATCTATAGAGATAGATCGAGACGCCTCATAGGTCTTTCACAAAGCACATACCTTGATACGATATCGAAGAAATTCAATATGGATCAATCTAAGAAAGGGTTCTTACCTGTGTTACAAGGTGTGAAATTGAGGTCAGCTCAATGTCCGACCACGGCAGAAGATATAGAAGAGATGAGTGTCATCCCCTATGCCTCAGCCATAGGTTCTATTATGTATGCCATGCTGTGTACCAGACCTGATGTAAACCTTGCCGTAAGTTTGGTAGGAAGGTACCAAAGTAATCCCAGCAAGGAACACTGGACAGCGGTCAAGAATATCCTGAAGTACCTGAAAAGGACCAAGGAGATGTTTCTCGTTTATGGAGGTGACGAAGAGCTCGTCGTAAAAGGTTTCGTCGACGCTAGCTTCGACACAGATCTGGATGACTCTAAGTCACAAACCGGATACGTGTATATTTTGAATGGTGGGGCAGTAAGCTGGTGCAGTTGCAAGCAAAGCGTCGTGGCGGGATCTACATGTGAAGCGGAGTACATGGCAGCCTCGGAGGCAGCACATGAAGCAATTTGGGTGAAGGAGTTCATCACCAACCTCGGAGTCATACCCAATGCGTCGGGGCCAATCAAGCTCTTCTGTGACAACACTGGAGCTATTGCACTTGCAAAGGAGCCCAGGTTTCACAAGAAGACTAGGCACATCAAGCGTCGCTTCAACTCCATTCGTGAAAATGTTCAAGATGGAGACATAGAAATTTGTAAAGTGCACACGGATCTGAATGTCGCAGATCCATTGACTAAACCTCTCCCTAAGGCAAAACATGATCAGCACCAGAACTCTATGGGTGTTCGATTCATCACAATGTAACTAGATTATTGACTCTAGTGCAAGTGGGAGACTGTTGGAAATATGCCCTAGAGGCAATAATAAAAGCATTATTATTATATTTCCTTATTCATGATAATTGTCTTTATTCGTGCTATAATTGTGTTATCCGAAAATCATAATACATGTGTGAATAACAGACAACAATATGTCCCTAGTGAGCCTCTAGTTGACTAGCTCGGTGATCGACAGATAGTCATGGTTTCCTGACTATGGACATTGGATGCCATCGATAACGGGATCACATCATTAGGAGAATGATGTGATGGACAAGACCCAATCCTAAACATAGCATAAGATTGCATAGTTCGTTTGCTAGAGTTTTCCAATGTCAAGTATCCTTTCCTTAGACCATGAGATCGTGTAACTCCCGGATACCGTAGGAGTGCTTTGGGTGTGCCAAACGTCACAACGTAACTGGGTGACTATAAAGGTATACTACGGGTATCTCTGAAAGTGTCTGTTGGGTTGACATGGATCGAGACTGGGATTTGTCACTCCGCTTGACGGAGAGGTATCACCGGGCCCTCTCGGTAATGCATCATCACAATGAGCTCAATGTGATCAAAGTGTTTGATCACGGTATCATGCATTACGGTACGAGAAAAGTGACTTGCCGATAACGAGATTGAACGAGGTATTGTGATACCGACGATCGAATCTCGGGCAAGTAAAATACCGATTGACAAAGGGAATCGTATACGGGATTAATTGAATCCTTGACATCGTGGTTCATCCGATGAGATCATCGTGGAGCATGTGGGAGCCAACATGGGTATCCAGATCCCGCTGTTGGTTATTGCCCGAGAGCCGTCTCGGTCATGTCTGCATGTCTCCCGAACCCGTAGGGTCTACACACTTAAGGTTCGGTGACGCTAGGGTTGTGAAGATATGTATGTGCAGTAACCCGAATGTTGTTCGGAGTCCCGGATGAGATCCCGGACGTCACGAGGAGTTCCGGAATGGTCCGGAGGTAAAGAATTATATATAGGAAGTGCTATTTTGGCCATCGGGACAAGTTTCGGTGTTATCCGTATTGTACCTGGACCACCGGAGGGGTCCCGGGGGTCCACCAGGTGGGGCCACCTGCCTTGGTGGGCCACATGGTCCTTAGGGGGTGCGCCTTGGCCTGCTTGGGCCAAGGGGAACCAGCCCCAAGGGCCCATGCGCTAAGGAGACTTGGAGAGGGAGAGTCCAAAGAGGGGAAGGCACCTCCGAGGTGCCTTGGGGAGGATGGACTCCTCCCCCCTCTTGGCCGCACCCCTTCCTTGGAGGAAGGGGCAAGGCTGCGCCCTCCCCCCCTCTAATGCGCCTATATAAAGGGAGGGGAGGGAGGGGTGGCCGCACCCTATGCCCTGGCGCCTCCCTCTCCCTCTCCAACACCTCCTCCTCCTCCGTAAGTGCACGGCGAAGCCCTGCCGGAGTACTGCAGTTCCACCATCACCACGCCGTCGTGCTGCTGCTGGAGCCTTCTTCCCCAACCTCTCCTTTGCCTTGCTGGATCAAGAAGGAGGAGACGTCACGCTTTCCGTACGTGTGTTGAACGCGGAGGTGCTGTCCGTTCGGCACTAGATCATCGGTGAATTGGATCACGGCGAGTACGACTACCTCATCCACGTTCACTTGAACGCTTCCGTTGCGATCTACAAAGTGGTATGTAGATGCTATCTAATCTGAATACTCGTTGCTAGATGAACTCATAGATGGATCTTGGTGAAACCGTAGGAAAAATTTTAATTTTCTGCAACGTTCCCCAACAACATTTTCATGGTGCCATTTCAATATTTGTGATTTTCTTACTTGAATGAAATGATTAATCCATGCATTTAAATAATTATTGAGTTATTTTTATTCTGTTTAATATTGGTTAGTTGTTATGTTTGATTTACAGAATGGTTGAAACTAGTTTAGTGGATAAAGCAAGTTAAGATTTATTTGAGGTGATGTTAGAAATAATTTTGTTATGCATGTTAGTAATTATTTAAAGCTATGTTTTTGCATTCATAGATTGATAAAAATTTGTTAGAAAATATTCTGTTAAATACTTGTTTAATCATATTACTTGTCTTACAAAATGTTTGAACCCAACTTAGTGATGAAGAAATTAAGAGTTATTGATAGTGAAATCTTTTTGTGTCAAGCATATGAGAAATTTATCGGAGTTACTTTCTTGCGTAAGAAATTAATAAAACTTGTTGCAAAATATTTTGGTTAAGTTGTGAGTCATTTTGAGCAAGTAGAGTAATATGAGTTGTTGACGTTTATGCTTGGTGTGTATATGGATGACATCGGTCATTCTTATCATTATATGATGCATGTGTTGTTTTGCATTTCATGGCATGCTATGACACCGGTCATTTTTAGTTTAAAGTTGAACCTGGATATAACTCAACTTGAATATACCGTTGACTGGGTCATGGTGCCGCTGAATCGAGTTTCTTCCCAGTGCAACCACATTTGCCTTTGTGGGAAGGCCTTGATTCGGTCCATTGACACGGCCTCTGGTCGGTGCCTCCAACTAGGGAAGGTTATGTCGTGCTTACCCTGGCCCGGTAAGCAGGCATAATCTTGTGTGCTTGTTGATGAGATTATGGTACCGAGTCCCCGAGTGGGAGTGTTTTGACCACGACGGTGGTCGGGGTGTCTTTGGTAGACACGGGGCCACCCAGGACCAGCCCGTTGGGGATTTGGTCGGAGTGGCCGGAGAGTGCTGTGGCAATGGAAGGGTTTTGTCCGAATGCCATTGGTCCACCTGAATGGGAGTGCGAGGCCATGAGTTCCGTGGTGTGGGTACAGTGTGCTACCTCTACAGAGTGTTTAATCTATCGATAGCCGAGTCCACGGCCACAGACACCTCGTAGTAGGTCCCACCATGAGTCAACGTCTAATAAAAATTGTACACTAAGCTATGAACTTTGCATTGTTGATGGATGGCAGAAAGGCCATCGAGGCATTTGGGACCAAATGATGGTCGTGGTTGTGATCACCGTAAGGATCACGAGCTGTTCTTGAGAAAGACCACTTTGGTGGTGTGTTTGTGATCCAGAGATGATCACAGTTGGTAAGCTGTCCCGGGGGACGTTCGAGCATGATCACAACATGTTGACATATAGTGTTGCATTATTAATAAATGGTTAAATATCATGATATTGTTTGTCATTATGATTATGCCTGTTGTGAGCTTGCAAGTATATTCAATGTACTGACCTGGCGTGTCATGCCAGATTTCAGGAAAGTGTCATTGGAGAGGAGCGTTGTTTGAGTCTAGATCGTGTCCACATCGGTGTCCCTGTGATATGGAGCTTCCGCCACGACGTTATTCCACTGCCACGTAGTTGTTTGGATCGAGGCCCCTTTATGTTCACTAAATAATGTACATATTGTTCAGCCGCACCGAGTGTGCCGCTTGGCCTCGACAACGGTTGTAATGTAAACTCTGTTCCGCTAGCATCAATAAAGCGGTTGTTTTTCTGTACCAAGATGTTGTGTGTTGCTAGAAGATATGGTCTCTGGGCTGGCAATGCATGGTAAACCGGTCGCTCTGAGCCGGGGTGCCACAACGCTTGGTATCAGAGCCGCGCTGACTGTAGGCCACGCTAGACTATGATGCGTTAACTGGAAGCTAGATACGAGTTTAAGTTGAGTGCCGGTAGTAATTTGTGCTGATTGTTGCGTTGCATGCATTTGGTTTATATATTTTTATGCTAACCTGCTAATGGTTGTGGGTGTAGATGGCTCCGGTGCCGTATCTGTGCCAGTTGCAGCTGATGCCGTACACGTCACCGCACCTTCTTCGCAACGTGTGGCGTCGGCTGCACCCTCTCGGAGATGACCCAGTCTATCGCGTGTACCGGGAGCATCTAGCTGATTCAATATATGAGTATCACGCAGTGGTCACTCTGCGCACTAGTTCCAATTCCAGCTCTTACACTCGCACTTCTCGGAGCGGTTATGCCTCCACCGCTTCTCAGGCTGTCCAGTTTGCTGCATTCGAGGTCCTTGTCGAGCTTCGCTACAACGAGGTCTGAATCAGAACCACCCAGGTTTCTACTATTACCCATCTCTGCACGACAATGGTCGTGTCCGTTTCCCTCTCATTGATCCGGAGTCTGATAGTGTTGCTAGCCACCTTGCTCGTTATGTCACTGCTAGCTATCTCATGATTCACGAGCTGGCTCGAGAGCTGACTCGTACCCGTACTGCTTTAGCCGCTACTTTGGTTACTTCTAGATCCGCCACTACTCCGTCTTCACTGGGATTTACCCCTTATGTCCCAGTCAGTTCTAGCTCCAATATTTCACTGGTTACTCCCCCGAGTAGCACGGGCGTCTCGGCCGCGAACCCTCTTAGTACTCCTGCCGAGTGGGTCTCACTTCTCGCTACCCCTGTAGCCCCGATGCTTCATCCTACCCCTTCCCCTGAGGGAGAGACCTCGAGGCAGCGCCGTCGTGTTACCTTTAACCCGGAGGTTTCCGTTAACCACGTCAGTTCGGGATCCGAGACCGCATTAGGGGAGGACGCCGCAGCACCAGCAGAGCAGTAGTATCTTAGAGTATTCGCAGTTGTCTGGATGATGTATGGATGTAGTCGTACGAGTCATGATGTTTCGTTGCATGTATGAGAGTAGTGAACCAGTCATGTTGTTTACTTTTCATGTATGAGTCTATGTATAATTATGTTGAGACTTCATTCGCCGTATTTTTCGCTCTTCTGCTTTCTTCCGGGATTTGTCGCTGGCTTTTCCCCAATTTTATTTTTGGGTGTTTCTCATCTCAATTGTGTTGTCTTAGGAAAAATTCACAATAGGATGACGCGGGGAGGCAACAGTAGCAACATTCGTGAGGGAACTCCTGTTCGTCGTTCCGCACGACAGGCAGGACATTCTCCCGAGCCGTACGTTCAGCCACCACCTCCACCGCCTGATCCTCCCTCCACCGAGCAAATTCTGCGTATGTTTGAAGAGAAAAGGAACAATGATCTGATTGAAATATTGAGAAGTGTTCAAGCTATGGTTGGACAGAATGGAAATCAGAATGGTCATCACTCAAAGTTGTCAGATTTTCAGAGGACCAATCCACCCAGTTTCAGTCAGATTGCTGACGCATTGGATGCAGACGATTGGTGGCGCACTATGGAGAAAAAGCTTGAGATTGCCCGTACTGAAGGAAATGATAAAGTTCCATTTGCAACTCATTACCTTGAAGGCGCAGCTGCCATATGGTGGGAAAATACAAAGGCCATGTGGCCGATTGATGAGGAAATCACCTGGGAAAAATTTAAGGATAAGTTCAGAAAATATCATATCCCTACTGGAGTTATGAAGGCCAAGCAGTGTGAATTTCTCGCGCTCGTCCAAGGAAATCAGTCTGTGGCTGAATATCTGCAAAAATTCAATCGTTTGGCCCGTTACTCTCTGTATGACGTGGCCATTGAAGAAAGGAAGATTGACAGATTTCTTGGAGGTTTAAATCCGCAACTTCGGTGTGCTCTCAGTATGTTTGATTTCACGGATTTCCAAACTCTGGTGGACAAGGCGTTCATTGCTGAACGGGAGCACAAGCTTATATCAGATAATAGGCCTGCTAACGACAACAAGTGCAAGTTTGAGCCAAAGAAGGATGGGCAACCTGTGCAAAAGGCTCGTACCTAGCAGCAGACTCAGGTGAAATACAGGCCAAATTGGCAGCAGAATGTTAACAAGACCACCACTCAAGTCAAGAATATTGTGGCCAATCCAATGCATGAGGAGCGTCAGCGCAATAATTCTTGTTTCATTTGCGGGCAACACGGACATTATGCCAAGCAGTGCCCCAAGAACAACAAGATGAATGTCCTAAGCAGGCCATAAGTCAACTTTATGGAGTCATGGCCAAACCAGCAAAACCTCACCGGGCACGTGCATCATATCTCCGCCGATGAAGCCCAAGAGAAGCCATAAGTCGTCATTGGTATGTTTTCTATTAATGACATACCTGCCATAATTTTATTTGACTCTGGGGCTTCCCATTCTTTGATTTCTCGGAGTTTTGCTGCCCAAAACAATTTTCCTTGCGCGATTTTGGGCAAAAATATGCTGGTACAAACCCCGGGATCTATAATCAAGAGCAATCTGGTCTGCCGTGATCTGGAGATCAATATCAACGGGATCTACTTTCCAACATCTCTGATTATCATTGAGTCTGAAAAGTTGGATATTATATTGGGTATGAATTGGTTGACCAAAAATCAAGTTTGCATAAACTGCGCAACCCGAGAAGTCAATTTGACCAGTCTGAGTGGGCAGCTCACCAAATTCTATGCTCGCAAGAATATACCCAAGCCAGAATTAGTATGCACCGCTGTGGTTGAATTGGAATTTATTCCTGTGGTCAGTGAATACCCTGATGTGCTTCCAGAAGAACTGCCAGGCATGCCACCAGATCGGGAACTGGAGTTTGCCATAGATCTTGTTCTCGGAACCGCACCGTTATACAAGAAGTATTACCGGATGCCCTTGTCAGAATTAGTGGAGCTAAAGAAACAGCTTGACGAATTACTCCAGAAAGGTTATATTCGTCCCAGCTCTTCACCATGGGGATCACCTGCAATTTTCGTGGGCAAAAAGGATGGTAGTCTCCGTATGTGCATAGATTACCGCCAGCTGAATGAGCCCACCATCAAAAATAAATACCCGCTGCCAAGGATTGATGATCTGTTTGACCAGCTCAGTGGGGCTAAGGTATTCTCAAAAATTGATTTACGAACCGGCTATCATCAGCTTAAGATTAAAAAGGAAGATATTCCTAAGACCGCATTCACTACTCGGTACGGTCTTTACGAATATAGCGTGATGTCCTTTGGTCTCACCAATGCCCCTGCTTTCTTCATGCATATGATGAACAAAGTATTTATGGACTTCCTCGACAAATTCGTGGTAGTCTTCATCGATGACATCCTCATTTACTCCAAGGGTGAAGAAGAACACAAGGATCACCTCCGAGCAGTACTACAACGGCTCCGCGACCATCAGTTATACGCCAAGTTCAGTAAGTGCGAATTTTGGCTCAAGAAAGTTGGGTTTCTCGGACATGTACTATCCGCCGAAGGTATAGCCGTGGACCCGAGCAAAGTAAAGGATGTGCTCGATTGGGTACCGCCCACGACCGTGACACAGATCCGGAGTTTCCTTGAATTAGCTGGATACTATCGTCGTTTTATTGAAGGGTTTTCCAAAATTGCTGAACCCATGACAGAGCTGCTCAAAAAGGATACAAAGTTTAAGTGGACAGAGGACTGTGAGAAGAGTTTTAATGAGTTGAAGATACGTCTGACAACCGCACCTGTATTGACTCTTCCAGACATTTGTCGTGGCTTTGATGTGTACTGCGATGCCTCCAGACAAGGTATTGGTTGTGTGTTGATGCAACACAACAAGGTAGTAGCGTATGCATCACGACAGCTACGACCCCATGAGGGAAATTATCCTACTCATGATTTGGAATTGGCTGCAGTGGTTCATGCATTAAAAATTTGGAGACAGTACCTCATTGGAAAAAGGTGCCAAATTTTTACCGACCACAAAAGCCTCAAGTACATCTTCACTCAGCCAGATCTAAATCTCCATCAGCGAAGATGGTTAGAGTTGGTCAAGGATTATGACCTTGGAATAAATTACCATCCAGGCAAGGCCAACGTCATTGCCGATGCGCTCAGTCGAAAGCCCGTCAGCTTAAATGTCATGTTAAAATCATTGCCTACCGAACTTCAAGAGGAGATCGCTCAGCTCAACTTGGTCATCGTAGATGCTGGCCTTGCTAATATTTTGGAAGTTACCCCCACACTTGAGATGGAGATCCGCAAGGCCCAGCCAGCTGACACCAATCTACAAAAACGTGCCAAGTGCCAGATGGCAAAGCAGGCCTCTGACTTCTCCAAGGACAAATTCGGTACCCTCCGATTCCGTGGACGCATTTGTGTGCCAAATCAACCGGACTTGAAGAAGAAAATCCTGTCAGAAGCCCACGAATCCGCATATTCCATTCACCCGGGAGGTACGAAAATGTATGAGGATCTCAGACAAATATTCTGGTGGGATGGAATGAAGAAAGACATTGCCTATTTCATAGCCTGTTGCGACATATGTAACAAGGTGAAAGCAGATCATCAGAAGCCAACCAGACTTCTCCAACCGTTGCCAGTTTCACAGTAGAAGTGGGATGACGTTTGCATGGATTTCATCACAGGATTGCCTAGGACTCAGCGAGGCAAGGATGCAATCTGGGTTATAATAGACACCCTAACCAAGGTTGCTCATTTCATTCCGATCAGCACCAGATACAGGGCCGATGCACTTGCACAGCTGTATGTGTCCAGAATAGTCAGTCTGCATGGAGTACCCCAAACTATCACCTCCGATTGAGGTTCTTTGTTTACCTCCGCTTTTTGGTCCCGTCTCCATCAAGCCTTGGGGACAACACTGAAATATAGTACTGCCTATCACCCTCAGACAGATGGACAGACAGAGCGGGTAAATCAAATACTCGAAGATATGTTGCGAGTCTGTGTGCTAGCTAAAGGTGCTAAATAGGAAGACTGCTTGCCGTATGCCGAGTTCTCTTATAACAACAGTTTCCAGACCAGTCTAGAGATGTCACCGTATGAAGCTCTGTATGGCCGTAAGTGCCGCACTCCTCTAAATTGGTCTCAGACTGGAGATAGCCATATCTTCGGAACGGATCTCATGCTGGAAGGTGAGAAACAAGTTAGGGAAATCCGAGACAGGCTGCAATTGGCCAAATCTCGACAGAAGAGTTATTATGATGCCAAGCATAGGCATGTCAGTTTTGAACCCGGAGAACACGTATACCTTCGAGTCACTCCTATGAAAGGATTCAAGAGATTTCAGACTCGTGGAAAGCTGGCACCCAGATTCATTGGTCCATTCCCGATTATGTCTCGAGTGGGTACGGTTGCATATCAACTGGAACTACCCGCGAAATTCGCAGACATACATAACGTGTTCCATGTTTCGCAATTGAGACGATGCATATCCCCGCCTGAGAAAAGGACTACAACGGCTGAAATAGAATTGGCAAAAGATTTAACTTATGAAGAAAGACCGTTCAAAATTTTGGATCAGATGGAAAGGGTCACTCGCAGTAAAGTCAGAAAAATTTACAAGGTTCAGTGGGAGCATCACGCAGAGTCAGAAGCAACTTGGGAGCAGGAAGAATCCCATAGGGATCAGTATCCAGAGTGGTTTTCCCAAGCAACCGAATCTCGAGGATGAGATTCATTCTAAGTGGGGGAGGTTTGTGACAGCCTAGTTTTTTGCCCTCTCTTATTTGCTTGATTTTTCATTTGAATTTTTTTTTGAAACTTGGAGTTTTTGAATCTTTTCATATGGACTTAAACACTTGGGAATCCTTGGCTTTCACCCAAGTGCTTCACTTCCCTCCTAAATCATCATTTCACTTCTGACTCATCCCAAAATAATCTTCGGAATATTTTTCTTAAATGAAAAATATTCATTTTCTCTCAAAAACCCTAAGCCAGATCTGTTTGCTTCAAAGCAACCCCAATTTGTATTGCTCAGAAAAATCCAAGATAATTCACAAATATTCTGTGAACCCTAGGGCACCTTCCTGAGTAAAAATATTTCATCACTTTTTGGAATATTTTTGCTACAGAAAATCTTTTCTGTTCTGGACAGAAATGGTGATTTCTACAACAACTACCATTTTACTTGCTCCATTTGACCTGAACTTCCTTGTGCATCTTTACCTTAGTAACTTATGACTAGCCTCCAAAGCACAACTTCAAACTCCCAGCAATTTGACCACAGTAACATCACAAAGTTACTGACCAGAAACTTACTTGGTGTGTGAAAACCTCTCTACTGCACCTGGATCCAAATCAAACCGTGGTAAACTTCAAAACCACCGTGAACAACATGCCAGACATGGTTTTTGGACGAAGGCTGGCCTGAGGAGAGAGTTCACGCGGTGACCACGCGTGTCCATGATGCCAGGCATGCGTGTCGACGCGCTCTAGGTGCAGCCGAACGCTCTGTTCGCGCGTGCTCGCTTCCCTCATCTGCCCGAGCGTGCCAAACCGTGCCACCATCATCGTCTCGACGTATTTAACTCCTCCCTGGCGCTCACCGATGTCGGAGCTCGCCGCAGCGAGCACGGGCAAGGTACGGCCAGCCCAACAGTGCGGAGCGCACTGTGCTCGTCGCCATCCTCTTGATCCTGTGCTCGTCTCCGCCCGCCCACAGTGGCCGCGTGACCTCCGTCGCCTTCTCCCCCTCTCACTGACGCCGCTCGTCGTCGGGCGCCGTGGACAGGTGTCCACCGGGGGAGCCCGAAGCACCCTCAATGCTCGCCTATAAATAGAGACCCCCAGGCTCCTCGAGCACCATCCAGCACTCACACACACTCCACGACTGCGTAGGAAGCCGGAGCCCGGCCGGGCAGGCCTCGGGCCGCCGTCCCCGAGCTCAAGCTCGCCGGCGATCCCCTATGGTCGCCGCAGTAGCTCCAGCCCCTCCCAGGCCTGGGCGACCCCTCCAGGGCCTCCGCCTCTCTCCGGTGAAGCCATCTCGCCCGCTTGGCGCCCCTGGAGTGGCCTCTGCTCGCCGTCTTACCCAACTCCGATGACCTCCACGTTCTGCCTCCGCTTGCGAGGTTGATTCCGACGCCGTCCGACCGCCCCTAGCTACGCTACATGTACGGGCACGTGCGCCTCAACCCCCTCTTGCCATCCCTCCCTCTCATTTGGGCTAAGGAGCCCTCGTCGCCGGCGAGAGCTCCGGCGAAGCCACGGCCTTCTCTGTTTCTTTCTCCCTCTCTCCCCACCTGACTAGCGGGGCCCGCTAGTCAGCCACTCTGTACGCGCGTGAAGCGGTACGAGTGGTGGCGCCTCTGGGCTTTATGCCTTCGACGTTACCCCCAGTCTATTTCTTTTTATTCAAATTCATTTGTATTTACAGAACACTTCAAACAGTTATAACTCTTCAACCATAAGTCCAAATGAATTGATTCTTTTTGCATTGTGTTCTTTGATAAGAAATCTAGCGGCTCACCAAAGATGAGACTTTTCTGAGCTGTTTAGAATTTCTGGTGATTTTCAGAAGTGTTCTTGATATTTTCTTCTTGTGTTTAAAATTATTTTCAGAAGGTGAAGCTTGTCTTGAGGATCACCAGGAGGCTTGCGAACCTCATCTGCACTAAGGCAAGCCACGACAACCCTTTCATGGTGCCATTTCAATATTTGTGATTTTCTTACTTGAATGAAATGATTAAGCCATGCATTTAAATAATTATTGTGTTATTTTTATTCTGTTAAATATTGGTTAGTTGTTATGCTTGATTTACAGAATGGTTGAAACTAGTTTAGTGGATAAAGCAAGTTAAGATTTATTTGAGGTGATGTTAGAAATAATTTTGTTATGCATGTTAGTAATTATTTAAAGCTATGTTTTTGCCTTCATAGATTGATAAAAATTTGTTAGAAAATATTCTGTTAAATACTTGTTTAATCATATTACTTGTCTTACAGAATGTTTGAACCCAACTTAGTGATAAAGAAATTAAGAATTATGGATAGTGAAATATTTTTGTGTCAAGCATATGAGAAATTTATCTGAGTTACATTCTTGCGTAAGAAATGAATAAAACTTGTTGCAAAATATTTTGGGTAAGTTGTGAGTCATTTTGAGCAAGTAGAGTAATATGAGTTGTTGACGTTTATGCTTGGTGTGTATATGGATGACATCGGTCATTCTTATCATTATATGATGCATGTGTTGTTTTGCATTTCATGGCATGCTATGACACCGGTCATTTTTAGTTTAAAGTTGAACCTGGATATAACTCAACTTGAATATACCGTTGACTGGGTCATGGTGCCGCTGAATCGAGTTTCTTTCCAGTGCAACCACATTTGCCGTTTTGGGAAGGCCTTGATTCGGTCCATTGACACGGCCTCTTGTCGGTGCCTCCAACTAGGGAAGGTTATGTCGTGCTTGCCCTGGCCCGGTAAGCAGGCATAATCTTGTGTGCTCGTTGATGAGATTATGGTACCGAGTCCCCGAGTGGGAGTGTTTTGACCCAGACGGTGGCCGGGGTGTCTTTGGTAGACACGGGGCCACCCAGGACCAGCCCGTTGGAGATTTGGGTCGGAGTGGCCGGGAGAGTGTTGTGGCAATGGAAGGGTTTTGTCGGAATGCCGTTGGTCCACCTGAATGGGAGTGCGAGACCATGGGTTCCGTGGTGTGGGTATAGTGTGCTACCTCTACAGAGTGTGTAATCTATCGATAGCCGAGTCCATGGTCACGGACACCTCGTAGTAGGTCCCACCATGAGTCAACGTCTAATAAAAATTGTACACTAAGCTATGAACTTTGCATTGTTGATGGATGGCAGAAAGGCCATTGAGGCATTTGGGACCAAATGATGGTCGTGGTTGTGATCGCTGTAAGGATCACGAGCTGTTGTTGAGAAAGACCACTTTGGTGGTGTGTTTGTGATCCAGAGATGATCACAGTTGGTAAGCTGTCCCTAGGGACGTTCGAGCATGATCACAACATGTTGACATATAGTGTTGCATTATTAATAAATGGTTAAATATCATGATATTGTTTGTCATTATGATTATGCCTGTTGTGAGCTTGCAAGTACATTCAATGTACTGACCTGGCGTGTCATGCCAGATTTCAGGAAAGTGTCGTTGGAGAGGAGCGCTGTTCGAGTCTAGATCGTGTCCACATCGGTGTCCCTGTGATATGGAGCTTCCGCCACGACGTTATTCCGCTGCCACGTAGTTGTTCGGATTGAGGCCCCTTTATGTTCACTAAATAATGTACATATTGTTCAGCCGCACCGAGTGTGTCGCTTGGCCTCGACAGCTGTTGTAATGTAAACTCTGTTCCGCTAGCATCAATAAAGCGATTGTTTTTCTGTACCAAGATGTTGTGTGCTGCCAGAAGACATGGTCTCTGGGCTGGCAATGCATGGTAAACCGGTCACTCTGAGCCGGGGTGTCACTGTGTGCTTTGTTGGGCCATTTTTTGTGTGCAATTTGAGGGGCCCTTTTTTGGCCTGTGTTTTATAAGTTGAAGATACGATCTGGTCATTGCCTTTCTCGGTTTCATCCACCACTATCTATCTCTCATCCCCCTTTGTTTTGAGTAGAGTCGACACGAGCAGGAAGGAGGTAGTTGACTGGGGGTACGATCTTTGTCCTCACAACAAAGAAGATGGCAGTCAATGATGATGCGATGAATGACGCCAGATCCATCTTTGTCCCTTTTCCCTATTTTCATCTATGGATTTTATGATTTTTGTGATTTTCGTTTAATAACCTTTTCTTATCCTGGTCACAACTCCACCTCTCACACGCAACTGGACCGCCTTTTGTATCTTAGTTGCAAGTCCATCCCTCGATACACAACTGAGTCCGGTCCCATTTTTGTTCCTAGTTGTAAGTGCACCGTCTCGATATGCAACCGGGGTCCGAACCTTTTGTCCTAGTTGCAACTCCATCCTGACATGCAATTGTGGGCCTGTCTTTTTTTGTTGCCCTAGTTGCCAGTCCACCCTCGACATGCAACCTTTTTTGAGGGGAGGGGCGGGCAACCATTTTTGTCCCAATTGCAACTCCACCCCCAACATGAAATTGGGTCCGTCTTTTTTTGTCCTAGTTGCAAGTCCACCCTCGATATGCAACTGGGGACCCGACCAATTTTATTCTAGTTGCAACTCCATCATCAGTACGCAGCTGGGGTCCCGATCCAGCTTTGTCCCAATTGCAGCGCAACCCTTTATACGCAAGTAGGGACCCGACACTTCCTTGTCCCAATTGCAACTCCACCCTTGACATGTAGTTGGGACTCGTCTTTTTTTGTCCTAGTTGCAAATCCACCCTTGATATGCACTGGGTGTCCAATCAATTTTGCTCCAGTTGCAACTCCACCCTCGATAAGCAACTGGGGGCCCGACCCGTTTTTTCTCCCAGTTGCAGCTCCATCCTTGATATGCAACTGGGGCTCGACCCATTTTTGTCCCAGTTGGAACTCTACCCTTGACATATAACTGGACCTGACCCTTTTTTTGTCCTAGTTACAAGTCCATCCACAACACGCAACTGGGCCAGACCCACTTTTTTTCCCAGTTGCAAGTCCACCCTCAACACGTAACTGGATTAGACCTATTTTTTGTCCCAGTTGTAGTCCAGCCTCAACACACAACTGTGCCAGACTCATTATTTTTGTCCCAGTTGCAAGTACACCATCAAAACGCGACTAAGGGTGAAGGTGATTGTTTTGTCACAGTCCAACTCTACCCCCAACATGCAACCAGGCCCGTCTTTTTTGTCCTAGTTACAGGTCTGCCTCTATACATAATGTTGGAAATATGCCCTAGAGGAAATAATATTGTATTATTACGTTTCCGTTATTCATAATTAAGAGTTTATATTTCATGCTATAACTGCTATGATCCTGGAATATGCGATTCAATGGAATACTCATATGCATGTGTGAAATGATAAATGGTAAAACAATAGGTTCTCGCTCTCGCCTTTAAGACTGGCTCAAGTGTTGTTGGTGATCATGTTTTCCGGATCTTAGGACATTGTTAAGTGTAATGATAGTCCTAAAACAACATTGAGGGTATGACGTTAGAAGAACAGTCGTATTGAATCGACCCAATACTTGTCTGTTACATTATGTGATTATATCATCTGAAATCATCTGTTATAACACAGAGCGTTAGCATGTGTTTTAGTTCCTCAGACCATGAGAGTGTCTTGGTCGCTTCAAACATGGACGGTGGTCTTTGGAGTAGCTCAAAGGTCATCGATAATAAGGTGATCGTAATGACAACTTCTAGGATCACCGAAAAGTTTGACAAATGACCAAACAACTCGATGATACGTCTCCAACGTATCGATAATTTATGAAGTATTCATGCCATGTTTACTATTGTTTTATATGATTTTGGTATGATTTGATTAGAACTAACCCAGAATGACGCTGTTTTCAGCAGAACTACCGTGGTGTTGTTTTTGTGCAGAAATAAAAGTTCTCGGAATGCGCTGAAAATCAACAGAGAATTTTTCTAGAAAATATAAAAAATACTGGAACAAAAATCTACCGGAGGGGAGTCCCGTGGGCCCCACGAGGGTGGGGAGTGCGCCCACCCCCTGGGCGTGCCCCTGTGCCTCGTGGACTACCCATGGGTCCCCCTGACTTGTTCTCGACGCTAACCTCTCCTATAAATATCCAAACCTCCAGAAATTAACCTAGATCGGAAGTTTCGCCGCCGCAAGCCTTTGTAGCGACGGGAAATAAATCTAGACCCTCTCTGGCACCCTGCCGGAGGGGGCCATCATCACCGGAGGCCATGGACACTACAAAAAAAAAGACACATCCGTGGCATTTTGGGCCGCATGAATTTTTTTCTGTCATACATATGACACTTCTATGAGGATAATTGTGACAAAACCCGGTATCATCATAGATGTGGTGGGCTCCTACTCCTATGACAAAAAATCATGACAGAAAATGGGCTTTTCGTCCTGGGCGGGCCGGAGACGCAGCTGCATGACATTCTTTGGGCCGTCCATGACGGAAAAAACCGTGGTAGAAGCGAGGGGGAGGAAAATTTCGGGGAGTTCCCGGTTACGGTGGGAGGTCGGGGGCCGAGCGATGCGCGTTTCTCTCGTACACGTATGCGCGTGTGTGCGAGGCGTTGGCTCTAACTGAACCCGAGCGAGGCGTTGGGCTCTAATTGAACCCAAGCGATTACACTGCAGGCTACGCGTTACTGAACCCGAGCGATCGATCGATGGCTGTTAACCGAACCCGATCGAGCGATTCCTTCGCTACTGCTGCTAACTGAAGCCGATCGATGCTGCCTCTGGATGAACAGTGAGTGTTGCGGGGGGGGGGGGGGTGGATGAACAGTTCCCGGTGGGGTTGGATGAACAGGACCCCGTGGTGTTGCCTCTGGATGAACAGGACCCCGATCGATCGAGCCAGTTGGGGCTGGATGAACAGGACCCCGTGGAGGGCTGGATGAACAGGACCACCCCGTGGAGGGCAGGATGAATAGTAGACAGTGGAGGGCAGGATGAACAGTAGACCGTGGAGGGGTGGTTGAATAGGAGCCCGTGGAGAGGGCTGGTTGAACAGTAGCCGGTAGAGTAGCGCGCGGTGGAGGCTGGATGAACAGGAGCCCGTGGATGAACAGTCGCAGGTGGAGGCTGGAGGAGGTCGACGGTGGATAAACAGTAGCCCGTGGAGGCTGGAGGGGGTCGACGGTGGAGATGAACAGTATCCCGTGGAGTCCCGTTTTGCGGTACACCACACCCCTCCCGATGAACAGGACCCCGTTTCGACCGTAGCGCTCCAACACAAGTCCGTTTCCTCCGTTTTGCGATACGCCACAACCCTCCCGATCAACAGGACCCCCGTTTCGACCGTAGGAGGTCCGTTTCCTCCGTTTTGCGGTACGCCAGACCCCTCCCGATGAACAGGATCCCGTTTCAAACATGGCCAGTCAAACACAAGGCTGTTTCCTCCGTTCTGTTGTATGCCAGGCCTCGTTTCCATCGCCTGTTCCGTCCAAGCCTTCTCGATGAACAGGACGCATTCCGTTGCCTCCCCATGAACACGACGACGACGCTGTTTCTCCGTTTCGACCCATCCATGTACACGAGCCCTGGCTATACGTATGCGCGAGTAGGCGTTCGAGACCCCGCCCGTATGTACACCGTGGCCGCTGTACATACGTGTACATGTTACGTGCGTGCCTCTACTACAACACATGCGCGCCTCTACATCGACTAGTATATATGTACGTACACGTTCGTGACCAGAATGACAACACTACGTACGCTTCGACCAGGTGGGTCCCGACTGTCAGGCACTTCCTTGCGTGCGAAGATGTAGTTGGTGGGTCCCAGCAGTCAGGGGGAAACATTTTTTGCGCGAAATACAGTGGCCTGTCCGGTGGGTCCCAGCTGTCAGGCGGAGGAATCATTATTTTCCGCGTAATAAGGAGGCACTTCCTTGCTGCAGCCGTGGATCCAGCTGTCAGCCTCTCCACGTACAGTCCACATCCGATGGAAGTCTTTCCTTGACCACGTTGACCACGCCGCGCCCAGAGCACCAGGGCGGTGGACGATGGCGAGGCCTAGGAAGGGGACGGCGGGGAGCCGGGGAAGACGCGGCAGTGGAAGCCCGCGCGGAGAGGAGTACGAGGGTTCACTGGTTCGGCTGCGGTGTGAGGCTGCCGTCGCCGCAGGGCCTGGCCAGCGGTGGGAATAGTAGGGGGCGGTGAGGCCCCCGTGGCAGCACAGCCGTCCACGGGAGGCAGGAGCATGCGACACGACCGGCGCTGCTTTGGGCGACTGGAGCAAGAAGACCAGAGGTTGAAGAAGCACTACGGCCTTTGGATGGACATCGTACGGTCACTCGAGCTAGAATCGTTTATATTGACTAAAGTTGACAAAGGCCCCCGTCCCAGTCAACTTAGTAGGCCCACAAGTCAGCCTCCCACCATGGTGGGTCCCAGCTAGCAGGAGGAGTATTCATTTTTTTGTGCGTAATAAGGAGGCACTTTCGGTGGGTCCGAGCTGACAGCGGGGGGAATGTTTTTTCCATGAAATACGCTGGCCCTTCCGGTGGGTCCCAGCAGTCAGGGGGGAAACATTTTTTTCATGAAATAAGGTGGCCCGTCCGGTGGGTCCCTGCTGTCAGGTGGAGGAATAATTATTTTGCGCGTAATAAGGAGGCACTTCCTTGCGGCCGCCTGGACCCAGCTGTCAGCCTCTCCACGTATAGTACTCTTCCGATGGAAGTCGGTCATTGACCACGTTGACCACGCCGCGCCAATAGCACCAGGGCGGTGGACGACGGCGAGGACTAGGAAGGGGACGACTCGGAGCCAGGGAAGACGCAGCAGTGGATTCCCACGCAAAGAGGAGTACGAGGGTTCACTGGTTCGGCTGCGGTGTGAGGCTGCTGTCGCCGCAGAATAACAGGGGGTGTGGGTGAGTAGAGGGATGGTCTGGCCAGCGGTGGGAGTAGTAGGGGGCGGTGAGGCCTCCGCGGCATCACACCGGCCACGGGAGGTAGGAGCACGCGGCACGACCGGTGCTGGTTTGGGCGGCTGGAGCAAGAAGACCAGAGGTTGAAGAAGCACTACGGCCGTTGGATGAACATCGTACGGTAACATGAGCTAGAATCGTTCATATTGACTAAGTTGACAAAGCCCTCCGTCCCGTCAACTTGGTAGGCCCACAAGTCAACCTCCCACTATGCTGGGTTCCAGATGGCAGGGGGAATATTCATTTTTTGTGCGTAACAAGGAGGCACTTCCTTGCGTGCGAAGATAGCTGGTGGGTCCGACATGTCAGCAGGGGGGGGGGGGCACGTTATTTTCGCGAAATACAGAGGCCCTTCCGGTGGGTCCCAGATGTCAGGTGGAGGAATCATTATTTTGCGCGTAATAAGGAGGCATTTCCTTGTGTGCGGCCGTGGACCCAGCTGTCAGCCTCTCCACGCATAGTCTACTTCCGATGGTGTCGTTCGTTGACCACGCCGCGCTGAGTGCATCCAAGGTGGTGGATGACGGCGAGGCCCCGGACAGCAATGAGCCGGAGATGGGAAGACGCGGGAGTAGAGTCGCAGACGGAGAGGTGTACAAGGGTTAACTGGTTCTAGTGCGGTGTGGTTCGGCAGTCGGTGGATAAGAACAGGAGGTGTGGAGGGGTGGAGGGATGGCCTGGCCAACGGTGGAGTAGCGCTTCATAGCGAAGCGTGCTAAGCAGAGCTGCTAGTAGCAGGAGGCGGGAGGTGGTCCCGACGGCGCTGGAGGAAGAAGACGAGAGATTGAAGATGGATGCCGGTCGTTGGATGTAAATCCAATGACTAACATGTCAGAATCATTCGTTGACTAAATTGACAACGACTTGCGTTGGCTTCGACCTATTGGCCCACATTTCAGCCTCCAAAAATGTGGCACGTATTCAACCCATTTTTTCAGAATTTACAGTCTTTTTTTTGCGCGATAGAATTTACAGTCAATTTGATATTATTTTTTTGAATTATAGCCATTAGCTGGGCTGGGTGAACAAATAATGTAGCGTCCATGCGGCCCGTTTATTTTATTTCCTAAAAAATTACAGGCCATTTACACGATTTTGCTGGGCTGATTCTAATTATAATGTTGGGTTGGGCCGGCAATGTTATCAAAAAATAAAAAGGGGCTGAGCATTTTGTTATAAATATATTCAAATAATAAGTGATATTATTATATTTGTCCTTAAATCTTACCAAGCTTTTGTACACAATCACTAGGATTTTTGTGCCAAAACAATCCAGGATTTTATTTGTTAAGAAATTATTTTTATAAGTTAATAAGATGTGGGATATTGTTTTCTTACATATGTAAGTATCTGTTAAATATATGATGACAATAAAAATAATATATAATAACATATAAAATATTTTTTTTAGAAAAACAGGGAGCATCTCCCCGGTTTCATTGCTGAGAACGAAACCACAACATATTATGATACAGCAGCTCAAAGAGCAGTTCGAAAGCAAAGTTAGAAAAGCTACAAACTAGGGGGGTGGATGAACAAGTTCTCTGAATAACACAAATCACCCGAGCGGTGCCAAAGGCAGAGCGGATAGAGCACTCAAATGACACAAGGAGGGTCCAGCGAAGCCTTCATGGTCTTCAGCCAAGGGGCCGTGTCAGCCTGCGGCAACCAGTAAGCAAGCGGAGACACTGGGCTGGAAAGCATAGCATGGTGGATGTCCCTCTTTTTCGGCGCCAGGTGCCCATCCATCTTCATCAGAGATCTTGAGACGAGCCCACGGGTCCATCCCCAGAGCAGGTCGAGCCTTGTTCAGCCACAAGTGATCGCCAACGGTTTCTGGAGGGATCTTGTTAGGGTTTCCACGAAACTCATCAACTTGTCCTTGTCCGATCCGGAGGAGACAATCGCCCAGTTCCCCACCATGTTCCTGATCAACCTCAAGACCTGCGGAATGGAAATCCAGGAGGTGTTACTAAAAATCATAGCATTTCTATATTTCCAGAGGCACCAAAGGACATCTGAGCTAACAGTGTTTAAAACTGAGCACTTTTTGGTAGCAATCCAGAATCTGGCGACAGATTCGAAGCATGAGCCAATCTGACTAGAGAAATATTCCTCAATGTGGGCCCAGAGATGTTTAGCAACTATACATTTAGAAAATAGGTGAGAACAAGACTCTTGTTCCAAGCAGTAAACACAATCAAGGGGTTTGATGATGTGTCTCTTCCTAAGGTTATCCCTAGTCATCAATTTGTTTTTGGAGAGAAGCCAGAGAAATACATGAATTTTAGGGGGAACTCTCAATCTCCAGACAGCAGGGATAAACACAGGTTGAACCCCTCTAAAGTTGATAACATGATAGAGGGAGCTAGAGGAATACTTCCCCTTATTGTCCAGCTGCCAAATCAGGGCATCCGGCTCGGCAGTAAAGGTAATGCTTTTGGCAATTTCCTCCAACTGGAACCATTGTTCCATGAGACTATCACTAAGGTTCCTTCTAAAAGAGAGTTTTAGGCATTGACCGTCCCAAACTTCATTGACACTTTTGTTAAGCTCATTGCAGACAGAGTAAATAGCCCAAAATTGGACTGCTAGTGGGGATGTGCCAAACCAATTATCTTCCCAGAACCTGGTTCTGCTCCCATCCCCTATGTTCCATCTGCAGCCAAATTTCACAGCATGCATAATAGATTTTAACCCTTTCCAGAATCTAGAGGCCTTAGGGTTGGAGGAAGGGACAAAAATATTAGGTTTATTTCCTAGGTATTTATGGGCAATAAGAAGCTTCTAGGGTTTCATGTCTTCCTCATAGAATCTTTTAATCCAAGACCCTTGAAGACAGATGTTAATTTCTTGGAGGTTAGGTATGCCTAGGCCTCCAAAATCTTTTTTCATAGAGACTAGGGCCCAATTAGCAAGGTGTAGCTTCCTATTTCCCTCAAAATCATTCCACAAGCAATGAGACATCTGAGAATTGATGAGGTTCACTACCCATTTAGGGAGCTTGAAGATGGAGGGGAGATACACTGGAATGCTAGCCAAACAAGCTTGTATGAGGATCAATCTACCTCTGTAAGAGATAAGTTTGCCCCTCCACCTAGCAATCCTTTTAATGATTTTATCCAGAAGGGGTTGGATATCCTCGCTCCTCAGTTTATCATAGTGGAGAGGGATACCTAGGTACTTAATGGGGAAGTTACCTTTATTACATACTAGAATAGAGAGGAAGTTAGCTAACTCCTGATCATCCATGTTGGTAGGGATGAGTTCACTTTTAGAGTAGTTGATTCTCATGCCTGAGACTTGTTCAAAACAGGTTAGAACAGTTTTTCAGATTGCTAGCATGTGTGGAGTCATTGTCTAAGAAAAGGATGGTATCATCTGCATATTGAAGGCAGATGATGCCACTAGGGCAGACCTCAGGACAGAGCCCTGCAATCAGACTATGATCAGCAACTTTGCTTAGCATTTTAGTAAGAACGTCCACTACTAAATTAAACAAATGCGGGGAGATGGGGTCACCTTGCCTAAGGCCTTTACCAGCAAGGAAAAAATCACTTTCACAGTTATTTAACTTGGCCCCAACAGACCCCCCATGAGTAAGTTGCTGGATCCAACTCTCCTCTATGAAAGGCTCGGAAAAGATCTAACAGATCATTTTTCACCAAGTCCCAAAAATGCTGGTAAAACAAGAAGGGAATCCCATCAGGACCAGGAGCCCCATCAGGATAAGAGCTAAAAATGGCTTCCTTCACCTCTATCTCTGAAAAAGGGGCTACTAGAAGCTCATTTTTAGCAGGAGAGACTTTTTCAGAAGCAGAGAAAAAATTGTTTTGTAGAGAGAACCCAGAAGGGTTTTCTTTCTTAAACAGGTCTTTGTAGAAGTCACTAGCCACTTTCAGCATCTCATCTACCTCAGTAACAGGGCCATTAGGGCCATCAAGGGAGTGAATAAGGGTTTTCCTCCTCCTCTGGTTAGCTACTGCATGGAAGTAAGCAGTATTTCTATCACCCTCCTTAATGTTCCTATCTCTAGACCTTTGTTTGGCTTTGATTTCTTCTTGAAGCCAAATTTTCTTGAGCTCTCCATGGACAAAGTTTAATCTATTAGCCTCAGCCTCAGAGAGGTCAGTGGTTTCTGCCTTAATATCTAGAGAATCAAACTCAAGGAGGAGAAGCCTTTTGTATCTTCTAAGATTAGCTTCCTCATTGGAGTTCCACCCTTTGGTAGTTCTTCTAAATCTCCTGATTTTGATCTGCCAATTTTGTAGGGCTCCCAGTAGGCTCATTCTAGATTTTCCTGACTAGCTCAGTAAAATATTCTCTAAGCAACCACCACTTTTCAAATTTAAAACTATTGCTCTTTGGGTTTTGGTTAAGACCAGAGTCCCAGAGCAAAGGAGTGTGGTCACTACCACATCTGGGCAGAGCTCTACAACTAGAAAGGGGAAAGAAACTATCTAATTCTGTGTCACAGGAAATTCTGTCAATGGTGGACATAATCCTGGAGCAGCACTTCCAACATATCTAGCAGAACTGTGGGTTTTCCTTCTGACATGGCAATTCTCAACTTTATGGGTAACCATTTTGTAGATAAAACAACTCTTGGGCTTGACACATTTATCCAAATGATGCCCTGGTTCCCCACAGTTGTAGCAGATCACCTTAGAGTATGCCATAAGGCCCGAAGCAGGGGCAGGAGCAGTTTTCTGGATGTCCTATCTCTTCTTTTGCTGATTCTTGCCTTGAGATTTCCCACTGATCTGAGAGTCAGAACCACCAGCAGATTGATCTTGGGCAATTACAGGAGCTTGCCCAGATTGTGCCCCCATTTTGGGCGGAGGTGGGTCGTACCACTGCCCAACCGGCGCTCCCCTCCATTGTGATAGGGGAAATTCATCAGAGTTCCTGGTTCCTTCTCATCCTCCAGCCAGATGTTGTCTCTCAGGAAGCAGAAATAACCACCAGACAGCTCAATTGAAGAAGATTGCAAGCCTAATTTCCATCTTCTGTAGGTTTGGGGGGGAGGTAAGGTAGGGGATCCACCTGCTCCGACTCCGGTGGCGTGCTGGTGGGCAGGAGTCCATTCAATCATTCCCATCTCACAGCACGGCGTGGATCTCCTGAATTCACTTCTCCTTTCGCCCATTGAACGAACGCAATCGGCGGCTCACTAGGGTGGGGCATCCTATGCTTCACCGAGAAATCTCCTTCGAAGTAGATCCGCAGGGCTAGATTCAGCAGCTCCCAATCCACATGATCCTTGCACATCCGAGCATACCTGCGCGAGTGAGAGAACGAATTCGGTCCCTCCTCGGCTTCCTCCCTTGCAGCTTCCCTCCATTCGCGCGTGCACTGGGTCCAGGAGAGAGCGTCGTCGCGGATCCGCATCGCCCGCTCCCTCCATCTCCCCCCTTGAGTCTCCCGCAGCATCGCCGGCGCGACGGAGTCGAGCGGCTGGAGCATCCGCGGGAAGGCTTTGTAGACATGTGGGAGATGCATCTTGTACATTTGCCTGTCTTCCAGCCATTCCCCCGTGGATATGGCCGACGACTCCATGGGAAGCGCGAGCGGACTTGCTGAGGGGGGCAGGCGCGCCCGGAGTCAGGAGGCGGGGGGTGGCGGCGAGATCTACGGTGGCGGCGAGGGTGGAGGTAGTGGCGGGGGCGGTGGCGAGGGTGGAGGTGGTGGCGGGGGCGAAGGGGATCGCGAGAGCGGTCATCTATTTGCCAATTATGTGAACTAAACAGTCAACATATAAAATAAATTAAATATATATAATATAGTTAGAAGGGAAACATAAGTTCGACCCGGCGTTCCTATTCTTATATAGAAAAATAGAACAAACCTCTGCGTTTTCTTCAAAAAAAATACATAAATTGGGCTGCCAAAAATAAAACCTCGGATGGGAGGTCCATAGGCCTGTCGATACATGACGGCCCTAAGAAAATACAAATAGGCCTATGGACCTCCCATCCGAGGTCGTGGGCTGCGCATGTTAAAAATGAAAGCCTAGACGGGGCAGCCCAAAACCACGTCCAACACTTACCAAAACTTCGTCCCTCGTTTTCTCTGTGTTTCTCACACTCGACATTGTGCGGGCATTTTGACTGTGCATCATATGAAGATGTGCTATGCATGAATGTTGATCAGCATGATGTTAACTGGCTGGTAGTTCCATTTTCGACCATGAATAAAACTTCCAACATGATGTTAACCCTGTTTGAAAAGGCCGTGTTAATATAAATGCTCTGCCTCTGAAAGTTGCAGTTTCTTATTTGAAATTGAACTTCCAGTTTCTTATCTGAAACTGAAACTTGCAGTTTCTTCTCTGAGAATCACATTGTCTGCACTTTTATACTCCTATGAAACTACATTTTTTTAAGTGCTAAAAATAGATCTCTAGAATTCATAAAATACTTCATATGCTCAATATTGCAAATCTGAAATTCAAAAGACATTCATATATGAAAGTACTCTCAAAATACACAACACAAAAAACAATTCACAACCTGCAAATACTGACAACCCTAAGCTCCTCCTGACAATTCACAACCTGCCCGACTATTGGGCTGGGGGGGGGGGGACAGCCCCCTCCTATTACTCGGCGGCAGACAGCCGCCCTGTGAGACGATGTGAACGGCGAGGGAGACGATGGCGGGGAAGCGTCCTCGGGCCAACTACTTTTCTCCTCTTGCAGTTGGGTTCGGTCGACGAAGACTCCACTGGCTCGCTCTGGCAGGACACCCTCACAAACGGCACCCTGTAGATGCTCGATCCTTCAATCTTTGGTGGATGCTCCATCTCGGATCGATACTCCCACCACCTCTCCCTCACGATCGGATTCGGTGAATCTGTTCGCTCCATGGCCCAGAGGAACAACTCTATGCACTCCGGGGCGACTCCCTCCGGGAGTGTCGCCGCCTTTTCGCTCTGTTGCAGATATTTGGCCATGGATGTTGCCGTCACCGCTAGTTGGTCCTTGTTGTCAAACCAAGACTGTATCTCCAACATCCTAGCTAGCTTCACAGGGTCGCCGTCTTCGATCCTCACGTATCGGTTGTACTCCTCCATCGATCTACTTCTCCACAGCACCTTCACTCGCCGGCGGTGGTTTTTGAATGGAAGAGGAGAGGAGCAGCGCTGGTTTTGGATTAGAACGGGAGAGGAGCGACGCTGGTTTTGGACTGGAATAGGAGAGGAGGGGCGATGGTTTTGAAATGGAAGAGGAGAGGAGCGGCGCTGCATTTAGATTGGAACAGGAGAGGAGCGGCGGTGGTTTAAGAGGAGAAGAGCAGAAGAGCGGCGCTGGTCTTGGAAGTATTTTTTTTGTTGCTTTGCGTATTTTGGGTCAAAGTTTGACCATGTACTATATTTGACAAGCAAAATGTGAATGCATGTCACCAAAAATTGTATCGTTTGGTTCGTATCTGAATGTACTTTCAAATTATACTCCCTCCATTTTTGTGTACAAGGCCACAAACTCATATTACAGGTACCAAGGTAAACATTAATGCTATGTTTAAGTCAATGTTGCTAGCTAGCTTGTCACCTTGATTGTCGTGTTAATTAATGTGGTTTTTCTCTCCCAAGCACAACAAGCCAACCCTCTTACTCCTCATTGGTTGATTAATGTTGGGAATGCAAGCTAACCTTTGCACTCCCGCATGCACACAAGGGATATTAATGTCCTCGGGTGCTAGTACGAGGCAAACGCCATCAATTTTGCCTCGATTAATGTTAGTGGCCTTGTATAGTTGCAAATTGTAATTTTGATAGTGGCCTTGTATACAAAAATGGAGGGAGCATTATTTTTACAACGTATAACATATATTTTATGTGCGAAAATCATGGTCAATTATGACCCAGAATAAAAGGGAGACTAGTTAATGTGGGTTCGCTTTCTTAATTGAAGGGTAAATTGATTTTGATCTTGATCCAGTCACAGCGCGCCGGCCCTCTCGTCTGTGGTGCGACGCGAATGCGACAGGCGTGCCTATGGTCGGTTCTCAATTGCCATCCCACATGTGTGTGCAAACGCAATATGACGCGCGTTCCATTCAGAGAGGAGCGTGCCAGACTGACCGACCGTCTGGGGTGCAACGCGAACGCGATGGGCGTGCTGTATACTCCGTACATGTGTACCGCCGTTTTCTAGATGCTTTGCTCCATGGCGCGGGCGCAATCCATGGATACAAAATTAGTATACTGTGTACTATTTAAAAGTCGAGGGCGGGGCTTTTCCTGCGCGGTAGGCGGCGGGGCAGTTCCGCCTAGTCGGTTCGACAGACGCGAGAAGACGAGGGAGTAGGTTGGTGCAAACGTAGGGCTGTGTGATTTGACAGCAAGTTACTACTGGACAGGTGGGGCCCCATGATTTGACTTGCCATTATCATTTTAACTGCGGCGCTACGACCGATGTGAGTCCGCCGATTCCTGACCACCTCCATACAAGTGCCTCTCCCAATGCTCCACCATGTAGTAGAGGCTGGCTCTTGCATGAGAGCCCACTTCTCCACTTTTTCCTTGCCTCTCTTTCCTCCACATATGCAAAAATGCCATGTAAAGCTCACTATTGTACTTACTTTTACTTGCTCCTACAGCTGCTTAAGCTTGCCACATAGGCATAAATTCTGATGTGGCAAGTTAATCAAGAAGAGAGAGACTAGTTTGGTGACCCAAGGAAGAAACGGTGCTAAGCGCGTGTACCTAGGTGAAAAGACAATTTTGAGTCTATAGCTAATTAAATGAAGCAAACTTAGCAACACCATTTCATTGGAAGAGGTCACTCCTTGGCGAATGCAATAAATACACACGCTTAGCACCGTTTCTTCCTTGAGTACGAAGAAAGAGATAGAGAGGAGTAAAAAAATACACTTATAGCCAACCTGGTTGTAGTATGAGTGACTAAGTGATGACTATGTATGACATGCCAACATCAGATAGCCTAACGCACCATGTTAAATCTCCAAGGGCGAGACCACGCGAGCGACGCGACGGTCGTGGTAGGCGCGACCATGATACGGGCTGCTGGTAGCCCTTGGATCTGAGATCAAACGGTCGCATGCTAAGTTGCTGAAAATTTGTAGAATAACCCTCCAGGATAGGATATTCACCCATAGGTCTAGAATCACGCCATGCAACCGTTTGATCACAGATCCAAGGGCTCTCGGAAGCCCGTATCATGGGAGAATGGAAAGCCACTACCCTGCCGTTCGCACGCTGGCAGTTCGCTCCTACTCGCCCCCGCATGTCCTTCAATACTACGGCGGTTCGCTCCTAGTCATCCCGTCCATTCACATTACGGCAGTTCCACTAATCCTAACCCTCCTCCCAAATCCATGGCGTCCCAAATCTCCACGATCGGCGGTGAGTACAAGGTTAGAACCATCACCGGCGATGAGTTCGACGTCATCTACACCCGTTCTTCCGCGACGGTGAAAGGATGCCTTTCTCGCTTCATACGCATGTTCGAAAACTCAGATGATGAGTGGACCGCTGGGCTAGATGTTGAGTACACCATAGTCCTGGGACGAGAGAATGATCTAAAGGACAAACAGAGGAAGAAGCCTGCTGTGATCCAGGTTTGCGTGCATGACTTATGCTTGGTCTACCACATATGCCATGCCGACATTGAGTGCCAGGATTTTAAGGACTTCCTCGGGAGCAACCTAGTCAAATTCGTTACTGTAGACTTTGGTAACGACAAAGAAGTTCTGCGTCGGATAGGCCTCGTTGTAGGCAACACCTTCGACCTCCAGAAGAATAGGCTGGTGTCCTCTCGTCAGCCTTCAATGCTGACCCTGGCAGGAGCCATGGTTCATCCTTCGTACGGTAAACTGGAGAAACCTCATTACATGTTTCATCGTCATGCATGGCAGCGGAATGTACTAGATATAGACCACATCCACTACGCTGCAACGGATGGCTACCTTTGCTCCAATATCTACAAGGGTTGGATGAAGAGCAACAACCAAGTGTGCGGTTCAAGCAAAGAAGTATCGGCCAAGAGGAAGAGGGACAAGGACGAAGTCGAGGACGTGGATGAGGACTCCAAGTAAGGTGGCAGTGTCGTTGCTCATGGTGGTTCTAATACAGTGTCTACCGGAATAGTTGCAAAGTTTAATTTTAAGTGTGCTTAATTTAATTTGAGGGGTGTGTTGTGCTGAGCCCCCAGCAGAACTATGTTATGTTTCTTCTAGTTACTTTAACTCTTCAGTACGTACATACTAGTATTTCTTACATTTCATATTTTAGTTGGTATAGTACTACCACTCGTTTATTCACATTATCTACATACAATATATATGGCCAACATCATATAGCCAGCAGTTTAGTTGTCAAAGAATTTCAGGGTGCTTAGTTTTGTCAAAGAATTCCAGGATGCTTAGAGGGTGCTTGGATCCAAGGGACTTATTTTAGTCTAACTAAAAATAATCTCTTTAAGAGGCTAAAGTTCCAAGCACCCCTGACTAAAGAGGGGCTAAAAACTCGTCTTGAGACTAAAAACTTTTAGTCAGGGGTACCCCTACTAAAATGTGGATTAGTACTCTCTCTACTCATTTAACTCCTCTCCTTTAACACAGACGAGTTCTGGATTGGAGGGTTTGGAGGATAATAAATGCTCATTAACTTGATTTTAGACTTTTTAGTATTTGGATCCAAGCATGGGTGAGGCTAGCATGTTTTAGTCCACTACTTTTAGTCACGGGACTAAAACGTATCCAAGCACCCTCTTAGTTTTATTTGAGGGGTGGGTTGTGCTGGACACCATTATTGTGACTAGCCTTTTTAATAGTACTATATGCATAATTTGGCGACGAGCGCTCTCTATATGTACCACCTTTTTTTTAATTTCAAGTTTTGCTCCATGGCGCAATCCATCGATACTACTGATGTACAAAAGTATACATTTTTTAAAAGGCTAGAGGGCGGGGCAGTCTAGCTTGGTCGGTTTCACGAGAGGCGAGGGCCTTTGTGATTTGACGGCTCATTACTACTGGAAGGCGGGGCCTTGTGATTTGACTACTCGTATAAATGCGCCGACGACCTGATCGAGGAGGAGCAAAGAACCGTGCGGTATACTCAAGTTTTCCACTGGAGTAGTACTGCGACGAAGGAGCACGAAACACGGCAGCCCAGTGCCATATGGCAATAAAAAATGATCTAATTTGCTAGTCATCTCATTGTTAGCATTGTTCTATTCATTCCCTAAAGAAACCATTGTTCTATTCATGCCTCGTAGAGAACGTACCTTGACAGCAGCCGGGTGCTCGATGCGGAGCTTCGCCAACTCTTCCTTCTGTTCCATGGCGAGGGCCTGCAACATCTTCATCGAGGAACTACTATTCTCATGCACCTTCTTCTAGTCGGCGTTCTTCTCCTTCAATAGGTCGATCTCGTGGCAAAGCTTCGCATTGTCCTCTCGAAGTCGCAGGATTTCGCCGGTCGCCTTCTTCTCCGAGGCAATGCTCTTCTTCAGCAGCATCACCAAGCCGGCGGTCAACTCCCCCTGCTGATTGAGCTCAGCGGGCATGTCGTCGAGGCTCTCCTTCAGAAACTCCATCAAGCCTTGGATGAACTCCTTCTGCTTATTGAGCTGATCGGGCATGCCATCGAGGGATAACGACTCCAGCTCCGCCGGCTCGGCATGTTCGCCTCCGCGGCTAGGGCGCTCCTGGGAGCCATCGCCTGCCCATGAGAGATCTTTCGAGGTCTCTGCGTGGCGGCGAGCCCTCTTTTTTTTTCCGCAGCCTTGGTTGCCGCTCCCTTGTTACGAGTAGTTCTCGACCTAGAGCTCCGCTCACCGACCATGGCAACGACGGACGAAGAAGAAGCACTTATGAGGAGGAAAGGTAGAGTGGTTTTCGGTTAGGTAGTTCCCCTTTTTATAACCTAAGTACTAGCACTAGTACTAATACCTGCATAGTGGGAACACGTTCAGGTTTGGTACGTACTACTAGTAGGTGTGAGCAGGCTTTCGAATGTGATGGGAACAAGGTAAAGATTAATTGATGGTTTTGGTTTCGAGGCCTGAAACGGCTCCCGATGAGTTGAGCGGAACATAAATTTCAAGTACTACACTGCTCAAATGCGTAAATATAGTATGTTACTGTCAAAAATTGGCACAAAATACGAAGGAGACCAATGGAAGTACTACTAGCAACCCACGATTTAACTACTCGCATGCGCACAGTGGAGTAATAATGTCTTTCTTCCGCCCTCACGTCCACTCAATTTGCATGCGCTGTATTAATTGACCATCAATGAAGTGAACGATTTTACACGCGTCAAATTATCACACGGGGTGGATCTTGGTACAAAATTGCATCCGCCCGTGTACCCGCCTCTGCATGCGAGGGAATGAGTGCGTGCGTGGCGTGCGTGCACATCTTCGCTTCGTGCATGTACCGCCAGTATGGCTCAGGGAGGACGATTACATTCTTCTGGAACTAGCAGCAGGTCACTGTGATCAATCCACGCAAGGAGGTCGCGACAACGCCTCCACATGTGCCACGTGGCTTCATGAACTGTAAGAGAGACACTGTGTAGCGTGCCATTGGTATTCTAATTTACGTGTTTTGCACATACTCGAAGTACTAGTAAGGTACACGTACATTGCACACATCAGATTTTGCAACCAAATTATGAATAAATACCACACTATAGCATGTAAGCTCTAAGTCATATATGCCTGATGTAGCCCTTCGTTTAATTCTTATAGTTCATCTCATTCAAAATCAATTAGTTTTTACAAAAAAGCTAAGAACGCGGGAATAGGAAAAACATGGGATTATAGTGGAATGTCGTGTTGAATCCTACAAGATTGTACGAGTGTTTGATTGTGCATAGAAAAAATGCAGAATTCTTTCAAAGAGGTTTGAGTGGATGGGATGTTTCCTATGAAATCTAGTGCAAATGAATCATATGGAAAAATTCCTATGGTTTACAATCCTACGAATCAAACAACCAAGATAGGAAAAATTCCTAATGATTAGAATCCTCCAAAATTCCTTTGAGAATCCTTTGAATCAAAGAAGCCCTTAATCTATTTTATGATTCATGGAATTGTGCATTGTAAAGCATAAAGTAAAAATAATAATGGCAATTCAACTAGAAAAAAAGTTTGGGCAGTTATGATATGGAAGATTCTAGAACAAAAGAGAACCACTGTTGTTTTGAGGTTTGTGCATTATGCTTAAGTTCAACCACGGAGTCTGCTAGATTGTACATGTGGAAAAATCCGGTGGGGGGCTAGAAGATGGTGCGAGGGGCCGAGTGGAGGGAGACTATGAAGGAATGCACAAGTGCGAGATCGATATTTAGAGAGAGGGGGCGATGCGCTGTTGCGCGCAGTGGCGGAGCCATGAAAAATAAATGAGCTAGGGGGCCAAGCATTGCTAATCCTTTACGAGGAGGGTCAATTCATGAACTTAAACCATTTTAGCAGCAATTGTCTAATGATCACATTAATATTAGCCTCGATATATAGTGATGTTAGGGGGGGGGGAGGGGGGCAGGGCCCTTACTGCCCCTGTCTTTGCCATTGTGCACGCGTTTGAGAGATGAAGCGGAAGGCATGGATGAGGAGAGGGGGACGTTGGATATATAATTAATGTGGGTGTATTAGCTATATATGTTAATCCTATATAGAGAGGTATAAATTGATCGATGTGGACGTGGTAAAGAGGGTGAGACCTCACTGGATATATCGATTGATCGGTTTGTGTGGAAAACTATGAAAGACCTACCTATATACACACATACATAGAGGAACATCGATCGTTGCGCATGGACGCGTGAGAGATAAAGAATGCCCGATATGATGGAGAGGGGGATGTGTGTGGGTGTGTGCCTTCATGGGAGACCGACCTGAAGAAAAAGATTGCATGCGTGCGATGGATAATGCCGACTGGTAGTGTGTGTGCATGCATGCACGAGAGAAAGTTAGTGGTACAATTATAAAGATAAGACTACTGTGTGGGTGTAAAAGAATAGCTGAATAGGTGAGGTCATAATCAATGTAAAGTTGAATTCAA
This sequence comes from Aegilops umbellulata, assembly GCA_032464435.1. NCBI lineage: Eukaryota > Viridiplantae > Streptophyta > Magnoliopsida > Poales > Poaceae > Aegilops > Aegilops umbellulata. The sequence continues at coordinate 44,912,272 of CP136056.1, forward strand.
TTATTTGAATCAGAGATCGTGATGTTTGAAACCCATGCATGCATGAATATAACGGAGATCTGCGCGGTGTGGTTTGGAAACGAGCATGTTGTAATGTATACACATTGAACAAGGTCAGACTGATTTGATTTTGAGATACTGATGGCAGACATCATTTGGCCATGTCGCATCCGTGCATGGACACACTATTCTAATTGGAGATGTTGGGCGGCTTTCGCATGACATATCTATATCTATACCCCTATATATTATTATATTTTATATATTTTTATATTATGTGCTGGTAACTTTAACTTTGAAAGATGGTCGTTGGATGAGGCGAATCCGATGGTCCAAAGATGGCAAATTTGAGCACTACTGTCCGTTGGATATCATCTAGATTCCACCAGATTTCGCCACATGTATAATCTAGAAGACTCCATGGTTGAACTTAAGCATAATGCACAAACATCAAAACACAAGCACTTCTTATTTGTTCTAGAATCTTCCATATCAGAATTTCCCAAATGTTTTTCTACATGATTTGCCATTATTTGTTTTTACTTTATGTCTTATGACACACAATTCCATGAATCTTAAAATAGATTAGCTTTCTTATAAAAACTAGATGATTTTGAATGAAATGAACTATAAGAATTAAATGAACATCTACATCATGCATATATGACTCAAAGCTTGCATGCTATAATGTGGTATTTATTCATAATTTGGTTGCCAAATCTCATGCGTGCAATGCACGTGTACCTTACTCTAGTCTAAATGGTGTTTGTGTGTGTGTTGTGCGTGTTGAGGTGCAAATTGTCTTTTTTTGGGTACACATTAAGCTTGTCCTTCCGAAATTTCAAGCCGCGCCTTGTTATGCCGAAAATTCAAGCTAGCGTCTCTGTCTATCGTGATGCGAAACTTCCGCCTATTTAACCCGCGCCTTGTTAGCCCGAAACATTTAAGATATATCTTTGTCTCGTTGTGCTCCGATCACTCCCTCCATCTCAACCCGCGCCTTGCTATTCCGAAATTACAACGCGCGTGAAAAATCCCACCTCCTGTGAAATCCCGACACGCGAAATGCCGGTGGTACCCCTGAACCGAAAGAACCGCCTCAAATCGGTGGGGGTACTTTCGTAACTTACCCCACATTTCGGACAAGCGCGTCTCTAAGCCATGGTTCCCCACTGCCATCCCATCCGCCCACCCATTCGTACACCGAGGCCGCGAAAACCCGCGACGAAACCCCACACCCTGCTCCGTCCGCCACCCAGTCGGAGCCTCTTCCCCGACGACGTCGTCCACGGCAACACCTCGACATCCCTCATCCACCATACGGGATGAGGATCCGTCATAGATCTCATCGTCCCGCCGGTTCAGCCACCCTGTCCTCCACCTCCAAGGAGCTGCCCCGATGTTCCCCTCGTCTTTGGCGCCACCTCCATTCCCACACCACCGTCTTCACCTGCACCACCGGAAGAGCATCATCATCACCGTTTCCTCGGATGAAGCTGCGGCCTAATCGGCGCCACCAAAGAGGTTGTACACTAATCGCCGCATTTTCTTCTTGATTCGATCTCACGGTGCTGCCGGCGCTCGGTCCTGAGCCGACACGGCGTGGCTCCATCCACGGCGGCGTCCCCGGCCACTTCCTCCACGACGTCGCTCCCTCGGCGGCGACGTCCACATCAGTAGGACCTGCTGCTGCTTTAGCTCCCGCTCGCGCTACTGCTCTGCTCTTGCTCTCGGTCCCCTGCTGGTCTGCTCTTGCTATTGCTCTTGCTCGCGCTGCTGCTCTCGCTCTTGCTCTTGCTTGCGATGCTGCTCCGATTTAGCTACACTTTAGTCGACTGAATCGAGTTTTGGGTCAGTTGATTTTCAGGTGTGTGTGTGTGTGGGGGGGGGGGGGGCTCGCCGGGGTGAAGGAATAACCAGCCGCAGTGGGGAGGGGGGCTCACCGGAGAGGTACCCCACTATCTATCTTAGGGTTCAGGATGGGGGCGGTGGCCGTCGGTGGTGGCGGGGCGGTGGCGTGGGGATCGCCGGAGAAAAAGCTCGGCACGGGGGGCCTAGAGGGATGGCCGGGGCGGCGGCGGACCGACGGTGGGGAGTGTTTTTGGGGTGGGCGGGGCGGCGCACTGCAGGCCGCGGGCGGCAGGGGGCTGCTGTTTGGCCGGCTCAGGGGGGTGGAGGTTGAAGATGAACTGCAGGCCCTTGATTTCGTATCCAACGACTGCAAAATCGATTGACCAGAGATGAAAAAGTCAGTCGACCGACGTGTAGCCTCACCTTGCTAGTGCGTTCAGTTTCGGCAGCAAAATTCAGTTTCGACAACAAAATTCAGTTTCAACAGTTAAGTTCAGTTTCGACAGTTAAGTTCAGTTTTGACAGTTAAATTCAGTTTCGACAGTTAAGTTCAGAGATGAGCGGCTGATGTATTTTACATCTAGCACTTTGTGGTTATGTATTTTACGTCATGTATTGGAGATGCTATTAGAATTCCACTCAGGTTAACGTTGTTTGTTGTCTCTCTTGTCCTGCTTCAGCCTCGGTGTCGTACAACTCACCGGAGCTGCTCCAACGATGAAACCCTCCATCACAGCGGAGCAGTACCTCGGGCTCCATCTCCAGATGCCTAAGATCTTCTCCCCCTCCTCCGACAGCCAAGTCAGCCGGAGCATCCTCACCGGCCAACCCAATCACGTTGAGATCGACATGGCTTCGCCAAAGAGGTTGTACACTTGTTGCATCTCTTTTTTACTCTACATGTTATATATATTGTCCACTGAGCACTTGTAGTAATGGGAAATACGATTATTTATCCTACTATATGACAAGCAGTGAGGTACCAGGCAACTTAGCTATCCGTGATGGACTCTCTTGAACACCATCATTATTTATCTCTGCGCGTTTCAGCTGTGCATTTGTCGATGGGCCTGGGAGTTGAGCTAGTATGGCAGTGGCCCGGGTCCAAAGTAATAGAAGTAGCACAAAGACATTTTTTTAGTGTAGGATTTTCCTTGCTCAAGCCTGCCTACTAGAATCGCCAGTGCTTTAAAGGAAAAGTGAATGAAAAACATCGGAATTGGAAAGTTTCCTATGGTACTATTTTTCATGAATTTGGTGCAAAGGAATGGAGCAAAGGAAAACTGTAGGATTTGTTCCTTTAGTGTCTCCTTGAAAGAAAAACCATAGGAATTCTAATTTCCACTTCTCCTCCTTTTCATATTCCTATTCATCAAGCACAAGACTAAGAGATAGTAGCATAATAGCATTATAACCATACATTTTCTTGTGGTTTGACTTAATCTCACCATGCTTTTTTGCATCCTGTGATCTTCCAATTGTTGTGAATCAAACTCCCAGATTGGCAGAAATCCTGTGTTTTTAAATTCTCTGTTTTGCACGTGCATTCCTATCCTATTCCTGTCTATTTCCTATCCCTGCATTGTTAGAATCCTCAAATTCAAACAAGCTCTTACTCAATTACTTCTGTTACAGATATGTGTCAAAGAAAACCTTGTGTGGTTTGTCCTGCTCCTGCGGCGCTGTGTTCCACCCTAGCTCAGCTGCTCCAACGACGGAAGGGTTCACCACAGCAGGGATCCGCTCTCCAGACTGTCTTTCGCCACCTCAGATCTTCTTCCCCGCCGCCGGCAGCCACGGCAACTGGATTACCATCATCAACTGAGCAGATGACCTTGAGGACTACACGGGTCCGCAAGAGAGGTCGCACTCTTCCATGTCTGCTTACGTTATGCATCACTTAATATGATGACATGCTACATTATCGTCATGTTCACATATTAGACTCTGAGTCAGGTCGAAACTAATGCTGAAACTTGAGTTTTTAAATGGTTGTGGGGTACATATTGGGGCAGCAATTGGTACTATCTGTCTACTATCTGGTTAATCTCCGATGTCTACTATGAGTTTCATGTTGGGTGCAAACAAACATTAAAGGAGCCATTATCTGTATTTTTTAAGTAAAGCTATTATCTGCCTGCTATCATTGGTTTTGGGTCTATCCACAGTTTGCTACCATCACTCTGGATTTGTGCATGCACTCCTTACATAATCTCACTATATTTTATTCCTATGCATGCCAGTTATTGTACACAATGGAATTGATCATGTAGAGAAAAAGAGACGAGCCTTGCATGGAAATAAATTTCATGCAGACGTCGTTCCATGGTGGGCGCAAAGCCAGCCCCCCTCCACCCATTTCGCATCGTAATCAAGAGCAAGATAACTGTTATGAGGGGGATTCAGAAGAAGAAGATCACTCCTATTTACCCCATGAGGTCTTCGCTCTAACTTGTCATGCTGATGTTGGTAATATCATGCATATGGTGCCTTGCATTGTTTACTGTATACATTAAAGATGTAATCTGCTTAGTTTAGACATGCTTTATGTCAATGCCATCTGTTTAGTTTCTTTATCGTATATGTGAATCATGCAATGCCATCTTGTCTAGCCAGGCATCATATATGTGAATTTTGCAATGCCAACCTGGTTAGCCAGTCATCTTATATGTGAATTATATCATGCCATCATTTTTCTATTACGTGTTAAATTTGTCAACAATTTTAGTACATTCAATTACTCTTCCTGTGCATCAGCCATTTGGCACGGTAATGGAAAAATCTGGAGTGAAAACAAGGTCTTTAGAGCAGACAATGCTATCTGACGAAGCGCATGTCTTGCTGGTTACCGATAGCTCCTCAGAGGAGGATTCAGAGACAGATGACCAGTCATATTTCCCCCCCGAGGTGCATGCCCTAACTTGGCAGGGTTATGTTGCTCATATCGTGCGTATGGTATCTTGCATTGCTATGTCATTTGCTTAGTTTAGACATGCTTTGTGTGAATGCCACCTGTTTAGTGTCTAATTACCATATATGTGAATTATGCAATGCCATCTTGTTGCAAGACATTATATATGTGAATTATGCAATGTTATCTTATTGCAAGGCATTATGTATGTGAATTTTGCAATGCCATGCTGTTTAGGCAAGCGTCATATATGTGAATTATATCATGCCGTCCTTTTTTTGTATTTCTCGTTGCTTTTGTTGACAATGTTTGTATATTCAACTGCTCTTCCTGTGCATCAGCCATTTGAATTGGTGATGGAGAAATCTGGAGTGAAAACAAGGTCTTCAGAGCAGACAATGCTACCTGCTGAAGCAGATATCTTGCTGGTTACAGATAGCTCTTCAGAGGAGGATTCAGAGGCAAATGACCAGTCCTATTATCCCCCTGAGGTGTATGCTCAAACTTGGCAGGGTTATATTACTCATATAATGCATATGTTGTATTGCAATGCTTAGTTTTTACATCATATACACAATATTGAATGCCATCTCCTTAGTTGACACATCATATATGCGATTGCCCTCTGCTCACTTCCTTAGTATACAAATCATATATCTGAATTATGTCATGCCATGATGTTTACATAGACAGCATGTATCTGAATTACGGCATGCCAACCCATTTTCTAAAGACATAATATAGTTATATCATCTCATCCTGTTTACATAGTCATCATATTTTAAATTATGTCATTCTATCCGTGAACTATATCATGCCATCATGTTTCCATCGACGACATGTTTGTGATTTATGGCATGCCAACCACTTCAATAGACACATCGTATAGTTATATCATGTCATCCTGTTTACATAGTCATCATATTTTGAAGTATGTCATTCTATCCTGTTTAGTTAGCCATCATACATGTGAAATTGTGTCATGCTATCCTGTTTAATTATCCATCATATATGTGCAATTATGTCCTGCTATTCTGTTTGCTTAGACAACATAAATGTGAATTATTTCATGCCCTATTTTCTTCCCTACTATCCATTGCACCTGTCTATCTTACAATGTCTGTACATTCAATTACTTTTCTTGTTTATCAGCCATTTCAATTGGAGGGAGTGATGGCAGTATCTGTGGGAGTAAGAACACGGTCTTCAGAAAAGATCGTGCTACCTGTCGATGCAAATAGAACCACAGTTGTACTTGCCCAAGAACCAGCCCCACCACACATAACCCACACTCATGCAGATTGTAGCCCTACCCAGTTGGACAGAGAACCAGCTACACCCCTTCTAACCCCAACCCCAGCAGATAGACACCCAGTTCCCGTTGACACAGCACCGTCTCCACCATAGAGCACCCAAACACGAGCAGTTAGTAAGGCAACTGCAGTGCCCAAATCACGAGGACCACCACTCCGAACCCGAAGTCAATGCTTAAAGAAGAAGAAGAATTGTTCTCAGGTCAGGTTCCGTAGCTATGGTTCATACTACTTTGCTCTTGCATCACTGTATTTACTGATACCAACTAATTTCAAATTTTAAGGATGCAATTGAAACTCCAATGGCACAACAGGTATGTTTTAAACTTGTTTCTTCAACGTGTTTGGCTGTTTGTTGTTGTAACTTGCTCTATGTTGATTTCAGTTTCAATTGAATAAACAGTTATGTTCTCATGCCATGCACATTACAAGTGTTGTTATTGCTGTGTAGTTTCCCACACTTATATTCTGTCTATGCTGCTTTGTCTCAAATAGACATGATTCGAACTGTATCTATCTTGATTTGGCAACATAAACTAGAATGATATAGACCATACAGTGACCATACTACTTAGATATATGTTTGTTTCATGCTGTTATCCTGTCCACCTTACTACTGAATTGGTTTACCAAAATGAGTTTCATATACTACATTGTAAACCTGAGATGTGTTTGTTTGTTTCTCTTTTAGAACGCGGATAAAATATTGGAGAAGAGTACCCTGTTATGCAATGGTAAAGGAAGTAATGCAGATAAGGTTCAAGATAGTGAGACATCCCTGTTGGTCTCCAAGAAAACTAATAAAAACTATATTGAAGACACTGAGACAACCCCAAAGTACAGTCTTGATGTAGTGTTCGAGTTACTGGCTACCACTGCTGGCACCAGCTCTTCGAACTCGTTGCCTGAATCAGTTCGGCTTCTTGAGTCTCAACTTCAAGTTGAAATACATCGATCAGATGTTATGCGACAGGAAGCCGAAGGACTGAGGAAGTCCCTTCAGAATTCAGATGCATACTTTCTGGTGCAACAACAAGCGCTGGAGGACTTAAGCGCCAAATAAGAGAAAGTTAATAAGCTTGCTAAGCATCGTGCCAGCATTATGGGTACCCAGGATATTGTTTCTTGAGCTCTTTTGAAGTGGTTTCAGTTCTGGACTTGTTTTGCTGCGGCGTTTATATGCTGCTGTGTTCCCTATATTTGCACTGGTGGCGAACTTTGGTGCCCAGTGGATGTAATATGTGTAATAGCCGTGATAGCCTAGTGTATGTTGCTTGCTTATTTATTTCCTTGTTGTCTTGTTTATTTGTTTGCTTGTAGTCAGTGCAGTTCTTTTTCTGCGGTTTGCTAGTGGCTGCAATAACCTATTTTTTAAAACTAGGCCACAATAACCATGGGCTAATATTTACTGTAGTGACACTGGGCCTCCTATGGGCCGTAGAAATAGTGGGCCTTCTACGGGCTGTAGAAACAATGGGCCTTCTACGGGCCGTAGAAACAGTGGGCCTTCTACAGGCCGTAGAAACAATGGGCCTTCTACGGGCCGTATCATCAATGGGCCTTCTACGGGCCGTATCATCAATGGGCCTTCTACGGGCCGTATGATCGATTGGCCAAACATGGGCCAAACAGACCGCATTCTGGCCGTAAACGGGCTAGAGTTGGAATCGTCCGTTCATGGGCTGACCATAACGGGCCATCGTTAATAGGCCGTATTTGATGACGCTATGAAAACGGCCCAACGTATTAACGGACCACAAACGGGTCGAATGTAACCATGGGCTGAATTTGGCCCACAAGCAGAAAATGAGAGTAACGGGCCGTAAGTAAACGAATGCTGGAAAATAGCCCAAGAATAAATGGGCTCTGAGAAGGCCGAAAGATAACATGGGCTGGAACGGCCCAACGGAATAACGGGCCGTTGATGGGTATAAAGTGATACACTGTTCTTTACGGTCCAGTTTCACCACGGGCCATTAATGGGTGTAAAGTGATACACTATTCATTACGGGCCAGTTTCACCACGGGCCGTTAATAGGCGAAGAGTTACATAGGGCCTCATATGGGCCGAAAGACGTCATGGGCCATACATGGGCCAGAAGTGAAAATGGGCTGGAATCATATTGGATGGCCCAGATGACGCTACTGGGCCTAATTCGAATAGGGCATAACGGGCCTTGGGTTAGCGGGCTGTAAATGGGCTATATGCGAACAGGCCGTTAACAGGCTTTCCATGGGCCGGCCCGCCAGCTTTTGACCAAGTCAAACGGGCCGGCCTTTTCACAGGAATTGTCCTCTATTGGGCCGTGCCATGTGTCGACGTATCATATGTGCCTATCTGACCCACTAACGAGCTGACACGTGTTTCGGCCGGCCAATAAGAATTTTACACGTGGAAATTTCACATTGGTCGGGGCTGTTAACGGGTTATAGGATCCAAAACCCGACCCGATAGCTTAACGGCATTCCGTTACGGTGGATGCCACGTGTCGGTCACCCTTGACGAAAGCACTTCTATGACGAGCGATATATCGTCATGGAAGTGGACACTTCCGTGATGATAATTTTGGTAATGTCATGGAACACTTCTACGACAACTCAGGTATGACTATCTTGATTCTGTCATAAATTTGTCATGGATGTACATGCATGACAAAAAACACGACCTACTGTGACAAACACGTATCATCACGGAAGTGTATTTTTTTTGTAGTGGGAGGAGGATCCCGGAGGGGTCATCATCGCCATGAAGGCCAAGATCCAGAGGGAGAACCTCTCCCCATCCAGGTGGGAGGCCATGGAGGAGGAAGCACAAGGGGAGAACCTCTCCTCCTCTCTCTCGGTGGCGCCGGAGTGCCATCGGGAGGGGAATCATCGCTGCAGTGATCATCTTCATCAACATCACCATCCTCATCTTTTTTACGCGGTCCACTCTCCCGCACCCCGCTGTAATCCCTACTCGAACATGGTGCTTTATGCCACATATTATGATCCAATGATGTGTTGCCATCCTATGATGTTTTGAGTAGATATCCTTTGTCTTTGGGTTGATTGATGATCTAGTTTGGTATGAGTTGTATGTTTCATTTTGGTGCTGTCCTATTGTGTCCTCCGTGTCGCACAAGCGTGAGGGATTCCCGCTGTAGGGTGTTGGAATACGTTCATGATTCGCTTATAGTGGGTTGCATGAGTGACTTAAGCATAAACCCGAGTAAGGGGGTTGTTGCGTATGGGATAAAGGGGACTTGATGCTTTAATGCTATGGTTCGGTTTTACCTTAATGATCTTTAGTAGTTGTGGATGATTGCTAGAGTTCCAATCATAAGTGCATATGATCTAAGAAGATAAAGTATGTTAGCTTATGCCTCTCCCTCATATGAAATTGCAATAGTGATTACCGGTATTGTTAACAATTTCCTAGGACAATTCCGCACACCGATCCATCATTATTCCACACTCGCTATTTATAATATTTAGTAATATATTCTAACTTTATTATAACATCACCTACTTTTATATTTGAGCTCTCCGATATCATGCAAAGCTATCCTCTTCATACCCACTGAGGGAGTCCTGGACTAAGGGGTCCTCGGGCGTCCGGCCTATTAGCCATGAGCCGGACTGATGGGCTGTGAAGATACGAAGATCGAAGACTGCACCCATGTCCGGATAGGACTCTCCTTGGCATGGAAGGCAAGCTTGGCGACCAAATATGTAGATTCCTTTCTTTGTAACCGACCTTGTGTAACCCTAGATCCTCCCAGTGTCTATATAAACTGGAGGACTTAGTCCGGAGGAGGAGAGATTCATTATCATAATCATACAGGCTAGACTTCTAGGGTTTAGCCACTATGATCTCGTGGTAGATCAACTCTTGTAATACTCATATTCATCAAGATCAATCAAGCAGGAAGTAGGGTATTACCTTCATAGAGAGGGCCAGAACCCGGGTAAACATTGTGTCCCCTGTCTCATGTTACCATGGACCTTAGACGCATAGTTTGGGACCCCCTACCCGAGATCCGCTGGTTTTGACACCGACATTGGTGCTTTCATTTATAGTTCCACTGTGTCATCCTCAAAAGGTTCGATGGCCCCTTCAATTGTTAACAATGACGCTGCCCAAGGAGAAACCTTCCTCCCCGGATAGATGTGAGTGTTCGGCGGCTTCGCGTTGCGGGCCAACTCGTTTGGTCACCTGGAGGATATCGATAGTTACGCCCCTGGCCATCAGGTCAGATCTGTGAGATTGAATTACGTTGCGGACATACGTGGAGATTTGATCTTCGCCGGATTCGAGACCGTGGCGACCGCTCCTGGTCACCTTGATGAACATGACCTAAATCTATCGTCAGACTGCATCTAGGAGATAGCTCCTGTAACCACTCTGGCCTTAGATCCGGAGCATACTGCGACACCCAAGGATGGGAGGCTCAACCCCACCACGGAGGCCACAGATTCCCCGGTGTTGGAGCCATACATGGACTTAACCTCACACAATATTTGTGTCACCGGAACTCCGGACTCGTCTCTAGGTGTAAGTTCCGAACCATGTGAGTCCGCGGATGCTGAACTTGATCGTTTATCGATCTTCGAGTTCAGCGCCGCAGACATCTTCCAGAACTCGCCCTTGGGCGATGTGCTAAGCTCATTAAAGAACGTGTCCTTGGTGGGGGACTCACAACCAAACTGTGTTCGGTTCGAACTAGGGGCTGACGATGGAGAATTTTGCTTCCCACCTGCCACCCACTTCATTGCCACGGTCGAGGATTTAACCGACACGCTTGATTACGGCTCCGAAGACATCGACAGTATGGACGATGATGTTGATGAAGAGCAAGACCAAAATCCGCCATTTACTGGACGCTGGACGGCCACTTCTTCGTACGATGTGTACATGGTGGATACACCCAAAGCAACCAACGACGATGGCATAGAAAATTCAGTCGAGAATAAACCTCCTAAGACACACCAAAAACACCGGCGTACTCAGCGCCGCTCTAAGTCACGTCGTTCAAAAGACAGCAATGCTGGCACCAGAGAAAATAATACTCCGTACGATGCCGAAAACAATGAAGACCTTGCTGAGGTAACATCCGAACAGGAGGAGCAAGAAAACGGGCAAACTAGCCCCAACGAACAGGCCAGGCCCAATGACTCGGAGGACGATGGTTATCGTCTGCACTCCTAGGATGAGGAAAGCCTCGGCAACGAAGATTTCATCATGCCCGAGGAACCTCTCGAGCAGGAGCGCTTGAAGCGCCAGCTAATAGCCACCGCAAGGAGCCTGAAAAAGAAGCTGCAGCAGCTTCAAGCTGACCAAGATCTGCTTGTCGACAGATGGACTGATGTTCTGGCAGCCAAAGAATACGGCCTCAAACGCCCAGCCAAGAGTCACCCGAAGCGAAGGCTGCTACCCCAGTTCGATGAAGAGGCGCCGGAGCCCATACCTCCCTCACGTAATGCGGCCGATCGACCACTACGCGGTCGGGACAGTGCGGTGGACCGACCACCACGTGGTCGGGATAAAGTGGCAACTCAGGCTGAACAGCAGCCTGCCCCACAGCCCCATAAAAATAGAGACGAAAAAGTTTGGGGTCATACATATGACCTCCGGCAGACCCTGGATAGTAGAGCAGGATATACCCGATCGATTTATGGATCGCGAGGACGTTCCTCGACACGTGATGATGGCTACCTATTCGGATGTGACAAACCTAGTCACACCCGAGCCGATAACCATAGACGGACTCGATCGGAGGTACGACGCGATGCGATCAGGTATAGAGGCGCCGCACACCCTCTGTGCTTCACTGATGAAGTAACGGATCATGAATTCCCCGAATGGTTTAAACCCGTGAATATTGAATCATACGATAGGACAACTAATCCCGCGGTATGGATCGAGGACTTTATCCTCGAGATCCACATGGCCCGGGAGATGACCTCAACGCTATCAAATACCTCCCACTAAAGCTTAAAGGACCAGCTCGGCACTGGTTAAACAGCTTGCCTGAAAATTCTATTGGCAGCTGGGAGGTCTTGGAAGAGGCCTTCCTCGACAACTTCCAAGGTACATATGTCCGACCACCAGACGCCGATGACTTAAGCCACATAGTTCAACAACCCGGGGAGTCAGCCAGGAAGTTCTGGACTAGCTTCCTAACTAAAAAGAACCAGATCGTCGATTGTCCGGATACCGAAGCCCTAGCAGCCTTTAAACATAGCATCCGTGATGAATGGCTCACCCGCCACCTCGGCCAAGAAAAGCCAAAATCTATGGCAGCCCTCACGGCAATCATGACCCGCTTTTGCGTGGGTGAGGATAGTTGGTTGGCTCGTAGCAAAAACACAGCCTGCGAGGCAGGCCCTTCTGAGGTTAAGAGCAGCAACGGCAAGCTCTGACGTAACAAACACAAACGCCGAAGCAATGGAGATAATACCGATGACACTACAGTGAACGCTGGATTCAGCGGCTCCAAGTCCAGCCAGCGGAAGAAAACGTACAAGAGAAACAATCATGGACCATCCAGCCTTGATCGTATACTCGATTGTCCGTGCCAGATACATGGCATCCCAGACAAACTAGCTAATCATACCAACAGAGATTGTTGGGTTTTTAAACAGGCCAACAAATTAAACGCTGAGAACAGGGAAAAGGGATCACAAAGCAAGGACGACGACGTGGAGCCCCGACAACCGAACACAGGGGACAGAAGAAGTTCCCCCCAAGTCAAAACAGTAAACATGATATACGCTACACACATCCCTAAAAGGGAACACAAGCGCGCACTAAGGGACGTCTACGCGATAGAGCCAGTCGCCCCAAAATTCAATCCATGGTCGTCATTCCCGATCACCTTTGATCATCAGGACCATCCGACCAATATCCGTCATGGCGCTTCGGCCGCATTAGTCCTCGACCCAATAGTTGATGGATTTCACCTGACGCGCGTCCTTATGGACGGAGGTAGCAGCCTCAATCTGCTCTATCAGGATACAGTGCAAAAAATGGGCATCAATCCATCACGGATCAAGCCCACAAAGACTACCTTTAAAGGAGTCATACCAGGTGTGGAGGCCCGTTGCACGGGCTCAATCACACTAGAGGTTGTCTTCGGGTCTCCGGACAATTTCTGAAGTGAGGAGTTAATCTTTGACATCGTCCCCTTCCGCAGCGGCTATCACGCGCTACTTGGACGAACAACATTTGCTTGGTTCAATGCGGTACCTCACTACGCTTATCTCAAGCTCAAGATGCCCAGACCACGTGGTGTCATAACAGTCAACGGAAATATGGAACGATCCCTCCATACAGAAGAGCACACAACTACCTTAGCAGTAGAAGTACATAGTGGCCTTCTCAAGCAGAACCCTAATTCGACTGCCGAGCCCACGAACACCGTTAAGAGGGTCTGAACTACCCTGCAGCAGGACAGCTCGGCTCGTCAGGAGCTCGACTAGCAATCCGGCTTCCGTCTCAGTCCCTATCAAGTGGTGGAAGTTGTGCCACGCGTACATAACTACGCACTCAAAATTCCATGGGCATCGACGGAGGCATAGCTAACTTGTAATCTACAGGGAAGCTCGACCGCTCCGGACACTCATACTTTCACTATTTCCCTTTCTTCTTTAATTTTTCATTTTTGCAGGCCTTTCCTGGCGGCCTGATCATCGGTCCTCTTGAAGGACAAACACACCAAGACAACAAGAAGCATGGACGTACTGGAAAACTCTTAGGTGGTCTCTTTAACAACCCCTTTACCTATGTTCAGGACCCATACGCAGCTCTCTCTTGGTGAAGGCATAGTAAATAGCCTTTTTGCTTATTGCAATACTTGTATAAATGCGCTTTAACGCACCAATGAAATTATAACAGAAACAGTTTGCGGCCCAAATTTTCACGGCTCTAGCTTACCACTTCTTCTTCCTTTTTCTCTCTTTTTGCCTTTTCCTTTCTGGCAATTCTATCAGATAACACTCTTGCACTCGGTGCGTTCCAACTTGCTAGGGGCTTCATAGTGCCCCACAACATGGCAACAAAAGTCCGAACACTTTTACAGTGTAGTTCGGCACCCCGAATTTAGCACTATATGCATTGGCTCCGAATCATGTCTTTGGTCAATAGTTGGGTTGCCCGGCTCCTGTGCTTGCTACCTTACGTTCCGCTATATCGGCTAAGGTAGTAAAGGGAGAACTACTGCGATTGTGCCCTGGTTTATCCAAAGGAGCACCTCGGTAGAGAAAGCCGAAAACTGACTGTCATGATACAACGAGAGCCGGTCAGCTGTTCGAAGGTTGCAAATCGTTGGAGATTTCTCCCGCATTATGCGAAGGATCAGTACTTCCCGATCAGACACTCATAGCACTCTGGTTCGGATACAAGGGCCTGCGTCCATGTTTTATTGTAAAACTCCTATGGCTAAGTGAGGGCGTTCAAGCCGCATAGTCTGATTGCCTGGTTCGTTGCACTAAACAACTCCTTCAAGGACCATATAATTGGATCAAGATTGTTTAGATTCCATCCCGAACACCTCCGTACTACCTACGTGGGGGCAGAAGCTGACGACTGTCCAACTCTCATATTTCATACAACACGGCCGCACAGGAGGAAAAAATTAAAACATAACAAGCATTATATTACAAACCGACTTTGTTTCATCATTCAAGGCAAAGACAACGCGAATGTATTCATTCAAAAATAATGTCTTTCCCACACTACATATGCAAGACCCCTCTAGGACATCCGCAAAATAGCGCTCGGGTGTGCGGTGCTCCTTGCCCTTTGGTGCCCCCCTGGTCAGCTCGACGGCGTCCATCTTCGCCCACCATATCTTGCAACGGGCGAAGGCCATGCGCGCACCTTCAATACAGGCCGATCGCTTGATGACGTCCAGTCGAGGACAGACGTTTGCCAGCCGCTTCACGAGTCCGAAGTAGCTACTAGTCATAGCTTCGGCTGGCCATAGCCGGATTATCAAATCCTTCATGGCTAGTTCAGCCACCCTATGCAGCTCCACCAACTGTTTCAGCTGATCGATGAAGGGCACGAGATGCTTTGGCAGAAGATACTGCGACTAGAACAATTTCCCCGTGGAGCTCCCTTCTTCGGCTCGAAAGAACTCCGCGGCGTCGGACACACTGCGCGGCAGATCTGCGAAGGCTCCTGGAGAACTCTGGATCTGGGTTAGTAAGAAATACTTCTTCTTCATATACTTGCTCTGCATACTAAATGCCTTACCTGCCGCGATCTTTCTGGCCTCCTGGATCTCTTGGAGGGCGCCCTGGGCCTCATTCCGGGCCGTCTCCGCGCTCTGACGAGCCTTGGTGAGTTCGGTCTCTCGAACCGACGCATCACGCTCCAAGGTCTCGCACTTCCTCACCGCGTCCTGGAGCTCCTGTTGGACCTCGTTGACCCGGGCCTTGAGCTTCTTACGGGCGTCCTGCTCCTGGACAACCTCCCCCTCGGCTTCGGCTAGGGCCTTCTTCAGGGCCTCGACCTCGGCCGTTGCTCCTATACATATCATGACACTTTGGTCAATATATATAATCTTACTCTTTTCGAATATTTCACGGGTTATTACATACATTGATTCTCCTGGAGCTGCCTCTTCACCTGGCCGAGCTCCTCCTTGGCCTGCTCCAGTCTCCGCTTCAGTTCAGAGACTTCGTTAGCATGTGAGGCCGCGGCCAGCAGCGACTCCTGCATATTCATTCCAGACAAATTTAGTTAGTTTCCTGCAATAAAGGATTGATCCTTTGTCCGCCTTTTTCTTTCCGAAATACCGGACAGTGTCTCAGGGGCTACTGTCTATATTGGGATTTTCTCTTTTTGTGTCGCTTACCTCAAAACCTGTCAGCAGGCTGCTGTAGGCTTCGGTTAGTCCGCTCTTGGCGGACTGAACCCTTTCGATCACCGTGCCCATAAGAACACGGTGCTCATCCACAATGGAAGCGCCTCGCAGCGCTTCTAGCAGATTACCTGGTGCCCCTGGTTGGACAGGGGTCACCGGTGGAATATGCATACCCCCTTCTTTCGAAGGAGGTTGTGTGCCGGATTCCGGTGCCGTATCAGTCTCCGGAATCAAGTCCCATTGAGGGAGGAACTGAATCTGGGCCCCATCCCCAGTCTCCAGGGGGATTGGCTCCCCCTGGTGTTAGGCGACGAGGGCTTCACCTTCGGGCACCTCCTGAGCCTCTATCCGGCCTGGGAAGGTCAGTTGGGAGAGCACCTCATCGTCTCCTTTGGCCTTGGGAGAGTAAGAGGCCGGCGGTGTCTCGCTGGCCATCTCCTTTGAGTCCAACGAACCTCTTGATGAGGATCGCTGGGAGCTGTCGTGGGCCGGACTGCAATAGCATAATTAACCATGTGAATACATTGAAGAGGAGAGGCTGGACATATGGGTATGCGGGAGTCATAGAACTTACGATGCAGCTTGAGGCTTGGTGCGGGGGTGTCGCTCCTGACTGATGTCGACGTACCACGCGGAGTTATCCGCGAAGGAGCCCTTCCCTTTCTTGGACGTCCCCACCTCCAGGTTCATGGAGGCCGCCCTCTTCTTCCTTCCCTCATCAGGGGAGGGTTGTTCTCCTCCTCCTCCTCATCGTCGTCATCTTTGGCAGCGGAGGAGTGGGTCTTGTCTTCGGACGTCACGTCCGAAGCGCCCTTGCGACGGGGGCCACTCCGGACCCCCTTGGCCTTCTTCGCCGGCGCTGTATAGGGCCCCGCAGCAGCATCTTCGCTAAACGCGGAATGCTGGTTCTTCAGGTAGCGGAGCTGGACACTGGATCCACTTCGCCCTCTCCATCCATTCCTGAAGAAGCAATGACAATAAAAGTTCAGATATCTTCCTTGAAGCAAACAAGTAGAGGACGCGTTGGAAACTCACCTTGCTGGCGGGGTGATTAATGTTGTGCCCACGATCCGAATCCGTGGCTGGCGGTATCTCGTTGCCCTTGAAGAGAAACTTCCAGGCCTCTTTGTGAGTGGTCTCGAAGAGCCTCTTCAGGGTATGGTGCTTCTTCGGATTGAACTTCCATAGCGGGAGGCTTCGGCTTTGGCACGGGAGAATCCGGCGAACTAGCATCACCTGGATTATATCGACAAGTTTGACATCCTTGTCCACCATGCTTTGAACGCGCGTCTGCAGCACTATCAGCTCGTCTAGCGAACACCAGTTTGGGCTCTTCTTGACCCAGGAGGTGAGCCGCATTGGAGCACCGGGGTTGAATTCGGCAGCTGCGGCCCAATTGGTGCCGCGGGGTTCTGTAATGTAGAACCATTGTTTCTGCCATTCCTTGACAGTCTCCACGAAAGTGCCTTTCGGCCAGGAGACATTGGACAACTTACTCACCATGGCTCCTCCTCACTCCGCGTGATGGCCATCCACCACCTTCGGCTTCACATTGAAGACTTTGAGCCACAGCCCGAAGTGGGGTTGGATGTGGAGATGTTGAGGAAAGAGTTCGGGGATAGATCATGGAAGTCTAACCCGTAATAGTACATCAGCCCACGGACGAAAGGGTGGAGTGGAAACCCTAGCCCGCGAAGGAAATGAGGGATGAATACCACCCTCTCGTTTGGCTTCGGTGTGGGGACGATTTGCCCCTGGGCTGGAAGACGGTGGTCGATTTCCTTCACCAAGTACCCGACCGCCCAAAGCTCAGTAATGTCCTTCTCCCTGACGGAGGAGACCATCCACTTGCCTTGACCTCCAGATCCGGACATGGTTGAGTGCTAGCTTGAGTGGGTAGAAGATGAGAACTTGGGCACTGGAGCTCAAGATTGGAAGGGCGGAGGAAGAGAGAAGGCGTGGGAGAAGAAGGGGGAATCCTTATCCCCTTATAAAGGCAGTGAATATTGAATGCCTCCCCACTCGCCTATTCCCAAGGACTGTGTAAATGGTATGGTTGGGTTACCCACACCCGTATTGATGAGAATCCCGCAATAAGGGGACACGATCTCTGCTTTGACAAGACGTGCCAATGGCAACCGCGTCTCGAAACGTGAAGCGGCAAATGAGAAACGGTTCGAAATTGTGACCGAGCAGACGTGATGTCATGATTACAAAAAGTTGTCAGTTGATTGGACTTGTGTAAAAATTGTATTCTCTACGCGGTTGTGTGTGGTGTGTGTGTTACAGGTCCAAACACTTTTGATATGTCCGAAGACTATTTTGGAGTTTGGAAGGAGGAACCCTCCTTGCAATGCCGAAGATAGATCTACGCGTCGGATACCTTGTCATTGAAGCCAGGTTCAGGGGCTACTGAGGGAGTCCTGGACTAAGGGGTCCTCGGGCGTCCGGTCTGTTAGCCATGAGCCAGACTCATGGGCTGTGCAGATACGGAGACCAAATACTGCACCCGTGTCCGGATAGGACTCTCCTTGGCATGGAAGGCAAGCTTGGTGACCAAATATGTAGATTCCTTTTTTTGTAACCGACCTTGTGTCACCCTAGATCCTCCCGGTGTCTATATAAACCGAAGGACTTAGTCCGGAGGAGGAGAGATTCATTATTATAGTCATACAGGCTAGACTTCTACGGTTTAGCCACTACGATCTCATGGTAGATCAACTCTTGTAATACTCATATTCATCAAGATCAATCAAGCAGGAAGTAGGGTATTACCTCCATAGAGAGGGCCCGAACCTGGGTAAACATTGTGTCCCCAGTCTCATGTTACCATCGACCTTAGACGCACAGTTCAGGACCCCCTACCCGAGATCCGCCGGTTTTGACATCGACACCCACAACGTAGTTTTATTTCTCGTTTCTAGTTGGAAGCAAACGCTCGGTGTACGTAGAGTCATATCAGTGGCAGATAGGACTTGAGAGAATATTAATCTTACCTTTAGCTCCTTGTGGGTTCGACACTCCATACTTATCACTTCCACCTTTGGGAATTGCTACAATGATTCCCTGCACTTGGGGATTATTAAGCTCTTTTCTGGCGCCGTTGCCGGGGAGCAATAGCATGGGCTTGGTATCTCGTGTGTGCTTGTTTGCTTTCTTCACTAAGTAGATTTTGTTTTTCCTTTTTGTTTCTGTTTAGTTGTGGGCGAAACATACAATTTTTTTAAAGAATGAAAATACCAAAAAAAAATTACTTGCCTCTCATGCCTAAAAAGTTTTTGAAAAAGAGAAGTGATTGGAAAGTTATGCATTGATGAAGTGAGGGTCGACCTTGAGCACTTGTGTTCATGCTCATGGAAACAATGTAGAATTTTTCATGGAAGTTTCTCTGTAAATAATTATCCCCCTGTATATATTCATTGTATTATAAAAATAATGTGCCAAGCTTTGGTTTTAGGATGATTAGATTGCTTGTTTACTATGTGCAGTACAAAAACAGAAACTTTGGCTGTAGCGCGTGGATTTACATTTTTTACTGAAAAGTCAGATGGGTCTGAAACTTTTTGCACACTAATTCTGTACAATGTTTTTAAATTTTCATATTTGTTTTAGAACTTTTGGAGTTACATAAGTTTACTAAACTTCCAGGTTACTACAGTCTGTCCTGTTTTTGACAGATTCTGTTTTCTATGTGTTGATCGCTTATTTTCATGAATCTATGGGTAGTATCAGGGGGTATGAACCATGGTGAAGTTGGAATACAGTAGATAAAGTGCTAATATGAAATTGGAACAAGTTTGAAATAGTACCTAAAGGTAGTGATTTGCTTTATTATACTAACGGATCTCGCAAAGTTTTTATTAAAGTTTCGTGTGGATGAAGTGTTCGAAGATCGAGGAGCTATCAATATGAGAACAATAAAGAGAGGCAAGAGTTGAAGCTCGGGGATGACTAAGGAACCCCAGGAAATATTTCAAGGATAATCAAGCATCTAAGCTTGGGGATGCCCCGGTTGGCATCCCATCTTTCTTGTTCAACAATTATTTATATACCTCGGTTTTTGTTTTGTTCACATGATTTGTGTCCCTTGTGTTTTTATTTTTTCTTTAAGAACCATGCTTGTATGAGATATCCCTTCATTGATTTATAGAATGATCCATGTGCTTCACTTATATCTTTTGAGTATGACCTTATAGAATGCTCTTTGCGCTTCACTTAAATCTTTTGAGTATGGTTTTATAGAATGCTTCCTGTGCTTCACTTATATATTTTGAGCTTGGATATTGGTTAGACTATATTAATTGTAGAATTCTCCATGAACTTCACTTATATCTTTTCGAGTATGAATAATACTATCATCTAAAGCGGGTTTGGAAGAGTGTCAACTTTAGGAATTAGTGACCCCACTATTCCGAATGAGAAGAATTTTGCTTATGTGGAGAGTAAAAAATTCTCTATGCCTGTAGATCATGAAAAGAATGATTTATGTGATAGTTATATTGATGAATTCATTCATGATGCTACTGAATTTTTTTATGAGGGAGGAATGTATGCTTGTAGGAGTTGCAATAATATCAAGTTTCCTCTCTATGTGCTTAAAGTTTCGAAGTTATACTTGTTTTGCCTTCCTATGCTAGTTGATTCTTGTTACTATAAATTATATGCTCACAAAATCCCAAGGCATAGGAAGTGGGTTAGATTTAAATGTGCTAGTCATATTCTTCATGATGCTCTCTTTATGTTTCAATTCTTTTCTTTTATGTGAGCATCATTGAAATCATCATGCCTAGCTAAAAGGCACTAAAGAAAAGCGCTTGTTGGGAGACAACCCAATATTTACCATTAATGTTTTTGTGTGTTTACATGATTAAGCTACTATATTAATCATGCTTTATAGCTTTTGTTTCAATAAAGTGCCAAGTAAGACCTTTGGGAAGACTTGGGTGAAAGTTAATGTGATCTTGCTGTAAAAAACAGAAACTTTGCGCTCACGAGATTAGCTGCCATTTTTTACAGAAGCCTGATTTTGAGTTGATTCTTTTTGAAGAAGATTAATAGACAAATTCCTCACGTCCACCAATTTATTTCATAATTTTTGGAGTAGCAGAAGTATGGTTTCTGTTCAGATCATTACAGACTATTCTGTTTCTGACAGATTCTTTTTTCATTGCATAGTTTGCTTGTTTTCTAGTTTTTATGGATTATATTTCTCAATATAAATTGCAGAAATGATATGGTACAGTAGGCATTGTGTGAGAACAATGATGAACCTTGTCTTTGACAGTACGAAAGTGAATGGTTTACCCTTTATCATACTAACCTATCTCACGAAGTTCCGTTAAGTTTTGTGTGATTGAAGTTTTTAAGCTTTGGGTGAGATATCGATATGAGGAGAATAAGGAGTGGAAAGACCATAAGCTTGAGCATGCCCAAGGCACCCCAAGGTAATCTTCAAGGAAGACTCAAGCGCCTAAGCTTGGGGATGCGCCAGAAGGCATCCCCTCTTTCGTCTTCACAACTATCGGTAGACCTTACTTGGAGCTATATTTTTATTCGTCACACGATATGTGTTTTGCTTGGAGCGTATTATTCAATTTTACTTGCTGTTTGAATAAAATCATTGGATTTGAAATCTTGAATGAAAAAGAATCCTCCCATGGCTAGTTAATTATTTGACTACTCAGTGTTCTTCAGTTATATCTTTTTGGAGTAGTTTGTCATTCACTCATGTGCTTCACATATATCCTATGGGTAAATGGTTGAATGAATTGAATATCATAAATTTGAATTTATATATGTTTCATATGCTTATACCATGGGGAGTAATGACTTCACACATAATAAGTATAGGTAGTAAACTTATTGAAAGTTAACAAACGCAGAATTGGTCACTTGAACAATTCATGAAAGAATATTGAAGGAAGAGAGATTTCACATATAAATATACTATCTTGGACATCTTTTGTAATTGTGAGCACTCATTAAAATATGATATGCTAAAAAGTTGATGTTGGACAAGGAAGACAACTTAATGGGTTATGTTTTCCTATATCCGAAACGTTATATTATCTTGGATCATCCAACATGTTGAGCTTGCCTTTCCCTCTCATGCTAGCCAAGTTCTTTGCACCAAGTAGAAATACTACTTGTGCTTCCAAACATCCCTTAAACCAGTTTTGCCATGAGAGTCCACCATACCTACCTATGGATTGAGTAAGATCCTTCAAGTAAGTTGTCATCGGTGCATGCAATAAAAATTGCTCTCTAAGTATGTATGATTTATTAGTGCAACAAAAATAAGCTTTATACGAACTTGTGATAGGGAAGAAATAAAAGCGACAGACTGCATAATAAAGATCTTTATCACAAGAGGCAATATAAAGTGACATTCTTTCGCATTAATATTTTGTGCATCCAACCATAAAAGCGCATGTCAACCTCTGCTTCCCTCTGCGAAGGGCCTATCTTTACTTTTATGTCCTACCCTTATACAAGAGTCATGGTGATCACCACGTTTCCTTTTTACACTTTTTCCTTTGGCAAGCACTTTGTGTTGGAGCGATCCGGATATATATATCCACTTGGATGTAGGTTTTCATGAGTTATTATTGTTGACATTACCCTTGAGGTAAAAGGTTGGGAGGTGAAACTATAAGCCCCTATCTTTCTCTGTGTCCGATTAAAACTTTGAACCCATAAATATCACATGAGTGTTAGCAATTGTGGAAGATTAAATGATAGTTGAGTATGCGGAGTTTGTTAAATAAAAGCTCTGACATAGACCCTTCCTGAAATAAGATGAATTACAGTTGTTTGATGACTGAGAATTTAATTTGTTAGTTTCAAGAAAGTTTATGATCTATACTTTAACATGTGACTAGCTTGTTACATGATCATGAAAAGTTTTATGAGATGAGCTACTGTTATGACATATAATGATGCTAGAAAAGGTGATCGAAATTATCGTTGATCAAACTTGTGCATTTGCTAGCATTCACACTTCATAAATTGTTTCTTTTATCATTTACCTACTCGAGGATGAGCAGGAATTAAGCTTGGGGATGCTGATATGTCTCCAATGTATCGATAATTTATGAAGTATTCATGCCATGCTTACTATTGTTTCATATGATTTTGGTATGATTTGATTAGAACTAACCCAGACTGACGCTGTTTTCAGCAGAACTACTGTGGTGTTGTTTTTGTGCAGAAATAAAAGTTCTCGGAATGCGCTGAAAATCAATAGAGAATTTTTCTGGAAAATTAAAAAATAGTGGAACAAAAATCTATCGGAGGGGAGTCCCATGGGACCCACGAGGGTAGGGGGCGCGCCCCTGTGCCTCTTGGACTACACGTGGGTCCCCCTGACTTGTTCTCGACGCCAACCTCTCCTATAAATACCCAAACCTCCAGAAATTAACCTAGATCGGAAGTTCCACCGCCGCAAGCCTCTGTAGCCATGAGAAATCAATCTAGGCCCTCTCTAGCACCCTACCGGAGGGGGCCATCATCACCGGAGGCCATGCAGGAGGATCCCGGAGGGGCCATCATCGCCATGAAGGCCAAGATCCAGAGGGAGAACCTCTCCCCATCCAGGGGGAGGCCATGGAGGAGGAAGCACAAGGGGGAGAACCTCTCCCCATCCAGGGGGAGGCCATGGAGGAGGAAGCACAAGGGGGAGAACCTCTCCTCCCCTCTCTCGGTGGCGCCGTAGTGCCGCCGGGAGGGTAATCATCGCCGCGGTGATCGTCTTCATCAACATCACCATCATCATCACCATTCTCATCTTTTTTTACGCGGTCCACTCTCCCGACCCCGCTGTAATCCCTACTCGAACATGGTGCTTTATGCCACATATTATGATCCAGTGATGTGTTGCCATCCTATGATGTTTTGAGTAGATATCCTTTGTCATTGGGTTGGTTGATGATCTAGATTGGTATGAGTTGTATGTTTTATTTTGGTGTTGTCCTATTGTGCCCTCCGTGTCGCGCAAGCGTGAGGGATTCCCGCTGTAGGGTGTTGCAATACGTTCTTGATTCACTTATAGTGGGTTGCTTGAGTGACAGAAGCATAAACCCGAGTAAGGGGGTTGTTGCGTATGGGATAAAGGGGACTTGATGCTTTAATGCTATGGTTGGGTTTTACCTTAATGATTTTTAGTAGTTGTGGATGCTTGCTAGAGTTCCAATCATAAGTGCATATGATCCAAGAAGAGAAAGTATGTTAGCTTATGCCTCTCGCTCATATGAAATTGCAATAGTGATTATCGGTCTTGTTAACAATTGCCTAGAATAATTCCGCACACTTATCCATCATTATTCCACACTCGCTATTTATAATATTTAGTAATATATTCTAACTTTATGATAACAGCACCTACTTTTATATTTTAGGTCTCTGATATCATGCAAAGCTATCCTCTTCATACCCACAACGTAGTTTTATTTCTCGTTTCTAGTTGGAAGCAAATGCTCGGTGTACGTAGAGTCGTATCAGTGGCAGATAGGACTTGAGAGAATATTGATCTTACCTTTAGCTCCTTGTGGGTTCGACACTCCGTATTATCACTTCCACCTTTGGGAATTGCTACAATGATTCCCTGCACTTGGGGATTATCACTCGAGAGTGGGATTTGCTCCTTCGACGATGGAGAGATATTCTTAGGGACATCTTGGTGTGGCGGCTGTCAGTGTCAAAACCGGCGGATCTCGGGTAGGGGGTCCCGAACTGTGCGTCTAAGGTCGATGGTAACAGGAGACAGGGGACATAATGTTTACCCAGGTTCAGGCCCTCTCTATGGAGGTAATACCCTACTTCCTGCTTGATTGATCTTGATGAATATGAATATTACAAGAGTTGATTTACCACGAGATCGTAATGGCTAGAACCTTAGAAGTCTAGCCTGTATGACTATATATGTTTCCGGACTAAGCCCTCCGGTTTATATAGACACCGGAGGGAACTAGGGTTACACAGAGTCGGTTACAGAGAAGGGAATCTTCATATTTGATCGCCAAGCTTGCCTTCCACACCAAGGAGAGTCCCATCCGGACACGGGAGAGAGTTTTCGGTCTTGTATCTTCACAGCCCATTAGTCCAGCCCATGTCCAACAGGCCGAACGCCCGAGGACCCCTTAGTCAAGGACTACCTCAGTAGCCCGTGAACCAGGCTTGAATGACAAGGTGTCCGACATGCAGATTGTCTTCTCCATTGCAAGGCGGGTTCCCCTTTCCGAATACTCCAAGATAGTCTTCTAACGCAACGAACGTGTCCGGATCTGCAACACAATTACCACACACACAGCCGTAGAGAGTATAATATTTCATGAGTCCAATCTGCTGACAACTTTTTGTAACGTGACATCACGCTTGTCTGGTCATGATTTAGAACCGTTTCTTGTCCTGTCGTTCCACGTTTCGAGGCGTGGTTTTTTATTGGCACATCTTATCGAAGCAGAGATCGTGTCCCCTTATTGGGGGATTCTCATCAATACGAGCATGTGTAACCCAACCGTCCCATTGGGATGATTCCTTAGGGATATGCAGGTTTTCAGGCTTAGGAGGAGGCGTCCGATACCCGTCGCCTTTATAAAGGAGCCAAGGGCCGTCTCTTTTTATGCCAAACCTCTCCTCAGCCTTTACAACCACGAGTTCTAGCACCCAAGGTTTGACTTCATTGCTTCAAGCTTCCCAATCATGTCCGGACCTAGCCCACAGTTTCAATGGGTGGCTTCCTCTATTACAGAGGAGGACATTGCGAAGCTTCGAGCGGCCAGATACCTGACCGCGGAGATCGCCCACAGGCTTCCTGCTCAAGGACAGGTTATTCCGACTCCTAGGTCCGGTGAGAGGGTCGTATCCATCTCTCACTTCCTCCGAGGGCTAGGATTCTCTTTTCACCCCTTTGTCTGGGGGATCATGTTTTATTACAGACTACATTTTCACGATCTAGCCCTAGATTCTTTCCTCCACGTCTTGGTGTTTAGCATCACGTGCGAGGCCTTCCTACGAATCCCCCCACACTTCGGCTTATGGCTCAAGTCCTTTAGTGTGAAGTCGAAGGTAGTCGACGGGGAACAAGTGGAGTGCGGTGGTGCTGTAGTAAGCAAGCTTACCAACACTCTCTGGCCAAAAGGCTCTTTCACCGAAAGTTCCAACCAATGGCAGCGGGAGTGGTTTTACATCAAAGAACCCCGTGACACCAAGTGCGCAGCCATACCTGCATTCCGTTCTGGTCCTCCGTTGCAGCTTGCATCATGGATTAATAAGGGGCTAGACTGGGGATCAGTTGATGACGTGCAGACTCTACAGAGCCGCATCCTAACCCTCCTTAAAAAGGACATCGATCTTGTCAACGTGATTCAAGTAATGCTAGTCCGCCGAGCCCTCTCGTGCCAGCGTAGGCCTCTCCGTATGTGGGAGTTTAATCCAGAAGGACCACGGACCCTCCAACACTTCTTCGTCACCACACACAAAGGAATGTGGAAGTTGTTTTTCGGGAAATAAAAACAATGGTCGGACACCATCGAGGACATCGGCCTCGACTGCAACCATCCGGATACCTCAGTAAGAGCTTGACTTCCAAACACTTTGTAGTTAAGTATGCCATAATACGTTACTGAGCAAACTATCTTCTTCCAGGGCTGGATAAAGAAAGCGGAGTGAATTATGTGTTCGGCCCCCCTTCCCGACGACTCAACGGATCTCATGCTAACAAGGATGTTGGCCCCAGCACCGCATCAGGTGCCTGTGAAGGAGGAAAAGGCGGGGAGTGGGAGGACCAAAGTTGGCTTCCATCCCGAAGGTATATCAGACATTGTGTCCGGGGGAATCAAGATTCCATCGTTCGAAGACAAAAGCAAAGGAGAAGTCAACGTCTCTTCTCCCCATGGAAAGAAAAGGGCCGCCTCCGAAGGTTGGGAGGGAAAGGCTCCTAAGCGAGGCAAGATGCCTCTGTTGGGTGGCTCGGGCTTGGAGGACGACATCATCGCGCAGTCCCACAGAGAGGAAAAACCTGTGGGCAAATCGTAGGTGAACAAGGGTGTTTAAAATGTATCCCGTTCCTTTCCTGTGACTGAGGTAACATCTAGAATATATGTTTCTTTGCAGCTCGGCACACAGTCTTCTTCAACAATCCTCTTCCTCGGGGGATCTTCTCCCAGAGATGATGGAAAGCGAGACGCCACCACCGGTCTCCTCGCCCAATAGGGTGGACGACTTTGAGATGTCATCGCAGAGGATCTCTCCTGATCAACAAGTGGTGCGAGGGATGACGAAAACACTACCCGAAGGCGATACTTCGGTAGCCCAGTGTCTGGGGGCCAACAATGAAGGCCCCGAACTGTCCGGCCTACAGCCGGAGACAACTCTAGGGACGAATAAATGGATCCCTTCAAAGGTAGGCTGTACTCCTATAGCAGCTTCCGTAGATCTAGGAGCGCCGGATATATTGACGAACATGCTGCGACAGGCGTCCGTCACAGTGGAACATCGTACTTTGATGGGCACGGTGGTTGAAAAGGTCCTGTCCACGAAAAGCGAATTGAATGAGGCCTTCATGTGCCTGCTAAGAGGCTTCGAGGTTTGTACTGTAATATTTTTGATTGTGTTTTATTCACAAAATGCACCTGTGTATAGATAGTAGCCCCTGAGACTCTGATTGGCTTCCCAAGGGAGGCGATCAGAGGATCAAAAGATATGCCCAGGAGATAATCTGATTAATTGGAACACAAGATGTGACCTCCCAGACTGCTGCCCGGACTACAGAGGTTGCCGATCTGCAACAAAAGATTGATGAGGCGGATAATGACATCACACTTATCAACAGGCGGCTTGACGAGGTGCAAGGTATGTCTTGGGGGTAGTCGTTACATGCACGTTCTTATAATATGAGCATGACGCTAAGAATTGTATGATGAAATATGCTTGACTGCAGAAGGTGCTGCCGCAGTTGAGATCCTGCGGGCTGAGCTGGCCCGGGCCAAGGAGCAGGCCCGGATTAGTAATGCTCCTGCTGAAAAGGCATCGGCCAAATTAAAGGCCGAACAGGCTGCTTGGTGCCAATATGAGGAGAGGATGTCCACGATGGCGCTTGAGCTAAAGGATGCTGCTAGCCGCTGCGAATTTCTCGAGAAGGATAATAAAGCCAAAACGGCTCACCTTGACAAGGCCTTACGAGAGGCGAAAGAAGCATGGTCCGAGTCTAGAGCGGCCCGGGAGGAGATCCGGCAAGCGGGGGAGATCGCGGCTGGTAAGCCCTTTTTATTACAAACTAAGTTCGGTGATCCGAATTATGCCCCGCTTAATCAAGTGTGGAGTTCTCCATACGCATCGTTGGACTTGTTGAAGAGTGTCTCCGATGCGAACCAGTTTTTACAAGCGCAAGAAGGACGTACAACAGAAAAGCTGTTCTGGTCGCAGTTTAGCATGCCGGAGCGTCCGATGTTGCTGCATGAACAGATGGCAGAATGGGTAGAGCTCCACAAGATATCAGGATCTTCCATGGAGGACGTCGTGGTCCGGCTGTGGCCGACCGAGCCAATTCGGGATAGTTATTTCGGTTTGGTGCAGCGACTTGTTGATGCAGTGCCGCGTATCGACGCTGTGAAGCGATCATCATGCATTGAAGGTGCACGGATGGCTTTTTCCCGTGTCAAGACATACTGGGCGAATATGAAGGCCACCGACGTTGCAGCGAAGAGTCCACCCAAGGGCAAGGACCACCATGCACCAGAGCATTATTTCGAGGATGTCTTAGAGGGTGCCCGCTTGATAGAGGATCAGTGCTCGAAAGACATAATATTCGAGTGAGATGTATTGAAATTGTAAAAGACAATATTATGAAATAATAAAGCTATTTTTCTTTCTAGAGTTGCTTAAAAGCTTTGATTCCTCCTGTGCGGCCGTTTTTATATAATCTGAAAGTTTTCTAGTCGTCGGCCTCAGCCCCCTCGTAGAAAATACATGGGTGTTCGGAAAAGCAATTGATCACTCTTAACCCAACGTCTTGGTCCATAAAGGAGGTGTCAATGCGGTGAACTAGGCAGTCGTACTATAGGGCGTTAACACTTTCACTTAGCCATAGGAGTTTTATGGTGGATCTACGATATAGATCATGTTATGTATGCGGCTATCCCAACGCGGTGCGTTACATGTATGACCTGAAAGAAGGTCCTTCGTGTAATACAGGGGAATCGTGAAGATTCTGTTAAGTCATCGAGTGGTTGACCAGCTCTCGCCGCATCATGACAGTCAGTTTTCGGCTTTCTCTACTGAGGTGTTTGACCAGATGAACCAGAAACACAATCGCAGTAGTTCTCCCTTTACTACCCTAGGCGATAGGGGGGAACGTAAGGTAGTAAGCACAGGAGCCGGGCAATCCAACTATTGACCCAAGACATGATTCAGAGCTGATGCATATAAGGCCAAACTCGCGACGCCGAAGTATGCTATAAAGCTGTTCGGACTTTGTTGGCAACTCATTTTGTTCCCATGCCACGCCCCTGGCAAGTTATGTTGGGTGATACGTCTCCAACGTATCTATAATTTTTGATTGTTCCATGCTATTATATTATCTGTTTTGGATGTTTATGGGCTTTATTAAACACTTCTATATTATTTTTTGGGACTATCCTATTGACCTAGAGCCCAGTGCCAGTTCCTGTTTTTTCCCCTGTTTCAGTGTTTCGAAGAAAAGGAATATCAAATGGAGTCGAAACGGAATGAAACCTTCCGGAGAAGTTATTTTTAGAAGGAAAGCAACCCGGGAGACTTGGAGTCCATGTCAAGAAAGAAACGAGGAAGCCACGAGGTAGGGGGGGCGCGCCCTCCACCCTCGTGGGCCCCTCATGGCTCCCCTGACGTACTTCTTCCTCCTATATATACGCATATACCATAAAACGATCGGGGAACAGAATATATCTAGAGTTCCGCCGCCGCAAGCCTCTGTAGCCACCAAAAACCAATCGGGACCCTGTTCCGGTACCCTGCCGGAGAGGGGAACCATCACCGGTGGCCATCTTCATCATCCCGGCGCTCTCCATGACGAGAAGGGAGTAGTTCACCCTCGGGGCTGAGGGTATGTACCAGTAGCTATGTGTTTCATCTCTCTCTCTCGTGTTCTTGATTTGGCACGATCTTGATGTATCATGAGCTTTGCTATTATAGTTGGACCTTATGTTGCTTCTGCCCCGTCTTCTCTCTTGTAATGGATTGAGTTTTCCCTTTGAAGTAATCTTATCGGATTGTGTCTTTAATGGCTTGAGAACACTTGATGTATGTCTTGCCGTGCGTATCTGTGGTGACAATGGGATATCACGTGATTCGCTTGATGTATGTTTTGGTGATCAACTTGCGGATTCCGCCCATGAACCTATGCATAGGGGTTGGCACACGTTTTCGTCTTGATTCTCTGGTAGAAACTTTGGGGCACTCTTTGAGGTTCTATGTGTTGGTTGAATAGATGAATCTGAGATTGTGTGATGCATATCGTATAATCATACCCATGGATACTTGAGGTGAAATTGGAGTATCTAGGTGACATTAGGGTTTTGGTTGATTTGTGTCTTAAGGTGTTATTCTAGTATGAACTCTAGGGCTGTTTGTGGCACTTATAGGAATAGCCCAATGGATTGATTGGAAAGAATAACTTTGAGGTGGTTTCGTACCCTACCATATTCTCTTTGTTTGTTCTCCGCTATTAGTGACTTTGGAGTGACTCTTTGTTGCATGTTGAGGGATAGTTATATGATCCAACTATGTTATTACTGTTGAGAGAACTTGCACTAGTGAAAGTATGAACCCTAGGCCTTGTTTCCTAGCATTGCAATACAGTTTACGCTCACTTTTACCACTTGTTACCTTGCTGTTTTTATATTTTCAGATTACAAAAACCTATATCTACCATCCATATTGCACTTGTATCACCATCTCTTCGCCGAACTAGTGCACCTATAAAATTTACCATTGTATTGGGTGTGTTGGGGACACAAGAGACTCTTTGTTATTTGGTTGCAGGGTTGCTTGAGAGAGACCATCTTCATCCTACGCCTCCCACGGATTGATAAACCTTAGGTCATCCACTTGAGGGAAATTTGCTACTGTCCTACAAACCTCTGCACTTGGAGGCCCAACAACGTCTACCAGAAGAAGGCTGCGTAGTAGACATCAAGCTCTTTTTTGGCGCCGTTGCCGGGGAGGCTAGGTAAGCGGCACTCACACCCCGTCAACTAAGCCCTTTTCTGGCGCCGTTGCCGGGGAGGTGAGTGCTTGAAGGTATATCTTTAGATCTTGCAATCAAATCTTTTAGTTTCTTGTTATATCACTAGTTTAGTCTATAAAAGAAAATTACAAAAAAAGGAATTGAGTTTGTCTCGTATGCTTCATCTTTTCAATATCCTTCGTGACTATGACGGGAAGGAAAATTGTGCCAAAATGTTAGAAGAAGAATGCATTAAAATGTTTGGCACTAAATCTTTGAATGATTAGCATGATTGCAATATTGTTAGTATGAACTCCTTGAATATCCATACTACTAATGATGATTGCACTAGTTATGATGAAAATGTCCGCTATAAACATGTCAATTTTTGTGGAGTGCATTGGGTTTGTAAGTACACAGCAAATAGGGAAGATAGATATTGCAAGAGGCATAAGCACTTAGAAATTAAATGGTTGCAAGAAAGGCTAGATGTTTGTGCTGAAAATTTAAATTTTATTAGCCGTACTTGTGAACTTTGCAATGAACATGATCATTTCAATACCCAATGCAAATTGTTTCATGATCGTATCGTGTCCAAAAATTGTGATGACTTGATTTCCCTTGCACATCATAATGAACTTAGTTTGCTATTGGGTTATGAAGAAATGAAACGTATAACTAAGGATATTCCAAAATTTTCCCTTGATAGAGTTCTTCATTTTGATCTAGAGGAAATTTATATGTATTATGCGGTGAATTGCATTAAAAATCCTTATATTGCCAACTGCATAAAGAAAAGAAAACAAATAGAAGATGAAGAGAATACTAATGAAAGGGAAGAGACTTCCCAATATCCCCCTATTATTTCTTATGATGAATCTGGTAACGAGGAGGAGCCTTATATTCAACCAATTAATCTCATTAATAAGGAGCTCCAAAAAGAGGATTGAACCCACACATGATGTGGTGAAGAAGAAGAAATGAAAAAGGAAGAGAGGTAAAAAGATATCTCCCCCAAATAACGTTGCTCCTATTATTGTTGTGCCTCATGAAAATGAATCAAAAATAATTGCGGAAGATGATGAACTTGACGATGATCTCGTTACGCCTATTGCTTGTTGTGATGATTATGATTGGGAAGATAATGATACTTCTTATGATCTTGAAAATCTTTTTGGCACTTGCTTGGAAGAATATGATAATTGCTATACTGTTGGTGCTATCCATACTATTAATGATGAGAGTGATTATGCTTATGATATGAAAATGCCCAAGCTTGGGGAAGCTATGTTTTATGAGGATGGCATATTTGAGAATATATTTGCTGAAATTAATGTTTGTCCCAAGCTTGGGGATGCTATGTTTAATGAAGATGATATTTCTAGTCTCCCAAGTTTCGATATGCAAATTTGTTATGATGATAGCATGCCTCCTACTTATGATGATTATATTTATGAAAGTGGGGTTGGAAGAGTGTTAACTTTAGGAAGTAATGATCCCACTATTTTGGAGGATGTTGAATCTTATAATATTTATGAAAGTGGATTTGGAGAGGTGCTACCTCTTGAGCACTGCGTTGGATTTCCTTGAAGAGGAAAGGATGCTGCAGCAGAATAGAGTAAGTATTTACCTCAGTTTTTGAGAACCAAGGTATCAATCTAGTAGGAGGCTACGTGTGAGTCCCTCATACCTACACAAAACAAATAGCTCAACGCAACCAATGCGATTAGGGGTTGTCAATCCCTTCATGGCCACTTACGAGAGTGAGATCTGATAGAGATGATAGATAATATTTTTGGTATTTTTGATATAAAGATGCAAAGTAAAATAAAAGGTAAAGTAAAAAAGCAAAGGAATAATAAAGTGATTGGAGATAGATATGATGAGAATAGACCCGGGGGCCATAGATTTCACTAGTGGCTTCTCTCAAGAGCATAAGTATTCTACGGTGGGTGAACAAATTACTGTTGAGCAATTGACAGAATTGAGCATAGTTATGAGAATATCTAGGTATGATCATGTATATAGGCATCACGTCCGATACAAGTAGACCGCCTCCTGCCTGCATCTACTACTATTACTAGCCAAATTCTATCAACGTTCCTAGCCAAATCATCAACTTTAAGCATTTTTTCTTCAAGCAAAGAATTGAAATTCTTTTGTGAATTCATAAACTCTTTAACACTATTCTCAAATTCAAAGGGCATCTTATTAAAATTTCCATAAGAGTTGTTGTAGGAATTTCCATAATTATTAGAAGGATTACTAGGATAAGGCATAGGATTAAAATTCCCTCTATACTCGTTGTTACCAAAATTATTCCTACCAACAAAATTCACATCCATAGATTCATTACTATTCTCAATCAAAGTAGACAAAGGAATATCATTAGGATCAGAAGAAACACTCTTAGTAGCAAATAATTTCATAAGTTCATCCATCTTTCCACTCAAAACATTGATTTCTTCTATCGCATGCACTTTTTATAAGTGTAGATCTTTCAGTATGCCATTGAGAATAATTAATCATAATATTATCTAGGAGTTTAGTAGCATCTCCTAAAGTGATTTCCATAAAAGTGCCTCCCGCGGCCGAATCTAAAAGATTTCTAGAAGCAAAATTCAATCCGGCATAAATTTTTTGTATAATCATCCACAAATTCAAACCATGAGTAGGGCAATTACGTATCATTAATTTTGTTCTCTCCCAAGCTTGTGCAACATGTTCATGATCAAGTTGCTTAAAATTCATAATATTGTTTCTAAGAGAGATGATCTTAGCAGGAGGAAAATACTTAGAGATAAAAGCATCTTTGCACTTGTTCCAAGAATCAATACTATTTTTAGGAAAATACGAATACGAAGCTTTAGCACGATCTCTAAGCGAAAAAGGAAATAGCTTCAATTTAACAATATCATTATCGACATCTTTCTTCTTTTGCATATCACACAAATCAACTAAGCTATTTAAATGAGTAGCGGCATCTTCATTAGGAAGGCTGGCGAATTGGTCTTTCATAACAAGATTCAACAAAGCGGTATTGATTTCACAAGATTCGGTGTTGGTAAGAGGAGCAATCGGATTGCTAAGGAAATCATTATTGTTGGTATTGGTAAAGTCACACAATTTGGTATTATCTTGAGCCATCGTGACAAGCAAGCAATCCAACACACGAGCAAACAAAAGGCATGCGAGAAAAAGGAAAAGAGAGGGCGAATAAAACGGCAAGGGTGAAGTGGGGGAGAGGAAAACGAGAGGCAAATGGCAAATCATGTAGTGCGAGAGATAAGGAATTTTGATGGGTACTTGGTATGTTGACTTTTGCGTAGACTCCCCGGCAACGGCGCCAGAAATCTTCCTGCTACCTCTTGAGCACTTCGTTGGATTTCCTTGAAGAGGAAAGGGTGATGCAGCAGAGTAGAGTAAGTATTTCCCTCAGTTTTTGAGAACCAAGGTATCAATCCAGTAGGAGGCTATGCGTGAGTCCTTCGTACCTACACCAAACAAATAGCTCAACGCAACCAACGCGATTAGGGGTTGTCAATCCCTTCATGGCCACTTACGAGAGTGAGATCTGATAGAGATGATAGATAATATTTTTGGTATTTTTGATATAAAGATGCAAAGTAAAATAAAAGGTAAAGTAAAAAGCAAAGCAATAACAAAGTGATTGGAGATTGATATGATGAGAATAGACCCGGGGGCCATAGATTTCACTAGTGCCTTCTCTTAAGAGCATAAGTATTCTACGGTGGGTGAACAAATTACTGCTGAGCAATTGACAGAATTGAGCATAGTTATGAGAATATCTAGGTATGAATATGTATATAGGCATCACGTCCGAGACAAGTAGACCGACTCCTGCCTGCATCTACTACTATTACTCCACTCATCGACCGCTATCCAGCATGCGTCTAGAGTATTAAGTTAAACAAGATGACATGATGTAGAGGGATAGTTTCATGCAATATGATAAAAACCCCATCTTGTTATCCTCGATGACAACAATACAATACGTGCCTTGCTGCCCCTACTGTCACTGGGAAAGGACACGACAAGATTGAACCCAAAGCTAAGCACTTCTCCCATTGCAAGAAGAACCAATCTAGTAGGCCAAACCAAACTGATAATTCGAAGAGACTTGCAAAGATAACCAATCATACATAAAAGAATTCAGAGAAGATTCAAATATTTCTCATAGATAATCTTTATCATAAACCCACAATTCATCGGTCTCAACAAACACACCGCAAAAAGAAGATTACATCGAATAGATCTCCACGAGAGAGGGGGAGAACATTGTATTGAGATCCAAAAAGAGAGAAGAAGCCATCTAGCTACTAACTATGGACCCGAAGGTCTGAGGTAAACTACTCACACTTCATCTGAGGGGCTATGATGATGTAGAAGCCCTCCGTGGTGGATGCTCTCTCCGGCGGAGCTCCGGAACAGGCCCCAAGATGGGATCTCATGGGTACAGAAGGTTGCGGCAGTGGAATTAGGTTTTTGGCTCCATATCTGATTGTTTGGGTGTACATAGGTATATATAGGAGGAAGGAGTACGTTGGTGGAGCAAAGGGGGGCCCACGAGGCAGGGTGGCGCGCCCTCCCCCCTCATGACCGCCTCCCTCCTTTTTTGATGGAGGGTCCAAGTCTCTTGGATCTTATTTGTTGAGAAAATCACGTTCCCGAAGGTTTCATTCCGTTTGGACTCCGTTTGACATTCCGTTTCTTCGAAACACCGAAATAGGCAAAAAAACAGCAATTCTGGGCTGGGCCTCCGGTTAATAGGTTAGTCCCAAAAATAATATAAAAGTGGAAAATAAAGCCCAATATAGTCCAAAACAGTAGATGATATAGCGTGGAGCAATCAAAAATTATAGATACGTTGTAGACGTATCAAGAGGTCATGACTTTATTTAGTAATGATTCCACTATCTTGGAAGAGGTTTTAATCGATTATGATGAGAACGAAGTTGCTACTTATGATAATTATTGTGATGAAACTTATGCTATAAAAAGTAGTGATGATTATATTTATAAAACTTGTCATGATTATGATTACCCTTTTTCTGAACATTACTCTTTTAATGTGGAAACAATTTATAGTATTCAAGTTTCTTATGATACTACCACTATTCCGAATGAGAAGAAATTTGCTTATGTGGAGAGAAATAAATTTTCTATGCTTGTAGATCATGAAAAGAATGCTTTAGGTGCTGGTTATATTGTTGAATTCATTCATGATGCTACTGATAATTATTATGAGGGAGGAATATATGCTTGTAGGAATTGCAATAATATCAAGTTTCCTCTCTACGTGCTTAAAGTTTTGAAGTTATGCTTGTTTTGCCTTCCCATGATAGTTGATTATTGTTCCCATAAATTGTTTGATTAAAAAATCCCTATCCATAGGAAGTGGGTTAGACTTAAATGTGCTAGTCATATTCTTCATGATGCCCTCTTTATGTTTCAATTCCTATCTTTTATGTGAGCATCATTGAAATCATCATGCCTAGCTAGGGGCCTTAAACGATAGCGCTTGTTGGGAGGAAACCCAACTTTATTTTAGTTTCTTGCTTTTTGGTTATTTTTAGGAATAAACAATACATATAGCTTCTGTTTATATGTGGTTTTGTGTTTTAATTAGTGTTTGTGCCAAGTAGAACCTTTGGGAAGACTTGGGTGAAGTCTTTATGATCATGCTGTAAAAAACAGAAACTTTAGCGCTCACGAGATTGGCTTCAACTTTTTACTGGAGAGTGATATTTAGTTGATTCTTTTTGCAGATGATTACTAGACAAATTCCTCAGGTCCACCAATTTATTTTAGAATTTTTGGAGTTCCAGAAGTTTGCGTTAGTTACAGATTACTACATACTATTCTGTTTTTGACAGATTCTGTCTTTATTGTGTTGCTTGCTTATTTTGATGAATCTATGGCTAGTAAAATAGTTTATAATCCATAGAGAAGTTGGAACACAGTAGGTTTAACACCAATATAATTAAAGAATGAGTTCTTTACAGTACCATGTAGTGGTGTTTTGTTTTCTTTTGCTAACGGAGCTTACGAGTTTTCTCTTGAGTTTTGTGTTGTGAAGTTTTCAAGTTTTGGGCAAAGATTCGAATGACTATGGAATAAGGAGTGGAAAGAGCCTAAGATTGGGGATTAACAAGGCACCCCAAGGTAATATTCAAGGATAACCAAGAGCCTAAGCTTGGGGATGCCCCGGATGGCATCCCCTCTTCCGTCTTCGTTCATCGGTAACTTTACTTGGAGCTATATTTTTATTCACCACATGATATGTGTTTTGCTTGGAGCGTCAATTTATTTTATTTTGTTTTGCTTGCTGTTTGAATAAAATATAAGGATCTGAAATAATGAAATGGGAGAGTCTTCACATAGTTGCATAATTATTCGACTACTCATTGATCTTCACTTATATCTTTCGGAGTAGTTTGTCGGTTGATCTAGTGCTTCACTTATATCTTTTAGAGCACGATGGTAGTTTTATTTTGAAGAAATAGATGAACTCTCATGATTCACTTATATTATTTTGAGAGTATTAAATATCATGGTAATTTGATTAAATAATCCTAATATGCTTGGTATTGAAGATTTGTAAAAACTTTCTTATGAGTGTGTTGAATACTAAGAAAAGTTTGATGCTTGATAATTGTTTTGAGATATAAAGATGATGATATTAGAGTTATGCTAGTCGAGTAGTTGTGAATTTGAGAAATACTTGTGTTAAAGTTTGTGATTCCCGTAGCATGCAAGCATGGTGAACCGTTATGTGATGAATTCGGAGCATGATTTATTTATTGATTGTCTTCCTTACGAGTGGCTGTCGGGGATGAGCGATGGTCTTTTCCTACCAATCTATCCCCCTAGGAGCATGCGCGTAGTACTTTGTTTCAATAACTAATAGATTTTCGCAATAAGTTTGTGAGTTCTTTATGACTAATGTTGAGTCCATGGATTATACGCACTCTCACCCTTCCACCATTGCTAGCCTCTCTTATACCGCGCACTTTTCGCTGGTACCATACACCCACCATATACCTTCCTCAAAATAGCCACCATACCTACCTATCATGGCATTTCCATAGCCATTCCGAGATATATTGCCATGCAACTTTCCACCGTTCCGTTTATTATGACACGCTCCATCATTGTCATATTGCTTAGCATGATCATGTAGTTGACATCGCATTTGTGGCAAAGCCACCAATCATAATTCTTTCATACATGTCACTCTTGATTCATTGCATATCCTGGTACACCGTCGGAGGCATTCATATAGGGTCATCTTTTGTTCTAAGTATCGAGTTGTAATTCTTGAGTTGTAAGTAAATAAAAGTGTGATGATCTTCATTATTAGAGCATTGTCCCAAGTGACTCAAGCGCCTAAGCTTGGGGATGCCCCGGAAGGCATCCCCTGTTTCGTCTTCACAACTATCGGTATACCTTACTCGGAGCTATATTTGTCGGGTGTGGGGTTCCAGCAAACCCTTAAGGTTCAAACACTGGGGTGCGCGCGAAGTCTTTCCCTCCTACCGATCCACGCTCTAGCTCGCTAAGATCTTGCGGACGAACTCGACGAACTCACAACACAGAAAGAGACATGGGGTTTATACTGGTTCGGGCCACCATTGTGGTGTAATACCCTAATCCAGTGTGGTGGTGGTGGATTGCCTCTTGAGCTGATGATGAACGGTACAAGGGAAGAACAACCTCCTGAGGTTGAGGTGTTCTTGTGGCTAGGTTCTCGATCAGGTTGGATCAAGCTAAGATCCCCTGCCTCTACTGTGGTGGCTAGCTCTACTTATATAGGCCCTGGTCCTCTTCCCAAATGTTGAGCGGGAAGGGAGCCAACAACGACGGGCAAATTTGAAGGGGGACAACTAGTACAAGCTATCCTGACAAAAGCGGTCTTCGCCTGCGAAAAGCCCTGGGATGACGCCGTCTTGGGCTCCATGATGACCTCCGCCTTGCCGTCCTCCTGGTCTTGGTCTTGTTGCACCAATATGGCAACCTTTGCCTGATGCCTCGGTACTCTTCGTCTGTGCTTGCCTTCTTAGCACCAAAGAGGAAACAAGGATGCTGCGCACACCGGCGCCTGCCTGGCACCCGCCTGGCGCCGTTCGTCATGGCTCACGTCACGAGACCCTCATGAGGTTTGCCTTGCCTTGATATCTCTGCTCCTCGTGAGCTTGCCTGGCTAGGCCATTCCAGAGGAGGCCTTGCATCGTCCCCCTCGCGAGGCTCGGCTCCTCGCGAGGGTCTTGGGTGCCTTGTTGATGAAGATGGGCCGTACGGCCTACTGCTCAGCCACGCTGTGGGCCGCAGGTAGGCAAGTCAGGGGACCCCCGTTCCTAAAACGCCGATAGTAGCCCCCGGGCCCAAGGTGCGCTCGGGCTTGGCTTCACGGCGAAGCCAAGGGTCAAGTTCGGAGCACCGCGGGCCCCAAAAGCCTGCGGCCTCGGTCGACGCGTGGCGGTTGATTGGACGTGGGCGTCTCCGCTTCTCCACGATGCCTCGGCAACTGCTTGACCTGACAAAGGGCCGGCACGGGCAGTTTTCGCCTTCATTGCTTCTTCCTTGCATGCCTCTAGATCCCCTTTCTCGCTCTTTGTTGCTGCTATCTCCAGATCTGCTCCACCCTTGCTCTGCTTCTGCCGCCCATGGCGCCGCGCAAGGTCAGAGCCTCCTCAACACTGGCTTGGTATGAGCCGGCCCTCGAGGCGCCCACCATCACGGAGAAGAGCCTCGCCTCCGTGCGCCTACTGACAGCGGCGAAGGCAATGAGTGGGAGAAGACAGAGCTTTGGCTCGCCTCCGATGAGCCGGAGCCTGAGGGGAGCACCCTCTTCCCCTTCTTCTCAAGCAGCGTTGTCGTCGGGTTGGTTCCTCCCTTTTCTGATTTCTTTTACGAAGTCCTCAACCACTACGGGCTGCAGGCGTTGCATCTCCATCCCAACTCTGTCCTCCTCCTGTCTATCTTCGCCTACTACTGCGAGGCGTATCTGGGCGTCATGCCGTCCATGGCGCTCTTGAGCCATTTCTTCTTCCTCCATGTCACTGGCGAGCATATCACCGGATGCGCTAATTTCGTCGCCTGCGGCAAGGCCAACTCGATCTCGAGCACCGGGAAGAGGGCCGACAACATCCGATCCAAATGGGTCATGATGGATGCTCAGCGCGACGACCTGCGTCTGGAATTTCCCACAACGGCACCCCCTCCCAACAGGAGGTGGCCCAAGGCGGAGCATGTCGACGAGCGGGCATCGTTGGTGCTGGGGTAGATGATGACCGACCTGAGGCCAGGCAGCGTGAGGACGACCAAGGTAACGGGAGCGGTGCTCCTGAGGGAGTTCTTGATGCTGTGGGTCGCCCCACTCCAGGCGCGTGCGCGCCCCGTCTGGGAGCTTGACGAAGAGGAAAACAAGACCCGCCTGAGGCCGGGGGACCTGCCTGGTGATGAATTGGACGCCGTCCTGCGCCTCATAGTCGGGGACAACCAGGAGTACCCACCTTGCGCCTTCCTTCCCCTGTTTAAACACAAGGACTAGGAGGAATTTGTCGCCTCCACGCCGACTTTTGATGCGCGTGGGCTGGTGCCGCCGGTGCTTCCGGAAGCCCCTATGGCGCAGAACCCGGTTGAGGTGTCTTCTGGTGAGTCCCACGGAGAGGGAGAAGAGGAGGAGGACTCGGAGAAGACCCTGGAAGAGGGGGGGGGACTTCCCCTCTGAGTAAGGCTGAGATTCTCCGTGCCCTTCCTGATGATGCCGATGCCGACGCCCACCAAGGGGATAGGGAGCAACCTCTTGTCCCTACGAGGAGCAAGTCATCGCTGGTGGCCCGTGGCGCTGCCTTCGACCCGATACCTACTGGGGCTGGATCTAGTTCTGCTTCCGCTCCGCCCGGCGCCGCTGGTGTCCGAACGCCCGCTCCTCAGGCCCCGCAGCTGTCGGGCCTCAAGCTTCTCAAGCGGTCAGTGGAATACGTTGCAGTGGACCGGTGAGTGTCTTAAGCTTCGTCTTGTCCTTTTTTGTGCTCGTTGTTCCCTGATGTTCGCTCCTGGTTGATCAGGCCGACACCTTCGGCAAAGAAGAGGAAGGAGGATTCGGCGTCCGTGGCTCCCTTCGCAGGGAAAGGAGGCAGCAACGCCCGTGTTTCCCTGGCTCGGCCGTCCCCGTGAGGCCAAGAGGAGCCTCGCCGCGTGGAGTCATCCCCCATGGCCCCCTGGCTTCGGAGGTGCCGGTACTTGGCGTAGCTGACAAGGTCCCAGCTGCTCCGGAACCCGCGGTCCCCCAAGCCTTGGTAATGGCATCACTTCCTCCTCCCGCTGCATCTCCACTTCCTGGTTCTTCTAGTCCTACTGCCGTCTTGGGGCATGCCCTTGCGGAGATGACCCAGCTGCAGGCGGATGTCCTGAGCG
Source organism: Aegilops umbellulata (assembly GCA_032464435.1). Taxonomy (NCBI): domain Eukaryota; kingdom Viridiplantae; phylum Streptophyta; class Magnoliopsida; order Poales; family Poaceae; genus Aegilops; species Aegilops umbellulata. The sequence goes on from CP136056.1 coordinate 44,953,846, forward strand.
CGGACCCATGCCTAGTGGCTGGGCGTCTGGAACTGGCCTATGGCTGGCTTCACCCTGACCTGGCAGTTCGCGCAGCGCTGGGTCAGGCTGCTGCGGCTTCCAAGAAGGAGAAGCAAGGAGCCACCAATGCTTCGGCCGACCGTGAGGCGGCGCTAAAGGACGCCAAGGCCGCCCGTAACCATTGTCAGGCGCTGGAGGGTGAGCTACAGAGCCTGCGCGACAAGCACGCTGAGGAGGTGCGCTGCCGCCAATCGAAGGAGGAGGAGATGAAGGCCCGGGAGGAAGCCGTCAAGAATCGTGATGCAGAGCTGGCGGAGTTGGGGAAGAAACTGGCCACCGAGCGCAACTGGTTGGAGGAGCTGGAGCGGAAGATGAGGACGAGGGAGGCCGATCTTGACACCAAGGCGCTAGTCCTGGTGGAAGATCGCGTGGCCTTCGCCAATCTCGGGAAGAGGTCACGCGAGGCACTGAAGACGCTCTACGAGCACGGCCTGGAGAAGCCTCTGGACACCGACGAGGACGGCCCCGCCCACCTGCTTCCTATCATGGTGAAGGCGCTTGAGGAGGTTGTCGACGACCTTGCTCCCATGGCAGAGGCAGAAGCTCGCGTCCTGTCTTCAGCTGCACTTACTCGGGTCTTCAGCCATCTGCACCTCCACGACCCCAGCGCTCGCCTTGACGAGCTGCTAGAGCCTGTGGCTGAAGATCAATACGAGGCAGCTGCCGCGGCTGTGCGGGATCAAGTGGGGGCCTTGCTGAGAAGGTTCCGTGGCTTTGTCTCCGCTCCTCTGTCGGGCGTCGTGGACCTTGCGGCTGGTGGTGAAGACAAAGCCGATCACGAGTGAGCGCCTTCCGCAGGCGTTGGCGATGTCTAGAGGTGACCCGCGGCCATTTCTCCCGTTCCATTCCTGCGACATGTCACCGGCCTCATGGAGGCGTTTAGACTTTTATTTGGTATTGTGAGGACAATATGCTTGTAAATTTTGCTTTGAGATTTTGCGATTTCCTTCCTATTTGCTTTGCGTTCTGCATCGGCAGAGCCCGGCCCCGCCATACCTCAACCGCCGTTGGGCCGACCGGAGACCAGGACGGACCAAGGAGTGAGGGGCTACGTGACCAGTTAGGCTCCTGAGTCGCGATGCTCAGGAGTCCCCCTTGACGCGCAAACAACATATAGAGAGAGTCTGCGGGGATAGATTAATGTTCGACGTTGGTAGAGCCCGGCCCCGCACATACCTCAACTGCCATTGGGCCGACCGGAGACCAGGACGGACCAAGGAGTGAGGGGCTACGTGACCAGTTAGGCTCCTGAGTCGCGATGCTCAGGAGTCCCCCTTGACGTGCAAACAATCCCATACCTGCCCTCGCCGAGGCCTCGGGAGGGGCGCGCGATGTGTGGCACCCTGGCTCAGCGCGACCGGTTTACCATTCATTGACAGCCCAGAGACCATGTCTTCTGGCAACACACAACATCTTGGTACAGAAAAACAACCGCTTTATTGATGCTAGCGGAACAGAGTTTACATTACAATAGTTGTCGAGGCCAAGCGGCACACTCGGTGCGGCTGAACAATATGTACATTATTTAGCGAACATAAAGGGGCCTCGATCCAAGCAACTACGTGGCAGCGCAATAACGTCGTGGCGGAAGCTCCATATCACAGGGACACCAATGTGGACACGATCTAGACTCGAACAACGCTCCTCTCCAATGATACTTTGCTGAAATCTGGCATGACACGCCAGGTCAGTACATTGAATGTACTTGCAAGCTCACAACAGGCATAATCATAATGACAAACAATATCATGATATTTAACCAATTATTAATAATGCGACACTATATGTCAACATGTTGTGATCATGCTCGAACGTCCCTCGGGACAACTTACCAACTATGATCATCTCTGGATCACAAACACACCACCAAAGTGGTCTTTCTCAAGAACAACTCGTGATCCTTACGGCGATCACAACCACGACCATCATTTGGTCCCAAATGCCTCAATGGCCTTTCTGCCATCCATCAACAATGCAAAGTTCATAGCTTAGTGTACAATTTTTATTGGACGTTGACTCATGGTGGTACCTACTACGAGGTGTCCGTGACCGTGGACTCGGCTATTGATAGATTACACACTCTGCAGAGGTTGCCCACTGTACCCACACCACGGAACCCATGGCCTCCCACTCCCATTCGGGTGGACCAACGGCATTCCGACAAAACCCTTCCATTGCCACAACACTCTCTTGGCCACTCCGACCCAAATCCCCAACGGGCTGGTCCTGGGTGGCCCCGTGTCTACCAAAGACACCCCGACCACCGTCGTGGTCACAACACTCCCACTCGGGGACTCGGTACCATAATCTCATCAACGTGCACACAAGATTATGCCTGCTTACCGGACCAGGGCAAGCATGGCATAACCTTCCCGAGTTGGAGGAACCGACCAGAGGCCGTGTCAATGGACCGAATCAAGGCCTTCCCACAAAGGCAAATGTGGTTGCACTGGAAAGAAACTCGATTCAGCGGCACCATGACCCAGTCAACGGTATATTCAAGTTGATTTATATCCAGGTTCAACTTTAAACTAAAAATGACTGGTGTCATAGCATGCCATGAAATGCAAAACAACACATGCATCATATAATGATAAGAATGACCGGTGTCATCCATATACACACCAAGCATAAACGTCAACAACTCATATTACTCTACTTGCTCAAAATGACTCACAACTTAACTAAAATATTTTGCAACAAGTTTTATTAATTCCTTACGCAAGAAAGTAACTCCGATAAATTTCTCATATGTCTGGCATGTTGTTCGCGGTGGTTTTGAAGTTTACCACGGTTTGGTTTGGATCCAGGTGGAGTAGAGAAGTTTTCACACACCAAGTAAGTTTCTGGTCAGTAACTTTGTGATGTTACTGTGGTCAAATGGCTGGGAGTTTGAAGCTGTGCTTTGGAGGCTAGTTATAAGTTACTAAGGTAAAGATGCACAAGGAAGTTCAGCTCAGATGGAGCAAGTAAAATGGTAGCTGCTGTAGAAACCACCATTTCTGTCCAGAACAGAAAAGATTTTCTGTAGAAAAAATATTCCAAAAAGTGATGAAATATTTTTGCTCAGGAAGGTGCCCTAGGGTTCACAGAATATTTGTGAATTATCTCAGATTTTCTGAGCCATGAAAATTGGGGTTGCTTTGATGCAAACAGATCTGGCTTAGGGTTTTTGAGAGAAAATGAATATTTATCGTTTAAGAAAAATATTTCAAAGATTATTTTGGGGTGAGTCAGAAGTGAAATGATGATTTAGGAGGGAAGTGAAGCACTTGGGTGAAAGCCAAGGATGCCCAAGTGTTTAAGTCCATATGAAAGGATTCAAAAACTCCAAGTTTCAAAAAATTTCAAATGAAAAATCAAGCAAATAAGAGAGGGCAAAAACCAGTCTGTCACACGATGCCCAGGTCCGGGGGACCTATTTGGGTGGCGTGCACTTGGGCGTGACCGGAGCGCAGTCCCCGTGCCCAGCCCCCATGCGCGGCTTTCCCGAGGGAAGGCGTTGTGGTAAGGCTGGGCGCTGAGCTCTGGTCTCCCTGAGGTTGGCACGACCGTGGGTTCGCCCTCAATTGTTTATCACCAGCGAGGAGCATAGTGCTTCCACTTGTGCACGGGCATAGCCACTCCTCGGCAGTGTCGTCAGCTAGCGTGGAGCATGGTGCTTCCACTTGGTCGTGGGATGGGGGGCCCCCTCGGGAGGAGCCCCCGGGGTGTGTACAGCCCCGCCTTGACACGTGGCTTGCACGACAGGGCTGCGAGGTGTATCTGGGCACCCGTGAGCCAGCGCGGGACTCACGAGGCCTTACCTCAAGGCGGGTTGCGCCTGGTCTTGAGTCTTGCTGGCTGTATGTTCCTGCAAGGTGGTTAGATGCAAGCACTCTACGTCCTCAGGTCCCGGTGTCAGATTTCGGGTTCCGGCAAACCCTTGAGGTTCGAACACTGGGGTGCGCGTGGAGATTTCGCCTTCTACCTACCTGCACCACACCGCCTCGCTAAGATCTAAGCTATGGAAAGAACAACACAAGGGACACAGAGTTTATACTAGTTTGGGCCACCATTGTGGTGTAATACCCTACTCTAGTTTGTGGTATGGTGGATTGCCTCTTCGGCTGATGATAATGAGCAATACAAGGAAGAACAGCCTCGCGAGGGTCTGTTCTTGGCTGGGGCGATGAACTGCTAGGAGGAGTTTAGTCACCCTTCTCTCTCTCTCTCTCTCTGTGTGTGTGTGTGTGTGATGCTACTCGATCCGATCCCAGCTTGTTTCTGGATTGGCCGATTCGCCTCTACCCTGGGGGTGGCTAGTCCTATTTATAGGAAAAGGCCCTGGGCCTCTTCCCAACTATTGAGCGAGAAGGGCGCCAACAATTGGCCATTTTGAAGGGGAACATCTGGTACACTTATCCTGACTAAAGTTGGTCCTCGCCTGCCAAAGGCTTTGGTGGTGACGCTGGCTTGGGCTCCACAATGACTTCCTCCTTGCCGTTGGGCTGGTCTTGGTCTCCTTGCACCGAAACGGGTGCCTTTGCTTGATGCTCTCGCCTGCGCTTGCTCCCTTTGCACCAAAGAGGAAAGGAGGACACTGCGCGGGCTGGCGCCCGCCTGGAGCCCTTGGTCGCCATGGCTTGCATCACAGGCACCTCATGAGGTACCCCGCCTTGATCTCTCCGCCTCCTTGCGAGCCAGCCTGATGAGGTCGTGCCTGAGGAAGCTCCGTGTTGTCCGCCCCATGAGGCTTGGCCCCTCGCAAGGGTCTTGGGTCTGTGTTGATGAAGATGGGCCGTGCTGGGCCCCCCTTTGAGCCACGCCGCAGGCCGCAGGCAGGCAAGTCTGGGGACCCCCGTTCCCAGAACGCTGACAGTAGCCCCCGGGCCCAAGGCACGCCCGGACTTGGCCGCGCAGGGAGGCGAAAGGGCAAGAGCGAAGCACCGCGGGCCCTAACAGCCTGCGGCCTCGGGCACCACGTGCCGGTTGATTGGACGTGGGTGTCTCCACTTCCCCACGGCGCCTTGGCAACTGCACGTATTGGACAAGTCCCTGGATGCAAAGCGGGTCATGATTACCTGCGATCATGGAGGCCGACGGTTGGCCCTCGCCGGCTATAAGTACGGAGCGGCGCGCGCCCTTCCAGTTCATCCCCCCTTGCTTCTACTTCTTCTTCATGGCTCCGTCGAGGAGGTTCTCGGCCGCAGAGAAGGGGAAGGCTCGCCAGGTTGAGCCTGCCTCTCCCCCGCCCAAGCGCGGCCGAGGGCGCCCTCGCAAACATCCTGTGGCCACCACGGCAGCTCCCCGCGGCCGTGGAGATGATTTCCAGCACGGTGACGGCCGGACAGCTGCGGCTGGGGGGCGCGCTTCGGTCGCGCGTTCCCCTAGGCCGCGCTTTCGCGCTACAGAGGTGCTGCCGGAGTTCGTTGTGTGGTCAGCGGAGCCGACTAGCGCCCGGCTTCAACTTCCTCGCTTCCTCCTCGGTGAGGTCCCGGCCAGCGCCCCGGGCGGCCTCTGGCTTCAGGTAGACGGCTGCTGCAGCCGGGCCTCATGGGCTTCACTAGAGGTCTCCGCAACCGGGAGCCTGGCCTTGACCCGTGGTTGGCAGACGTTTGCCCGCACGCATTGCCTAAGCCGTCGGTGCACCCTGCACTTCAAGTTTGACGGCGATGCCACCCTCTACGTGAGGGTGTTTGGGGAAGATGGTCACCGCGCAGGGTGCTGCCCTAAGGACGACGACCGCGGCCGGGGACCCAGCCCCGACATTGACGGAGAGGACAGCGCTCGCGTGATTGGCGATGCTCAGGGTTCCCCAAGCTTCACCGGTTCTTCTTCAGGCGGCGACTCTTCCAGCAGTGGCCGCGGACAGCCTCCATGCCGTCGTACCTATTTGGGGGTTGGTAGCGCGTCTGCCTACCGTCGCGCCTCAGTGAAGAGCGAGAGGGAGTCTTCTTGAGCCCCGGAGGCAGCTCGAGTCTTCCCTGCAGGCCGGTGTGAGGCGAGCTGCGCCTGATTTGCTCTTTCTTTTCCTTTTTCCTGCGTAAAAAGACAGTAGCGTGGAGCCCCGCGGGGGCTTGTTTGGATTATTGCTGTTAATCATCGCTTTGCTTCCGTTATCGTGCCTTCCAGCTACGTGCCCACGCATGGATAGTTCACGGCCCCAGCCGAGGGCAGGGGGCGACCGACCTAGGCCCTGTGTTCGTGTCACGGTGCCCGTGGGGCACGGACTGGAGGGGTGCTCCTGTAATGGACCCAGGTCGCGGAACCTTTGAACGACTAGGATAGAAACACTCACGAGGGCGCTCGGCTGCCCCCCTCGCGAGGCCTTGCATAAGATAAATCGAGGCAAGAGAGTGAAAAGGCGAAGAACCACAAGTCAAAGACGGTAACAACTTCAACAAAACTTCGAATGAGAATGAACAAGCCAACTGCGGAAAGCAAATGAAAAAGCCGCGTCTGGCACCTTATCTAGTCTTCGACGTCTTCTCACCAGCGCGGAGCTAAGTGCTGCCACTGGGCGTGGGAGGGAGCCCCAGGGCCTGAGGCCGGCGCTCCTGAGACTCCGAGGCGTGTACAATCCCAACTCATTATTACGTGAGAGTGTCACGGGCGGCGAGCTTCACAGGCGTTGGCCTTTTTCTCAGGCTCCGGGCCTTTCTTGGGGGAAGCAAGCTTCACGGGCATTTGCCCTCTTCACAGGCCCTGGGCCTTTTCCAAAATGCGTCAGCTTCACAGGCATTCGCCTTCTTCACAGGCTCTGGGCCTTTTCAAAAAGGATAACCTTCATAGGCATTCGCCTTCTTCACAGGCTCTGGGCCTTTTCCAAAAAGGATAATCTTCACAGGCATTCGCCTTCTTCACAGGCTCTGGGCCTTTTCTAAAAAGGATAATCTTCACAGGCATTCGCCTTCTTCACAGGCTCTGGGCCTTTTCCAAAAAGGATAATCTTCACAGGCATTCGCCTTCTTCACAGGCTCTAGGCCTTTTTAGGGGTAGAACCTCCGGAGGTGCTGGATGTTCCATGCGTTCTGGACCGGCACCCCCTCCTGAGTCTCCAAGCGCGCGGAGCCAGGCCTGGAAACATGAACAACCTTGAACGGGCCCTCCCACATGGGAGAGAGCTTGTGCAGTCCCTCCCTGGAGAGAACCCGCCTGAGCACGAGGTCTCCTACCTCGAGAGTTCTGGGGCGGATGTTGCGGCGGTGATATCGTCGCAGTGCTTGTTGGTACCTCGCCGCTTGCAGCGTGGCTTCTCGGCGATGTTCCTCCCCCAGCACGAGGTCCATCCCCCGCATGACGTCCTGCTGCGCCTCGTCGAACGCCAGGACCCGTGCGGAGCGACGCCTGACCTCATGAGGGAGGACTTCTTCGGCTCCGTAGACTAGGAAGAACGGGGTCTCTCCAGTCGGCTTGGTCGCGGTTGTGCAGATGGACCACAACACGGACTGAAGCTCATCGTACCAACCCCTGCCGCAGGCCTCCAGCTTCTTCTTGAACGTCCTGGTCTTGAGGCCCCTCAGGATCTCTGCGTTGGCTCGCTCGGCCTGGCCGTTGCTTCGGGGGGCGATGAGGCACTGAAGGCTTGACGAGGTGGCGCCATGCGGGGCTGCCGCGGCCAGAGCTCAGCCATTCAGGTTGGTCGGCGTTGCAGGGACGGACCCATGCGCAAGCGTCTTGCCGTTTTGGGAGCAGCTCCGTCAGTTGGCGTCAGTTGAGTGGGCAACTAGGTCAAACACATTAGCCGTGAAGGAGTGGATTCATTCAAATAGATGATGGGAAGGCGGACATCACCGGGTCAGGCCCGAGCGATTTGGGGATGATGCAGCCCGAGGGGCGCCCCCAACAAAGTAAGCTAACAACATGAAATAAAAGGGATACATACGGACCCACGCGGTCTGGGAATAATGCAACCCTGGGGGGGTGCTCCCAGCTGGAAATGAAACTTGAAAGATGTCACCTGATGATGTTGAGGACGAATGAGTGTTGGTGTAGCAGACTCGGTGGGCTGCGAAAGCCGATCCTCACGAGCCCCCAGGCCCAGGGGCCTCGGGAGGCTCCGGAGGCGCTGGGGGCTCCTCACGGACCATATCCATCTCCGCCAAGGCTGCGGAACGCCTGGCCTCTTGAGCCTCCGTGATGCCCCTCATGAGGCGCTGGTATGTGGCACCGCGTTCGGCAAGCCGTAAGGCATGCGAATGTAGCTGTGGGGTGGACCTTCGTAGCGCCCCACTCGCGAGGGCCAGAGGCGCTCCAGAGTGGCGACTCGATTGAGCCCTGGTATGTCGATGCAGACGCGCAGCCCACCATCCTCGCCTAGATGGGGAGCCATAGCTGGTAGGCGGCGGCCGCCTCTCATGACTCTTGACTCCGGTAGCTCCTGAATGGCCTTGTTGACGAACTCCTGAGGGCCTGACCCTCCTTGCCTTACTCCTTCTTGAGGGAAACGTGCCTCTAAACACGCCTCCATGTGGTGCCCAAGCGCCTCCCTCGTGACCTTAGCCAGGTCGGTGGCCCTCCAGGGGAGAGCCCCCGAGCCCTGCCTGAGGAGGGCGCCGGGCGCACTTTCCTATGCGATGGAAGGAGGTTCCCCCTGGGCAGGCGCGGGCCCTGAGGGGCCTGCCTCCTGAGGGGCCGGGCCGCATGATTTCTTCTTCTTGGGGGTGGTCTCGGGAAGCCTCCTGCTTCCGCGATCCGGGTCTTCCAGTGATGCGGCCTGAAAGGCTCGTTCCAGGGAACACACCACGTCCTTCTCTTCACGGGGCACCATGATGACTCCGCCACTTCCTGGCATCTTGAGGACGTTGTAGCCGTGGTGAGTTACGGCCATGAACTTTGCCAGCGCTGGGTACCCAAGGATGGCATTGTACGACAGGCGAATGTGAGCGACGTCGAAGTCGATGAGCTCGGTGCGGTAGTTGTCGCGTGCCCCGAAGGTGACAGGGAGGCGGACCTGCCCAATCGGGGCCGTGGAGCCGTCGGTGACTCCGGAGAAAGGTTTGGTTGGCTGAAGCTGGTTGTAGGGCACTTGGAGATTGTTGAATGTTTCCACGGACAGGACGTTGAGCCCTGCCCCGCCATCGATGAGGGTCCTGGTGACCAGCACGTTGCTGATGATTGGGGAACAAAGCATCGGGAGGACTCTGGCTGTAGCCGCACACTTGAGCTGATCCGCTGAGCTGAACGTGATGGCGCACGCCGACCACCTGAGAGGGCGCGTGGCTTCGAGCTTGGGGAGGACTGCAGTTACTTCGTCGGCGAACTGCTTGAAGATGCGCTGAGAGGCTGGGGCTTGAGCCCCGCCCAGGATGCAGGCGATCGCGCGCGGCTCCTAGAAGCCCCCGCCCCCTCGTCCTGATGGCGGTCCTCATTTCTCCTTGGCTGCGGCGGCAGCAGAGGGAGGCTGCGTTGCCTTGCGGGCGATCCTCGCGAGGCTGATCCCTCCAGTCTCCCTCGCGAGGCGGGTCTTGCCAGCGGTCCTCGCGAGGTCGATCGCGCCACCCTTGGCGCGAGCCGCGGTCTTCCCAACGTCCTGTGTTCCTTCCTCCTCCTCGACCGTGGCCCCAGTCACCGCGGTCGGGACGACGGCCGATCCTTCCTTCTCGCACGGCTCAGAGCTCTTGACATTCGTTGGTGTTGTGGGTGTGGAGGTCGTGGTACACACAGTACCGACTGCCCTTGGAAGACTCGGGCTGATCTCTGCCCTGCTTGGTGTCTGGTTCTACCGCGAGCACGGCAGCCCCCTTGCGCTTCACATCCTTGGCCTTGGGCTTCTTCTCTTCTGGGTCTGCGACAGGCAGCTCGAGGAGGGAGAGACGCCCTTCCTCAGCCCTGGCGCACTTGGTCGCCAAGTTGAACAACTCCAAGGAAGTGCACAGGTCCACATGCATCGCCAGCTCCTCCTTCATCTTGACGTCACGCACGCCGTCGGAGAAGGCTGAGATGATGGCCTCCTCGGTCACCTTGGGAATCTTGAGGCGTGCGTTGTTGAAGCGCTGGATGTACTTCTGCAGGGTCTCTCCGGGTTGTTGCTTGATGCGGTGCATGTCGCTCACGGCGGGTGGCCGGTCGCGAGTACCTTGGAATTTGGCGATGAAGCGGGTGCGCATCTTGTCCCAGGAGGAGATCGTGCGTGGAGCCAGGTGCGGGCCCCGTCCTTGAGCACCATGGGAAACCAGTTCGCCATGACCTTCTCGTTTCCGTTGGCAGCTTCGATGCCCAGCTCATTGAGCTGGAGGAACTCCGCAGGGTCGGCCGTGCCGTCGTAACGAGGAGGCAGGTCTGGCTTGAACTTGCCGGGCCATGTGACGCTGCGTAGCTCGGTGGTGAAGGCACGACAGCCTGCTGTGGCCACGGGAGGCCTTGGGTGACGGAGGGCTTGGTCTTGCAGGTCCCCATGCGCTGCAGCTGGGAGCAGCGCGGGGTCTTGACATGCGGGAGCAGGAGCATGGTCGCGACGTGCGGGAGCAGGGAGCGCCCGGGCAGCTTCTTGTGGGCGAGGGACTTCTTGGCAGCTCTTCTCTTGCCGCGCTGGCACCTGACGGAGCCGGTTCCACCCAGGGGCCACGCGCCTTGGAGCCAAGGTGCCTTCTTGAGGAGGAGGCGGCTGGGGTGCCCCCGGAGCTTCGTCGCCCGCATAGGGTGGGGTGCGGTGCAGCGGAAAGGATGGCGCAGGAGAGCCCCCTGCGGCGCGGATGAGCTCGGCGATGCGGTCGAGCCATTCTTCGTAGACGTTGTCGACGGGATGGTAGCGCATGAGCTCGTTTGCCGCGATGAGCGCAGCTCGAGCCTCCATGGGTGCGCGGAGCGCGCGGGACGAAGAACCAGCTGGGCTGAGCGAGGGTGTAGCGGTGCGGCCGTCTTGCCGCATGGACAGATGCTGAGACGACAATTGCTACTCGTTTCCCGCCGGGCCGGTGGCGGCGTTGACGGCAGGTGACGGGGAACGGCGAGGACGCCCGCCGACAGGAGCCGTCTGGGCGACGCGGGAAGCGAGAGCGGCTCGGTGCTCGGCGCGGGCCCAACGAGCGTCAGACATGGACGCGATGGTCGGAGGAGAACGGGGCGGTGGAAGACGAATTCCTGTGCACCCCTACCTGGCGCGCCAAATGTCAGATTTCGGGTTCCGGCAGACCCTTGAGGTTCGAACACTCTGGTGCGCGCGGAGATTTCGCCTTCTACCTACCTGCACCCCACCGCCTCGCTAAGATCTAAGCTATGGAAAGAATAGCACAAGGGACACAGGGTTTATACTAGTTCGGGCCACCATTGTGGTGTAATACCCTACTCTAGTTTGTGGTGTGGTGGATTGCCTCTTGGGCTGATGGTAATGAGCAATACAAGGAAGAACAGCCTCGCGAGGGTCTGTTCTTGGCTGGGGCGATGAACTGCTAGGAGGAGTTCAGTCACCCTTCTCTCTCTCTCTCTCTCTCTCTGTGTGTGTGTGTGTGTGTGTGTGTGATGCTACTCGATCCGATCCCAGCTTGTTTCTGGATTGGCCGATTCGCCTCTACCCTGGGGGTGGCTAGTCCTATTTATAGGAAAAGGCCCTGGGCCTCTTCCCAAATATTGAGCGGGAAGGGCGCCAACAATTGGCCATTTTGAAGGGGAACATCTGGTACACTTATCCTGACTAAAGTTGGTCCTCGCCTGCCAAAGGCTCTGGTGGTGACGCTGGCTTGGGCTCCACAATGACTTCCTCCCTGCCGTTGGGCTGGTCTTGGTCTCGTTGCACCGAAACGGGTGCCTTTGCTTGATGCTCTCGCCTGCGCTTGCTCCCTTTGCACCAAAGAGGAAAGGAGGACACTGCGCGGGTTGGCGCCCGCCTGGCGCCCTTGGTCGCCATGGCTTGCGTCACGGGCACCTCGTGAGGTACCCCGCCTTGATCTCTCCGCCTCCTCGTGAGCCAGCCTAATGAGGCCGTGCCTGAGGAAGCTCCGTGCCGTCCGCCCCGCGAGGCTTGGCCCCTCGCGAGGGTCTTGGGTCTGTGTTGATGAAGATGGGCCGTGCTGGGCCCCCCTCTGAGCCACGCCGCAGGCCGCAGGCAGGCAAGTCTGGGGACCCCCGTTCCCAGAACGCCGACACCCGGCTCTCGAGCGAGCTCAGCCGCCGCTGGTATGCCAGGTCGTGATGCCGTGGTCAAGGCCAGGGGGTGAGGGATTGAGAGCCAGTAAGAGCTCCTGAGTCGCGATGCTGAGGAGCCCCCCTTTTAATGTGCAAGCAGATTGCGTAGGGTGAACAGGCCCGTGGCGGGCGGCAATCGAGCAGACGAAAGCCGTTTGAAGGTTAAGCATAAAGAGCGGATCGACTTGGATAAATGCAGGAAGATACATGCCACTGGGTCTGGCCTAAGCGGCTTCGGGATGATGCAGCCCGAGGGGCACCCCCAGCAAGGTAAGCTAAATACTTAAGCAAAAGGGATATATGCCACAGGGATGGACCCGTGTGGCTTGGGAATAATGCAGCCCGAGAGGCGCTCCCAGCTTAAACGAACTTGGAAGATGTCACCTGGTTCTGTAGACGAAGTAGAGTTGATGTAGCAGAATCCACTCGCTGAAGGAATGGCTCCTCATGAGCCACCGGGACCCTGAGCCTCGGGAGGCTCTGGGGGCTCAGGAGGTTCCCTGAAGAGCGTCTCCATCTCCTCCTGAACGGCGTGGATCCTAGCCTCCTGAGATGCCAGGACCTGTCGCAAGTTGCACTGATGGGCCGACGCCATGCTCGGCAAGCCGAAGGGCATGAGAACGAAGCTGTTTGGTGGGCCCTCACAGCGGCCTGCACGCGATGGCCAGAAGCGCTCCTGAGATGCGGCCCTGTTGAGCCCTAGGACATCGACGCAGAGACGCAACCCGACATCCTCGCCTGGATGGGGAGCTGCGCCTTGTGAGCGGTTGTGGCCGCACATGGCTCTTGCTTCTTGCAGTTCCTGGGTGGTCTTGGTGATGAACTCCTGGGTGGTGGGTATTCCTAGCTCTGTGTTCTCCTGAGGGAAACGTGCCGCGAAGCACGCCTCCAAGTGGTGCCCAAGCGCCTCCCTCGTGAGGTTCGCAAGGTCTGAGGCCCTCCAGGAGAGAGCCCCCGAGCCCAGCCTAAGGAGGGCACCGGGCGCGCCTTCCTATGCGACGGAGGGAGGCGCCCCTGGAATGGGCGCTGATCCTGACGAGGCTCCTAACGCGGCGCCATCCCCTTGGGGTCCTGCGCAGCGCGGCAACTTCTTATTGGGGATGGTCTCCGGAGGGCCTTCACTTCTGTTGTCGGGGTCGTCAATTGCTGTGGCTTGAAAGGCGCGCTCAAGAGAGCACACCGCATCCCTCTCTTCACACGGGACTGTGATGATTCCTCCGCTTCCTGGCATCTTGAGAACGTTGTAGTCGTGATGAATGACTGCCATGAACTTGGCCAGGGCTGGATACCCGAGGATGGCGTTGTACAGCAGGCGGATGTGCGCAACATCGAAGTCGGTGAGCTCGGTGTGGTAGTTGTCATGCTTGCCAAAGGTGACGGGTAAGCGGACTTGCCCTATCGGTGTGGTGCAGCCATCAGTCACTCCTAAGAAAGGCTTGGTTGGCTGGAGCTACTCATAGGGCACTTGAAGGTTGTCGAACATGTTGACGGATAAGATGTTGAGCCCTGCGCCACCGTCGATGAGAGTCTTGGGGACTTGCACATTACTGATGACTGGGGAGCACAACATAGGGAGTGCGCCTGCGGTGGCCGCGCATTTGAGCTGGTGTGCCGAGTTGAAGGTGATGGCGCATTGGGACCACCTGAGCGAGCGCGTGACTTCGAGCTTGGGGAGCACCGCGTTCACCTCGCGAGCGAACTGTTTGAAGATGCGGTGAGAGGCTGGGGCCTGAGCACCACCCAAGATGCAAGCAATCACACGCGGCTCCTGGAAGCCCCCAGCCCCCTCGTCCTGGTGGGGGTCGTCGTTCCTCCTTGGCGGCGGCAGCGGGGGAAGACCAGCGTTGCCCTGAGGGCGATCGTCATGAGGCGGGTCCCTCCAGGCGCCCTCGCGAGGCTGGTCCTGCCAGCGGTCCTCACGAGGCCGGTCGCGCCACTCTTGGCGTGGGCCACGGTCTTCCCAGCGTCCGCCTCCGCGTCCTCCTCCACGGCCGTAGCCCCGGTCGTTGCGCTCGAGGCGTCGACCGTAGCGTCCTTCTCGTATGGCTCTGACCTCTTGGCAATCGCTGGTGTTGTGGGTGTTCAGGTTGTGGAAGGCGCAGAATGGCCGATTGTTCTTGGACGACTCAGGCTGATCTCTGCCTCTCTTGGTGTTGGGCTCCGCTGCGAGCACTACTGCCTCTTTGCGCTTCACGTCTTTGGCCTTGGCCTTCTCCTCCGCTCCTGCCGCCAGCAGCTCAAGGAGAGAGAGATGCCCCTCCTCAGCTCTTGCGCACTTGGTCGCCAAGTTGAACAGCTCTTGAGATGTGCTGAGCTCCTCGTGGATGGCGAGCTCTTCTTTCATCTTGACGTCACGGACGCCGTCTAAGAACGCGGAGATGATAGCTTCGTCGGTGCCCTTGGGGATCTTGAAGCGTGTGCTATTGAAATGCTGAATGTACTTCTGGAGGGTCTCTCCTGGCTGTTGCTTGATGCGGCGCAGGTCACCCGCGGCCGGCGGGCGGTCGCGGGTGCCCTGGAAGTTGGCGATGAAGCAGTCGCGCTTCTCGTCCCAGGAGGAGATCGAGCCGTGCTGCAGGTTCAAGAGCCAGGAGCGGGCCCCATCCTTGAGAGCCATGGGAAACCAGTTCGCCATGACTTTTTCGTCGCCGTTGGCTGCTTCGATGCTCAGCTCATAGAGCTATAGGAACTCCGAGGGGTCGGCGGTGCCGTCGTAGCGAGGAGGAAGGTCTGGCTTGAACTTGCTTGGCCAGGCGACGCTGTGCAGCTCGGGGGTGAAGGCGCGGCAGCCGGCTGTGGTTGCCAGGGCCCGCTTCGAGGGTGGAGCTTGGTCTTGACGGGGTTCGCGCTGCACCGTTGCATGCGGTGCGCGGTCCTGACGAGGTGGCGCGGGGAGCACCGGTGCAGCTTCTCGTGGCCGCGGGATTTCTTGGCAGCTTCTTTCTTCGCGCGCGTGCGCCGGGCGCGGTGGATCACGCCGCGGAGGCGCGCGCCTTGGTGCCAAGGCAGCGTCTTGGGGTTCAAGTGGTGGAGGCACGCCATGAGACCCGTCGCCCGCGGCTGGTTAATGGGGAGGTGGAGAGTTGGACGGCACTGGAGAGCCCCCCGTGGCACGGACGAGCTCGGTGACATGGTCGAGCCTCTCCTCGTAGACGTCGTCGACAGGGCGGTAGCGCAGGAGCTCATGCACCGCGATAAGCGCGGCTCGTGCCTCCCTGGGAGCGCGGTGCGCGCGGGATGAAGAACCAGCAGGGGTGAGCAATGGAGTAGCGGTGCGGCCATCCTGCCGCACCGAGGGATGCAGCGAGGACGCTTGCTGCTCGTTTCCCGCCGGGCCGGTGGCAGCGTTGGTGACGGGAGATGGAGAACGACGAGGTGGCCCGCCTACGGGGGCCATCTGAGCGACGCGGGCGGAGAGGGCGGCCCGGCGCTCGGCTCGAGCACGGCGAACGTCCACCATGGAAACGACGGAGCGATGGATCAGCGAATCGACGGGAGGGAAGCTATGTCGCACCCCTATCTGGCGCGCCAAATGTCGGATGTGGGGTTCCGACAAACCCATAAGGTTCGAACACTGGGGTGCGCGCAAAGCCCTTCCCTCCTACCGATCCACGCTCTAGCTCGCTAAGATCTTGCGGACGAACTCGACGAACTCACAACACAGAAAGAGTCACGGGGTTTATACTGGTTCGGGCCACCGTTGTGGTGTAATACCCTACTCCAGTGTGGTGGTGGTGGATTGCCTCTTGGGCTGATGATGAACGGTACAAGGGAAGAACAGCCTCCTGAGGTTGAGGTGTTCTTGTGGCTAGGTTCTCGATCAGGTGGGATCAAGCTAAGATCCCCTGCCTCTACTGTGGTGGCTAGCTCTACTTATATAGGCCCTGGTCCTCTTCCCAAATGTTGAGCGTGAAGGGAGCCAACAACAGCGGGCAAATTTTTAAGGGGGACAGCTAGTACAAGCTATCCTGAAAAAAGCGGTCTTCGCATGCGAAAAGCCCTGGGATGACGCCGTCTTGGGCTCCATGATGACCTCCGCCTTGCCGTCCTCCTTGTCTTGGTCTTGTTGCACCAATATGGCAACCTTTGCCTGATGCCTCGGTACTCTTTGTCTGCTCTTGCCTCCTTAGCACCAAAGAAGAAACAAGGACGTTGCGTGCACCGGCGGCATCCGTCATGGCTCACGTCACGAGACCCTCGTGAGGTTTTCCTTGCCTTGATATCTCTGCTCCTCGTGAGCCTGCCTGGCTAGGCCATTCCAAAGGAGGTCTTGCGTCGTCCGCCTCATGAGGCTCGACTCCTCGCAAAGGTCTTGGATGCCTTGTTGATGAAGATGGGCCATACGGCCTGCTGCTCAGCCACGCTATGGGCCGCAGGCAGGCAAGTCTGGGGACCCCCGTTCCCAAAACGCCGACAATATTTTTATTCGTCACATGATATGTG
This sequence comes from Aegilops umbellulata, assembly GCA_032464435.1. NCBI lineage: Eukaryota > Viridiplantae > Streptophyta > Magnoliopsida > Poales > Poaceae > Aegilops > Aegilops umbellulata. Next base: position 44,970,454 of record CP136056.1, read on the forward strand.
CTTTGCTTGGAGCGTATTTTTGAATCTTACTTTCTGTTTGAATAAAATCATTGGATTTGAAATCTTGAATGAAAGAGAATCCTCCCATGGCTAGTTAATTATTTGACTACGCAGTGTTCTTCACTTATATCTTTTTGGAGTAGTTTGTCATTCACTCATGTGCTTCACATATATCCTATGGGTAAATGGTTGAATGAATTGAATATCATAAATTTGAATTTATATATGTTTCATATGCTTATACCATGGGGAGTAATGACTTCACACATAATAAGTATAGGTAGTAAACTGATTGAAAGTTAACAAACACAGAATTGGTCACTTGAACAATTCATGAAAGAATATTGAAGGAAGAGAGATTTCACATATACATATACTATCTTGGACATCTTTTGTAATTGTGAGCACTCATTAAAATATGATATGCTAAAAAGTTAATGTTGGACAAGGAAGACAACTTAATGGGTTTTGTTTTCCTATAGCTGAAACGTTATATTGTCTTGGATCATCCAACATTTTGAGCTTGCCATTCCCTCTCATGCTAGCCAAGTGCTTTGCACCAAGTAGAAATACCACTTGTGCTTCCAAACATCCCTTAAACCAGTTTTGCCATGAGAGTCCACCATACCTACCTATGGATTGAGTAAGATCCTTCAAGTAAGTTGTCATCAGTGCATGCAATAAGAATTGCTCTCTAAATATGTATGATCTATTAGTGCAAAGAAAATAAGCTTTGTACGAACTTGTGATAGGGAAGAGATAAAAGCGACGGACTGCATAATAAAGGTCTTTATCACAAGAGGCAATATAAAGTGACGTTCTTTTGCATTAAGAGTTTGTGCATCCAACCATAAAAGCGCATGCCAACCTCCGCTTCCCTCTATGAAGGGCCTATCTTTTACTTTTATGTCCTACCCTTATACAAGAGTCATGGTGATCACCACCTTTCCTTTTTACACTTTTCCCTTTGGCAAGCACTTTGTGTTGGAGCGATCCGGATATATATATCCACTTGGATGTAGGTTTTCATGAGTTATTATTGTTGACATTAACCTTGAGGTAAAAGGTTGGGAGGTGAAACTATAAGCCCCTATCTTTCTTTGTGTCTGATTAAAACTTTGAACCCATAAATATCACATGAGTGTTAGGAATTATGGAAGATTAAATGATAGTTGAGTATGTGGAGTTTGCTAAATCAAAGCTCTGACATAGACCCTTCCTGAAAATAAGATGAATTGCAATTGTTTGATGACTAAGAATAAAGTTTGTTAGTTTCAAGAAAGTTTATGATCTATACTTTAACATGTGAATAGATTGTTACTTGATCATGAAAAGTTCTATGAGATGAGCTACTGTTATGACATATAATGATGCTAGAAAAGGTGATCGAAATTATCATTGATCAAACTTGTGCACTTGCTAGCATTCACACTTCATAAATTATTTCTTTTATCATTTACCTACTCGAGGATGAGCAGGAATTAAGCTTGGGGATGCTGATACGTCTCCAACGTATTGATAATTTATGAAGTATTCATTCCATGTTTACTATTGTTTTATATGATTTTGGTATGATTTGATTAGAACTAACTCGGACTGACGCTGTTTTCAGCAGAACTACTGTGGTGTTGTTTTTGTGCAGAAATAAAAGTTCTCGGAATGCGCTGGAAATCAACAGAGAATTTTTCTGGAAAATATAAAAAATACTGGAACAAAAATCTAACGGAGGGCACTCCCATGGGCCCCATGAGGGTAGGGGCGCGCCCATGTGCCTCGTCGACTACACGTGGGTCCCCCTGACTTGTTCTCGACGCCAACCGCTCCTATAAATACCCAAACCTCCAGAAATTAACCTAGATCAGAAGTTCTGCCGCCGCAAGCCTTTGTAGCCATGAGAAATCAATCTAGGCCCTCTCTGGCACCCTGTCGGAGGGGGCCATCATCACCGGAGGCCATGGAGGAGGATCCCGGAGGGGCCATCGTCGCCATGAAGGCCAAGATCCACAGGGAGAACCTCTCCCCATCCAGGAGGGAGGCCATGGAGGAGGAAGCACAAGGGGGAGAACCTCTCCTCCCCTCTCTCGGTGGCGCCGGAGTGCCGCCGGGAGGGGAATCATCGCCGCAGTGATCGTCTTCATCAACATCACCATCATCATCACCATTCTCATCTTTTTTTATGCGGTCCACTCTCCCACACCCCGCTGTAATCCCTACTCGAACATGGTGCTTTATGCCACATATTATGATCCAATGATGTGTTGCCATCCTATGATGTTTTGAGTAGATATCCTTTGTCTGTGGGTTGATTGATGATCTAGATTTGTATGAGTTGTATGTTTTATTTTGGTGTTGTCCTATTGTGCCCTCCGTGTCGCGCAAGCGTGAGGGATTCCCGCTGTAGGGTGTTGCCATACGTTCATGATTCACTTATAGTGGGTTGCTTGAGTGACAGAAGCATAAACCCGAGTAAGGGGGTTGTTGCGTATGGGATAAAGGGGACTTGATGCTTTAATGCTATGGTTGGGTTTTACCTTAATGATTTTTAGTAGTTGCGGATGCTTGCTAGAGTTCCAATCATAAGTGCACATGATCCAAGAAGAGAAAGTATGTTAGCTTATGCCTCTCGTTCATATGAAATTGCAATAGTGATTATCGGTCTTGTTAACAATTGCCTAGGACAATTCTACACACTGATCCATCATTATTCCACACTCACTATTTATAATATTTAGTAATATATTCTAACTTTATGATAACAACACCTACTTTTATATTTTAGCTCTCCATTATCATGCAAAGCTATCCTCTTCATACCCACAACGCAGCTTTATTTCTCATTTCTAGTTGGAAGCAAACGCTCGGTGTACGTAGAGTCGTATCAGTGGCAGATAGGACTTGAGATAATATTGATCTTACCTTTAGCTCCTTGTGGGTTCGACACTCCATACTTATCGGTTCCATCTTTGGGAATTGCTACGATGATTCCCTGCACTTGGGGATTATCACTCAAGAGTGGGATTTGCTCCTTCGACGATGGAGAGATATTCTTAGGGACATCTCGGTGTGGCGGCTGTCGGTGTCAAAACCGGCGGATCTCGGGTAGGGGGTCCCGAACTGTGCGTCTAAGGTCGATGCTAACAGGAGACAGAGGACATAATGTTTACCCAGGTTCAGGCCCTCTCTATGGAGGTAATACCCTACTTCCTGCTTGATTGATCTTGATGAATATGAATATTACAAGAGTTGATTTACCACGAGATCGTAATGGCTAGAACCTTAGAAGTCTAGCCTGTATGACTATATATGTTTCCGGACTAAGCCCTCCGGTTTATATAGACACCGGAGGGAACTAGGGTTACACAGAGTCGGTTACAGAGAAGGGAATCTTCATATTTGATCGCCAAGCTTGCCTTCCACACCAAGGAGAGTCCCATCCGGACACGGGAGAGAGTTTTCGGTCTTGTATCTTCACAGCCCATTAGTCCAGCCCATGTCCAACAGGCCGAACGCCCGAGGACCCCTTAGTCAAGGACTACCTCAGTAGCCCGTGAACCAGGCTTGAATGACAAGGTGTCCGACATGCAGATTGTCTTCGCCATTGCAAGGCGGGTTCCCCTTTCTGAATACTCCAAGATAGTATTTGGATGCAACGAACGTGTCCGGATCTGCAACACAATTACCACACACACAGCCGTAGAGCGTATAATATTTCACGAGTCCAATCTGCTGACAACTTTTTGTAGCATGACATCACGCTCGTCCGGTCATGATTTCGAACCATTTCTTGTCCTTCTATTCCACGTTTCGAGGTGTGGTTTTTATTGGCACATCTTGTCGAAGCAGAGATCGTGTCCACTTATTGCGGCATTCTCATCAATACGAGCGTGGGTAACCCAACCGTCCCATTGGGATGATTCCCTAGGGATAGGCAGATTTTCAGGCTTAGGAGGAGGCGTCTGATACCCGTCGCCTTTATAAAGGTGCCAAGGGTCGTCTCTTTTTATGCCAAACCTCTCCTCAGCCTTTCCAACCCTGAGTTCTAGCACCCAAGGTTCGACTTCATTGCTTCAAGCTTCCCAATCATGTCCAGACCTAGCCCACAGGTTTAATGGGTGGCTTCCTCTGTTACAGAGGAGGACACTGCGAAGCTTCAGGCGGCCAGATACCTGACCGCGGAGATCGCCCATAGGCTTCCTACTCAAGGACAAGTTATTCTGACTCCCAGATCCTGTGAGAGGGTCGTATTCATCTCTCACTTCCTCCAAGGGCTAGGATTTGCTATTCACTCCTTCTTCTAGGGGCTCATGTTTTATTACGGACTAGATTTTCACGATCTAGCCCCAGATTCTTTCCTCCACGTCTCGGTGTTTATCATCACGTGCGAGGCCTTCCTCCGAATCCTCCCACACTTTGGCTTATGGCTCAAGACCTTTAGTGTGAAGTCAAAGGTAGTCGACAGGGAACAAGCGGAGTGCGGCGGTGCTGTAGTAAGCAAGCTTACCAACACTCTTGGGCCAAAAGGCTCTTTCACCGAAAGTTCCAACCAATGGCAGCGGGAGTGGTTTTACATCTCAGAACCCCGTGACACCAAGTGGGAAGCCATACCTACATTCCGTTCTGGTCCTCCGTTGCAGCTTGCATCATGGATTAATAAGGGGCTAGACTGGGGATCAGTTAATGACGTGCAGACTCTACAGAGCCGCATCCGAACCCTCCTTGAAAAGGACATAGATCTTGTCAACATGATTCAAGTAATGCTAGTCCGCCGAGCCCTCTCGTGCCAGCATAGGCCTCTCGGTATGTGGGAGTTTAATCCAGAAGGACCACGAACCCTCCAACACTTCTTCGGCACCATGCACAAAGGAATGTGGAAGTTGTTTTTTGGGAAACGAAAATAGTGGTCGGACACCACCGAGGACATCGTCCTCGACTGCAACCATCCGGATACCTCAGTAAGAGCTTGAGTTCCGAACACTTTGTAGTTAAGTATGCCGTAATACGATACTGAGCAAACTATCTTCTTCCAGGGCTGGATAAAGAAAGCGGAGCAAATTAGGTGTTCGGCCCCCCTTCCCGAAGACTCAGCGGATCCCGTGCTAACAAGGATGCTGACCGCGACACCGCATGATGTGCCTGTGAAGGAGGACAAGGCGGGGAGTGGGAGGACCAAAGTTGGCCTCCATCCCGAAGGTATATCAGACATTGTGTCCGTGGGAATCAAGATTCCAACATACAAAGACAAAAGCGAAGGAGAAGTCAAGGTCTCTTCTCCCCATGGAAAGAAAAGGGCCGCCTCCGAAGGTTGGGAGGGAAAGGCTCCTAAGCGAGGCAAGATGCCTCTGTTGGGTGGCTCGGGCTTGGAGGATGACGTCATCGCGCAGTCCCACAGAGAGGACAAACCTGTGGGCAAATCATAAGTGAACAAGGGTGTTTTAAACGTATCCCGTTCCTTTCCTGTGACTGAGGTAACATCTAGAATATATGTTTTTGTGCAGCTCGGCACACAGTCTTCTTCAACAATCCTCTTCCTCGAGGGATCTTCTCCCAGAGATGATGGAAAGCGAGACGCCTCCACCGGTCTCCTCGCCCAATAGGGCGGACGACTTTGAGGTGTCATCGCGGAGGATCTTTCCTGATCAACAAGTGGTGCGAGGGATGACGAAAACACTACCCGAAGGCGATACTTCGGTAGCCCAGGGTCCGGGGGCCAACAATGAAGGCCCCAAACTGTCCGGCCTACAGCCGGAGACAACTCTAGGGATGAATAAATGGATCCCTTCAAAGGGAGGCCGTACTCCTACAACAGCTTCCGGAGATCCAGGAGCGCCGGATATATTGACGAACATGCTGCAAAAGGCGCCCGTCTCAGAGGAACATCGTACTTTGATGGGCACGGTGGTTGAAAAGGTCCTGTCCGCGAAAAGCGCATTGAATGAGGCCTTCATGAGCCTCCTAAGAGGCTTCGAGGTTTGTACTATAATATTTTTGATTGTGTTTTATTCACAAAAAGCACCTGTGTATAGATAGTAGCCCCTGAGACTCTGATTGGCTTCCTAAGGGAGGCGATCAGAGGATCAAAAGATATGCCCAGGAGATAATCTGATTAATTGGAACACAGGCTATGACCTCCCAGGCTGCTTCCCGGACTGCAGAGGTTGCCGATCTGCAACAGAAGATTGACGAGGCGGATAAAGACATCACACTTATCAACAGGCGGCTTGACGAGTGCAAGGTATGTATTGGGGGTAGTCATTACATGCACATTCTTATAATATGAGCATGACGCTAAGAATTGTATGCTGAAATATGCATGACTGCAGATGGTGCTGCCGCAGTTGAGATCCTGCTGGTTGAGCTGGCTCGGGCCAAGGAGCAGACCCGGATTAGTAATGCGGCTGCCGAAAAGGCATCGGCCGAATTAAAGGCCGAACAGGCTGCTCGGTGCCAATATGAGGAGAGGATGTCCACGATGGCACTTGAGCTAAAGGATGCTGCTAGCCGCTGCAAATTTCTCGAGAAGGATAATAAAGCCAAAACGGCTCACCTTGACAAGGCCTTACGAGAGGCGAAAGAAGCGCGGTCCGAGTCTAGAGCGGCCCGGGAGGAGATCCGGCAAGCGGGGGAGATCGCTAGCCCTTTTTATTACAAACTAAGTTCGGCGATCCGAATTATGCCCTGCTTTATCAAGTGTGGAGTTCTCTAGACGCATTGTTGGACTTGTCGAAGAGTGTCTCCGATGCGAACCAGTTTTTCCAAGCGCAAGAAGGACGTACAACAGAAAAGTTGTTCTGGTCGCAGTTGAGCATGTCGGAGCGTCCGCTGTTGCTTCATGAACAGATGGCAGAATGGGCAGGGCTCCACAAGATATCCGGATCTTACATGGAGGACGTCGTGGTCCGGCTGTGGCCAACCGAGCCAATTCCGGATAGTTATTTCGGTTTGGTGCATTGACTTGTTGATGCAGTGCCGCGTATCGACGCTGTGAAGCGGTCATCGTGCATTGAAGGTGCATGGATGGCTTTTGCCCGTGTCAAGACATATTGGGCGAAGATGAAGGCCACCGACGTTGCAGCGAAGAGTCCACCCAAGGGCAAGGACCACCATGCACCAGAGCATTATTTCGAGGATGTCTTAGAGGGTGCCCGCTTGATAGAGGGTCAGTGCTCGAAAGACATAATATTCGAGTGAGATGTATTGAAATTGTAAAAGACAATATTGTGAAATAATAAAGCTATTTTTCATTTTAGAGTTGCTTAAAAGCTTTGATTCCTCCTGTGCGGCCGTTTTTATATAATCTAAAAGTTTTCCAGTCGTCGGCTTCAGCCCCCTCATAGAAAATACGGGGGTGTTCGGAAAAGCAATTGATCATTCTTAACCCAACGTCTTGATCCATAAAGGCTGTGTCAATGCGGTGAACTAGGCAATCAGACTATAGGGCGTTAACACTTTCACTTAGCCATAGGAGATTTATGGTGGATCTATGATATAGACCCTGTTATGTACGCGGCTATCCCAATGCGGTGTGTTACATGTATGACCTGAAAGAAGGTCCTTCGTGTAATACGGGGGAATCGCGAAGATTATGTTAAGTCATCGAGTGGTTGACCAGCTCTTGCCGCATCATGACAGTCAGTTTTCGGCTTTCTCTACTGAGGTGTTTGACCAGATAAACCAGAAACACAATCGTAGTAGTTCTCCCTTTACTACCCTAGCCGATAGAGCGGAACGTAAGGTAGTTCCTGTTTTTCCCTTGTTTCAGTGTTTCAAAGAAAAGGAATATCAAACAGAGTCGAAACGGAATGCAACCTTCTAGAGAAGTTATTTTTAGAAGGAAAGCAACTCGGGAGACATGGAGTCCACATCAAGAAAGAAACGAGGAAGCCACAAGGTAGGGGGGCGCGCCCACCCCCCTAGGGCGCGCCCTCCACCCTCGTGGGCCCCTCGTGGCTCCTCTGACGTACTTCTTCCTCCTATATATACGCATATACCCTGAAATGATCGGGGAATAGAATAGATCTGGAGTTCCGCCGCCGCAAGCCTCTCTTGCCACCAAAAACCAATCGGGACCCTGTTCCGGCACCCTGCCGGAGGGGGAACCCTCACCGGTGGCCATCTTCATCATCCCGGTGCTCTCCATTACGAGAAGGGAGTAGTTCACCCTCGGGGCTGAGGGTATGTACCAGTAGCTATGTGTTTCATCTCTCTCTCTCTCTCTCTCTCTCTCGTGTTCTTGATTTCGCACGATCTTGATGTATCGCGAGCTTTTGTAGCGACCCGACCTCAGATGGTCAAGTCTCTGTGCTCCGATGTCATCCCTGGATCAGTAATGCTGACACCACACAGTACTTCGAAGGATTTATACCAGAGTAGCAATCACACACTTATTACATCGGTGTCTCAAAGAGAACTTATTACAATAAATATGGCTTAAGGCCATCTAATAACGATAACAGCGGAAGGCTTGGAAGATAAGTGAGTCCATCAACTCCAACGGCATCATTGAGTATAGAACCACGACCTAAAAGGCACCTTACTCGTCGTCTGAAAAGTCTGCAACATGAAACGTTGCAGCCCGAAAACGGGTCAGCACATGGAATATGCTGGCAATGTAACACATAGAGAGTAATGAACAGTAATGAGCTATACTATATGCATGTATGGCTGGTGGAAAGCTCTATGGTTACAGTTTTGTGTAAAGCCAATTTTTCCCTACTGCAAAGGAATAAATTTATTTAACTATCATGGTGGTTGTTAAACATTGAGAATGGTTGACAGCATCCTCAATCCCAATTAAAAGTAATCATCAATAACCCAACAATATTAATTTAGAAGTAACATGATGAGATTCACATGATATTCAAGTACTAGATACTCAAGATGTCCATAACCGGGCACACGGCTAATCATGATTAGTTTGTACACTCTGCAGAGGTTTGCGCACTTTTCCCCACAAGACTCGATCGCCTCTGTTGGATTTCTCGCACTACATGGTGTTTGAGAAATGGATGACCGAGACATAGTCTTTCAGAAGCGCTAGCACCTTACGTTGTGATAGACCGTACCAACCTACATCCCCTACATCTGCTAGTCTACCACTGTAAGAGTTCGCATGACTTAGTCAGCTATGCCAGAGCCCATATTGGCTTGTGGCTGCACACGGAAGTTACTAGCATGAATGATCAATCCACCCAGGTTACTAGCCTGGGTGGCGGTCTAAAAAAAACAGGCAAGTCCTGATAGAAACGAGGTGCCTCAATCCACCCAGATGTGTGTTTAAGTTGCCACCTTAAATAAACCATTAATTAACAATACTCACATCTGTCATGGATATCACTCACCCAATCCACGTCTACTAGCATAGCATGGCATAATAAGCAAACGTAGAAGTAACTCCCAAGGTTTCATAAGTAAAACAGGTAATAGGTACTACCTCATCTACTTCCCATCCCACAATTTAATTAAATCATAATCATGCAATGTTGAGGATTGATCTAATGCAATAAATCTGGGTAGTAGAAAAGGGAATGATCAAAGTGTTACTTGCCTTGCTGAGGATCCGCGAAACCTAGAGATTCGAAGTAACAGGCGGCGCACTCCGGGTGATCTATCGCAGACAAACAACAAGCATACAATAAGTACTCATTTAATGAACAGGTAAAACTCGAACAAGAGATCGAACCAGAAAGTTCAACTTAAGAACTCCGGTTTCAAAGAGAAAACGAACCGAACAAAGTAACGAAAAGCAAACGGCGGAAGAAAACAACTCGGTTCTAGCAAATTGAAACTAGGTCAAGTTTTACAGTAGCAAAATCTTGTTTAAGTTGATTAGTCGGAACGGCGGTTTCGAAACGAAACTCCAGGCGCTTGAATCACCTGATTCCGATAAACGAGCGAGAAGATAAACTAGAAAGAAGATCGGATCTGAAATCGCAATCAGAAAAATCGCGGAATAAATCCGACGAAAAAGAAAAACAACGAACGGTTAATTGAACGGACGTTTGTTAACAGAGAATAACCGGTGATCACGTTCGTTAAGACGAACGGTCCGGCGAACGCTCGCTAAACAACTAAACCAAAAAAACGAAAACCGATCTAGGGTTTTAAAAAAAACCGAAACAACGAAACGAAAATAAACCGGAACGGTTTTTAAAAAAAAACGAACCGAGGGGAGAGGGCGGCGCGGCGCGGCGGCTACCTCGGCGGGGCTCCGGTGGGGCAGCGGCGCGGCGCGGGGGCGGCGGCGGCAGGCGGCGGCGACGGGCGGGCGCGAGCGGCGGCGGGCGCTGGGGCGGCGAGCGGCGGCGGCTTGCGGCGCGAGCTGCTGCTGCGGGGCGGTGGCGGCGGCGGTGTGGGGAGGAGAGGGGAGAGGGGGGTATTTAAAGAGGGGGAGCGGGGGTTGCTTGGGGGAGGGGGCAAGCAAGGGGAGGAGGAGGAGGAGTCCTCCTCGGACTAGGAGGCGGCGGGGCCGGCTGGCGCGGCAGCGGAGCTGGGCGCGCGTGCGAGCGAGGGGAGGGGCGCGGTGCGGGCTGGCTCGGCTGGGCCCTTGGCCCAGTCGGGCGCTGCACGTTTTTTTAAATAGGTACGCGCGCAGAAAAACAAATAGAAGAAAATCTAAACGAAATCCAAAAATCCCGAAATTAATTTTCCCCGACTCCTAAAAATGAGTCGAACAAAATGAACTTTTTCTCGGGGCCTAAATGCAATATTTTAAAACACGCATTTTCCCTAATCCAATTAAAATGCAAATAAACTCCGAAAAATCCAAAATTTGATTTATTTATTAAATCTTCATTTTTCCTAAATTTGGGAAAGTCATATTATTCCCTTCTCATATTTTTGATGTTGGGAAAATAATCGAAGATGAAATAAATAAAATCAAATGATCCTCTTTTTAAAATTTGAGAAAACTCAAATATGAAAATAACGAAATCTCCAACTCTCTCCGAGGGTCCTTGAGTTGCGTGAAATTTCTAGGATTGACCAAAATGCAAGAAAATATGATATGCATGATGATCTAATGTATAACATTCTAAATTGAAAATTTGGGATGTTACAAACCTACCCCCCTTAAGATGAATCTCGTCCTCGAGATTCGGGTTGGCTAGAAAATAGGTGAGGGTGGTCCTTGAGCAAATCTTCTTCTCTCTCCCAGGTGGCTTCATCCTCTGAGTGGTGGTTCCACTGAACTTTGCAAAACTTGATAACCTTGCTGCGGGTAACTCTGCTGGCAAATTCGAGAATCTTGACCGGTTTCTCTTCATACGTTAAGTCATCCTTCAATTGAATTGCTTCAAGCGGCACTGTATCTCTTAGCGGTACCTCCACCATCTCGGCGTGACATTTCTTCAGCTGAGAAACATGGAATACATCGTGAACTCCTGACAGTCCCTCTGGTAATTCCAACTTATAAGCGACTTCTCCCATGCATTGTAGAATCTTATACGGTCCAACGAAACGTGGTGCTAACTTTCCCTTAACTGCAAAGCGCTTAACTCCTCGAAGTGGGGATACTCGAAGATAAACTCTGTCTCCTTGCGTTTAGAATCTGCGTAGCTCTTCTGCCTAGACTGGGCTACCTTGAGCCTATCGTGAATTAACTTAACTTTCCATTCAGACTCCTTAATCAAATCTGGTCCAAAGAACTGACGGTCTCCAACTTCGTCCCATGACAACGGCGTCCTACACCTCCTTCCGTATAAAGCTTCAAAAGGGGCCATCTTCAGACTGGTTTGGTAACTGTTGTTATAAGAAAACTCCGCATACGGCAAGTTATCGTACCAACTAGATCCATAATCTAGCGCACAAGCTCTCAGCATATCTTCCAAAATCTGATTGACTCTCTCAGTCTGTCCATCCGTCTGTGGGTGAAAGGCTGTGCCGAACTCTAGTCTGGTTCCTAAAGTTTCATGCAACTGATTCCAAAACTTTGAGGTAAATTGGGTTCCTCTATCTGATACGATACTCCTCGGAACTCCATGCAAACAAATGATCCTAGTCATGTATATCTTTGCCAACTTAGCACTGGTGTAAGTGGTCTTAACTGGGATGAAATGTGCTACCTTCGTCAAACGATCAAGTACTACCCATATCGAGTCATAGCCTGCCTTCGTCCTGGGTAGTCCTGTGATAAAATCCATGCCTATCTTATCCCACTTCCATTCGGGTATCGGCAATGGTTGTAACAATCCGGCTGGCTTCCGATGTTCTGCCTTCACTCTATGACACACATCACAAACTGCTACATATGCTGCAATATCCTTCATTCCGGTCCACCAGAATGTTTCCTTCAAATCCAAATACATCTTGGTATTTCCTGGGTGAATCGAATAGGGTGAATCATGTTCCTCTTGCAGAATCAACTTCCTGATCTCCAGGTCATTGGGCACATAAACACGGTCCTCAAACCATAGGGTGTCGTGCTCATCCTCACGAAATCCCTTTGCTTTTCCTTCGCTCATTTTCTCTTTTATATCTGCAATCTCCTTGTCAGATTTCTGAGCCTCTCTAATTTTATCCATCAATGTTGATTGAATTTCCAATGCTGCTACATAGCCTTTCGGAACTATTTCCAAACATAGCTCACGGAGATTTTCTGCTAACTCCCTTGGTATTTCTCCCGTCATTAGTGTATTGACATGACTCTTACGGCTCAATGCGTCAGCTACAACATTAGCCTTTCCTGGATGGTAATGCAATCTCATATCATAATCCTTGATGAGCTCCAACCATCTCCTTTGTCTGAGGTTCAACTCCTTCTGCGTGAAAATATACTTCAAACTCTTGTGATCCGTGTACACCTCACAATGATTTCCAATGAGGAAATGTCTCCACGTCTTCAATGCATGTACTACGGCTGCTAACTCAAAATCATGCGTAGGATAATTTAATTCATGAGGTTTCAGTTGTCGTGAGGCATACGAAACAACTCTTCCTTCCTGCATAAGCACTGCTCCAAGTCCTCGACGAGAGTGTGTCCACGTACCCTCGTAGACCGAAAGCGGAAGCGTTTAGTAACGCGGTTGATGTAGTCGAACATCTTCACGATCCAACCGATCCAAGTAACGAACGTACGGCACCTCCGCGTTCAGCACACGTTGAGCTCGATGACGTCCCTCGGGCTCTTGATCCAGTTGATATGAGGGAGAGTTCTGTCACTGATACGTCTCCAACATATCTATAATTTTTGATTGCTCCATGCTATATTATCTACTGTTTTCGACATTATTGGGCTTTATTATCAACTTTTATATTATTTTTGGGACTAACCTATTAACCGGAGGCCCAGCCCACAATTGATTTTTTTTGCCTATTTCAGAGTTTAGCAGAAAAGGAATATCAAACAGAGTCCAAACGGAATGGAACCTTCGGGAACGTGATTTTTAGGAAGATTATGATCCGGGAGACTTGGACCCTACGTCAAGAAACAAGGAAGGAGGCCATGAGGTAGGGGGCGCGCCCTCCACCCTCGTGGGCCCCCTGTTGCTCCACCGATGTACTCCTTCCTCCTATATATACCTACGTACCCCCAAACGATCAGATATGGAGCCAAAAACCTAATTCCACCACCGCAACCTTCTGTACCCACGTGATCCCATCTTGGGGCCTATTCTGGAGCTCCGCCGGAGGGGGCATCCATCATGGAAGGCTTCTACATCATCACCATAGCCTCTCCGATGAAGTGTGAGTAGTTTACCTCAGACCTTCGGGTCCATAGTTAGTAGCTAGATGGCTTCTTCTCTCTTTTTGGATCGCAATACAATGTTCTCCCCCTCTCTCGTGGAGATCTATTTGATGTAATCTTCTTTTTGTGGTGTGTTTGTTGAGACCGATGAATTGTGGGTTTATGATTAAGATTATCTATGAACAATATTTGAATCTTCTCTAAATTCTTTCATGTATGATTGGTTATCTTTGCAAGTCTCTTTGAATTACCAGTTTGGTTTGGCCTACTAGATTGATCTTTCTTGCAATGGGAGAAGTGCTTAGCTTTGGGTTCAATCTTGCAGTGTTCTTTCCCAGTGATAGTAGGGGCAGCAAGGCACGTATTGTATTGTTGCCATCGAGGATAACAAGATGGGTTTTTTTATCATATTGCATGAATATATCCCTCTACATCATGTCATCTGGCTTAAGGCGTCACTCTGTTTTCTAGATGCATGCAGGATAGCGGTCGATGAGTGGAGTAATAGTAGTAGATGAAGGCAGGAGTCGGTTTACTTGTCTCGGACGTGATGCCTATATACATGATCATACCTAGATATTCTCATAACTATGATGTGACGCCCCTAATTCAGTCGTACACTAATCATGCACGCAAATGTGTACGATCAAGATCAAGGACTCACGGGAAGATATCACAACACAACTCTAAAACATAAATAAGTCATACAAGCATATCATAATACAAGCCAGGGGCCTCGAGGGCTCAAATACAAGTGCTCGACCATAGACGAGTCAGCCGAAGCAACAATATCTGAGTATAGACATAAGTTAAACAAGTTGCCATAAGATGGCTAGCACAAACTGGGAAACAGATCGAAAGAGGCGCAGGCCTCCTGCTTGGGATCCTCCTAAACTACTCCTGGTCGTCGTCAGCGGGCTGCACGTAGTAGTAGGTCCTGGGCTCCTGGGCTCCGGCATCTGGTTGCGACGACCAGGTAGAAGGGAAAGGGGAAAAGAGGGAGAAAAACTACCGTGAGTACTCATCCAAAGTACTCGCAGGCAAGGAGCTACACTACATATGCATGGATATATGTGTAAAGGGCCATATCAGCGGTCTGACCTGCAGAATGCCAAAATAAGAGGGGGATAACTAATCCTGTCGAAGACTACGCTTCAGGCCACGTCCATCTTGCAGCATATAGAAGAGAATAGATTGAAGTCCTCCAAGTAGCATCACATAGCATAATCCTGCCCGGCGATCCCCTCCTCGTCGCCCTGTTAGAGAGTGATCACTGGGTTGTACCTGGCACTTGGAAGGGTGTGTTCTATTAAGTATCCGGCTCTAGTTCTCATAAGGTCAAGGTACAACTCCAAGTCGTCCTGTTACCGAAGGTCACTGCTATTCGAATAGATTAACTTCCCTGCAGGGGTGCACCACATAACCCAACACGCTCGATCCCATTTGGTCGGACACACTTTTCGGGGTCATGCCCGGCCACGAAAGATCAACACGTCGCAGCCCCACCTAGGCACAACAGAGAGGTCAGCACGCCGGTCTAAATCCTATGTGCGCAGGGGTCTGGGCCCATCGCCCATTGCACACCTGCATGTTGCGTACGCGGCCGGAAGCAGACCTAGCCTAGCAGGTGTTCCAGTCCAATCCGGCGCGCGCCGCTCAGTCGCTGACGTCACGAAGTGCTTCGGCTGATACCACGAGGTCAAGTGCCCATAACTGTTCCCGCGTAGTTGGTTAGTGCGTATAGGCAAGTAGCCAGACTGAGATCAAATACCAAGAACTCGTTATGCGTGTTATTTTGAAATAACCGCGAACGCCGACCAGGGCCAGGCCCACCTCTCTCCTAGGTGGTCTGAACCTGCCCTATCGCTCCGCCACAAAGATCCACTCGCGGGTACTCCTACGAGCCGTCCCGTCTTTTAGTCACCACAGTTATCATGTATAAAGTATAAAGTATATACCCGTGATCACCTCCCGAGTGATCACGTCCCGATAGTATAGCACAGCAGACGGACTAGAATGTAGGGCCACTGATGGAAAACTAGCATCCTATACACCATAGTCCCGAGTGATCAAGGGGGGGGCTTGCCTGATTGCTCTGGCAAGAAGGAGGGGTCATCAACACCATAGTGGTACTGCATAGCAGCGGCGTCGGTCTCGGTGTGTAGCGAGAGAAGAGGGGGAAGAAACAATAAATACAATGCAAACAAATGCATGACGATGCATGACATGACAAAGCGTGATGCTAGGTGTGCCCAATCGCGGTCGTAGGTGATACCGGCGAAGGGGGAGATCATCCGGGAAAGTATTCCTGGTGTTTCCCGTTTTCGGACAAATAAACCAGAGGGGGAAAGTTGCGAGTTCGATATGTTATGGGTGTGTGGCGGACGAACGAGCTGCGTATCCGGATTCGTCTCATTGTTCTGAGCAACTTTCATGTAGAAAGTATTTTCATCTGAGTTACGGATTAAAAGATATGATTTTCTAAAGATTTAAATCATTTATTGGAATTTATTTTTTAACAAAAAGGAATTATGACATCAGCATGATGCAATGCTGACGTCAGCTGGTCAACAGGTCGGCTGACCAGTCAAACCAGACAGGTGGGTCCAGTGGGACCCACATGTCATTGACAGGGCACTAAGAGGGGGGTTAGACTAATTCATTGGGTTAATTAGCAGGTGGGGCCAGTAGTCAGTGAGAGATTAGGGTTTTAATTAGCTAAACTATTTAATTAACTAATTATTCTTTTTATTTATTTCGTTTATTGAGGTGGGGCCTATAGGTCAGTGAGATAGGGCGGCCCAGTCAGCAGTTGACCCAAGTCAACTGGTCAAAGGGGGGCCCTGGGCCCACCAGTCAGTGGCCTGAGGCGGTGCCACATGGGTGCTAGCTCGGCACCCGCCGGAGATTCACCGGAGCTAACTCCGGCGACCATTCCAACGGCGGAGCGATCGGGAGAGCTGCGGGATTCGTCCACACCACACCATTTTGGACGCGGCCAGGCTCGTTCGAATGGCAAGACGACAGCGGAGCGGTCTGTGACGGTGGCAGAGGTTGCGGTGGCCGGAGACGAGCAGTACGACGTCGCCGGCGGCGGGGTGTTTCGGGCAAGCAACAACAACGGCGATTCGTCTCGCTATTGGGCAAACAGAAGGGCGGGGCGAGGCCTACGTGCGTGCGCGAGCACAACGGCACAAGCCCGGGACCAAAGGGGTCACCGGACGGCTGCCGACGACGAGCGCGTGCGGAGATGCGTTCAGGCGCTCATCGAGCTAGGGGCTAGGGGCCACGGGGAAGCGCGTGCACGGGTGCGTTCGGTCCCTGGACGCGCCACAAACATGATGTCGTGCTCAGGAGAGCATGACGGAGAGCATGGCCATGGCGGCGAGGCGATCCGTGGAGACGGACACTCGGCAACGGCGACGAGGTAGCTATGGTGCGCGAGGGGCTTTGAGGGAGTCCTGGATTAGGGGGTATCCGGACAGCCGGACTATATCCTTTGGCCAGACTATAGGACTATGAAGATACAAGATTGAAGACTTCGTCCCGTGTCCGGATGGGACTCTCCTTGGCGTGGAAGGCAAGCTTGGCAATACGGATATGTAGATCTCCTTGTTTGTAACTGACTCTGTGTAACCCTAGCCCCCTCCGGTGTCTATATAAACCGGAGGGTTTAGTCCGTAGGACAACAACAATCATACCATAGGCTAGCTTCTAGGGTTTAGCCTCTTCAATCTCGTGGTAGATCAACTCTTGTAATACCCATATCATCAATATCAATCAAGCAGGAGTAGGGTTTTACCTCCATCGAGAGGGCCTGAACTTGGGTAAAAACATCGTGTCCCTTGTCTCCTGTTACCATCCGCCTAGACGCACAGTTCGGGACCCCCTACCCAAGATCCGCCGGTTTTGACACCGACATTGGTGCTTTCATTGAGTGTTCCTCTGTGTCGTCACTGTCAGGCTGGATGGCCCCTTTGATCATCGATGGCGATGCAGTCCAGGGTGAGACTTTTCTCCCCGGACAGATCTTTGTATTCGGCGGCTTCGCACTGCGGGCCAACTCGCTTGGCCATCTGGAGCAGATCAAGATTTACGCCCCTGGCCACCAGGTCAGATTTGGAAACTTAAACTACACGACCGACATCCGTGGAGACTTGATTTTCGACGGATTCGATCCCTTGCCGAGTGTGCCGCACGGTCACGATGAGCATGATTTAGCTCTGCCATCGGATAGTGTTCAGGAGATCGCACCTGCAACCGCTCCAACCCTCAATTCGGAGCCAATTGCGCCACCCATGGACGGGTGGCTAGACCCCGCCACGGAGGCCGCAGTCTCAGCGGCGATCGAGTCGAATACCACCCTTACCCTTCACGAGAGCCGTGACGCCAAATTGCCGGATTCCTTTCCGGCCATGGACTCCGAACCGCCTGCGCCCGTGCCTGTCGAATCCGACTGGGCGCCGATCATGGAGTTCACCTCCGCGGATGTCTTTCAGCACTCGCCCTTCGGTGACATACTGAACTCGTTAAGGTCCCTCTCCCTGTCAGGAGAAACCTGGCCGAACTATGTCCGGCAGGATTGGGATTCAGATGACGAAGAAATTCACCGCCCACCCACCACCTACTTAGTAGCCATTGTCGATGATTTGACCGATATGCTCGACTTCGACTCCGAAGACATCGACGGTATGGACGACGATGTAGGAGACGAACAGGAACCACTGCCCACAGGGCACTGGACAGCCACCTCATCATATGATGTATATATATGGTGGACACACCCAAAGAAGGCAATGGCGACGGGACATCCGAGGATGACCCCTCCAAGAAGCAACCTAAGCGCCAACGTCAGCGGCGTCGCTCTAAGTCTTGCCAAAGCAATAGCAGTGATACCGGCACAGGAGATAATAACACTCCGGACAGTGTCGAAGATAACGACAATCCCCTCCAGCAAGATTCAGAGCAGGAGGATGGAGAGGCCAGCCTCCCTGAGAGAGCGGCAGATGGAGAGGCGGAGGATGATAATTACATGCCTCCCTCCGAAGATGAGGCAAGCCTCGACGATGACGAATTTGTCGTGCCTGAGGATCCCGTCGAACAAGCGCGCTTCAAGTGCAGGCTTATAGCCACGGCGAATAGCCTTAAGAAAAAGCAACAGCAGCTTCGAGCTGATCAAGATTTGCTAGCTGACAGATGGACTGAAGTTCTGGCGGCCGAGGAATATGAACTCGAACGCTCCTCAAAAAGTTACCCAAAGCACAGGTTGCTACCCCGGTTAGAGGAGGAAGCATTAAATCCTACATCTGCAGCGTATGATGCGGTTGATCGGCCACCTCGCGGCCGTGACAGAGCGGCATTTCTGCCGAAGGCCCAGCCCGCACCCCGGTGCCATTCAAATAAAAAGGCACAAGGAGATACGCTAGATCTGCGAGACGTATTGGAGGACAAAGCAAAACACACAAGATCAATCTACGGATCACGAGGGCGCACAACTACGCAAGACGATAACCGTCATGCCAGATACAGTAAAAGTAAATCCGGCCGGGCCGAACACAGCAGACAAGACTCATATGAGCTACATCGCGATATAGCCCAGTACAGAGGTGCCGCACACCCCGTATGCTTCACAGACGAAGTAATGGATGACCAAATCCCAGAGGGTTTGAAACCCGCAAATATTGAATCATACGATGGTACAACAAATCGTGCGGTATGGATCGAGGACTACCTCCTGCACATCCACATAGCCCGCAGTGATGATCTACACGCCATCAAATACCTTCCACTCAAACTGAAAGGACCAGCTCGGCATTGGCTGAACAGCTTGCCAGCAGAATCCATTGGCTGTTGGGAAGATCTAGAAGCCGCATTCCTCAACAACTTCCAGGGCACTTATGTGCGACCACCAGATGCCGATGACTTGAGCCACATAATTCAGCAGCCAGCGGAATCGGCCAGGCAGTTCTGGACACGGTTCCTAACCAAGAAAAACCAAATCATCGACTGTCTGGACGCAGAGGCCCTAGCAGCTTTTAGGCATAACATCCGCGACGAGTGGCTCGCCCGGCACCTGGGCCAGGAAAAGCCGAAAACTATGGCAGCCCTCACGACACTCATGACCCGCTTTTGCGCGGGGGAGGATAGCTGGTTGGCTCGCAGCAATAACATATCAAAGAACCCTGGTACTTCGGATACCAAGGATGGCAATGGCAGGTCACGTCGCAACAAACATAAGTGCCGTATCAACAGCGACAATACCGAAGATACGGTAGTTAATGCCGGATTCAGAGGCTCTAAACCCGGTCAGCGGAAGAAGCCATTCAAAAGAAGCACTCCGGGCCCGTCCAGTTTGGACCGAATACTCGACCGCTCGTGTCAAATACATGGCACCCCCGACAAGCCAGCCAACCACACCAACAGAGAATGTTGGGTGTTCAAGCAAGCCGGCAAGTTAAATGCCGAAAACAAGGACAAGGGGCTACATAGCGATGACGAGGAGGAGCCTCGGCCGCCGAACACCGGAGGACAGAAGAGGTTTCCCTCACAAGTGCGGACGGTGAACATGATATACGCAACCCACATCCCCAAGAGGGAGCGGAAGCGTGCGCTAAGGGACGTATATGCGTTAGAGCCAGTCGCCCCAAAGTTCAATCCATGGTCCTCCTGTCCGATCACCTTCGATCGCAGGGACCACCCCACTAGTATACGTCATGGCGGATTCGCCGCACTGGTCCTAGACCCAATCATTGACGGATTTCACCTCACTCGAGTCCTCATGGACGGTGGCAGCAGCCTAAACCTGCTTTATCAGGACACAATGCACAAAATGGGTATAGACCCGTCAAGGATAAAACCCAAAAAAACGGCCTTCAAAGGTGTTATACCAGGTGTAGAGGCTCATTGTACAGGCTCAGTCACACTGGAAGTGGTCTTCGGATCCCCGGATAACTTCCGAAGCGAAGAGTTAATCTTCGATATAGTCCCGTTCCGCAGTGGGTATCACGCACTGCTCGGGCCAACCGCATTCACAAGATTCAATGCGGTACCGCATTATGCATACCTTAAGCTCAAGATGCCAGGACCTAGGGGGGTCATCACCATCAATGGAAACACAGAGCACTCTCTCCGAACGGAAGAGCACACTTTTGGCCCTTGCAGCACAAGCGCAAGGCAGCTGTCGGTGTCAAAACCGGCGGATCTCGGGTAGGGGGTCCCGAACTGTGCGTCTAGGCGGATGGTAACAGGAGACAGGGAACACAATGTTTTACCCAGGTTCGGGCCCTCTTGATGGAGGTAAAACCCTACGTCCTGCTTGATTAATATTGTTGATATGGGTAGTACAAGAGTAGATCTACCACGAGATCAAGGAGGCTAAACCCTAGAAGCTAGCCTATGGCATGATTGTTGTATGTTGGAGTTGTTCTACGGACTAAAACCCTCCGGTTTATATAGACAACGGAGAGGGTTAGGGTTACACAAAGTCGGTAACAATGGTAGGAGATCTGAATATCCGCACCGCCTAGCTTGCCTTCCACGCCAAGGAAAGTCCCATCCGGACACGGGACGAAGTCTTCAATCTTGTATCTTCATAGTCCAGGAGTCCGGCTAAAGGTATAGTCCGGCTATCCGGACACCCCCTAATCCAGGACTCCCTCAGTAGCCCCTGAACCAGGCTTCAATGACGACGAGTCCGGCACGCAGATTGTCTTCGTCATTGCAAGGCGGGTTCCTCTTCCAAGTTCTTCACAAAAGTTTGTAAACATCAAAAGTAGAGTCCGGCTCTGCAAAATAAGTTTCCACATATTGCCATAGAGATAATGATATTAACACAAATCTAATCAGCTGACGTATCCCGTAGCATGACATCACACTACGTCCAAGCCTTTATTCGAATCGTTTTTACTTCTCCACCTCAGCACATTTTGTGAGGCGGTTTCCTTGGCACGTCTTGTCAAAGCAGAGATTGTGTCCCCTTTATTTACGGGATTCTCATGAATACGGACGTGGGTAACCCAATCGTGCCCGTTAGTATGTTTTCTTGATTAAAGGCGAGTCCCAAACGGTTACGGGGAGGGCCCTTGGTATTCAACCTCTTATAAAGAGACCAAGGCCTTACTCCTTTTCAATCTCAAACGAGTTCGCCCGTCGCCTCGAGTTCCAACACCCTAGGCTCCAGATTCCAGGCGCTTCGGACCTTCGACAATGTCCGGTTCCGGCCTTCGAGGCCGATGGGTGCCCTCCTCCGTCACGGAGGAGGACGTGCAAAAGTTGAGAGAAGCCAAGTTCTTGACCGGCGATATTTCGCACAGGTTGCCTGCTCAAGGGCAGGCCGTTCCCAGTCCCCATCCTGGTGAGAGCATGGTGTTCGTGTCTCACTTCCTTCGGGGGTTAGGCTTCACATTGGATCCCTTCGTGAGGGGGCTGATGTTTTATTATGGGCTGGAATTCCACGACTTAGCTCTGGAGTCTATCCTCCATATTTCCTCATTCATCGTTGTGTGTGAAGCCTTCCTTCGTATTACTCCTCACTTCAGACTATGGTTCAAGACCTTCAAGGTCGAACCGAAGATGATCGAGGGACGATACGCGGAGTGCGGAGGCGCTGTTATAAGCAAGAATGCTGATGCTCCATGGCCCGAGGGCTCTTTTCAAGAGGAGCTCGACTTATGGAAAAGGGAGTGGTTTTATATCGCCGCTCCCAGGGGCACCAAGTGGGTGGCTCCACCTGCCTTTCGCTCGGGTCCCCCACCACGGTTAGCGTCATGGGTCAATAAAGGACTAAACTGGGGGCCGTCCAAGGACATGCCCTTGTTGCAGGGCCGCATTAGGGATCTCTTAGAGAGAGACCTCAGCCTGGTCAAAGTGACACAGGTCATGCTGATTCGCCGAACCCTGCCCGGCAAACGTCGCCCCCTTCGCCTGTGGGAGTTTAATCCGGAGGGACCGCGAGCTCTCCAGCATTTCATGGGCGTAACGCCCGCGGAGATGTATAAACTGTTCTTCGGATCACAAGCAATGTGTCCAGATTTGACCGAGATGCAGCTCTAAGCAGCAATCGCCCAGATACTCAAGTAAGTAGCCTTGTGTCCGGACTCGTTATGCATATATTTGACATAAACTTGCCCCTAAAAGAGCTGTCCCTTTAAACAGGAGTGGATAGCGAAAGAAAAGCTGATAAGCTGTCCCGCTCCCCTCCCTGAGACCAGGCCGGATTCCGTCCTAGTCAGGATGTTGAAGATTGTGCCTTTGAAGGAAAGTAAGGGAGGGGACAAGGAAGCTACGGCCTCCTCGAAGGAGGCTGTTCGGAGGGAAGGAACCGAAAATTCCTCTCCTCCGGGGAGGAAAATGTCGGATCACGGGTTCCGGCAGACCCTTAAGGTTCGAACTCTGGGGTGCGCGCGGAGATCGTGCCCTCTACCTCTCCGTCTCGTAAGGATCTAACTACTGGAAGAACAACACAAGAGACACAGAGTTTATACTAGTTCGGGCCACCATTGTTGTGTAATACCCTACTCTAGTTTGTGGTGGGTGGATTGCCTCTTGGGCTGATGATGAAGAACAGTACAAGGACGAACAGCCTCGCGAGGGTCAGTTCTTGGCTAGGGGATGAACTGTTGGAGGAGTCCAATCGCCCTTCTCTCTCTCTCTAGATACCTCTTTTTTGGCTGCCTCTACTCTGGGGGTGGCTAGTCCTATTTATAGGCAAAGGCCCTGGGCCTCTTCCCAAATATTGAGCGGGAAGGGTGCCAACAGTTGGCCAATTTGAAGGGGAACATCTGGTACACTTATCCTGACTAAAGTTGGTCTTCGCCTGCCAAAGGTCCTGTGGTGACGCCGTCCTGGGCTCCATGGTGACCTCCTTCCCACCGTTGGACTGGTCTTGGTCTTGTTGCATCGAAATGGGTGCCTTTGCTTGATCCTCTCGCCTGCGCTTGCCCCCTTTGCACCAAAGAGGAAAGGGAGACGCTGCGCAGGCTGGCGCCCGCCTGGCACCCTTGGTCGTCATGGCTTGCGTCATGGGCACCTCGTGAGGTACCCGCCTTGATCTCTCCGCCTCCTCGTGAGCCAGCCTAAGGAGGTCGTGCTTGAGGAAGCGCCATGTCGTCCGCCTCGCGAGGCTTGGCCCCTCGCGAGGGTCTTGAGCCTTGTGTTGATAAAGATGGGCCACGCTGGGCCCCCATTTGAGCCATGCCGCAGGCCGCAGGCAGGCAAGTCTGGGGACCCCCGTTCCCAGAACACCGACAGTAGCCCCGGGGCCTAAGGCGCGCACGGACTTGGCCGTGCCGAGAGGCGAAAGGGCAAGGGTGAAGCGCCGCGGGCCCTAACAGCCTGTGGCCTTGGGCGCCGCGTGGCGGTTGATTGGACGTGGGTGCTTTTGCGACTGCGCAGGATACTAAAGGCGCGGCATCTGCTCGGGCTCCGCTCTTCTCCTTCTTCACCCGCTGCTCAGATCCCGTTTCTTGCATTTCTCCTCCCCTCCTCCAAGCTTCCAGATCTGCTCCACCTGCTCGACCCAGGTAGCCATGGCGCCTCGCCGGGCCCCGGTCGAAGCTTGGTTCTCGCTTGCTTTGGACTCGCCCAACGTGTCGGAGGCGAGCCTCGCCCTATTGCACCGGATGGCTGCGGCGCAGGGCATTGACGGGGCGCAAATGTTCAAGGTCGGCTCGATGCCCCTGAAGGCCAAGGGAGCACCTTCTATCCTTTCTTTGTGAGCTCCATTACAGCGGGCCTGGTGCCTCCTTTCTCTGAGTTCTTCCTTGCCGTCCTCTATCACTACAACTTGCAAGCTCTGCATCTCCACCCCAAGTCCATCCTTCTTCTGGCGATCTTTGCCTACTACTGCGAGGCGCATGTGGGGGTGCAGCCTTCAGTGGCCTTGCTGCGCCACTACTTCTACCTCCGGACCTCCAAAGGTTCCCCTTCTGCGTGCGCGGGCTTCGTCGCGTGTGGCAGCTCCATGGCCATTTTGAATCCGGGGAAGAGGATCGAGGGCTTCCAGAGCAAGTGGGTATTGGTTGGCGCCGGGCGCGTCCACCCTCGGTTGACCCTTCCCATGGAGCCGCCCGTGAGCTCGGGCGACTGGTGCCGAGCGGAGCTCACGGATCCCCGCGCGAAGTCGATGCTGGCGAAGATGGACGCCGATCTGAAGCTAGCCAACATGGCGACGGCGAAGCTGACCGGGGCGTCGCTGCTGAGGGAGTTCCTGGAGCACCAGCTGGCTCCGCTTCGGCAGTACTCTCCCCCGATGTGGAGACCTCACCCGAGCCCCTCAGCCGTGGGCGAAGAGGACGTGACTGCGGTTCTCCAATCCTTGGTCGGGGGCGAGGTAGCAAGGCTGGAGGGCACGCCTTTGCCCCTGTTCCTCCACGACGATTGGGAGCAAGTGGTGAAGTCCATGCCCGTCTTCAACGGGGACGGGCTCGTGCCCGTGGTGGCTCCCGAGGAGCTGGTGGATGTGTCTTCCGGCGACTCCAGCGGAGGAGCGGGCGAGGAGGAGCGGGAGGGAGGTCCCGACTCCGAGGCGACTGACGGAGAGTCTAGGGCTCCCCCGCTCCAGCGCAAGCCCCGCGCTCTCCGCCTTTCGCTGAGCGATGATAACGATGATGACGACGTGCTGGGCAGCGGGAGCTCACCCCCGGCCCCGAAGAAGGGCAGGACCGGGTTGATTCCCCGCGGGTCCGCCCCAACTCCAGGGCGAACCGCTGACGTGCCTTCTGCTTCCGAGGTCGACCCCTCCAGGCGGCTCTCCGGCTTCAAGTTTGGCAGGAGACCGCTGGAGCTTTCTGGCGACGACCTGTAAGTGCTTGATCCTTGCTCCCTGGTTTCTTGTTCCACCGACGAGGCTTGACGATTACTTCTCCTGAGCAGGCTGGCGCCCGCGGCGAAGAAGCTGAAGGGAGCCCCTGGGGCCCTAGCTGTGGTGACACCTCCGCCTGCAGGGGAGGGTGACCGCAACGCACGGGCTTCTCCTGCCCACTCGTCCTTGCGGGGCTTGGCCGAGCTGGCCGGGGCGTCAGCCCCCATGGCTCAAGTGACCTCCGAGGTGCCCTTGCCTGGTGCTGCTGCTACGGCTGGGGAGGCGCAGCAGACTCCGTCTCGGGATACTGCGGCCTCGCCGCCGCTACCTTCTCCTCCCGTTCCGCCGGCCGCTGGTTCCACGACACCTCCTGCTGCCTTGAAGCGCACTGATGCTTCTCCGCCTTCTTCTTCCATCTTGGAGCGGGTTGTTGCTGGACTGGACCGGCTGCGGCAGGATCTTCTAGGCGCCGACCCTCGCCTGGTGGCCGGGCGCCTGGAGCTGGCCTCGGGGTGGATTCGCTCCGACGCCTCGATTCGGGTAGCGCTGGTTCAGGCCTCAACGGCCTGTGACGGGGAGAGGGAGGCCACCCTCGAGGCGAAGGCTGCCCGTGACGCGGCCCTGGGAGAGGCGGTTGGCATCCGCGGCCGCTGCAAGGAGCTGGGGGACGAGTTGCAAGGCCTGCGTGATCATCTTGCAGAGGAGACCCGCCTTCGCCAAGAGCAGGAGAAGGGGGTGAAAGCTCGCGAGGCGGCGCTCGAGGACTGGGAGGCGAAGCTCAGGAAGCACCGCAGCCACCTAGGCGCGTTGAAGAAGGAGCTGGAGACGACGAAGGCCGAGCTGGACGCCAAGGCCCGGGTCCTCACCGAGGATCGCGTGGCCTTCGCGGACATGGAGAAGGATGCTCGCGCTTCACTGAAGACACTTTACGAGAGTGGCCTGGATAGCCCGCTGGCTGGTGACGTGGACGGCCCCGCCAAACTGCTTCCCTTCTTGGTGAAGGCTCTTGGAGATGTCGCCCTTGGACTCGCCCCCACGGCTGAGCCGAGGCGCGTGTCCTGTCTTCCGCCGCGCTGACGCGGGTCTTCGCCCATGTCTACCTTCGCGACCCCAGCGCCGACCTCGACAGCCTGCTGGAGCCGGTGAGCGGCGAGGGCGCCGCTGCCGCTGTCGAGGCCGTGAAGGGGCGCGCAGAGGCGCTGCTAGGGAAGTTCCGGGCCTTCAGCACCAAGCCGAAGCGAGGCGCTGCCGGCCCCACTACCCCACAAGACGAAGCCACTCCACGCGACTCCACTGCCGACAAGTGACTCCGCTATCATTCCTGTTCTTCTTTCGATTCCTGCACATGCGCGACGCCTCGGGGAGGCATTTAAATTTGCGTTTGGTACCAAGGCGACAGTATGGGTTGTAATATTTACTTAAGTTCCTTGAATTTTATGTTCCCCTTCCCCACTTGCTTATGTTCTACGCCGGCAGAGCCCGGCCACGCGCATGCCTCACCCAGCATCAGCCCCGACCAGAAACCAGGACGGGACCAAAGGAATGAGGGGCCACGTGACAAGTTAGGCTCCTGAGTCGCGATGCTCAAGAGTCCCCCTTGGCGCACGAACAACAAGTAGGGAAGCGCGATGTAGGTGCGTTTCCCGTTCTATGTCTGCAGAGACCGACCCCGCGCGTACCTCACCCAGCATAGCCTTTCGGAACTAAGGAGTGAGGGGCTACGGAGCCAGTTAGGCTCCTAAGTCACGATGCTCAGGAGTCCCCCTTGACGCGCAAACAGCATGAGGTGGAATGTAGGCGGGGCTACCTTTCTACGTCTGCAGAGCCCGACCCCGCGCGTACCTCACCCAGCATAGCCTTTCGGAACTAAGGAGTGAGGGGCTATGGAGCTAGTTAGGCTCCTGAGTCGCGATGCTCAGGAGTCCCCCTTGACGCGCAAATGGCCTTCGTACCTTGGCTCCGCTCGGGGAGAGACACGCGATGAAACCAGGCCCGAGGGGCCTGGCTGGGGCGTACGGCTGAGCGTGACCCAGTCGTAGCCCCCGTGCCCAGCCCCCTCGCGCGGCGCTCCCGGGGGGGAGGCGTTGCGATGAGGCCGACCACTGAGCTCGGGGCTCCCTGAGGTTAATGCGGCCCAGAGGCCACCCTCAGTTGTTTATCACCAGCGCGGAGCATAGCGCTTCCGTATGTGTACGTGCATAGCCGCTCCTCGGCAGTGTCGTCAGCCAGTGCGGAGCATGGTGCTTCCACTAGTACGTGGGAGGGGGCTCCCCTCCGGGAGGAGCCCTCGGGGCGTGTACAGCCCCGCCCTGACACGTGGCTGGCACGGTAGAGCTAGGTGAGGTGTATCTGGGCACCCGTGAGCCAGCGCGGGACTCACGAGGCCCTACCTCTAGGCGGGTTGAGCCTGGCACTGGGCTATATCTTGAGATGTGTTCCTGCAAAATCTGGTTAGATGCCGGCACTCTACGTCCTCGGGTCCCGGCCCTCGAGCTTGTCTCAGCCGTCGCTGGTATGCCAGGTCGCGATGCCGTGGACAAGGCCAGAGGGTGAGGGCTGGAGAGCCAGTAAGAGCCCTGAGTCGTGATGCTCAGGCGCCCCCCCTTTAATGTGCAAGTGGTCGACATGAAGAAGAAAAGGTGCCGTGGACGGCATCAAGTAATCAAGCATGATGCATAATTGGAAATAAACGCGGAAGGGATACATGCCGCTGGGCCTAGCCCGAGTGGCCTGGGATGATGCAGCCCGAGGGGCGCCCCCAGCAAAGCAAGCTAGCGACTGAAAAGATAAAAAGGGGATACATGCCACAGGGACGGACCCACGCAGCTTGGGAATGACACAACCCTGGGAGGGCGCTCCCAGCTCGGAATGAAACTTGAAAGATGTCACCTGAAGATGTCGTCGGTGCAGTGGCGTTGGTGCAGCAGACTCGGTGGGCTGCAGAAGCCGATCCTCATGAGCCCCCAGGCCCAGGGGCCTCGGGAGGCTCCGGGGGCACTGGTGGCTCCTCGTGAGCAGCCTCCATCTCCGCCAGGGCTGTGGAACGCCTGCCTTCTTGCGCCTCCAAGACGCTCCCCATGAGGCACTGTGTCACAGCCCCAGTTTAGGCCTTGCCTGCCTTTGCTTTTGCATCCATGCATCATGTTTAAATCTCATGAAAACTTGAAATGGGGATGACCAAGCCCTAGCAGTAAAACAATTCAAATAGGTTCAACCAAGAAAATATTTTTCAATGAACCCAAATGGCTTTTAAAATGTTCATCATTTCTGGAAAAATGCTATGAACCATAACCAGAGGTGTTGCACATTTTTCTTGACATATGTGGTCACTGGATTAAATCTTTAGTTATTTG
The DNA here is from genome assembly GCA_032464435.1 of Aegilops umbellulata. Lineage (NCBI taxonomy): Eukaryota > Viridiplantae > Streptophyta > Magnoliopsida > Poales > Poaceae > Aegilops > Aegilops umbellulata. The sequence continues at coordinate 44,999,288 of CP136056.1, forward strand.
AGTTTGGGCATTTAAATTATATAAAATATTTCAAATGCTCAAATAACCCCAAACTAAAATGTTCCATGCTGGATATATTCCCAGTAGTGGCCATGTGCAGTTTGGTGAATTTTGGAGATGCCCAGGTATTTTTAGAAATGCAACCAACCTACAGAAATAAAATAAAGCAGAAACAAAAGGGAAAGGGTTTTACCTGGGCCACTGCTGGCCTGGCACTGTGCCGGCCCAGCCGGCTGGCCAGCGCCAGTCACCCCCTACCTCACGCCAGAAGGCAGGGGCGCGTGCTCGCCGCCTGCTGGCCACACGCAGGCCACCTCCACCCTGCCTGCTTCACTCCCCCGACGGCCTGGACGACTCTGGAGGTTCCACGCACACCCCTGGCCTCTCTCTCTCTCTCTCTCCCTGGACCTCTCTCCCTTCTCTGTTTCTCTCCCACGCGACCACCGAGCGCGCCCGTCGCCGCCGCTCGTCGTTGCCGTAGCAACAGCCACCCCCTCGCCCCTCTGTCGTATCCACGAGCATCGCCGCATCCTCTCCTTCCTCCTCGCCGAGCTACACGAGCCAGGACGGCCCCATGACGATGCCTGTGGCCTTCTTCTCCGACCACGGCCGCCGGATGTCGCCATCCAATTCGCCGTCTCCGCCGCGCCCCCGAGTCTGCTGAGCTCCGCTTCGACCTCGCCGTGAGCTCCCCTACCAAACCCCTCTCTCCCCGCCGTCTATTTCCTCCTCTAGCCTCACTAACCACCGCGTCCGAAGCTCGCCGCCGCCATGCTTCATCGCCGCCACGGCCACAGCTGCCGCCAACCACACCCGAGCTTTGCCCCATGCTCAGCACTCTCCCAGGATCCGGGCGCGCCCACCCGTTCGACCTGCTGTGCCCCCTAGCGCCAACCCCGACCTCGCCCGAACTCCGGCCACCGCCGAGGTCGACGCCGCGCTCAACTCCGGTCGTCCCCGCTGCCACCACTTGCCGCGCTAGATGCGGGTGAGCTCCAGCTCCCTGTAGCTGCCCTCGGCTGCTCGTTTGGGCGCCGGGGAGGTGAACCCCGAGCCACTCCGGTGCGCACCGCCGCGGATTTGGTCGCCGGCGTTAAGACGCCGGTGATGATGATGTGGCCGTCATTAGCTGCTAATGACCCCTCTAATCAACCCCTTAAGCCACTGCCACGTGGGCCCATGCGCGTGTTTAGGTTAGATTAATTCCCCTGTTTAACTTAGACTAATCCACTGGGCCCCACCTGTCATTTTGACTTTGCCACGTCACATGTTGACCGGACCCACACGTCAGCCTCTGTTGTTGACGCTGTGTCACTGACCAGTGGATCCCACTGGTCAGTTTGACCTGGACGCCCCGTTGACCCCTGACGTCACACTGACGTCATGCTGATGCAGTAAATTAATTACTGGATTTATTTTTGTACAGGAAAATCCAGAAATTAGTCCAAACTTCAAAAAATCATAGAAATTAATCTGTAGCTCCAAATGCAAAGTTTTATATATGAAAAATGATCGGAAAAATCCAAAGAATCTGTTTATGCCATTTCCATGCATGTTAGAGCAACTTATGCCCTCTGTATAGGACAATTAAATTAAATGACCATTAAGAGAGCACATATGGAGTTTGAAATTGAACCTAGTGTTCAAACCAACTTCATTTAAACTGCTGCTAGTTGCATTAGCTCAAACACATTCATTTTGCCATGTCATGACCATGCATCATATTGTCGCATTGCATTGATTGTGTTTCCTTCTCTGTTGCCGGTATTTGTCCCCTCTCGATAGACGAATTCCGACGATGAGATCGATGACACCGATGAAGAGCTATAATATCTTCAGAAGTGCCAGGCAAGCAAAACCCCCTTGTTCATTCCGATACAATCCCACTCTCTCGCTCCTGCTCTCTTTTACTGCATTAGGACAACAACGATTCATGTGTTACTTGCTGCGGTAGCTGAACCCCTTTATCCTTTGCATGACCTGTCATTCCACAGTAAATAGATGAAACCCACTAGCATGAGTAGGAGTTGTTTGAGCCCTGATGTGCCTACTCATTCATGCTTGTTTGTCATGCCTGCTACTGCTTAGAGTTGAGTCGGGTCTGATTCATCGGGAATGAATTGGAAGGTGTGAACATGTCCTACTGCGTGTGAGCTAAGTGTGTGAATACGATTTGGTAAAGGTATTGGTGAGAGGCCATGTAGGAGTACATAGTGGGTTGTCTCATTGAAGCCGTCCTCAGGAACTGAGTTCTGTGTTTGTGATCCATGAAACAGTTACTACCACACATTGGGATCCTTAATTGACTCTCTCGGCTTCTTGATCACCCTTGTCCTCTGTCCAGGAGTTGCAAGTAGTTTCTGGTGTTTGTAGTATGCTGGGGGCCGCACGCAGTGCTGACCATAGGGTTGGGCTGTGTTGCGGTAGGCACGTGGCCCGGTGTACCGATTCGCCCGTTTGGTGTCTCGGGAACCCTGCACACATCGTTCGGGGCCGTTAGTGGAAACCTCGGCCGGACTCCCTGCGGATGGAACCCGAATAGGCGATAAACCTGGACTAGAGACTTGAGTGTTTAGGTAGGCCGTGGCCGACACCCTCGCTGGGCTTCCGCTTGAAGGTTGTCGAGTACGTGTCGTGTAAACGGCGATAAGTGGTGAGAGCGTGTGTGAAGAAGTACACCCCTGCAGGGTTAACATCATGTATTCGAATAGCCGTGTCCGCGGTAATGGACTTCTGGGTTGCCTATAACAGTTCACAGACAAGTGAAAGTGGATACTCTAAAATGCGCAAGATAAGCGTGAGTGCTATGGATGGCGTTCTCGTAGGGAGACGGGAGCGAATCCATAGTGGTGTATTGATATGGTGAATATGTGGACTCGTGTGCGCCACCTCAAAAGAGTTACTTGCAGTCGTAGTTCAGGATAGCCACCGAGTCAAAGCTGGCTTGCTGCAGTCAAACTCCACCACCCCCTTTATTGGAACTGATGCATATGTAGTTAGTTCTGATGTAAGTCTTGCTGAGTACGTTTGTACTCACGTTTGCCTATTTTATGTTTTGCAGAGAGACGTCAGTCTCGCTAATAGTACCGCTTGGACTTCGACGTTTAGCTTGTTACCTCAGCTACGATCTTGTGCCCTCGGCAGGATCTAGTAGATAGTCAGGCTTCTCAGCCTTTTTCATTTGTAGATGTCTGTACTCAGACATGTTAAGCTTCCGCATGTGTTTGACTTGTATGCTCTGAATGTTGGGTCGTAAGACCCATGTTTGTAATATCTCGCTCCTCGGAGCCTAATGAATAAATACTTGAGTCATAGAGTCTTGTTGTGATGCCATGTTGTATTTACACATATCGAGCATATTGTGTGTATGATTGAAATGCTTGCTATGTGTGGGATCCGACAATCTAGTTGTTTATCCTTGGCAGCCTATCATATGAGGAAATGTAGTCTAGTGCTTCTGAGCGATAGTAGTCCGCTACAGCCCGGTTCACCAGAGTCCTGCTAGCCCAGCACTACTGCTCAGAACACTTGACTGGCCGGCATGTGTTTCACTTCGTTCCTGTGTCTGTCCCTTTGGTCAAATGTCACGCGGTGACATCCGGAGTCCTGCCTAGCCTGCTACATCCCGGGTTACCGGAGTCCTGTTAGCCCAGTGCTACAGCCCGGATTCACACGATGTTGACTGACATGCTCGAAGTTGATTCATGTATGCCTGTCCTCATGGGTTAGTGCCGCCTTGGGTTCACGACTAGCCATGTCGGCCCGGGTTCTCTGCCATATGGATGCTAGCGACACTATCATATACGTGAGCCAAAAGACGCAAACGGTCCCGGGCCAGGTAAGGTGGCACCCGTGGGAGTACCATGCGTGAGGCCGCAAAGTGATATGATGTGTTACATGCTGGATCGATGTGGTTTAGGATCGGGGTCCTGACAGCGTTGGTATCAGAGCCTGACTGCCTGTAGGATTACCAAGCCAAACTGGTCGAAGTTGAGTCTAGAAATGCTTTAGTTATGTAAGGGAATTGATTGTGGAAGGGAATGTAAGGCTCTTTTTACTCCTTATACCTCATGGCCTTCTGATCTGAGTCAACCTCTTCTCTTCTACGGGGGTTAAGAACTAGGCTTCTCTTCTATCTCTCAGGATGACGTGTTACTAAACCGTAGTTGCCTAGGATTGCTGAGTTCAAGCCTCAATTCAGTTTCTACTACTTCCATATGTTCATAGCTGGCCTCAGAACCTTGATATTGTGATGTTGAGTGGTTATGCCACCATTTTTGCAGGATGTCTCAAATCATTTTTGAGCATTTACAGTCGTTATGCTGTCCGAGTCATCCCATGTCTCTAAATAGTCTGATGCATTTGCAAATCCTTTCTCTCCGTTCCCGATGTCCTTTCTGGTCAGAGTAAGCACACTAATCGGTCTGTGAGGCACTCCGTTGCCTCGGCATATATGTTGGAGCCATTATTATGACCTAGGCATCTTAGAGGACCACCCATAATCTAGCCATGCTTTATATTTATAGTGTGATGATTCTGGCCATCATTCTCGAAAGCATCCCGTGATGCTATTAGTTAGTAGGTATTCTACTCCTGGGTTTTGAACCCGAGATTCACCCTACCTATCTCATGTTGTTAGTATTTGCTAGTTCCCTTAAGATATTAGTAACCTTTGCATTAGTCCCCGAGGTCCGTGGTAGTTCCTTCTTCCAAATACTACGAACCGCTTATGGCAGAAGTTCTTTGAACCAAAAGCTCACAACCAGAGTGCTCTTGAGGAGTACTCCATTCATATCGTGAATCTGCCAGTCCTTCCTTTTCAGCATGGGTTATCCGGAAGAAATATGTTGAACTTGTTCGACATACTAACCTATGCATCCACAACTCAGAAAGATATACGTTCCTTTGAGTTGTCCCTCTGTAGTTGTATTCCGATCCTTGTCTATCAGTTGATAGTCAAGTTTATGTCGTGCATTCGTGTTCTTCGATGCGTACTATTTTTGTGGTCCGTCAAGCCGTGCTATTTTAGAATGGATAGGAGAAACAAACTCCAGAACCTCATCCATATCTAGGATTGGGTCAAAGCAGTTGTATTCCGCAGATCGAAATGCCAATCCAGCTTTTGTTCTGTTCTACCTTGGAGTGTTGCCTCCTTATGTCAGGATTGTCATGAGAATTGCACCACCTCTTATGAAATCTTGACGCAGTGATACTTCTTGCCATCATTGTTCATTCCTCGGTCCCCGTGTTGTTGTAACCGGAATGCCGACAGATGAATCGTGATGTGTGAAATCAATACTCCTAGCAACTCTGTTGCTTGGTAGTCAATGGAAAATATTCTCATTCTTAGCGTGTTGGTTATTAAATCATCATCCTAAGATTGATCGTGCTACCTAGTCCTTATTTCCGGTGCACTCTTCGATCAATGAGTTAGGATTATTCAATCCCTTGCTTATTTGATCATATCGTCTTGCTCTGAAAGGCAAGATTGTTCTCGAGCTTAGAAACATATCGGTGGTTCGTGATATTCTGGATATCTTCTCGGAGGTATCACCAGGTCGTCACTTGACCGCTATGTTGAGTTCGTGATCAAGTTGGTTTGTTGTAAACCACCCCTTCTCCAAGAATCCGTGTTGGATATCCCTGAGCTGGTTGGTTAAGCTAAACAACAACTTGGAGAGTTGGAAGATAAAAGCTTGTCCGACTTAGTTCATGTTAAGGGATATCCTTTTGTGTGCGTGTGTGTGTTGAAGAAAGATGATATCTCCACCGATTGGTCCTCGTGATCAGTTGATCGATCTATTGCCTTGTCAAAACTTTGACTTGACTATGGGCTATCGTCAAGTCAAATCAGAACCAACGATGTTCGCAATGTTGTCTTACTCGTGGTTGATCCCTCGAGCATACACCATTACATCCTTGGTCTGACCAATGCTATCACCGTGTTCACATGATGGTGGAAGTCCAGTGATATGGAAATTCCAATGAGTTGTTGTTGAGCCCATCAGCAGCATTTTGTCTTCCCCATGATTCATGTTGAACATCAAGCTAGTATTGGAAACTTTATAAGCATTATCTTCGTGTTTCGTTCATGAAGCATATGTTTGGATGAAAGTAGTGACTTCCTCTAATTCATGTGCATATGATGCAAGTTGCCGCCGTGAAATTGAGAAAGCTTGTTTTGCTTCCCCTGGAATCATCCCAAGTCAGTCATGCATACGTGCGAAGTATTCTGTAGTCTGAAGACTTGCAACCTTCATTCTATATGTAACCCCTAGCACACCAAGCCACTAACTGATTTGTTCAAGGAGAAGAAGTTCCTTCTTAAGAGCTAATCATGACTTATGCAAGGACTTCAATATCCTCGATTATGGTTCCCCACCGGAACTCGATAGTGTTTTATTTTAAGACTACTACGTGGCCATGTTTGTCTTGGACAACATGTTCACAGGTTTGTAGCAAAACCCGTTCATGTTTTGGAGCTTGCTATCGTAGTTCATTTCCTGAGAATCTCGCAACGCCATCTCGTCGGTTTGTGTTGCAAACTTTCTTCTCCAATATATCGTTACCAACCAGATATGAATCTCAGTCAGATATGATGGTTGAAACATTCCCAACATTTGCATGTTGTTCCCAGCTTGCACCGCCATTGTGCCAATTTCCATGGGCTGCCCCTTTCAATAATTGATGTCTAGCATCATCTTCAAAAGTGGACATACCATGGTCCCACCCATTTTTCCGGTGATAAGCAAAAGTCATCCATTGCGTTGTCTTCAACAAGGTAGTCCACATCATCCAACCTAGTCCGAGTATGCCATTTCTTTGAGCTCTTTCAAATGAGCGTTTGTGATTGCCTTAGGCTGGAATAAAGAGTTCCAATGATCTCAGAATCAAAAGTAATTCTTTTTGCCACTTAAGGGATTATTTCTGCAAGTCACCTTCCTTAAGATGTCTCGTTATGGTATCATGGCAACTCAAATCCTCGCTACGTTGACATTCGTTCACCACCCTCTTAGGTGTGGAATTGTTGTCTACCTAAGGAACCCTCGTCATCTGTTCCACTCCATCCCTCTATATGTATGTATCGTGTCTCATCTCGACAGATGTCGCTATGTCTCATTCTGTGAGTTGATCGTCGGTTGCTCGATCTTCGAGAAGATCGATTCCTCGAGAGTTTCTTTACTTCCGTTGTCATGTTGGATGTAGTTCTCACAGCAAGACGTCAAGATCAAGGTGATGCAATGAATCAACATCTTCGAGAAGGGAAGTGGGATCGAGAAGATTGTGATAGCTTGCGACCCCTCTGTCTTCTCACCTCACGACTTGAATCTCGGGACGAGATTCTTGTTTAGTGGGGGTGAGCTGTCACAGCCCCAGTTTAGGCCTTGCCTGCCTTTGCTTTTGCATCCATGCATCATGTTTAAATCTCATGAAAACTTGAAATGGGGATGACCAAGCCCTGGCACTAAAACAATTCAAATAGGTTCAACCAAGAAAATATTTTTCAATGAACCCAAATGGCTTTTAAAATGTTCATCATTTCTGGAAAAATGCTATGAACCATAACCAGAGGTGTTGCACATTTTTCTTGACATATGTGGTCACTTGATTAAATCTTTAGTTATTCGAGTTTGGGCATTTAAATTATATAAAATATTTCAAATGCTCAAATAACCCCAAACTAAAATGTTCCATGCTGGATATATTCCAAGTAGTGGCCATGTGCAGTTTGGTGAATTTTGGAGATGCCCGGGTATTTTTAGAAATGCAACCAACCTATAGAAATAAAATAAAGCAGAAACAAAAGGGAAAGGGTTTTACCTGGGCCACTGCTGGCCTGGCACTGTGCCGGCCCAGCCGGCTGGCCAGCGCCAGTCACCCCTACCTCGCGCCAGAAGGCAGGGGCGCGTGCTCGCCGCCTGCTGGCCACGCGCACGCCACCTCCACCCTGCCTGCTTCACTCTCCCGACGGCCTGGACGACCCTGGAGGTTCCACGCACACCCCTGGCCTCTCCCTCTCCCTCCCTGGACCTCTCTCCCTTCTCTGTTTCTCTCCCACGCGACCACCGAGCGCGCCCGTCGCCGCCGCTCGTCGTTGCCGTAGCAATAGCCACCCCCTCGCCCCTCTGTCGTATCCACGAGCATCGCCGCATCCTCTCCTTCCTCCTCGCCGAGCTACACGAGCCAGGACGGCCCCATGACGCCGCCTGTGGCCTTCTTCTCCGACCACGGCCGTCGGATGTCGCCATCCAATTCGCCGTCTCCGCCGCGCCCCCGAGTCTGCTGAGCTCCGCTTCGACCTCGCCATGAGCTCCCCTACCAAACCCCTCTCTCCCCGCCGTCTATTTCCTCCTCTAGCCTCACTAACCACCGCGTCCGAAGCTCGCCGCCGCCATGCTTCATCGCCGCCACGGCCACAGCTGCCGCCAACCACGCCCGAGCTTTGCCCCGTGCTCAGCACTCTCCCAGGATCCGGGCGCGCCCACCCGTTCGACCTGCTGTGCCCCCAAGCGCCAACCCCGACCACGCCCGAACTCCGGCCACCGCCGAGGTCGACGCCGCGCTCAACTCCGGTCGTCCCCGCTGCCACCACTTGCCGCGCTAGATGCGGGTGAGCTCCAGCTCCCCGTAGCTGCCCTCGGCTGCTCGTTTGGGCGCCGGGTAGGTGAACCCCGAGCCACTCCGGTGCGCACCGCCGCGGATTTGGTCGCCGGCGTTAAGACGCCGGTGATGATGACGTGGCCGTCATTAGCTGCTAATGACCCCTCTAATCAACCCCTTAAGCCACTGCCACGTGGGCCCATGCGCGTGTTTAGGTTAGATTAATTCCCCTGTTTAACTTAGACTAATCCACTGGGCCCCACCTGTCATTTTGACTTTGCCACGTCACATGTTGACCGGACCCACACGTCAGCCTCTGTTGTTGACGCTGTGTCACTGACCAGTGGATCCCACTGGTCAGTTTGACCTGGACGCCCTGTTGACCCCTGACGTCACACTGACGTCATGCTGATGCAGTAAATTAATTACTGGATTTATTTTTGTACAGGAAAATCCAGAAATTAGTCCAAACTTCAAAAAATCATAGAAATTAATCTGTAGCTCCAAATGCAAAGTTTTATATATGAAAAATGATCGGAAAAATCCAAAGAATCTGTTTATGCCATTTCCATGCATGTTAGAGCAACTTATGCCCTCTGTATAGGACAATTAAATTAAATGACCATTAAGAGAGCACATATGGAGTTTGAAATTGAACCTAGTGTTCAAACCAACTTCATTTAAACTGCTGCTAGTTGCATTAGCTCAAACACATTCATTTTGCCATGTCATGACCATGCATCATATTGTCGCATTGCATTGATTGTGTTTCCTTCTCTGTTGCCAGTATTTGTCCCCTCTCGATAGACGAATTCCGACGATGAGATCGATGACACCGATGAAGAGCTATAATATCTTCAGAAGTGCCAGGCAAGCAAAACCCCCTTGTTCATTCCGATACAATCCCACTCTCTTGCTCCTGCTCTCTTTTACTGCATTAGGACAACAACGATTCATGTGTTACTTGCTGCGGTAGCTGAACCCCTTTATCCTTTGCATGACCTGTCATTCCACAGTAAATAGATGAAACCCACTAGCATGAGTAGGAGTTGTTTGAGCCCTGATGTGCCTACTCATTCATGCTTGTTTGTCATGCCTGCTACTGCTTAGAGTTGAGTCGGGTCTGATTCATCGGGAATGAATTGGAAGGTGTGAACATGTCCTACTGCGTGTGAGCTAAGTGTGTGAATACGATTTGGTAAAGGTATTGGTGAGAGGCCATGTAGGAGTACATGGTGGGTTATCTCATTCAAGCCGTCCTCAGGAACTGAGTTCTGTGTTTGTGATCCATGAAACAGTTACTACCACACATTGGGATCCTTAATTGACTCTCTCGGCTTCTTGAACACCCTTGTCCTCTGTCCAGGAGTTGCAAGTAGTTTCTGGTGTTTGTAGTATGTTGGGGGCCGCACGCAGTGCTGACCATAGGGTTGGGCTGTGTTGCGGTAGGCACGTGGCCCGGTGTACCGATTCGCCCGTTTGGTGTCTCGGGAACCCTGCACACATCGTTCGGGGCCGTTAGTGGAAACCTCGGCCGGACTCCCTGCGGATGGAACCCGAATAGGCGATAAACCTGGACTAGAGACTTGAGTGTTTAGGTAGGCCGTGGCCGACACCCTCGCTGGGCTTCCGCTTGAAGGTTGTCGAGTACGTGTCGTGTAAACGGCGATAAGTGGTGAGAGCGTGTGTGAAGAAGTACACCCCTGCAGGGTTAACATCATCTATTCGAATAGCCGTGTCCGCGGTAATGGACTTCTGGGTTGCCTATAACAGTTCACAGTGAAAGTGGATACTCTAAAATGCGCAAGATAAGCCTGAGTGCTATGGATGGCGTTCTCGTAGGGAGACGGGAGCGAATCCATAGTGGTGTATTGATATGGTGAATATGTGGACTCGTGTGCGCCACCTCAAAAGAGTTACTTGCAGTCGTAGTTCAGGATAGCCACCGAGTCAAAGCTGGCTTGCTGCAGTCAAACTCCACCACCCCCTTTATTGGAACTGATGCATATGTAGTTAGTTCTGATGTAAGTCTTGCTGAGTACGTTTGTACTCACGTTTGCCTATTTTATGTTTTGCAGAGAGACGTCAGTCTCGCTAATAGTACCGCTTGGACTTCGACGTTTAGCTTGTTACCTCAGCTACGATCTTGTGCCCTCGGCAGGATCTGGTAGATAGTCAGGCTTCTCAGCCTTTTTCATTTGTAGATGTCTGTACTCAGACATGTTAAGCTTCCGCATGTGTTTGACTTGTATGCTCTGAATGTTGGGTCGTAAGACCCATGTTTGTAATATCTCGCTCCTCGAAGCCTAATGAATAAATACTTGAGTCGTAGAGTCTTGTTGTGATGCCATGTTGTATTTACACATATCGAGCATATTGTGTGTATGATTGAAATGCTTGCTATGTGTGGGATCCGACAATCTAGTTGTTTATCCTTGGCAGCCTATCATATGAGGAAATGTAGTCTAGTGCTTCTGAGCGATAGTAGTCCGCTACAGCCCGGTTCACCGGAGTCCTGCTAGCCCAGCACTACTGCTCAGAACACTTGACTGGCCGGCATGTGTTTCACTTCGTTCCTGTGTCTGTCCCTTCGGGGAAATGTCACGCGGTGACATCCGGAGTCCTGCCTAGCCTGCTACAGCCCGGGTTACCGGAGTCCTGTTAGCCCAGTGCTACAGCCCGGATTCACGCGATGTTGACCGACATGCTCGAAGTTGATTCATGTATGCCTGTCCTCATGGGTTAGTGCCGCCTTGGGTTCACGACTAGCCATGTTGGCCCGGGTTCTCTGCCATATGGATGCTAGCGACACTATCATATACGTGAGCCAAAAGACGCAAACGGTCCCGGGCCAGGTAAGGTGGCACCCGTGGGAGTACCGTGCGTGAGGCCGCAAAGTGATATGATGTGTTACATGTTGGATCGATGTGGTTTAGGATCGGGGTCCTGACACACTGGTACGCCGCAGCCACGCTCGGCAGGCCATAAGGCATGCGAAAATAGCTGTGGGGTGGTCTTCCGCAGCGCCCCACTTGTGAGGGCCAAAGGCGCTCCGCCGTGGCGATCTGATTGAGCCCCGGTACGTCGACGCAGACGCGCGGCCCACCATCCTCGCCTGGATGGGGAGCCATAGCTGGTGGGCGACGGCAACCTCTTATGATCCTTGACTCCTGTAGTTCTTGAGTGGCCTTGTTAACAAACTCCTGTTGGTCTGACCTTCTTTCCCTGGCTTCCTTTCGAGGGAAACGTGCCTCGAAGCACGCCTCCACATGGTGCCCAAGCGCCTCCCTCGTGACCTTGGCTAGGTCGGTGGCCCCCAGGTGAGAGCCCCCGAGCCCTGCCTGAGGAGGGCGCTGGGCGCGCTTTCCTATGCGATTGAAGGAGGATCCCCCAGGGCAGACGCGGGCCTTGAAGGGCCTGCCTCCTGAGGGGCTGAGCCTGACGTTGTCTTCTTCTTCTTGGGGGTGGTCTCAGGAAGCCTCCTGCTTCCGCGATCTGGGTCTTCTAGTGACGCGGCCTGAAAGGCTCGCTCCAGGGTACACACTGCATCCTTCTCTTGACATGGCACCGTGATGACGCCGCCGCTTCCTGGCATCTTGAGGACGTTGTAGCCATGGTGAGTCACGGCCATGAACTTGGCCAGCGCCGGGTACCCGAGGATGGTGTTGTACGGCAGGCGGATGTGAGCGACGTCAAAGTCGATGAGCTCGGTGCGGTAGTTGTTGCGGGCCCCGAAGGTGACTGGGAGGCGGACCTGCCCGATCGGGACTTTGGAGCCGTCGGTGACTCCGGAGAAGGGCTTGGTTGGCTGAAGCTGGTCATAGGGCACTTGGAGGCTGTTGAATGTTTCCACGGACAAGACATTGAGCCCTGCCCCTCCGTCGATGAGGGTCCTGGTGACCAGAACGTTGCTGATGACTGGGGAACAAAGCATTGGGAGGACTCCGGCTGTGGCCGCTCACTTGAGCTGGTCTGCTGAGCTGAACGTGATGACGCAGGCCGACAACCTGAGGGGACGCGTTGCTTCGAGCTTGGGAAGAACTGCATTCACTTCGTGAGCAAACTGCTTGAAGATACGTTGAGAGGCTGGGGCTTGAGCTCCGCCCAGGATGCAGGCGATTGCGCGAGGCTCTTGGAAGCCCCCAACCCCCTCGTCTTGGTGGCGGTCTTCATTCCTTCTTGGCTGAGGCGGCAACGGCGGCAGGCCTGGGTTGCCATGAGGGCGATCCTCACGAGGCTGATCCCTCCAGTCCCCCTCGCGAGGCGGGTCACGCCAGCGGTCCTCGCGAGGTTGGTCACGCCAGCCTTGACGTGGGCCACGATCTTCCCAGCGTCTCGGGTTCCTTCCTCCTCCTCGGCCGTAGCCCCGGTCAGCACGGTCAGGGCGTCGGTTGACTCTTCCTTCTCGCACGGCGCAGAGTTCTTGGCATTCATTGGTGTTGTGGGTGTGGAGGTCGTGGTACACACAGTACCGGCTGCCGCTGGAGGATTCGGGCAGATCCTTGCCCCGCTTGGTGTCCGGCTCTGCCGCGAGCACGGCAGCCCCCTTGCGCTTCACGTCCTTGGCCTTGGGCTTCTTCTCTTCTGGGTCTACGGCAGGCAGCTCGAGGAGGGAGAGGCATCCCTCCTCAGCCCTGGCGCACTTGGTCGCCAGGTTGAACAGCTCTAGGGAGGTGCAGAGGTCTTCGTGCATCGCCAACTCCTCCTTCATCTTGACGTCGCGCACGCCATCGGAGAAGGCCGAAATGATGGCTTCCTCGGACACCCTGGGGATCTTGAGGCGCGCACTGTTGAAGTGCTGGATGTACTTTTGCAGGGTCTCTCCAGGTTATTGCTTGATGCGGCGCATGTCGCTCACGGCGGGAGGCCGGTTGCGGGTACCTTGGAAGTTGGCGATGAAGCGAGTACGCATCTGGTCCCAGGAGGAGATCGTGCCTGGAGCCAGGTTTAGGAGCCAAGTGCGAGCACCTTCCTTCAGCGCCATGGGGAACCAGTTCGCCATGACCTTTTCGTCCCCACTGGCAGCTTCGATTCCCAGCTCGTAAAGCTGGAGGAACTCTGTGGGATCAGTCGTGCCATCGTAGCGTGGGGGCAGGTCCGGCTTGAACTTGCCGGGCCATGCGAGTCCGCGCAGCTCGGCGGTGTAGGCGCGGCAGCCAGCGGAGGCCGCGGGAGGTTTTGGTTGAGGGAGAGCTTGGCCTTGCGGGTCCCCTTCCGCTGCAGCTGGGAGCAGCGCGGGGTCTTGACGTGCCGGAGCTGGAGCGAGGTCTCGGCGAGCCGGGGCTGGGAGCGCCCGGGCGGCCTCTTGCGGTCGCGGGACTTCTTGGCAGCTCCGTTCCTGCTGGGCCGGTGCATGACGGAGCGGGTTCCGCCCAGGAGCTGCGCGCCTTGGGGCCATGGCATCTTCTTGGAAAGGAGGCAGCTAGAATGCCCCCGGGGCTTCATTGCCCACGCGGGGCGGTGTGCGGCGCAGCGGTGCGGAAGGCGCAGGAGAGCCCCCTGCGACGCGGACGAGCTCGGCGATGCGGTCGAGCCACTCCTCGTAGACGTCGTCGATGGGGCGGTAGCGCAGGAGCTCGTTCGCCGCGATGAGCGTAGCTCGAGCCTCCAAGGGCGCGCGAAGCGCGTGCGACGAAGAACCGGCCGGGGTGAGCGACGGAGTGGCGGTGCGGCCATCCCGCCGCACGGACGGGTGCTGAGAGGATGCTTGCTGCTCGTTCCCCGCCGGGCCGGTGGTGGCGTTGACGGCGGGCGACGGGAACAACGAGGGCGCCCACCGACGGGGGCCGTCTGGACGACGCGGGAAGCGATGGCGGCCCGGCGCGGGCCCGACGAGCGTCAGACATGGATGCGACGGTCGGACGAGAGCGGAGCGGCGGAAGACAGATTCCGGCGCACCCCTACCTGGCGCGCGAAATGTCGGATCACGGGTTCCGGCAGACCCTTAAGGTTCGAACTCTGGGGTGCGCGCGGAGATCGTGCTCTCTACCTCTCCGTCTCGTAAGGATCTAACTACTGGAAGAACAACACAAGAGACACAGAGTTTATACTAGTTCGGGCCACCATTGTGGTGTAATACCCTACTCTAGTTTGTGGTGGGTGGATTGCCTCTTGGGCTGATGATGAAGAACAGTACAAGGAAGAACAGCCTTGCGAGGGTCAGTTCTTGGCTAGGGGATGAACTGTTGGAGGAGTCCAATCGCCCTTCTCTCTCTCTCTAGATACCTCTTTTTTGGCTGCCTCTACTCTGGGGGTGGCTAGTCCTATTTATAGGCAAAGGCCGTGGGCCTCTTCCCAAATATTGAGCGGGAAGGGCGCCAACAATTGGCCAATTCGAAGGGGAACATCTGGTACACTTATCCTGACTAAAGTTGGTCTTTGCCTGCCAAAGGCCCTGTGGTGACGCTGTCCTGGGCTCCATGGTGACCTCCTTCCCACCGTTGGACTGGTCTTGGTCTCGTTGCACCCAAATGGGTGCCTTTGCTTGATCCTCTCACCTGCGCTTGCCCCCTTTGCACCAAAGAGGAAAGGGAGACGCTGCGCAGGCTGGCGCCCGCCTGGCACCCTTGGTCGTCATGGCTTGCGTCATGGGCACCTCGTGAGGTACCCGCCTTGATCTCTCCACCTCCTCGCGAGCCAGCCTAAGGAGGCCGTGCTTGAGGAAGCGCCATGTCGTCTGCCTCGCGAGGCTTGGCCCCTCGCGAGGGTCTTGAGCCTTGTGTTGATGAAGATGGACCACGCTGGACCCCATTTGAGCCACGCCGCAGGCCGCAGGCAAGCAAGTCTGGGGACCGCCGTTCCCAGAACGTCGAGAGAAAAGGACAGAAAAGAACGTCGAAAGAGGCCAGAGGACGAATCCAGCACCGTCCAGTGCTTGGTCGGAGGAGCTAAAGAATCTGCTAGGGCGAGCCTCTATCTCAGAGGAGCACTGTGCATTGATGGGCACGGTGATTGAAAGGATCTCGTCCGCGGAGAGCGGATTGCACGAGGCTGTCAGAAGTTTACTTACAGGTTTTGAGGTACGTGAAATAATTTACCTTTTCTGGCAGTTGCGCATAAATAAGATGCGCCCTATGTAGATAGTAGCCCCTGAGACTCTGTGCGTTGTCAAAAGTGATGGCACGTAGAGGATCATAATCCCAGGTCTAGAATAGCGCCTTTGTATGTAGGCGGTGAATTGTCTGGAATCCAGCCGGACTGATGATTTTGCCGAGCTAAAGCGGCAACTTGACGTGGAAGATGCCGACATCACGCTCGTTAACAAGCGGCTTGATGAGGCTCAAGGTATGTAATTCCTCGGGCGGCACCTGGTAAGGGGAACTTTATGCCAGTATCTTACGATGTGTGTGCTTGACGCAGATGGTGCGGCCACCGTGGAGAGTCTTCGGGCGGAACTTGCCTGAGCTAAGGAGCAAGCCAAAAAAAGTGATGCGGCTACTGAGAAGGCCCTTGAAGAGCTGAGAGCCAAACAGGCTGCTCACTGCCGAAGCAAGAAAGAGATGGCCGAGATGGCCATGAAGCTAAAGAGCGTTGCTGACCATTGCAAGCTTCTCCGGGTTCAGAGGCTCTAAACCCGGTCAGCGGAAGAAGCCATTCAAAAGAAGCACTCCGGGCCCGTCCAGTTTGGACCGAATACTCGACCGCTCGTGTCAAATACATGGCACCCCCGACAAGCCAGCCAACCACACCAACAGAGAATGTTGGGTGTTCAAGCAAGACGGCAAGTTAAATGCCGAAAACAAGGACAAGGGGCTACATAGCGATGATGAGGAGGAGCCCCGGCCGCCGAACACCAAAGGACAGAAGAGGTTTCCCTCACAAGTGCGGACGGTGAACATGATATACGCAACCCACATCCCCAAGAGGGAGCAGAAGCGTGCGCTAAGGGACGTATATGCGTTGGAGCCAGTCGCCCCAAAGTTCAATCCATGGTCCTCCTGTCCGATCACCTTCGATCGCAGGGACCACCCCACTAGTATACGTCATGGCGGATTCGCCGCACTGGTCCTAGACCCAATCATTGACGGATTTCACCTCACTCGAGTCCTCATGGACGGTGGCAGCAGCCTAAACCTGCTTTATCAGGACACAGTGCACAAAATGGGTATAGACCCTTCAAGGATAAAACCCAAAAAACGACCTTCAAAGGCGTTATACCAGGTGTAGAGGCTCATTGTATAGGCTCAGTCACACTGGAAGTGGTCTTCGGATCCCCGGATAACTTCCGAAGCGAAGAGTTAATCTTCGATATAGTCCCGTTCCGCAGTGGGTATCACGCACTGCTCGGGCCAACCGCATTCGCAAGATTCAATGCGGTACCGCATTATGCATACCTTAAGCTCAAGATGCCAGGACCTAGGGGGGTCATCACCGTCAATGGAAACACAGAGCGCTCTCTCCGAACGGAAGAGCACACTTTCGGCCCTCGTAGCACAAGCGCAAGGCAGCTGTCGATGTCAAAACCGGCGGATCTCGGGTAGGGGGTCCCGAACTGTGCGTCTAGGCGGATGGTAACAGGAGACAGGGAACACAATGTTTTACCCAGGTTCGGGCCCTCTTGATGGAGGTAAAACCCTACGTCCTGCTTGATTAATATTGATGATATGGGTAGTACAAGAGTAGATCTACCACGAGATCAAGGAGGCTAAACCCTAGAAGCTAGCCTATGGTATGATTGTTGTATGTTGGAGTTGTTCTACGGACTAAAACCCTCCGGTTTATATAGACACTGGAGAGGGTTAGGGTTACACAAAGTCGGTTACAATGGTAGGAGATCTGAATATCCGCACCGCCTAGCTTGCCTTCCACGCCAAGGAAAGTCCCATCCGGACATGGGACAAAATCTTCAATCTTGTATCTTCATAGTCCAGGAGTCCGGCTGAAGGTATAGTCCGGCTATCCGGACACCCCCTAATTCAGGACTCCCTCAGCAGCCTCTCAAGGCAATTCACCAGTTCGGCGATCCAACACCCAGACATCGTCAAGCGCGCCCGGAGTAATCTGCAACAAGACCGCCTGGCATGTTCGGAGCTCGCATAGCAATGCGGCCCCTAGCCCAGCCCCTGCCAAACGGCGAAATCCGTGCCACGCGTACATAATTACGCATTGAAAATACCATGGGCACAGGGGAAGGGGCATGACTACGGCACGCCTCAAAACGCGGATCAACCGCACTAGGGGCTTCCTACTTTGTTATTTTTTCTCTCTTTCAGGACTCTACTCTCCGGAAGCCTTGTCCGGCAGTACAGTTGCCGAACACACGGTACAACAACCAAGGAGGCAGCAAGCTAAGTCGCACCATGGAACTCCCAGGTGGTCTCCGATAAAATACCTGCTTAAAAGCACCATTCCTCAGCTTGCCCTTGGTGGGGACATGTCAAATAGTCCTACTTTTTGCTTATTTGCACCACTTGCACCATTCTGCTTTGAGGCACCTTTTCGAATAAAAAATGCATAGCACTAGTCTATTACTGCATTCTCTATTCTTCCTTTATTTATATATACATATGTTCATTCATGACATTCAACACCCGTACACTCTGGTATGGCCAATACGCTAGGGGCTTAAGCACCTCATAATACGGTGTGGGAAGTCCGAACACTTTTGATGGTGCGGCAGCCCGAACTTATAGCATTATATGCATCAGCTCCGAATCATGTCTTTGGTCAAATGTTGGGTTTGCCCGGCTCCCATGTTTTTGTAAGTGCATCTAGTGCCCCTTAGTGATTTTGGTGTATTGAAGACTTATAGGTTAAGGATCTAATGTGTTTATGAGTGTACACGTGCTTATAAGTCTATGAGGAGTTTGATATTTACAGAGAAAGTCAACCCCTAAAAATGAAGTTCTTCAACTTAGGACTTTGGTATTCTGAAGACTTTCTGAAGACTTTGAAAGTGAAGAAATTGGTGTGACCTTGAAGACTTGGTTTTCATTCGATGAACATGAAGCGTGAAGACTGCTGTTTTCGTAGTTTCATTTTCTCTTTCTTGAGTCATAGGAAACACCGTACTGTTAAAGGGGGTCGAGGAAATACTAAGGAAAATTTTCCATGTGATGCTCAACTCAAAATCCTACACCTACCAATCCCTTCGAGTGAAGCCATTGGAAATCTCATACAGTTCAGTCAATTTCTTCAGTGACAGAGACGAAGTTCTTCTGGTCGGTGAGGAATTTGTTTTGATTGAGGAGTTAGGAATTCGCCAGTGCGGATTGCCTACATAGTGAGGAACATGATAGCCATGAGGAACTTGAACCTCAAATTTCCGACCGTTGCTGTGCTACGCACCAGCTGTCCCAAAATATCTTATCCACCTAACGGTCATATCATTGAAGGGTATTTATGTCTTATCATGTCGGGCTGCTCCCTAGGCTATAAATAGCTGCCTCCTACAACTACTAGCTGGTTGGCTGCTCCGCGAGAAACTGACACTTGTCAATTGAGAGCATCCCATCCTCCGAGGACTTTGAGCGAAAATCATCGAGTGAGGAAAATCCAAAACCCAAACCCAAACACCTACAAACCCAAAGCGATTGAGCATCACTGAAGAGATTGATCCTGCGTGGATCCGACGCTTGTTACCTTTGAAGACTGTGCTTCTTCCAGATGGTTAGGCATCATGATCTAGAGCATCCAAGAGGAATTTTGGATAGCCGATTGACCGAGTTTGTGAAGGTTCGGAAGTCACCTGAAGACTTACCACGAGTGAGTGAGCGAGGAATGTGTGACCTTAGCTCAAGGAGAATATGGTGAGGACTGTGTGTCCGGGACTGTGTGTCCTCAGGTTTAAATACCTAGCCGCTCCAACCAGATGTACAACTAAGACAACAGTTGGAACTGGTCTACCAAATCATTATCTTCACCGAGCCAACTGGTTCTATTTCCTCAACTCTTTCATTTCCTCAGTATTGTGTTGTTTGCTTGTCATATCTGTGTTTGAAGACTTCGACTGAAGAATTTCTCAATTTCCTCAGTTTAATTTCTTCAGTTTGTGTGTCTTCATCTTGTGTTATCCTGTGATTACGCTTTCTGTACTCTGTGCTTGTCTTCATTTCATCATGATGACTATGCTTGTCTTCTGTTATGTTTACTTCTGAGTACTTATTCCGCTGCAAGTAGTTCTTCACTAAGGAATTTCCTCACTAGCAAATTCCTCAGTGAAGAATTCATAAAAATCGCCTATTCACCCCCCCTCTAGTCGATATAACGCACTTTCAATTGGTATCAGAGCAAGGTACTCCCTTGTTCTGTGTGATTTTGGTTTAACCGCCTGGAGTTTTAGTTATGTCGACCGCAGGTATGAAGAAAGTGACATGCCCTATCTTTGACGGTCATGAGTATCCCAAGTGGAAGGCCATGATGAAGAAGCGCCTCATGGCGATGAACAGCGAGCTGTGGACCGTCACTGAGATTGGTTTGACCGGTTTGTGCAAGATGGCGGAAGCCGATGACATTCGCAAGTACACCCTTCTCAACCTCACGGCGAAGGACGTCATCTGCTCCTGTCTGTCTCGGAATCAGTTCAGGAACATCATGCATCTTGATCATGCGAAGCTTATCTGGGACCGTCTCTCTGATGTCTATGAAGGTCATCGAACCTGTCATGATCCTTGGTTTGAGGACTTCAAGGAATCTCTCAAGTCAATGACATTTGAACCAGAATCATCATCCTCCTCACCATGTCTTATGGCAGATGGTGAAAAGGTAACTGAATGCTATCTGTCTGAATCCAGTGATGATGAATCTGGTGATGAATTTGGACCCAGTTATGTCAAACTTGCTTCTCTTGCTGCTAAACAACAAAGAGCTTTGGAAAAGGTTCACAACATGCTTAGTAAGAGCGATGATATGTTGGGTGAAGAAATGGATCAGTCAAAAGCTTTGGCTGAAAGTCTTCAGAGACTTGACTCTAAGTATGACTCCCTTCAAGATCAACATAACACTCTCTTATCTGATCATGAGAAGCTTTCTTATGAATTTATTCAAAGAAAGTAAGATCTTGAGAAGCTAAGAGTGAGTTATGAAGATCTTCATAAGGAGCGCGATTCATTACTTGCTCAACAAATCAGCACTGCTCATGAAGAATTTGTTCCTCCATGTTTGAAATGCATTGAGCGTG